>JABSTQ010009496.1:0-587500 GCA_013358835.2 Ixodes persulcatus | reverse complement strand
AACGAAGAATAGTATTTTCTGGTGGCCATAGTGGGATACCTTCGCTGTTCAGTGCGAGCTTACGATGGGCTTTCATGGCACTTTCGCAACACTTCCGCGTCACAGAAATAATAGGTATTCTTAATAGGTGCATCACAAAAATGAAAAATGATAGGTATTCTTAAAAGATAAGTGGGGTCCCGTTCTGAGCATGTGCTCTCGCCGCGCTCAGGTGTAGCGCCCATTGATTAAGCTTATATATGGTCAGGTGTAAACCATCATAAGCGGTTACAAGCGGCTACGACTTAGTCGACCACACTCAAGCGAATGTGTGTAAAGCAACCTTAAAGCAATCCCCAAAACAATGTACGCGAGCTTTCTTTTGTAGTCACTTCATTGAAGCCCATATAACAATTTAATTTTTTTCCTCGTATTTGTATGTTCTCATCAATGATAGAACATATTTTCGGAGAAAGCGGAAATAGCAGAACAAGGAAGATAGTGTAAACGTAAAACTGTGATGGAAAAAACTAAGTCGATTCCTTAGGCGTCGCAGGCCAACGATGGGCTTATTCCTACGTTCGAACCAAGTTTTCGAGAGGAAAACTGCACCACGGTGTTATTAACCTAGAAGCACTGGTTCCGTATCGTGGGGCGTTGATTTTTTTTTTTTCCGAACTAAGATATGTGTTAAAAAAAAAAGGTGTCTTCGAAGACGATTTCAGATCGACTTGCTCTACATAGGCGGAAAGATATATCTCGGCCATCGGCAACAAAACAAAAAGTGTTTCTCGTCCTTTCACTTTCATAGTGCGTGTCTGGGTTTACCTGGAGGCAGCAAGTAAGCAGGATGAAAGCAGATGTTCTTCCACACCACCACTCACCTAGAAAAGAAAGAACGGAACAAATTTGTTAACAAACTGTGCTTTCATTTTTTTTATACAAATACATAAAAACGTTAATTCTAATCACAGCTGTAGTTTACAGGCAACAAAAAACGAGGTCTGAATTGTCTCATTCTTCATTCTGTTATTATTAATGATCTCGTGATCATCGCTGAAGCATGAAATTTCTTACCTCTGATAGTGGCTACGGCTAGACATTACGAAAGGCTACATTCACCAGGGTTTCTACGTGTAGGCTGGTAAACAGTTAGAAAAAAAAAAAACAGCAGCAGAACATAAGAAGACTTCAGTGAACCGCTAAGGACTTAAGTTAGATTAGATTTAATATTCCGACTATATTCCGGCCGTAGCACGATAGGAGGTAGTGCGTGTGAGGTTACGTCAGTACACAATCCTACTATATCAATGGCTACACACACATTTGTAGAGGTTGACTGAAAGAAGTAAATAGAGCTGGATGAATCACTATTCCAACTAAAACGGCTCACGTGTTCCTTACTGTTCCACAAACACTTTAGTGGTATTGGTTACGAACGAATTGCAGCTATATCTTCTCACATTTTAACACCCATCACATTACCTGACTTAAATGATTGTAAGATTGACGTTTGGGCGTTTACTTGTCGCACAGAACATCATTTAAAACGAGTTGCAGATATTTGTTTGAATAGATTCCATCTTCTCACACGCAACTTCAGTCAGACTGCACAATCATCATCATCATAATAAGAAAACGACAATGACAACAACAACAACAAGGTACACTATATCAGTTCAATGCAGTCCAGCGAACCCATATCAACCGTCGCCATTAAACACGCACAAGATTACCAAAACAAAGTCCTTTCTCGTTTCCACCTCCGTTTGACAGGCGAGCACGCGTTCATCTTGCGTAAACAAAATGCCACTCGACGATGTTTTGTTTGTGTGCTTTGGGCCGGAACGGCCATTTTGTTTAGGTAAGGCGCGATTATACATGCAAGCGATTCACGCAACAGGTGAGAGGCACCGACGCGGGGCGCGGCGCCGTCCACATCATCTTTACGCCTTCGCAGTGACTGATTCATGATTTACAAGACCTCAGCGGTCCGGAACAAGCGATCTACTTTCTTCGAAAGGTGCCACGTCCATTTCATTTGCATTCGCACACCGATCCCGCCCGCCTGCAAAGACCGGGTCACCACGAGCGAGGTTGTACCGCGGCAACGTTGCGCTTGAGCATGCACCACCATTCGGTCTGTCCCATAATAAATAAAATTTAAAAAAAACGCGTAGAGAACAAGTTCTTGCATCCTAACAAAGGATCCTCTCGGCTAAACGACCATCTTCCGAGTCTTAAAGTCATCCTTCGTGCGGGTAAAAGTACTGAAGAGTTTTAATCCGGCCCGGATTATGCAAAGAAGGGAGCGGGCTGCGAACGCCAAGGACGAGAAAGCGTGCGTGGCAACTATCCCTCTCTTCGAAAGATGCCGCGATTTGTAGAACAAAGTTTCGCGAAAGAAACCACCTCAGGGTCGAATCGTTGTTGTCGTTGGAAGAGAAGCAGAAATGCATATATCGAAGAGTCGCTCGGAGACTTTCAGCTCTTATGCCGAAAGGGATTGGGGCCATCATTGGTATACACCTTTTCCACAAGCGCGCAGCCATCTTGAATATCGTCACTTGTGGTATGCGGTAAAACATCTTTTTGATCTCTCCCCGAAGCTAGAAGGAGTTTACGAAAAATGCGTGATTGTCACACATTCCTGATTTGCCTCAGCTATATTTTCTTGCATATTCCAGGTTCAAACGTTTTATTATTTTTTCGCCCCGCATACCAGATATGGAACCCACGTGACTGAGAACGACAGGAAACAGAAAAGGTCTATTGGTCGGGAGGTCTCTAACGGCGGGTTTATGCTTCCTTTCTATTTCATCTTCCCGTTGGTTTCTCTCGCCGGCACGCGCATGAGATGGGACGGTGAAACTGACACGAGGTTAACCGCGAGGTTTCATATAACGCCGCGCCGGCAGCACTGTGAGGGGGCCGGTGTGGGCGCCCCTATAGCGCCTCAAGTTGAAGGGTAGCCTCCGATGCGTCGGACGTACTCGCGCTGCGAGTCATCGAAGTTTTCGACGACTCGAAGGAAGGCTCTCCGCTTCCTCGTAGCGCCGTCGATAAACAGGGCGCGTCAGGAAGCTCTTCCTCGTTCTGCACGAGGCCTATACCGTCCGCGGTCGTGCCCACTGATTGTCGAATCACTTTAGCGATTGGGTTTATATTTGTTTTTTGTGCGCTGTGGTTTCAAAGACCGGGGAGCAACTGTGGTATACGCGTACTGAGCGCTCGAGTGGAATTGGTGGCGGAAGTGTTTCCGGCACTGAGATATTGAGAGTTGGGTAATTGAAATAGGGCGCAACGCGGGTCACGTGACTTCTGTGTTGCAAATCGAATGGAATGCTCGCGTGGTTTTGTTATCGGGAAACTGGGAACTAGTAGTAGTAGTAGGCCATAAAAACTTTAAATCCTCATAGGTGTAGAGGTGTGCCTCTTGATTAATATGCTTCTTAAAATGATCACCAACTGGTTGCTTACTTCAAATCAAACAGTAGTCAGAAATTATTATTTCTTTCTAATCACTTTTTGTTTGCAGATAAATTATGATTAATTACACTGTTGTGTTATTTACAGCAATAAACGCGTTTTTTTTTTTTAATGGAGCCACTTTTAAATAACAACATAACTCTTCAATATATTTTAACTCGCTTGAAAGTAGGGCGTACAACAATGATACCTTGCACAAGTATAGAAAACAAACAATGAGAACGTATACTAACCCCCTTCATACTATGTTGTTTGCGTGTTACCTTTCTGTTTTCTTTTTGTAAGTCTTTTTTGGACAGCCAACGTTCGAAATTTGTTCGCAAATTTGGTTCCCACCTTTCTAAGCTGACGCCTGTGGACGAAGAATATATCTGTACAAAGTTTGTCTAAATAACTACACAATTGTACAAACAGGCGATAGTCGATTTCTGAAAATCCTATTATTCCCTAGTGGGCGCCGAATGCGCGCCTCAAAGCATGCATGATTTGCTGTGGCAGCGTCCTCGAGTAAAATTGTGACCACAGACACAATTTGCCAAGACCCCAATAACTCCGAAGCCCCAATGCCGACACGACGTTCACACGTCTTCCACTTGTTCACAGACTGGTTGAAACAATTGCCATAGAAATCTCGCGGCATTATTCGGGAACGTTTGTCCCACAGTTCAGCAGCAGTATTACGCCGATATGCTTCGGTGGAGTCCTGGTATGGTTTCCTTTCCTGACACCACGACCAGGATTTGCCTCGCCGCGCGATTGTCAGGATTTGCGTTTGCCTCTCCGTGATTGGCAGGATTCGCCTCGCTGTGAACCGGCGATTGGGCACGCATCATAATAATACAGCAAGCAATTGTTTTGGACAATCGCGAACTTCGACTACAGTGACACTCTTGGTCGCGCGCGTCGCTAATAGGTGACGCTCAGCGAACCACGGGAACATGTTTTGTTTTCACCAATACACGGTTTCAATTTGTATCTACGGAGCTGGAAAAAAAAGAAGTCGGCTCGGAGGGTCGGCGAAAATTACACTCTAGGGTTTTGTCGTGGGCTAAGTCCCCCCGCCAATTACGTCTCTTTTGTTTCGAGCTAGGCGGGTAGAGCTCCCCGGACAACGAGGCGTAATTGCTCCCACACGGAAATGGCCAGTGTGGCAACGGAGAAAAGGACTACGTTTATCAGATTAGCGCCGGCCAGTTTGCTCTGTGACCGCCAAGCTTTGAGATCACATAGAGGCAGGTTCATAGCGTTGCTCTGCTTCGAGATTTGAAAAGGAAATGGTTGAAACGATCTGCAGAGAATAACAAAAAAACATACAGAAGTGGAATGGCTACTTGACTTGCCCAGGTTGCTACGCCGATGCAGGTATAACGCGACCACCAGATCATCGCTTTGTTTCATCTATACGAGTTTCAACACCTTCTTGACGTATGCACCTACATTGCGGGACATTCCCACGGTGCCTCAGGGATTAGGTGTATCCTTGAAATTTGAGTTTTTACGCGTGCTGGGTCTCTCATCGCTGTTACAATCCTCGTAAATATTACGGTTATTTTATATGGTGAACAGTATGTAAAAATATAGCAAAAGTGTGTTTCATTTCCTCTGAAGCCCATGTGTACAAAAAAAAAAATGAATAAAAGTATGTTAAACCTAGAATTACCAGTGTAATTTACTGATGTTTTATTTAATTTTAACTAAACTTGCGTTATTGCCGTTTAATAATATTCCTGGGTGTGCGATTTATGCAGTCGTTCCGTTAAAATCAATTTTTCAAAATTACTTCTTTTTTTTCTTAACACGACTGCGAGGCAGTGAAGGGGGCGAATATCCCAAAACTTTAGGGATGTGTTGTAGTTCCACATCAAGCCGTGTACACAACTTTAAACACATTGAAGGAGTGTAGAAGCGTACACGCGGATGTACGGTAGATGCTTTGCTGTAACAGACTTCACGGACCTCCATCCGGCTGCACTAACGTGAGTGGCAAAATTCGTGATGGAAGAACTCCGGGGGTTACACATTGATACCTTATTGAGAGCGTGCAACATCTCAAGGTGTACGCGCCGATACTCTTGGTTTGGCAGCTACACAAACGACAGCGTCCGCGTTACGTCTGCATGCTCAGTGCTTTACCTTACACTGTGGGCCCTGACCCGCAGTGTCTTGGCCACGACTGCGCCTTCCCGAGGCCGCGTTTCTCGGTTTCAATCCGGAGTAAAGGTTTGACACCTTGACATTCGAGAACGTATCCCCGCCCAACGCTTCTTTGTGTGCGTTCTCACGTCCTTAAACCCGCGGGACTTGCTCGGAGTTCGATTTCAATCGTATCCCCCACAATTTTTAAGCGGCGGCGACTGCAACACACTGCCATGTTGTACGTTTGTCTGCGCTAGAGCGTGTCTCTATGAAGAGTGTTTGTGCTCGGCGGTCCGGGAATCACTACGGGGCGACTTTCACCAGTGCCACCAAGATATCAAATCTATATGGAAAGTATATTTTGCTCCTCCTATTATCGAATAGCACATGACTCACCGACGCGGATCGAGTAGACGAACTTAGATTGAAATGATCGCGGCTGTTTTCTCCAGCGTATGGAGGGAATGTGTTCTCAATTTCCGGGTCTTGCGTAAACAAAAATTAGCGCCGTCTGTGACTTTAAACGTTTTGCATACCGCTGTGGCAAGCTGATAATGATTAGAAACTAAGGTCCGCTGCTACACGCAATGTATACGCGAAATGCTTCTGCTAAAAGCAGCACCGTGACGCTAATGTCACACGTTTCCAATTGTGGCAGGTTAAGGATCACCAGCAGTTGTCGGCTAATTAATTGTTTTTTTTTTATATAAAGGAGCAAACAGAGAGCTCTGATCACATCAGAGCCAGGGTCAGCCGTGCACACAATTGGAAAGTGATCACTCATTAGCGTTATTCATCCTGTGCGTTCTTGTATGGTGCCGGAGCCGCCTTTGACTGATCATGCCAAGCTGCTATACCATAGAGTCACGCGGGATAGGGTTTACGTGGCCGGCCGATCAATCCGCTTTGTTCCTTGGGAACAATGCATCCTGGCCGATCTCTTTCTCGGAGAAGAAATAAGATGAACAAAGGCGACTCAACTTTTAGGTTTATGACTGAGTGCATAGAAAGGACTCGGCCAACAATTATACGGGCAAGTTTTGAGAAGTTGCTCGATTCAATCTCGTTTGGAATACTTACTTTCTTGCTGCGCTGCCTTCGTTCAATTGTACAGCCTAGACGAGCTTTGCTTTGGTTCATCATTGTTTTTACATTTTACTGGATATTTTTTTAGGTCTAAACGTACGTTCAGCTTCATCATTTTTGCCGAGTTCCCTCTGTGGATTGCAGCGATTGGCTTTCACGGGTGTTTCGCTAAACTCCCTAAAGTCCACGATCGAAAAGCAAGTAAGGCAAAACTAGTCACGCGCTCACTCCCCCACTTTACCTACCGCGGCTGCGAGTTCTTCTTTTGTTTATCGTTTAGATTAGTATGCACGGAGACCGCACTGTAGACCGCAGAGTGAAAAGACGGAAGTGCCGCAGCCCCGTCCATCCGGAATGCGGTCTATAACCTATTCAGTTCACCGCATAACTCGAATCAAAACATAAACGCAGCGAAACTCTCGTAACTGTCCCACAACAACAAACATATCATGCAGGTGAAAGCATCGCCATCTCTCTCCCTCGTCCTCTCCCTCTCACTCTAACGCATCAACTATGGTAAAGCCTGCAGCGTTGCGGCCTAGAAGACAAGGTCTACCTGCCTGCCCCTGCTACGTCATCACTAGTGGATCCACGCTGCGCCGCCTAGCTTGCGTCAGCATCTCTGCCGCTTGGGGCGGGTCGGGGCTCAACCAACGATGACGTCATGCTCAGGCCTTGTCTTCCGGGTGATCTTAGCTTCGGCCCGGTTTATCGAGGGCTGGCCGCGCGTATATCACGTGCATTGTTTCGTCGGTCGCGGCTCTACGGCGGACGGCTGCGGCGGCGTCGACTTTGCTTAGCCTAGATCTCTGTAGTCGATAATGAAGCACGCACACGAGCGTTCCACCGGCGCTGCTAACGGTTCACGAAGGTGGCGAAGGTGGTCCGGTTTGTGAAGGACGAGAGCTGGGCGCCCCGTACCGGGCGGCCTTCGATGTACGGGAACGTTTAGGCCTAACAAGGTGCCCATATTTTTCTTTCTTTCCTTTTTGGCCCTCCGCGGGCGATCGAAGGGTTGTCGATTGGTGTCCCCGCGCGCTCCAGATTGCCGACCGCCGCCTTTGAGACTCGCTTGGTTGCGGTTTCCGGCAGCCTGCGTTGGTGGCCGGGCCCGACAATCAGAGGTGGCCAGGTGTCTTATTTCGCAATTTCGATCCACTAATCGGGTTGGGGAATTTTATTGTTTGTTTCGTATACTTTTTACTCTTTTCCGGTTATCTTTGCTGGAGACTCGCGAGCTGCTCGACAAACTCAATTATTGTTTTTTAATGCATCGTGTGATCTACTTTGATGCCAATTAACTCTACGTCTGACTGTTTTAATTTTGAGTGGACGCACGTGCCGTATAATGGCAGACTGAGGTTTAGCTCATCGTTAAAAATCAGTTGTTTCCATAATATGCTTTTTTTTTTCTCGGACCTATGATGCATAAGTTGGCTTGATTAAAAGTGAGGTAATAAAAATACTATCTTTAAAAAAATATACGTTTTTTTATATTAAAAGAAAGAAAGAAGAAAGACATCTAATGAAAGCCAGACTCGAACCGAAGGTAGCGCTTGCAGCTAGAACCAGATTCCAAAGTTTCACAACTTGACGTTCCCTAATTTGAAGGTTATAAGCTATTTGCGAAATTTTTCAATAAGAGCCCGCTGCCCGTTCCCGGCAGCAGGCACTATAATTTTCACATATTCGCGAACTTCGTTGCCCGCAATTTCTTCATTGACTATCTTACAACGTCGCTTATAACTTTCTATTCAGATAAAGGTAGGTTCTGAAACTCAGGCATCTTGTTCCCACTGCTAGCGCTACATTCGCGTGAAAACTGGCATTCGACGATGCGTAATTTATTTATGCAAACGCAAAAAAAAACAAAAAAAACACGGTCCTCTTGTCTATGAGACACCCGGTATAACATCGTCGTAAAAATTAACATAAATAAACCTTTTTGTCTCTATACCTAACAACCTTGGCTGTACGTAACGTGTATATTTCATCGCTCTAAGGGATTCCGTAATTCGTCCTTCGCTTTGCGTGGGATTTTTTTTAATGTATCTAGGTCGCATGCCACTTCTAAATACACAATCACAAAACATTCAGGTATTTTTTTGTTCTGAACTGTTTTAGTTCACGGCCTCTATCTGAAACTGTCCCTATCTGTGCGTTGTGGGGCTTTCACTGGGAGCGCCTCAACTTGGTGTTCCTCTCTTCGCTCGGTTTTATATTTCGGTTTATCTCCTTTTCTTTTTCCTGAGCCGGCGGCCGTTCCTTCGTCCTTGTAGAAAGAAGCCACAGGAACGGAAAGTCCGTCGGGTCGACCAGCGGAGTTGATAAGAGCAGTGGACCGGATATTAAGGAAAGCTGGAGCACCTCGGGGGAAGGGGAGGGTGTCTCGCGCGAGGGATCGAAACGTCCGTTGCCAAGGCTTTAGACATTATTCGTCTCCGTCGCCTCGAGGCCCAACACGCGCCCGGTAAACATAGCAAACAAAACAAAAATTCGAAATCGTGGCTTTTTCTTTTTTTTTTTTTTCTCGCTTATCGTTGTCAGAACGTTTCCCTGTCGCATATCATACATATATTTCTGCCTGGGACAACCTCGCAATCTCCGGCCTCCTTCCCGAGTTTTTCGACCCCCTTTTCTTCCTAACCACGCGCAAATACCAGCTGCTTTCGCCGAGGTGTTCGATGACCACCTGTCGGTCGCGTTTGAACTGAAGCGTGTTCCTCCAGTGCCACCTAGAAGACAGGAAGGCCTGGTCAAGACGTCATCGTTGGTGTGCCCTCGACTAGCACCAAGCGGCAAACACGCTGAAGCTCGACGGGAGACGTCGCCAAGCGGCAGGCTCGTACCCCTTGGTGTCACCGCGTCCTAGCGTCGCTGGCTGCGAGGGAAACGCGCAGGCCGCGTATTCTATGCCGAGCGCAAGTTCGTCTGCTTCTTGAACACAGGTTCCGACGATGTCCAAACGCCGAGCTCTTATTGGCTGATTGAAAAAAAAAAAAAATAGTGGGTAGACCTTAAGGCATCTAGCATTGAAATCTACCCACTATCCTTTCAATCAAAGCCAATCAGCGCTCGGCGTCGTTCTGACATAACTGCAACTCCAGCGCAAAAAAGCAGACGACTTGCTATCCGCATACCTAGTCGGTGACAGGGTAAAGGGAAACTAAAGCGGTTCTGTATTTGAGGAAAAACACTTGCATCGTCTTCATGTGGCCTCCAGGATCACGAATACCGATATGACTTTTCAATTTGGTGCACGGAGCCTGCAGAACGTAAGTTTCAAAGTACCGCTGAAACCCCCTCCCTCCATGGGGTGTGACGTCATATGCAGAGTTTTCGGAATCTCCGCTCTCGCGCATCTTCAGCGCCTATCAAAGCTATACATGGGTTGCACGTGACGTCATTCAAAGAGCGCTACGATGACCACCAGAGAGGAGGGCAAGAAGGAGCTCCCTCTTATCAGGGCTCCATTCTGTGCCTCCCGGATTTGCACAGTCGTCGCTATTCTCCTCCCAGAAGATTATAGAAGATCAACCCGTCACTCCAAATTCTTACAAAAGCAGCTTCCCTCTCCTCCTCTTACATGGAGGCCAAAAATACGCGACGTGACGTCAGTGCACTCTCGCTATTAAAAAAAACTTTCAGCGATGGTGGTACCGCGGTGTGAGAATCGCGCTCCCTAGCTCCTGGATGATCGGCTTCACAATAAAGGTGCTTGGCTACACCTTCCTGGCGTGAAAAAATAAAGTAAGGCTCTAATACTGCTCGTATATAGCAAAACTAGAATTACTTACGCGTCTTAGACCCCGCCTCGTACTGCTGTTCTACGACGATCATCCAGATGACAGCCATTTTGATAGGCACCAGTGCGCCCCCTATGGGTCGTGAAAGTTGCGAATACCTGGCAAGCTTGCAATTGCACGCGATGGTCACTCGAGCATCACGCGCTTGGCGGCCGAAAGATCCTTTTATGACGTAACGACTGGTCGGAGGTTTTTCGTGTTTTCTCACGTTTAGTTACATCTTCGGGAAAAACGAAAGTGATATTCAGATTCACGGGATAAAAATACTTTAGAAGTCCCATCTAGATCGTTTTTTTTTTTTTTTAACAATCATTTTAATGTTTTTTTTTTTTTGTTTTTTTTTAAGATTAAAGTGGAAGCTTATTTTATTTCTCTCCCTTTTGGCAAAGCGAAAGTTGGAACGACCTCCTCTGCAGCGTTCGCTTTGTTAAAGTGGAAAGAGGTGAGAGGAGCTTCCACTTTTGTCTTAATTTGTCACAGACTATAGGTGGTATCGGTAGAACGCGCAAATTGTAATACCTCAGGTTTTTTTTTAGACTGTGATTTTTTTATGATCTAGTTGAGACATGATTAGTCACTCGGTCATTGTGTCACCGCTATAAAACATTTTATATAAGAAGTTTACCCGGAATGCGAAACGTCGATATAAATGTTAACGTTCGTGCAGCGGCAAGGCAGTTTACCTTGAAAAGGCGCGCCCTGCAACGCCTGTGCTCTCAAGTCACGGCGTGACGAGTTCGAGCGTCTTATGGACGCTCGGACTCGTCGGAATTGCCGCATCGGCCGCTAAAAACGCTAAAGCCAACGTCCGTCCCCAACTAAAACTTGCACAACGCGTTTTGTTTCTTTTTTTTTTTTTTACGGTAGGAGGGGTGATTTCGCCAGTGCCGTACGGCATGGTGTTGTGTCGCGTAGCAGTAATGATACTACACAGATCTGTGCGGAATGCTACTCTATACCGGAACTGACAATCTAGCCCGAAAGAAAATCGCTTTAAAATCGATTCAATTTCACGTTCGAATGTTTTGTCCGTTTGAGTTTCCGAGAACTCTGGCTACGTTTACGTGAATGCGATCGTAGCGCATCGAATCGAGCAGCTTGTCTTCCAACTTCTTCCTTTTCTACCCATCTGCTACCAATGAAAATAGTCAAATGTCCATCCGATGCACTACGGGTCGCATCCGTGTGAATGCAGCCCATGTGCCGCTACTAGAAAAAAAAAAAACGCAGCTTTCAATTGCGCTCTTACTAAACATCAGAGTGGTATATAGTCCCGTCAGGCGACCTAATTCCCGAGAAACGCAAACACACTTACATACGTTTAATAATCACGGCGATTAGGCGAGTGTAGAGACCATTAGGTGTGTTTACGTTTGTTTATCGTTTAGGATCCAAAGAAAACCGGTCGTGCCAAACCCAAATCAAGAGCGCGCTGCCCACCTTTCACTCTCTGGCGCCGAATCGAAGGCGTGCCTTCGGCTATTCCGAGCAGTCGATAGGCACAACCCAATCGGCCGGCCGCCAGCTATTTTCCACCGAAGGTGCTCGGGCCACGGCGTTTTCGGGGCGCGAGTTTTTTTCGTTGTGTTTCGGGACACGGCAAAAACACCGACGGAACGGTTATTCGGATACCCCTTTCCGGCTTGAGGATTCATCAGGATGTCACGACGCCTCCAACCAAACCGGGCATTCGCGAGACTTGACGAGAAGACCCTCGGAGAGAGATAGAGAGGAGGAAACAAAAACAGAAAGCAGGAAGTTCTATCGCTGGGCAAGCCTGCCCGCTCTGTAGGCCAGCAGCGAGAATCGCCGGAGATACATACACAGTTAGATGTTTGCCATGCGTGTAGTGGTCGCTTCTTCAACTTTGAACCTGGATGCGATCCGTTCTGAGAGACCCGTTTTTCTGGAAGGCCTCGAGGCAGATCCTCCTAGAAAGCAAGGCCTGCGCCCTATGTTCCCATGCGTCATCACTAGAGGATTCAGGGACCGACTAGCAGCTTGCGTCAGCATCGCTGCCAGCCCGTCGAACAACGTCCCATAACGAGCGCCACGCAAGCACGTACCGCTTGGAGCGAATCGGAAAGCCACCAACGTCGACGTCATTGATCAGGACTTGTCTTCTAAGTGGTCTTGCTCCAGGCGACTGCCAGCCAGGGAAGATGAACCGTTTGATCGGGTCTCTTCCGACTGACTTTTTGGCATCGCGAGTCACTGGTAAGGCGGCGTGCTGATTGGCGGCCTCTGGGTCTCGCTCGTTTCTGCGCGTGAGGAGTTAACGGGGAGATGTTCAAAATGCGATTGGGTGGCTTTTTTTTTTATTTCTTTCCTCAATTATGGTTCGCCTTTGGCCCCCTGTGCCAACTTGGTAGTTTACAAGCGCGCGTCCGCGACCGCGCACGTGTTCTCCTCTTTGGTGCTGGATGTCAGAGTTCGTGGCGAAGGTTGGTTGCGCGGAAAAAGGAGCTAGCGATGGTATACTCGAACGAGACAGGACTGTACTTATGCACGCTGGATTGTTTGTATTACTTCTTTTTTTTTTTTTTGTACCACTCTTGCGCATATAGAAACTCCCGTCCGGCCTTGTTTGCTTTATTCATTCCGGATGCATTCTTGATTTAGGACCCTTTTTTCATCTACCCCGTTTTGGGCTCGGAAGAGTTTCTGAATTCGTGTGCGATGTGCGATTCAGTATTGTTTATATTCAACAAAACGACCACTAGCCTATGTATGGGTCACGGCGCATAAAACGTGTTACGCAGCTAGTTTTTCTTCTTTTTTTTTTTCTTTCTAGAACTGCGAGCGTATGGGTTTATAAATAAGTACGCGAGGAAAAATAACTTTCCAAGACCGCAATATTTTGAAACGCGCGCAAGAAACAGTTATAGTTCGTGACCTCGAGCATTTTTTGCAACCATCGCACGGAAACACGGAGTAGCTTTACTGCCCGTTCGCTTAGATGAAATATGGCTCTTCGAAGGTGGCTCTCGACGTTGCACAAGACCGGACATCTTTAGAAACGGGAAAACTCATCGCATCGGCCAAGAATCGCGTCAAAACTTGATCAGGCGCTATTTTTAAAGGACGACTACTTGCTAAGCCCAAGCACGCTTGCGGAGAATGACAAAAAAAAATTAATAAATACCCCCCCCCCCCCTCCCCCCGCTACGGATTTTAATTTTCGTTCTGCCTATCGCGCTCCCTTATTCGACTTTCCGTATTCGCTCATCTTTCTGTTTTGTTTTTGGTTTCCTTCCTTTTTTTTTCTCTCTCTGGGCAGAAAGTTACCTAATTCAGCATCCGTGTGCGCGGGCAGGCAGGCCGGCTGCTTTTTATTTCTCAATGCCTCTCACGAATTCAGCCTTTCCCCGTGACGACGACCCAGAAAGAAAGGGTTCCCGCTTGCGGCAGTTTTCCTCCTCTCTCTCGTTCCTTTTTTTTTTCCTTTCCATCGGCGGCAATGGCTCGGGCACGCTCCGCTGTGCGCAGCGTAGACTTGAACGTTACGCGTTACTAGTAGTCTAGTTGCTTTTTTTTTTGGCAACCATGAGTAACGACCTAGTTACTTTTTCAGAGAGAAAACACGTAACTTATTTTCGCTACCCTTCGATGAAGTAACGAGTAAAGGTATTTGTACTTCGTTTCTGCTCAAACGCCGACCACCAGACTCGAGATTCTGCAAGGCAGAAGATCCTCCTCACCATGGGAGAGAAGGAAAGAGAGGAGGAAAGGCAGCGTCCAAAGAGCAACGTCACGGTGTTCGTCATGTTTCTGTGCGTGTTCTTATCGCGCTCATTATAAACAGAAAAAGCTCAGTGACTTCTCACCCCAGCTTGCGCCTGCTGAAATTTGCACAGCGGAGAAAACTCTAAATAGATCATAAAAAGAAACGAACGCGTTAAGAAACAAGAAATAATTAACGGGGATAAAGTTTGGAAGCCGCTACTGGTCCATAAAAACGATACTTTCAGAGTTACGAGAAGATAACGCGTTACTCTCAAACTGATGTAACGAGGTTTCGTTGCATCACAGTAACGAGTAACATACTTAGTTACTTACTTTTTGACTGAGTAACGAGTAATGGCATTTAGTTACTCTATTTCAGTAACGCGTACAAGTATGGTAGTGACGGCGCCAGCCGTGAGCCGAATGAACGGAGACGGCTGCGATAGTGACCTAATGGCGTGTCTTTGGAGCAGGGCGTATTGTTCCGAAGCGGAGTTCTGCTTGGAGAATATCCAATAAGTTTCGAGATTTGTAGTCTCAGTGTTGGGATGTTCTTAGGTGTGGCCAGAGGCTTGCCGAAGGATCCGTGACGTTGTTCTTTTAATGAGTTCCTATTAGCGGATGTAAGCCGTGCTTATGGGTGGGAGGTCGAGAAAGTATAGAGCGAGAATTAATTGAAGAAGGGTTGAGGGCTGGTCGACTCATCTGCCAAAGAGAGTTGCGAAAGACTATCCTACGTACAAATTGATTCCCGGAATCTTGGAATCCGTGCCAGAATTTGTAGCTTAGTAAAATATCCCCGCAATTTGTTTTTATGCCACCGAACGATGAACTAACCTAGGAAGAAAAGCAAACACTTGCGAGTAATAAATGTTAAACAATATTGCCCTCGGTGGTTTACGTGCTTTGTGGCCATCGTAGGTTCTAAACGGAAGCGTTTCGAGACCTGCCAGGTCCTTCTCAGTACAGTCAAGAACATCAATAACTTCGCCTTATTTCACAGGCATAAAACCTTCGCGTCTAAAAAAATATTTACGACTGCAACAAAATATTTACCAAGTAAATATATCGTTTAATTGTTCAAGAAAATAGAACTTAAAAGGCGATACAGCTTATTATACAAATAAAAGTTTTAAAACATTCTTGATTTCTTAGGTTAAACCAGTCTCGGTTTTGTCTTTTTGGAAAGAGTATATTGCCGTTACTAGGAGGTCGTAAATCTAATAGGAGTAGTCACAGTACATAAGATAGTTTTGTAACTTTGTCTGAGTTCTCGCGGGTGTTTATGTTTTCACTCAGACTCTATAATGAATGTCACATCTGCCCGAATCTGACGATGTTTGGTCAAATCTCCTGATTCCACCGTTGCATAACTTGTGCGACTTATGAAGGGGACAACTGGGACAGCGCGGTTGTGTGTCTCTCTTTGTTCGAAGAGCTTATAAAAGTATTGACCTTACCTAAGGCGTATACTCGGCACGCCTGGAACTGTTACAATCGAGTTCTCTGCAAATCAGAGAAGTGTATTGGCCGAACATATGTCCAAACGAAACATGCCTTAGAAACTGTATATCTCGTACGCAGTTTTCCACTCCACTCAGCGACGCTACCTGCCTCGCATTCCAGCGCAGCGTCATTAAAAACATGTTTGCGGACCAAGAAACCTTAATCCACGGGGACAGACACCGACACAAGCGTGCCCGCTCGCCACCGGAACTGAGCGGAAACACACACGACTTTGTTTTTACATTCATGCTTTCATCGTTGTTGTTCCCTTCGAGGACTCACGACGATGAGTCGGGACGGCCCTTGCGCCGCGGGACTCGAAGCATGTCCGCCTGTCCCCGTGGCCCCCTGTGACAAGACTCGCGGAAGACATCTTCGCCCCCCCCCCCCCCCCCCCACCCCCCTTTCTCGACAAAGTGGGACGAACACGGAGGGGACGCACGCCCGTGCCGGCACGGTCACCGAACGCAACCCACGCCTTCCGCGCGCACGCGCCGGTGGTCGCCCAATACCACCTAGGAGACAAGGCCTGCGCATGACGTCATCATTAGTGGATCCCCGACCCACCCCAAGCGGCAAACACGCTGAAGCCCGACGAGAGCGGCCGCAAAGCGGCGGACGCGTCCGACTTGGCGTCGCCGCATGCTAACATCGCGTTCGTCGTGAGACGCTGCGATACGTGCTGTCGACGATGCTGATGCCAGCTAGGCGGTGCTGAGTGGGTCCACCATTGATGACGTCAAGGGGGGAAAAGCGCAGGCCTTGTTTTCGAGCTGCTATTGGGTCGCCTGGACAGCGCGACTGGATCGAGCGTGTTGGGTTCCCTCCCCTCGGAATGTTACCACTAAAAAGCGAAACGTCATCCGCGGCACACCTTCCGGGTTGGTAGAGATACCCCCTCCCCTGTGATCTCGAATATGCAGAAAGTCCTGACCTTTTTCTTTATGGTGGTAGGAAGACTCGCTAGAACGACTAGCTGTTGTTGACAGTAACGATAAGTGCGATGAACGACAGCGCGTGTGATTTGGGGTCTAAGAGAATCTCGCGTGGCTCGCCCTTGTTCCATTGTCCCGACGCACGCAATCTGGAAACGACATGCGATGTAGGGTGCGTGTTCCGTTGATTGTCGTTCCAAACCTAGTGACCCTTGGAGCTTTCGTTAGTGACTCACTTCGATGCTACATAATTTGTCTAATGCCGCTTTTCTTTTCTTTTTTTTCTTTTTTACTTTTGTGGCTCTTTTTTTTTTTTTTTCTCCAGCTCGAAACTTTAGGTTTCAACGTGTATATTTGTGTTACTTCCACCTCTTCCAGTTTAAAGACGGTAAGGAGTCCCTCACAAAAGATTGGCCGCTCTACTTCCTGTCGCATGTTGCACTCAGCCACGTCAAAAGCCCGGACGCAAAAGTACAGCATGGCAAACAGCTGCGTTTGCACGAGCAGAGCAACCGAAGCACTAGCGCAAACAATACTCGGGTCCTTGCCTCCCACGCCGCTTTGGTGGAACTTTCGATACCAACCCTTCAATGCTGCTTCAACTAGCACTACCACTATTAAAGAGTTCGCGAATCTGCACGTCACAAAAACCCCCCACGAAGCTGAGACGGGAACCTCGAGGAAACTGTCATCTGCTTAAAACGTGCCAGGAAAGCAAACTATCCTCAAATGTCGATATAATATTCTTTTTCATATGTGCATTCATCTAACGACACGAGAAGGCGATGTTTCCAAGTTTGTATTTACGTACCTAATCCTCGATATAACTGCCAGCCAACAATGGTCGCCAAACAACTTCAACGTCCTTATCCCTGTACACTCAGTGACGCCCGTCTTTGACTTGTCACTCTCGGTCTCAGTCGGCCATAAGCAGACCGATTCACGTGGAAGCTCGGGAGACGAAGGGTGACATTCAATTGCGGCAAACGTTTTTCTTTTTTTTTCCTTTTTTTTCCCCCTAACTTTCCTCGCCGCAGATGCCAGAGGAACCGGATTGGGGAATGGATTATTATTTATTTGTCGCAAACTGGTTTCCTCACTTTCGCTTCTCCAATTTGGGTCGCGGCGGTTTCGCCTTTTGTCCCAAATAAACAGCACGCAAAGGGGTCGAGCCGTGTTGCCGTTGCATCTTCGATCGTTGCTAGAGTGGAAAGGTCGCCACGGCGGCATCTTCTCCTTCTTCCTAATCCGAGTCGTGAATTTCCATATCGTGAGCCTTATCCTGGTATTTATTTTGTTCCTCTATTTTGTCTTATTATTTTTTTATGTTTGTTTTTCCCCTTTCGCACCTGTAAGGGACAACACTTTCCTTTTTTTCTTTCTTTTCTATATGTGGCTGGGAGCCCCGTTTCAAATCGTGACTTTTTATACCGTTCCTGAAGCTTGTTTGAGTCGTCCTCGATAGCGCTGTTTAGAGTCCTTCCTGATTCGTCGCGTGTTATGCGCGTGTGTACGAAATGTTCCCCACCTCCGGCCGCGTGGCACGATACGGGGAGATCAGGATCGCATATCCTGTCCGATGTGAATTCTACCCGCGTTGCGTTTTATATTCGAGGTTGCATATAAGGGTCGTATGCCTTTGCAAATCCGAGATTAGTGGAAACGCGGCATGTTGTCTTTAGTACCTTCTATCCGGGTTGGGCGTACATTTAAATAAAAACAAAATCATTTTAGCCTTCTTTAAGGCCCCAATCACACTGCTCATATACATCATAGAATTTGAGGCGTTAACGCTTGTGTAGCATGTGAAAAAAAAAAAAAAACACCATAGCAATGAAACTTTTAAGACGTTCAGACGATGACCTACGACGTGGTGGAAACAGTCAGACCTCGATAAATGTCATGCGTGTACGCGGTTCACACTGACTGCAATCGGGAGGGGAAACCGGACGGTAGTCCACGGCCGCTTTTAGGAATTGCGCGCTGGTGAGGTGACGATTATTCATTTTCGATCCGATGATTCACTTAACGGCCTCTCGCATCTCCGTTCACTCGAGGCCGCGATCACCCGGCATGCGGATGCGGTCGTTGGGGGGGTGTCCGGCCGCGGCCGACGCATTGCTGACCCGATGGAGTCACGCTTCGAGTTTGTCCGTGCATGCTAACGCGGGGGAAAGGCCGCTGGTGCGACGTCCTTCACCTGATTGCTGTCGCTGCGAGCTATTATTGTGAATCACGATGATCAATCAACGAACAACCAGTGTAAAACAGAAGCATAGATAAACAAATCGCGTTATCGCTTTTTTTTTTAACGTTTTATAGTACGTTTGCAAGTACGTACCTCTTGGCTCAACCATCTTACTGCTGGTGTGGGTAGATCATCTGATAGTCAAGCATTGCTGAGGCGTACCCACGGCCTCAGCAATGCTTGACTATCAGACGATCTACCCACATCAGCAGCAAGATGTAGGCGCCCAGAAGCCGTACTCGCAAACGTCTTATAGTAGCGAGAATAATTGATTGTGCACTAGTATTTCTTCTATGCAATGATGTTATGACTTTTGCTCTACTCTTTGCTGTGTTGATAAAGTCTGTACAGGGGAATGACGACGAGGCAGGCGAATCTATTGCCTTTCACCTTCTCCTCGTAGACATTCGTTTAAGTAAATCGTTGCTCATCGTCATTGACCAGCAACCTGTCCTTTTGTTTTTACCTTCTGAAACTTCAATAAAATCATAACCGAAACACGCAAAAGGCACTTAAGACCTGTATGTTTTGTACTTTCTGTCCCATTTTGAAGTAAGATCGTTTCCAGCTGCAAAGTTTGCCCAGAATGAAGATATTCACGACGATGCTGAGCGCACAGCGGATGAGTGATGCAACCTATGTTGATCGCAAAACCTGTAACCCCTGTAGTGATATCATATACGCGTGGTGCAGAGGCAACTGTAAAGTCAGTGTAGACAGGTAGCGGAAGTGAAGTTTTTCGTGTGTTGACAGCAAGATGTTTTACTAGTGACTTATGTGTAGCTCAGAACTACGCGCCTAATGATATCCAAGAAGTTTAAATAGGGTAAGTGGAAGAACCCAAATGACTGAAATAAAAAAAAATAGATTCACTAGGCAGACGTGTTTTGACGTCTTCTCAATTAGTTTCAAAATGCTATTAATACTTGCCTCATTTGTATCTTCGCAAATAACAGCACCCACACGAATACGACGCAGAGAAACAAACAAAGCGCATACCACCGGGGTATACTATCTTTTAGCTGCAATGTCGAAACATTTATTGCCACTTTTATTTTGTTCAACTTTACCTGTAGGATGAAGATGGTTGAAGGCGGTGGTGTCTTATTTTTACGAAGAGGGACATGAAAATGGACATGGGCCACGGACATGGACGTGGGGTGGCAAAAGGTGCTCAATATACGGTACCATAAAAGGAAGAGATTCTCAATCGTTGAAACAAAGGAGCAGAAAAGAAGATTAGCCCGTAGAACAACAAATCATCAAACGTCTGCTGACCTTGTCACGCATGTATGGAGAAAAAACAGTTTCATTGCAACAACCATTAATGAGCCAGATCTATAGTTGCCGAGACCGCATGGAATGCATGTCCACGAAGTATCTAGTGGCTCCATCCATGCGTGGGCTGCATTGTCTTCGGTTGCTCACGCCGTTGCAACCGTCGCCTGGCCTTCCGGAAGGATAACGGACCCGGCTAATCACAGGCTCGCTTAAGCCGGCTGAATTCTTAATTTGCGTCTGGGCAGAGAGTGCCCGGCTGGAATGCAATGGCGTTTCCGGGAAAGTATAATCGAGGAAATCGTTTTCGGTCATCTTGGCATTGGACCGAACGGGACAGGGAATTATAGCGATGATTTATCGTACATCCAGCGCAGCAGCCGCAATCTTTTGGCAGCGGCATCGTTGGCCGATTGGACTCTGAGGATGCGTCCATCGAATAATTAACTGCACCCAAAACAAGAAAGAAAAAAAAAAGAGAGAGAAAGAAAACTTAAGAATAGCGGGACAGTCTTCCTCTTCGTTGGCTCGTCCGCACGCACCAGCATGCACACTTCTATATCTGGGGTTCTCTATGCGGGAACGCATCGCTATATATTGTTTACCATCGAGAAACGTTCTGCAAAGAACGCGGTCGCTGGGAAATTGTTCGAGGAAGGTCAGGCCAAAGCTCGTTATCATGCTGGGTCGAATGCTCGAATCGGATGGTCGTCATCCCTCCAGCCCACGTACGCGGAAAAAAAAAATGCCGTTCTAAACGGTACCTACGCACGCATCGCCCCCTCACCTCCTTTTTTTTTCTTTAAGTGCACATACCGTTTTGTACGGCCCTCTGCGCCAGAAAGGAGTGCAATCGTTGATTTCGGCCTGGCGCAATTTTTTCGGGGAGGGCAGGTCGTGCCGGACAGAACACACACGCAGCCACGGCTCTTTGCTCCAGCCTAAAGCGCATCGTCTTGTGAGCGATCTCTGCTGGTTTGGGTGAAGATCTTCGTGTCCTATTTCGGGGCAGTAGGCCAGCATCGGCCGTTTTAGAATATGTTACGAACTGTAGCCACTGCAGCGTCGATCTGATGCAGCACGAAATATATGGGCTGCCCGCTCGTTGATTGACGATTGAGAATTGTGAGCGTGAATAGTTTGCGGTTGGGTTTTTGCGTGACTGGCAACTGAATATAGTATTTCTCGCGTGTAAAACACGATTGCTCCTCAGAGTTAATTTCAGTTGGTTTGCATTGGTACTTATTTCGTTCATCGATCATTTAAGGTATAATGGGAAGTTTAAGATATTTGTACGTGGAGCGCACAAAGAGAACACGAAGCATTAAGAGAGTCGATGTAGAAATGAGCACGCAGTGCTCAATAACATACGCATGGGCATCCGTTTCAAATTGAAGCTAACAAATCATATTCGCAAATATTTGCTCTCTTTCACATTGACGCTCATCAGAACGTCAATACATTTATAGGAGCAAGCCTTAATCTACGGCAGTTCGGAATTCGTATGGCTTGTATTTTTGTATTGTTGTATTGTTTCTGTGTTATTCTCATTCCGGCGTTAGTAATTTACATTTCCCTACATCACTGCCAAGAATAAACGATCAATAACTTTTTATATACCTCTCTTATAGTACAAGAGACGATAAACAAGTCTCTCATGCCTCACTGGGTGCAATACAAGCAACAATTACACCCTTCGTGTCCACTTCAAGCGCACACTCTACCCCAAACGCCGTCCTGTTTGCAGTCAAAGACATTGTCGAAGGAGCGACATGATAAAAGAAAAAGGAAACGTTGCGATGGCGATTATTAATTCAAACACAATTATGTCAAACGGCGAACTCCGCTGGAGTGCCCGAAATACCTTACTGAGGAGCCGACAGTGGTATACAAAAACAGTTGTAAGAGTCCCGGCTAAAAACGGGAGCAGTTAACTTCTTTTCCCCGCATCTTCGAAGCATCCCAAGTCCTCCGCACGCGAGGCAACTAAAAGAAACGCGATGAAATGAAGCTTAATTCGCCGAGCGTTGACAACCAGCAAACAGAGCTCAGCACAACCCGCAGTGCGCCGCGCGCAGGTTGGCAGAGAAAGAAAAGTCCCCCGCGTTCAAAGGTCAGCCCCCCAACTGCACGGACGCGAGACAATCGAGCCGGCCACTTCTTCAGTTTCCGCGTTGGCTGGTGGACTCGGCAGCCTCCCAGGCGCGCTGTTTGGCTGTCTACTTTAGAGCGCTCCAGACGTTTCGGTTCTCAGTCGCTTATTTATGCCCACTCTCCAGGAGTGTGGCTCCGCGAAGGGGAGCTCGTTCGCTCTGGCCTGAATAGAAGTTGTCGGGGGAAATCTGACTGACGTCCCGAAGGAACCTAGCCGCGTGAGAAAGCGCGTCGTTATGCTCCGGAGCTGCACGAGTTGATCTCTTTGAAGACGAACAGACGTCGTCTCGCTGGAGGTTTCGGCTTAATTCTGGCGGAGGATGCGGGTCGTGTGTGTACCGATTTGGACGGGTTCATGGGTCAACGATGGGTCTCCCGATATTGACACGGCCTCTTTATTCGTGTCTATTTACGTGGGATTAGAAAATTACATACGTAGGTGTATACGCGTGGCGGAGCCGTTTGTTCGGAACGATTCTTGACGGCATAATGAAATTCGCTTCAGGAAGTAGGCGGACATTTTAGTCAACATTGTACTGGCCGAGGTAGTGGTTTGATTGTCGTTGTCTACGCGTGCGTTGAAACAAAGGTCTAAAAGTGTTCTCTTTTTTTCTTTTTTGGGAAGGGAGAGTTTGAGCGAATCGTTTTTGAAGGCCCGAAGCCGCAAAGGGCGTTCTCTTCAAATCATGCTTGGAGGTGTCAGTGCGAGCTTCATATATGAATATCGTTAGGAGAGACCAGAACACGCTAAAGCTCCTCAATGTCGCTTCAAAAAGTTATAGTGTTTTCCAAAAAAATGTGACGAGTCCGTGGACACGACGATTGTTTGCTCAGATACACTTTACGAATCGACCAGAAAATTGGAGGTCTCCACCTAGTTCCCGGAAACACGGAATGCATAAAGTCGGGATCATACTGCTTATACATCATACAAAAGACAGTCTGCAAACAGATTCGAACGCGAGACAACACGAGATCCGTGCTCCGAATGCCACATGGCAGCGAGTTCAAGGAAAAACTTGGCACGCGGCATTTGAACCACGGATATCGCGGTGACTGATGTATGCAGACTGTCGTTTGTATGTAGTATAATCGGTGTGACCCCGGGTTAACGCGCTGTCACGAGCAAATGGTTCAACATGGTCAGCGTGGAGGGCGGCTGTATCTTCTTAGAACTTCAAGAGACAGCACGCGCCTGACAGTAAAGGTCCTGGAATACTGATCACCCCATCGAGCGCGTAAAGAACTGCACATCTCTCTCTTATTCCTTCAACCTGCCTCGGACATTATTTCATAATCCAAAGGAATCAGGCTTTCAGTTTTCACAACTTAAACCGGTTCAAGAATCCCCACCTTAACATCCATAAACATCCGTAAAAGGTGTCTTGGACACCGTTTTGTGTTGATATCTTACGACGTAACTTTTTTGTACAAGGATCAATTTGAGGCACACTATGAAAAATTCGGTTTCCTTTCTTGCCAATCTATGTAGGCGAGTAAAAAAAAAAGGTCGTCGAAAGTGATTTTTAAGTCGCAACAGCTGTTACAAGCGACTTCAGTGTACCGCGAGCCTCGTCCGAAGCAGTATTGCAGTTCTAAGCGACTGCGCCGCCAAGAGGAAAACAAAGAACAAAAGAAAATGAGAATCCTCGAACGATAGACAAAAAAAGAAAAGCAGAGGAAGAACCTGAGAAAGCACCCTCCTCATTGTGTGCGGGATACAGCGCGCGGCCGCAGCGAAACCTTGAGATCTCAGCGCGGTTTGTATGTCACCCTACCTGAGAAGACGCCCGGCCGCGGCATCTTCACCACAGGTAATGAAAGAGGCGCTCCTCCAAACTTGAGCCCCTCTCATCCACAATAGAAAGAAAATAAGAAAAGAAAACAAGAAGAGAGAAAACAACGACGCGATTCGTATTGCGTGGACGTCGCAAGCAGCAGCGGTCCATGCCATTAGTGCACCCACTGTTTCTCGGCAGACTCCGCGTTGGGCAACATTTCGGTTTGGAAACGGGGCAGCGGTCACGGCTTATTATTGAGCGGATTAAATAGCCGGGGGATCTTTTTTGTTCCGCTTACGTCAGGCCCATTGTGGTCGCGCGAACGGGGGGGGAGGAAGACCTTTCTTATCACTGGCAGGCTTTGTGGTCGTTGACGGGTGTGAAAACGATGCGGCTCTTACGTCAATCACGCCGGTGTGACGACGGTGTTGCTATTCATTATGCGCCGTCGCCGCGGTTTATTGCCTCGCTGGGCTCTGCTGGGCTTTCGTCAACCCGCTCCGACAGCAGTTTGTGATAGGGTGCGACGCATTTTCGAAGGGTCGGTAGGTTTGCAAAGTTGCGTGTTCCGGCTGTAGGCGTTCGTTTGTCCTGACGGAAAAAGTATAGTTCTGTCATTCTTATTTGCCCCTAACAATACCTCAATACGTCTTACCTTGTCTCATCTTTTTTATTAAAATACGAATGCACGCATTGATGCTCGCATTGAGATCAGGTTAGCCACCCACAAAAATGATGTCAACGTGTGCGCTCCTAAAACTCTTGGTTTCGGTTTTCCTTTCAAGCTACTGCTTATAATATAAAATCCATCTATTGGGACTCGCGTAGGTGGTATATTTGTGCAACGTTTACCAGCGAAAAAATTATACAAGCTGCAATAGAGCAGATAAACATGCCTGAGGTAGAAAGCGTAGATAGACGCTTTTTGTCTCCGTGTTTAACAAGGTCAATGACGCTCTCACAGTCCCGAAGCCATACCTGGTTCGAATACCGGGCGCCAAGTTTCCCTTTGAACTCGTTGCCACGAGGCATTCGAAGCACGGATCTCGTGGTGACTCGCGTTCGAATCTGTTTGCAAACCGTCTTTTGTATGATGCATAAGCAGTGTGGCCCCGGCTTTAGGCTCCATGCCGCAAACTGCTCCCACTGAATCAGTTTACTCGGCAGGCCGTGCCGAGTTAACTGATCTAATGCAGAGCACCTCCACGGGCCACTTAGCGAACCGAAGTAAACCGGGTAGCCTTCGCTTGTCGTGGGAGTTAGCATGCAGCATCCACCAAAGGAGATCCATTCAAGGCGGTTGTATAATTCCGCACGAACGACCGGCGGGGGGCTTCCGTATGAAAAACTCACCGGACCGAGACGCATTGTTTCGCCGCCGCCGCCCCGACTCCATTACGTCACTATGGTCCAGTTCCTCCCGCGCCGGCTGTGCGGACACCGCTACCATTAGCCCCCACGGCTCCCGGAACCCCGTTTCGAAGTCGTAGAGCGATCGACCGGTGTTGTTTCTTGTTGCCCTTTTGTCTTTATGGGGTGTTAAAGTTGTCCCGTCCTGGCTTCTGGCGTACGCTACCATTAGGCTCGCAGGAACCCCGTTCGAATTCGTAGAATGATCGACTGGCATCGTTTCTTGTTGCCCTTTTGTCTTCGAGCCGCGGTCACAATGCTCGTACATACATCATGCAAAGAGACACGGTGTCCGCTGCACACATGACGACGAAATTATCTGCGGACATGGTCTCTGTAGACATGATGACAAAATTGTCTGCGGACATGGTCTCTGTAGACATGATGACAGGATTACCTGCGGACATCGACATGTTCGGAAACATGCATCGAGCATGCTACTCAATCATGTTCGGTGTATCTTTGCTTCACACACGTGTATGTTTGGACATATGTGTACTTCGAACATGACTGCCTTTTGTAGTGACACATTAGCAGAGTGGCAGCGGCTTCATAGGGTGCTAAAGTTGCCCTTTCCTAGCTACTGGCGAAGACATACCCTGCAAATAGAGAGTTTTAGTAGATCGTTCCAAAATCTCCGATAACGATACCTAATAACGATACGATATATACGCGCGAAGGCGTCACTAGAGTGTCGGGTATCGTTAACGGAGCCATCGGAACGATCTTCTTAAACTCCCTTTTGGCTCCCCCAGCTCCCGGAACCCCGTTCCAAGTCGTAGAACGATCGACTGGGTATCGTTTCTTGTTGCCCCTTTTGCTCTTGTGGGGTTTTAAAGTTGTCCAGTCCTAGCGTCTGGCGTGGACGTATACGCCGCGAGTGAACGCGAGAGGCGTGAATTAGGGGTTAGGGTACCTGGTCGAGCATCCACTTCCTTGTTTACCGCTGCCTGCGATGGGGCCGGAGACGCTGGAACGTTAGCGCGTCTGAAACCGTCGTTTAACTCGTCAATTTGTTTGTTGTGCTAGCTTGTTTTTGAAGTGCGGTCCCGCTATGTTGGTATTTCAGTTAAAATGGGTGATTACGTGTTTCTGGGTCGCTGCTCGATCCTCGAGCAGCCAAAACTACTTTCATACAAAAAAAAAAAAAAAAATCGAAGCTTCTTTTTTTTTTTTTTTGACAAACAACTTATTTTACGGGCCTTCGATTACTTTGTTTAACCAGAGTTGATGACATGAACTTGCTACAATAGTGTAAAGAAGGAAATTATTTCACCTCAATATATGAATCTTTTGCTATATCAATATTGCAAATCTGAACAGAATGTTCTCTTCATGT
The DNA here is from genome assembly GCA_013358835.2 of Ixodes persulcatus. Classification (NCBI taxonomy): domain Eukaryota; kingdom Metazoa; phylum Arthropoda; class Arachnida; order Ixodida; family Ixodidae; genus Ixodes; species Ixodes persulcatus. The sequence continues at coordinate 560,627 of JABSTQ010009496.1, read as the reverse complement.
TGAGTTGAATTTTCAGACAAAGTTTAAGAGGTATTGCATGCAGATAGATTATGCAGCACATACCGTTCCACAGCTAAGGTAACAAAAAAATGCACGTTCAAAGACATCGGTATATATATATCAGCCCGGCAATTCCTAGTCTTCACAAGTAATTTCTGAGTGCAGCTTCTGCACTACGTGTTTTTCTGAAGCAAGATACATAGAAAAGTGAATAATGGTCTGAGTACACGTCACTCTTTCACTATCTTTGCCCATGAGGATCTGGCAGGCAGTAAAGGTTTACGACCCACTCCCAGTAACATATTCAGCGACAACGACGGCCTTCCGATAGCCTCGGTCGAGGTACAGAGAGCTGTTTGCTCTCGCAAACGTCTAGAGCCGGAGAATTACGTACAGCTGCAAATATTGTATTTTTTTTTTTCTCAATTAACAAACAAGCAGAAGAAGGAAGTTCCGTTTGACGAGCAAGACCATCTCAAAACTTGAGCCACGACGCGCACAAAAAGGGTGTTACGTACTCACGCACGAATGCGTAAACACCGGCACCAAAAAAGTCAAAACTTGCGCGCCGTGGTTTGTGCGCGACGCTACCGGCTTCCCGCTTGACCTATATTCCCGTAGAGTGAAGCCACACACGCGCTCGCGACAGCTCGTCACGACGCCGAAATTAATTACAGCGTGCAATCACGCGCGCAGCTGTCTTACCCGGTTGTCCCCGTGCACACTCCAAGTTGAAGAGTAATTGCAAAGGCATATGGGCAACGGAGACGAAGCTTGCTTGCACCACCGCCGCCATTAGGAACCTCAAAGTCGGAGCAGGCACGCCGAGGCCCCGCGTGCAAATGGCCGACGCTAAAATATGGAAAGTATCATGCAGGTCTTCGTCGTGAGTGTAAAAGGAACCCCTCAGCGACGAGTAATCGCTCCGTTGCTTTGCATTTGAGATGAGGATAGAGTCCCCCCCCCCCCCCCTTTTTTTTCTAGTCTTCTGAAAGTATAACAACTGCCTGTGTTGTTATTCGTTCCTGCATGCGTAGTTTCGTCAGTGTTGAATGGCATTGACCCGTCTAAATTTCGATTAATCGATTCAGTGCTCAAGGTGCGATACACTTTCCGACCCAGCTATTCATCGGCCGTTTTGAGTTCTTAAAGTAGCCATGCATCATAAGCGATTCATGATATAGTGGCCTTGTTCGCGTGTTGAACAAAAGCTTATACGGGTTCAATGGGTCTGCTAGCAAGTGATCGTATAAAAGCACGCGTGGAACGCGAATATTCATGAGCGCAGACTTATGGGTCGACTACGCCTCTCCCTGTTCTTTGGGGAATCATTATTTTACTTACATTATCTCTTACAGACCTTTGTTTTATTAGAGGCGCGTGAGTGGTGCTTTATTTTACGAGCAGTACTGGCATGAGAAAAGACTTCTGCAAAGAACCTACCACTGAGCAGAGTGTAGTGGTTATAGCAGGAGGACTTATTGAAGTGACGACTGAAAAACACTGCCCACACGTAACCGTTCAGCCATGTAACAGAGCTGTAGAAACAAAATCGTTATTTGGGATCTTCTGTCGATTTTCACCTGCGACAGCTCAATAGCAAAACACACAAAAAAAATTACATATAATTTTTTTAACTTTGATTTTGAAATTACACAGTTTATTGCTTTATTATTTTTCATCTGACAGCTGGAGCTTCACTCCACTCTAGGGTACACCACATCTCTTTCTAATGATCTTTGCCGGAACCCCATCCAAGCCTGGGAAAGCCCTCAGTGGTGCTCGCGTCGTTCAGTTCAGAAATTCCCCCGCACTTCAGCACTTTGCCCTGCCGCATCTTCCTTCCCGTAGTTCACCGGTCGGTGCCGCCTTCAGTTTCGTGGGGCAGGTGTGGCCTAACTACGGTGCCTAAAACGTCGTCTGGTCTGCCTAAGAGGCAACAAACGACGTCAGACAAATGACGTCATGCTGTCAGATGTTGCGATCCTGGCGGTTGGTGCTAGAAGCGCTGTCCTGTCTACTTCGTGTCCTCGTCTGTCTCTTTGGGCTTTATATTTAGTACGTTGAACCGACTAGCCCACCTTACTATTTGGGTGCCAGAAGTACCGGCAAACAGCAGGAGCGAACGCGGGTGGCGCCGTCATCGCGGCGTTCCAACTCCTGACTGGCAAAGCTTCCGTGAACTTTCAAGCTGACGATCGACTTGCAGCACAACATGCGCCTGCCATGTTTACCACCGCCGTTGTGACGCAGCTAAGATCACGGCCGGCGTCAACGTGACACTACTGTGAAGTCATCGGGCAGAAATCGAGATATGCGCCGAGAACCTGAGGGAGAGGAGGAAACGAGAGGGGACTTCCGAACGCCGAGCTCTGGTTGGTATGATTAGTGGGTAGACCTGAAGCTCCTTCGCCTCGACTGCACTCGTCGAACGCGTAAGAACGCGGAACGCTGGCGTCTGGAGTTTAACTTTTACATTCGAACGCTTTCAAAGACGTGTTCCGGGCACCACAGCCTACCTTCGGTATCCTGTGCGAGATATTGAAAGTTCTGAAAGAAGAGAGAGAAAAAAAAAGGCCGGAAGCTCACCTTAAATAGCTTTTCTTTCTGGTACCAGACGTCTTCCTCGTCTTCGGTCGTGAAGTCTACGTTGAGCTCGTCGCGAGACCTGGAGAGTATTTTTCGCCGGCTGATCATGACCGTCTCGATGTCTTCGGCCGGAGCCGACTCCTCCTTCCTGGGCTCGGTCCTGCGAGGGACAGAAACAAAGGATGTGTCAAGCGGCTGACCGTGTCACTAGAACCGCGGACAGACTGGAAACGCATCACACAGAAGGCAGTCTGCATACACTAGGGAGTTTTAGGGAACCGATTTTTAAGATCCGGTAGGGTACGATGGGCCCTCCGGTACGAACTGCGCATGCGTAACGACAGAAGACTCGCATATACGCAACTCGTACCGGAGGGCCTATCGTACCGTATTGAATGTACAAAAGCCGTTCCCTAATAGGGAGTTCTAGGGAACCGGTTTTTAAGATCCGATAGGGTACGATGGGCCCTCCGGTACGAACTGCGCATGCGTAACGACAGAAGACTCGCATATACGCAGCTCCTACCGGAGGGCCTATCGTACCGTATTGAATGTACAAAAGCCGTTCCCTAGAACTTCCTTATAGGGAGTTTTAGGGAACCGTTTTTTAAGATTCCTATAGGGTACGATGGGCCCTCCGGTACGAACTGCGCATGCGTAACGACAGAAGACTCGCATATACGCAGCTCCTACCGGAGGGCCCATCGTACCATATCGGATGTGCAAAAGCCGTTCTCTAGAACTCCCTAATAGGGAGTTTTATGGAACCGTTTTTGCCCACCCGATACGGTACGATGGGCCCTCCGGTGAACACAGCGCATGCGCTACCACAGAAGACTCGCATATACGCAGTTCGTATCGGAGGGCCCATCGCTCCGTATCGGATGTGCAAGAACGGTTCCCTAAAACACTTTAATGTCTGAAGCGTGTTTCTTCCTTCTGTGGCGGTCACATTGGGCCGACAAACATAGTCCGCAGACATGTCTAAAACATAAACATCTATAAAGCAAACATGATTCGAACATGCGTGAGGCGTGCCCGCAGACAACTTTGTCATTATTCAATATGTATGAGCAGTGGGGCTGTGGCTTAACAATAAGAGAGCTATTGGCTATAAGCCCATTGAAGATGCTGAAGAGACGCATCCATTGACACCGCTACGCCTCAAGAACCGCAGTAAACAAAAGTTCGGCTCCTCGCGGAAGATGCGTAATTTTTCCTTTCATTTTGGTGAGTTAATTAAAGGGACCATGAAATGACCTTTTTACTTTTGCCAGATAACTTTTACATTAAACCTTCAACGTTCACTGAATGCCGAACAGGCATCCGTTTTCGTCTCGGTTCATTAACTTCTACACAAAAAAATAATGAAATATCGACTTTTTCTTTCTCTCCAACTGACCGCAAGACAAGTTGCGGCGTAATTTTGACGGTCGTGACGTACGCTGGGACAGGAACCGGAAGTTCTCTCGACAGTAGGAGAGTGGGAGCGCTAGCGGCGGCGAGTTGGGGGTGCGCCGGTAGGTTTTACTGCGCTGATGTCACCGACGTATTTTCTGAATCGACGCCTCTCATCGCCGCGATAGCCATGGACACATCGCAGCTGTGCGAAATTCAATGAGATATGTTGCGCTACAGCGACAGCATGGGACTAGTCTCATACGCCGGTATGCCTGTTGGGAAGTGCGGCGAGTCTTCCGGTGAAGACTCCAGAAGTCAACCCAACTGTCATTGTTGGTAAAAGGCGGCTCGTGTCAGTCGTTTGAAAAGCGACGTAGATGGAAACAAATCGCCGCGGCGTTTTTCACGGCCTCGGAGATGCAGGAGCGAGCCGACGTTAAAAAAGATACGTTTGAACTACGACAGTGTCAGCAAGAGCCACTTAAATACCTGTTCACACTCTGAGCGGACGCGCGCGTTTGATGGAAGTGCTGTATTCGCGCTGTTGGTGAGCGCTTCGGGACCGATCTTTTACGATTGCAACTCGATACTGACGCGGCACTCGGCAAAGGAAGGGTGGCCCGGCATTGCACGTAGCTCCCACGAACTTTTTTAGCTCGACAGTGACGTGCAGTCGTGTCAGAATAAAAATGGCATACTAATAACAAAGTGTACATACCGTGTTACGAAGGTAATCCATACGGCGTTTATTCGAGCTCTATATCACACAAAACAAGAAGATAGAATCGACGAGAGTTCCTTTTCGACGACAGTGTTTGTCAACATTGCCTCGGAAAACAAGGAGATGACAAGGGGAAGAGATTGACCTCACCTGTTGTTAATCTAAAATTTATGTCAGCGATCAAACTATAATACGGGAAGGGTCCACAAGGGTCGCGCGGGCATATTCCATTCAGCACGCCAGCCGGTCGTGGGCAGACTGTCTTGGCCAAGTACCGTCGAAGCAACGCTGCGCCGAGTCTGAGTGCCTGCTAGGCCTATATTCTGCGCAGCTCGCTTGGTCGGAGTCGGTGGATTCGTGACCGTCGTAGCTTTTCTCGGGTGTTCGTGGATCCAGCGTTCTTGTTCGTCGTGGTCTGTTTCAAGTACTTTTTTCTTGCTGCTTGAAGTCGGGACGCGCGAGAAGAACACGTAGAAAAATAAACGTTCGTTGGTCGTCGCGACCAAGCGACGCTGTCGGCCATGCTGATTTGATCGTAAAACGTGCGTAAAGGCTAAACCACGACCGGCGTGGGCTGAACTCCATGGAACGAATTATGTGGCGAACGCCGCCCGACGGCACGCTCGCTTTGCGCGCGACGTAGCAGGCACTGTGCTGATTCCACGCGCAGAGCAAAAGCCGCCGGGCAAAATTCGTCGGTTATTCGCAACATATTCGTCCCATGGAGTTCCTCCGGAGCTGGCTCTCGGCTTCGTTTACCACACGATAGACTGCGCTTGGCTCTCAGCATTATCAAATTTGGCAATTTTCGCCACACATCTCTAATTATGCTACAAAATGTGGATCTGAATATTATTTAACAAAACTTTTAGGAAACATTCGCCGGCTATTTATTGTTTATGATCGCAGTGCTGGTGAGGTAGGCGCTTACCCAATAGGCGACATGGATTCGGCTGACGTGCTGCAGTTCCGCGGATGCATAGCAGTGAAAAGTCAGAGAGCTTTCGAAGGAAAGAAGACGCAAAAGAGTCCAGTTTTCTTTTAAAAGTTCTATAGCAAAGAATTTTTTTTGGCTCCCTATTTTTGTGTTTTTGTGTTTCTTTTCACACCTTTTACTGCGTCCGGTGGATGAAATTCGATTTCAGAATCGTTTCATGGTCCCTTTAAGACACTTGCATGTTTTAGACATGTCACGTGCTATTTAAGCAAAACCTAGACGTTGTAAACGCCCCAATCATTATTTTTTCTCAGACGGCCAAATCTTGTAAGAACTACTGTTTGCGCAGCTTATTTATTATGCACGAAACTTTAGTTTTCTCGAAGGAAGATCAAGTATAGAGTCTCGCATTTCATTTTCAAAGGGGTATCTAAACGGATGTTGCAAACGTTCAAGGTTCGCGGATTTGTCCTATTTGAAGGGTGGGCATGACGGTTTCTGGCCGCATTTGGTCATTTGTAAACATTTTTTTTAAACATTTAAGTTATTGTGGTAATTAGCGCTTGACCCTTGAAATGGCTTACAACGAAAGCCACGAGACTTCCGCCACACTATGCGCGCGCTGTGAAAACCTCAAAAGCATATAAAATCGTCATATCTGTCCGGCAAAAAAAAAAAAAAAGAGTGTACGTTAGGCGGATTTGTTACGAGAATTTCGGCGAAATGTCCATCACGGAGGTGTCGCTATTGGTACCACCCAACGCTGACAGGACAGCACGCGATCACAGGAAAGGTAAAAATAAATAAAATGATTGAAGATGTTGTCGAAGCACAGGAAAAGCCTAAGGCAGGTGTAAAACTGCTCATACATCATACAAAAGACAGTCTGCAAACACGAGTGACCGCAATATCCGAGGTTAGAATGCCGCGAGCCAAGTTTCACCTTGAACTCATTGCCACCCGGCATTCGAAGCACGGATCTCGCAGTGACTCGCGTTCGAATCTATCTATTTTTTTTTTTTGTATGATGTATAAGCAATGCGACCCCGATTAAGAGGTCAAGCCGGGAGACGTTCTGTGAAGTGTTCCAGAACAGAAAGAAGAAAGCATCGCGGCAGAAAACGACCAAATGTCACCTTGTCAAGAGAAACGTCCCGTTCTTAGAAACTCTGAAACTCGAAATAGATGCTATGTACACATTACGGTATTTTCTGTTTGTGTGCTTTATGTTTCCTTGGTTCATTTTAAATTTTGTTTCGAGTTGCGTTTGAGACGCTCTGCACCTTCTTTTGTTCACGTTTTTTTTTTGTTTTTTTTTTTACGTTCAGCTAGGAACAGTGTGTCTGTTAACGCGGTTGAGTCCTGCGCTAAATTACCGCTGAACGCGGTGCAGTAGCCTTCGCTTTAATCTTCATTCGCCAGAGCTCGACTGACCCACGAAAATGCGTCTCGTTGATAGGCCATTGTGAAGAAGGGACGAAAGTGGTGTCAGTGAACGCGAACCGTCGCACGTACAGCTAGCTGTACGACCCTTCGACAAAACTGAAGCAAACTTCGGGTTGTCCTCACAAACACTATACCTTATTTGCTTGTTTTCTTCTTTATTGGACTTTTTCTTCTGGAAGTTTTATCGCAGTCATCCGTTACGCATAAAACTGAAAGTGGAAGAGCCGTTCTGCATGCCCACAGCTTTTTTTTAGGAGGATAGATATTCCACATATATATGTGCGGGTCGTGAAAAAAACGAGGCTCCGAGGATCTGGACATTTTTTTCGCAGCCTTCTCGGGCGGTTGAGAATAAAAATTAATTTTGTCACACGTGACGAGTGATTGAGCGAGAACTAGAACTTTGTTCCAGTTCTTCGTTTCGTTCTTGTTGGAGAACGAACGACTTCTCGAACGCGTATTGTCGCGGGGAAAAGTACTCCGCTTTACTTTACAGCGGAGCGCAAAAAAATTCATTATCACGGCGCTCCTCCTGTTTGCGCGTTTGCTCTATCACCGACTATTAGCTCCGAGATGTTTCGGTGGCGCCCTCTTATGGTTTCCCTCCGTGACGTCACGACTGGGGTTTGCCTCGCCATGACGTCACCAGTTGTTATTCTGGCTACTTACCATCGGGTGCGACGACGAGTTCGATGGTGTGTTTAAAAAGCACAGTAGAAGCTAGGAGCCATCGCAATCAGAAACTAACACCGTCAAAGTTGACAATCTGACAGTGCTCATATGCCCATGGTTTCGCCAATCGTGGAAAGCAGAGCCACTGAGAGAGTTTGGCCAATGGGCGGAGCTTGTTGGCCGCTAGAAAAAGCGGATTTCGCGGTAACACAATATGGCGTTACTTCTTTGTCTTGTTCATTCCTGAGAAATCGCGTAGAGTTCCTATGAGTCAGAGCCAGAATATGGCGGACGGAAGTAGTCATCCCCCGGTTGTCAGACTACGCTGCTGTGGTTGTCAAGGGGTGTCCAAACAGGACACTACAAAACACACGACTCCGACAAATCGTGAAAATTGAAGCGTGAGGCGTCCGCTTCAATTTTCACGATTTGTCGGAGTCGTGTGTTTTGTAGTGTCCTGTTTGGACACCCCTTCAGGCTGTCAAAATCTCCTTAAGAAGGCCAAACTCTGGTGGAAAGCTGACCACAGCGACGCTTTTGGCCGCGCACATCGCTAATACTCCGTTTCACCTTATGTTGTACCGCAGCGAAGGCTAGAAGCGCGAGCTCATAGCGTTGGCAGCAGCCCTTAGTGCACGAGAGCTTGTGCCGCCGAGAAGTGCCCTTGAGCAGGGAGCCCACGCTTGCAGCCTTCCCTGCGGTACATCATAAGGTGAAATAGGGTATAAATCAATCACGGTCACCGCTCAGTGAATGCGCCGAGGTCCGGCACGTTTCTTCTGTACGTGAACTATTTAGCCGATGATAGTGAAAGCGCAAAGAGTGCCGTGACAAGGCAATTTTGGCGCCGCTCGATTCACTGCATTCGATTGTAGTACGTAGCGTTGGCTGCGGTGGCACTTGCCAAAAATTTCAGCAACAAAATAAAAAGATGCTTTCCCAGCTTTAGAAGCCCGCTAGATCAGAAAGCATACAATTGTGTCACCGAAAGTAGTTCGTATACACAATTCAATGGAAAGGTTGTACTGTTACCTAACCGCGCCCATTAAATGAAGAAATGACAAATGACGAGACAAAGATACGTATCACACCTCAAATCATACAAGACCGAAATAAATAGCCACTGCTCAACGTCTTCACCAAACGAGACGCAATCGAAAACCAGCAAAGCTACCAACCACTCGGCGGCCCCCAAACGACCTCAGAATTTGCATTCTGCGCTCACGCGGGCGAATGTCTTTGAACTTTAACCCAGCCGCCGCCGTTCAGAAAGCCCCTGAAATTGAGGTCAGACTAAAACCGCTTCGAGACACACAAGCACACACAGGCGAGCTGCGAACGATGATCGAGCGTCAATACGGTGGCGTAAGTTACTCGGGCTCATTGTCTCGGCGAGGGTTGTAGACTCGAGTGAAACGTCGCGAAGCAGAGGCCAAGGATGCCAGCGGCGGGTTCCTCGTATCGCACCTCGGGTGAGAGTGCGGCCGAAGCTACTTCCCCGTTGAACCTGTCCTACGCCTGCCTCTTGCACGTGATCACGCTCAACTCTCTGACGTCACGCGACTGCGGTGGCGCTGGTATCAACACTGCGCATGCGCAGATACCATATTTCACGCGAACCTGGTTTCAGCGCACGCGCAGTGCTCACGGCTGGTGTGTGTGTGTGTGTGTGTGGGGGGGGGGGGGGGGGGGGCAAACGTGGGCGTGTTTGTAAACAACGTGTTGGCGTATACCAGACATATATGCATACACTTTGCTGGAAGAAAGTAACTGAATACCGTTACACGTTACTCGCTCGAAACGCAACTAAGTACGTTACTCGTTGCTGAGATTCAAAAGAGACGCGTTACTTCAGCTCAAAGGTAACTGGCTACTTTCTCGTTACTCTGAATGGGTAGTTTTTCTGAAGTAGCAGCCGCATTCCAAAATATTCTGTCGTTAATGAAGCCTAGCTTTCCAACGTATTTGTGAATATATATTTTTTTTTCTTGTTTGCGTTTTTGGCCGCGAAAGTCGCAGGCAAGACTTGAGTGAAAATTAAATGGGGTAACTTTTATTGTACACGTTCCTCTCCAGAAGTAACTAAATAACGTTACTTGTAACTTCACCAAAAAATAACAAAGATACGTTAATCGTTCCTTTTCTCGAAAAGTAACTCAGTCGTAACCTCGTTACCGGAAAAAAACTAACTAGATATAAGTATCGCGTTAGGTACAAGTCTGGCGTAAACCTGTCCGCAGACAGCGTGGTCTGCTGATGAAAGTTAGGAGATTGACTGGTTCAGCGAGGAGCACGTATACCTTCCACCCCACTTTCAGCTATGCCAGTTATCCAGCCGCCTCGGGAGCGTCGAACGGTTGCGTACATCCATCCGCAGAGGCGTTGTTTCCTCCTAGAGTCGGGCGCGAAGCCGGCGAAGCTCTCGAGAGGAGGCCATCCGACGCCCTATATAGGCACCCGCGCAGCGTGTCTTACGGGCCGAAAGCCGTTTCTCGCGCCGCATGCGAATTCGCGGTGAGCACTGAATCGTAATTGCTGCCCTCCCTGGCGTCCTTTAGCCCGCGGGGCGTGGCGTTCTTGACCGTGATTACACGAAGTCCGCTATCGGCGGCCATCATCTTCATTGTCTCGAGCATCGGAGGGCTCCCTATTTTTAATCGAGTTCTGTCGACCGCGTTCGTTCATAGCGCATCCTGCGAACCCTAGTGAATTGTTCTTAATGCATGCGATGAAGACCTCCATTGGGTGTTTGGTGCCCCACTTAGCCGCTTGGCGTTTATTTCTTGCGATCAGTGTTAGGAACGTAAACGCGGCGTGACTATGATATGTCGGTCTCGTTCACTGACACTAATGCCTCATTCACATCGACAATTGAACTGCATTCGCGTGGCGGCTGCTAACGCGGCTGCTTAAATATCCATTTCAATTTCACGCGTTCTTGATGACGAAAACAAGAAGATTCGCTTCGCGGTTATCAATCAATCAATCAATCAATCAATCAATTTTCTTCTTTTTTTCACAGAGAAAGATGGTAGCTGGGGCGAAAGTCTGCAACAAGTGCAGCTTGACAAGGAAGGGCCCGGCTCCAAGATGTCTCAAGCGTCAATGTAAATGCAGCATTAGTGTGTGTCGGGTATATAAGGATGTGTAGTTTGTATTACAGATGCTTTCTGTTTACGGCAACAATTACACAAATAAACGGAAAATAATATCGAGTGTGCAACTTGGAGGGTTTCGGACAATCGTGGTGAAAATTAAACCCACAAATTATTCCGGCTTGAAGAAATATTACAAGAAAGAAACGAAATTGAGGTATTCAGTCGCAATCTGCTCCTGCCGTCTAAACAAGTAAAAAAAAAAAAAAACTAACTAAGGCAAGCAATGCTATGCCACGAAAGAAAGTAAGAACCCTTGAGAAGACATATCAATTCAATGAACAGAAAATCAGGGCTCAAACGAGCTGGTGAAGATTAGACATAACACAACCCCGAGACTGCAGGTGAGCAGAAGACGGCAGATATAAAAAACAAAGTATCTACAACAGACTTTTCAGAAACTTTTTTGCAGACATATATTGCGTTATTTCTATCTACTTATTTTTTTTTTTTCGGTTACGAGTTACCTTTCTATTTACTTTTTTTAGAACGAGTAACGTACTTAGTTACTTGTAAGGCCAAGTAACGATTAACGGCATTGCGTTACGTTTCAGGAATAGCGTGTATAGCACCGCTTAAACATCGTAATTTTAACTCTAACCTAAGTATGCGTCTATTGCGACAAAGACACTGCCATTCTTTCGAGCGCGTCAGTAGAACGACTCTTCAAAGTCGCCGGAGATGTATACTCAGGGAAGCGGCGAAACGTAACTGTTAAAAAAGTTTGAGAGGCGGCTACTTCGTAAGTGCAACGACTACTGAAAAGAAAACAATAAACCATGAAACAAAAGCTGTTGGGCGTCGTCAAAGTAACGAGAAAAGTAACTTTCGAGGTAAAGTTCTTTTTTGAGAATCGGTAACGAATAAAGCATTTAGTTACTTTTTGAGCGAGTAACGAGTAAGGGTATTTCGTTACTTTTTGGGTAACGTGTGCATGTCTGCTTTTGAATGATGTGTCGTCTTTTTCCTACCTGCAGTATGGAGGTTGTGTTATGTCAAGTCAGTGGTCATTTGATTAAGTCAAGGCCTTTGTCTATACTTTGTGACCAGCTACTTCAAATCAAGAAATACATAGGGTGTATGATTTATGATCTCCCACAATGAAGACTGCATACAATTACTATACACACACGCCACAAACTAAGAGTAATTTATCGATTGGCTACCAACAAGGCGAAAACCACACTGCCTTCATTCCTCTTTTACAAGCACGGCTTAGCCATCGATTGAGCTCCTGCCGCGCGTCAGGCTCACGCGCGAGAACACGCTCGAAAGCGCAATCTCGTGCCAATAGTTAAGTGCCCAGCAGCGTGTTCTGTCGTCCCTAAAGGTACATTAAAGGGCTGTTTATACTCCGACGTTGAGCGCAGTGAACGCAGCGTAGCGCAGAACGCGCACCTTTCATTGGCCGGCAACCAGGAACTCGATTTCTGCGACCAATCAGTATCTGTGCGCGCTGCGCTACGCCTCGCCCGTCGACGTTACGTTGGAGTATAAACGTACCTTAAAGGGCTGTTTATACTCCGACGTCGAACGCAGTGAACGCAGCGTAGCGCAGAACGCACGCCTTTCATTGGCCGGCAACCAGGAACTCGATATCTGTGGCCAATCAGAATCTGTGCGCGCTGCGCTACGCCGCGCCCGTCGACGTTACGTTGGAGTATAAACGTACCTTAAAGGTACATTTATACTCCAACGTAACGTCGACGGGCGTGGCGTAGCGCAGCGCGCACAGATACTGATTGGTCGCAGATATCGAGTTCCTGGTTGCCGGCCAATGAAAGGCGCGCGTTCTGCGTTCAGTGCGCTCGAACGTCGGAGTATAAACAGCCCTTAAGATCGTATCTCGACTCAACATGCTCAGGAACCGAGCACAGCCACCCGCAAAAAACATTGATTTTAAAAACTGGGCCTCTCTGATCTGGAACGAGTCTCGTAGACAAAGCTATAATCAAAGTACGGGTGAATCCTATTCAGTTTATCTTGTTATCTTAAAAAAAAAGAAAGATAAGAAGAATCGAGAGCAGTGCCAGTGCTGTATTTACATCGCAACGGGTACTGACATCTTGAGTGATACCTTGCTGCGCACCACCGTACTCGAATGTTGGAAAAGAACACGGGGAGCGTAACGTGTGGTACAAAATCTCACGATCCAAAAACACAAACTCGACGAGATCTAGATTGCTACTTTATTTCACTCCGCTACATGCATGCCCCAACGTTTCCCCGTAAGTCATCGTTTACACATCGATGACAGCAAAACGCTTATCCGCCCTCGAGAGGTTCATGTTCCGTGTGCACTTTGTATTTACTCCAGCATGCACGGACACTCGCTGTGGAGTAACTTACATGAGCAAAACATTGATAGACGACGAAAACAATAACAACAACAACAACAAAAGCGATGAAAAGATGGGGGAGAAACGGCCGGTTTCGGAAGCACGGCGACACCATGGCGCCACGCTACACCGCGATCTAAGTTGACACCATGACGTCACGTGGAGTCACAGTGTCACGTGACGACATGGTGTCACATGACCGCCCAGTGTCAAGTTACGTCACGATGTCGTGTGACGTCATGAAGTCACCTCGACATTATTTGATGTAGCAGGAAATATTTATCGGCTAAATTTAGCGATGAATTTTTTCGGATGAATTTAGCCAATAAATTGTTCCCGCCCAATTTAGTTTCGCATCCACTCACTGATTCTTTTCAGTCGGAGCTCGGTGCTCGGATGTCCCCTCGCGCTCCTCCTGTCCTCCTCTCCCGCAGTTTGTCTCCGTATAGCGGCTACCGTCGTAAAAGCGGGAGTAGCGGCAACCGGTCTCGGCGGCTGCTCCGACATCGGAGACCGTAATGAGCGCATGAGACATGGCCTACCCCGATACGCCGAAAGAAATTGCCCTCGAACGGAGTTTCCTCCGCCGGCTGGCTCGCTCTCCGTCATATTCCGGGTGTGTCGCAACGCCGCCTAGCGCCCGGGGAGAAAATAATGGGCGCGTCTTGATCCCGCGCTTCTGAAGCCATCATCTGCCCCTTTTCGCGGAAATGATAGCGGGTGACAACAGACTCGACTTTTCTTTTATTGTTTTTTTTTTTTTTTCTTTTTGGCTCCTTTGCTCCCATAGGAAGACAGCTTATTTGCATCACAGGGATATACTTTGATTTCCCCGGTGTTACATCGTTTCCGGAGGATTGAACGATCAAGGGTAAAAGGTTTGGGCGAGACATGGATGCGACTGCTATTTAGTCGCTTCGCGTCATTGATGGCATTGTTTATTTTGTGTGGGATGTTGGAACATGAATTCTGAGTCTATTTAAATTATCCGCACGACTTTGTTATCGCTGTTCAGTGGTCGGACTCTATTGTGCAATGCGCAATACCAATAAAAAAAAACATTTTAGTGCACATTGAGTCATTGCAACTTTGATTGGCAATCTCCAACTCCTCAAAAGAACCTTACAACTGCTGCCCTACGAAGATTGACATTTAGACTCCGCCTTATTCGAGCAATGACTCACTCCGTAACTCGATTATATTTTGCTCCAATCCGCGCCTAGAAAATGAACACCGGTTCTTCGACTCAAAAAACCCCTGTCTCCTTGTCAGAAAGAAGAAGAAGAAAGAAAAAAAGCATTTCACTTTTATTTTAGGGCGATGCAATTAATAATACACTTGTGTTATGTCGGCTGCCGAACTCATTACAGCAAGAAAGCTACCACTTTTAAATTTGCCAAGGCTTCTAATTGAGATTGTGGGGGCTGCAGAAAAACAATTGGCAGCTACCATTTGGAGCTTCCTACCTAATACAGGTAAAGACTTAATCAAAATAAAATTATAAGCAGCACAGATATACACAATAAAGTCAATCAGCGAAAGCTACCAGTACATACAAGAAGCAAAAAAAAAAGTAGCTTATGCTAATTATCATTGCCAAATTCGATGGTGAATATGCATGGTGTACAGCGAACGCGGCCGTTCACTCGGAAACGCATTGTATGTTATAACCTTCGCCGAAACTTTCCTTGTTTCTCGCGGGCAGCAGCAGGTGGTGTTTAAGCATTCGTTGGAGCGCCAGTCCACTATCATCGCCGCACGCGCTCCTTGCAGCGTCTCACAACCAGCACGACTAGGGTGCCTTCATGTGCGCTTTGCTTAGGGTGGAGACATCTCGCCATTTTGTCCCACACTTTTATCTTTCTTTTTTTGTTCAGAAGCGCGTGCAAGAGCGTGTCCCTGCACGCGTTTGTGGCGTTGACTGTGCTATGGCGACATTTTGTTTTCGTCGATTTCTTTGTATTTTCCCCGTGAGCGCGTGCTGTCGGCATCGGGTACTACAAAGGGTGGCATCACCCTTAACAGAAGGACATTGAGGCACCCTAAGCACGACGCTAGACAACCAGCACGACGCTACGGACAAACCCTGGCAGAACGCCACGACAAACGGCCGGCCTCCGAAATGGAAAAGGTGGAGCGGCAGACAACGGATGAGAGGAGAGCCACGTGACTGGCGCCCCGCTGCGGCTAGGCGCCGAAACACACTTATTCCGAGCGAACAAGTATGTTTCGGGTCCTCGCCGCTGCAAAAGCTGTGCGCTGACGTCCAGGTTCCCCGAGAAATGGCTCTTTGATGCACTGTGCTACCAGGTCCTTGCGCTCCAAATCTGCGACCGGGCACTGCATGGCTCCGTCGTCGAACTGCCAGGCTTTGTGAGTAGAGAGGAGGCTATGGTCTGCCGCTTTGTGGCGTGTCTCGTCGACCTTCAGCGTGTCGGCCGCTTGGGGCGGGTCGGGAATCCACCAACGATGATGTCACACGCAGGCCTTGTCTTCTAACTAGTATTGGTCAGTCCCATATTGGGCGGATGGTCTTGGCAACCCCGCTGAGGCTGTACGCAAATGAACAAAGCGCTCCCGCGAAAGCCCGCTCTAATTGCGTTTCAGAGTGGCATTCTCGCGGGTTAGATAATGGCGGCATGATTAACTGAGCGCTCTAGGTAGGCGTCCCATTTCCGCGCTGCAGGGCGTTGCTTGCTGCCTGAGGGCGGCCACGAGCCCGACTGCTTTTTATCGCTTTTACGCTACCGCTGTCTTGGAGACTCATTCCGACCGCTGAGATGCTGCTTTTGTTTTCAACGTAAACGAAGTAAAACTATCCACTACGAAAACGGCGGCATACGGACATATCGGAAGTATTCATCGATACAGTCCTACCTCGTTAAAATTTACCCGGATGGTATAAGTGCACCGTTATATACGCTTCGTGCGGGAACTATAGGGGGCGCTTTTAAAAACGCGCATACCGCCGCTAGCGGAGGAGCTGGCATTCGACAGTGAGGCGCGTTCAGCAGCCTGCGGCGCCTTTTCGCATGCCAATCTCTAGGCGGCGCAAGCGCGCACGGAAAGAACTTTTGCTTTTTGAGCCGATACATTGAGGGTGACGTTGCATGAGTGCTGGGGCAGACCTAAGAAGGGCTCTAGCTGTTCTCCGCTTCTTATATATTGAGCTTGAGTCAATACGGGTAATTTCTCTAGTTGCGGTCGATAAAGGGGTTTGAGCAATTTTCCGAAAAGCAAGATGGCCGACACCATAATAGCTCTCAGTGGGAAATTTGTTTCGCACGTCGCTGTAAACTTAGGACTGCTGAGACGATGATATTTGGAGGCGAGTGAGATGTTCTTTGTAGAAAAGTGTGTTCACAACTGTCTCAGTAGGAAATTTGTTTCGCTCGTCGCTAGAACAGTAGGACTGCTTGGACAATGATATTTGGAGGCGAGTGAGATGTTCACTAAGTTTGTGCACTAGATGTGCCAAATTTGAATAAAACAGCAGGTGTGAATGTTATGTTTCGAAAGAATAAAGGAATAAAGCTGTCAAGAAAATCCAATATTGGACCCAAAATATTGTGTTATAACCGGGGTGTGCGAAGTGCAGATTCGTACACACAGGTGACTGACATGACTGAAATTTGGCACAACACTTATTATCCCAAAAATAGGTGTATAGGAAAATTAGGTGGAAATTCGGTTTGGGTGGCGTAACTGAATGGGAATTGGTTTTCACCGTGAAAGGGCTGTCAATATAACACCCCTCGTCGTGGGAAGTGGAGACTTTACAGGTAGGAAGGGACCAGTGGGGACGGTACTTCCAGTTCGAGCAACTTTGGGATAGGTGGCTCCAAAGCTGAGAATAAAAATGTGGTCTACAGGACTCGGGGTGTCGGCGTTTCCACATCCAAAAGGAGGCTTATCAAAAAAGGAAGCACACTACTTAAACTTCCATACTCAAACGCCGATTTTCCAGTGATTCCAAGTTTCATTGTAGTTTTTCTTAGATTCATATTTGTCACTTTTTGGACCGTCCGAATCTTTCTTCTTGAAGAACAGACTGCGTGCCATACTGGTCGGGAAATATCGTCGACACGTACGATGGGGACGAAACTTGTTTGGACGGCATTCCTACAACGAAATCAGCACTGCATGAGTGTGGGATGGCATTTCACCTCGTCCCATCGGCGCTAACTGGTACGAAAACAAATGCAGAGCGCAAAGGGGCGGTGTAGAATATGTCAGGCGTACCGACACAGTGGCAGATATGATCGGGAAACCGAATTTTTTTGCGTCGTACGGTACGGGCCCATCGTTGTCGCTGTCCCGCAAAACATCGGCGAGTTGAAAAACTGTGGAACTTTGTTCCCACAAGATACGAGGCATAAATATTGGAGCACTTAACGACGCAGCAGTTTATGCTGTCAACCCAGCGCAACCGCACCGCTCCGACTTCAATGCGAACCAATGTACGCCGCGTGGTTTCGTTTCGCTGGGGTTCTCACTGCCTACCTCCGACAGCGGCCGCGCGGCGGCGCACCGGTCGCTTTACACGGAGAAATAATATATTGGAGGCGTGAGGGCGTGAACCTCGTCAAGCCGACATCTGTCGGCTTTTTGTTCACGCCTGCGGTGCCTGTATTATTGTACAGACGCAAATAAAAATGATTGATTGACTGATAATTATTGGTGTCCATGTATTTCCTAAACGAAATTTACAAAATTCGGCGGGTGATGCCCATGGTTTGCAACGCGGATGTTGTGTCATGCTTTGGTTAGCAGGATAGCACAATACTCGTACAAGTGGCGTATGCCTATTTTTTCTTAAGGTTTATTTTTATAGTAACGTTTGTCTGCGCCTGACAACGTTGCGGGACATAGGTCGTGTCTCAACGTAACGTAGTCCAACATTACTGTGTAAATTGGATCTTGCGCACCGTGAACAATTTTTCGAAGGATACTATACCGAACTTTTCACAGAACCTACAAAACGATCGTGTATACTTTCTAAAGAATGAAGGCATTCAGCAAAATGTTCTCGAAAGTCAGACACCACTCTAGACTCGCGCTCCAAAGCAACAACAGCATGAGCTCTTCATATAATTATGGTTTTTCTAAATCTTCGCTAAAACACTCCAAAGGCAGTGTTTCGCAGGTTTGTATACACGGGACAGTTGCTCACGGAAAGTGAGACTGAAACAAAACATTTAAAAAATATACGACAAAATTCAATTAGGCAACTCAAGCAGTTGCGTATGGATTATTATTCAATTGGACTTTGCTTTTCAGTCCATAGAAAGTAAGATCATGGAACTATAAGGCAAGCAAGCTATTAGCGAACCGGCATTCGGAACCCTAATCCATCGCTTCGTGACGGATAAAGTTTATCACGCCAGTGCTACAAAGACGCCGCTGCGACGCTCAGCCGTTTTGGACGCGTGTCCGACGCGGTCATTTCCTACCGCCATCAAATGAACCATGTCGGCCAAGCACGTGCGTTGCATGAGATACTATCACTTTGTGGTCTTCGCCATGTGTCACACTCCCTCCATTCATGCCGTCACTTTGAGATTGCTTCTCAGCCCCGTTGATATACTGCGTTGCGTTGTCCGTCGAGAAAGCGCCATGTATACTGTGTTTCTCGCGCTGATAGTGTCGTTCAGAGTGTGGGGTTCATGATGAAGGGCGTGTGAGGAACGAAGGTTCAAGAAGGCAATAAAGAAACAAAAAGAATTACGATTTCTTCGCAGCAGGCCAACGTGACCCCCAACCCTTTACAGGACAGGTCTGAGTTATAGTCTAGAACAGGTAGCTGCGGGCCTTGGGCGAGAACTTATGTCCCTGTCGATAGGCATACGAGACGAAGGGACCCGTTGCCTTACACACATACACATATCCCGAAAGGTCGAGGAGGGTTGTGCGATAAGCGGGGGAGCCCGCGACTTTTGCGTACAAATCGTCCAGGTAACTAACGCGTCGCGTTCTATTCCCCGTTCATCCTTGACAGTGGGGTGGAAGGTAGACGCCCGACGAAGCAGTCGTATACGTCTAACTTTGGCCACGTGATCACGCTTCAGCCCGTACCCCCGCGCAGAGAGCTGGGGTAAGACGATGGAAGGGAGGCGTCTGATTGGTCCGGCGAGTGCGTAGCGCCCATCGCACTGTCAGCTCAGCGGTGAACGGAGCTTAGCGGTTCCTGGCGCACGCAACGCAACAGCGTCTCCGCTGTGTCGAAGACTCGAAGAAGTAGGCCGCCCGACGGGGAAGCGAGAGCGGGTTGCGAAGGGAGAGATGGCGGCGGAGAGAGTGTGCGCGCGCGCTCAGCTGGCGCTGTGAGCGACCTAGTTGCGGACGTTGACTCTCGGCCTGGCTTCGTTCGTGGCTTGCCGCCGGCCCTGTGTGTGTGTGTCTGTGTGTGGCTTGGACGCCCGTTCATTTCGCTGCTGGGCTGGAGGCGGCTGCCGGGATCGCTGCTGCCGCCCGCGGCGCACACACCGCGTGATAAAAGGCAACCAGCCCGGCTTACGAAACCCCGTTTCGCCGATTCGTGGATTCCGTAGACTTGCTGTAATTTTTTTTATGTTTATCTTTTATTTGTTTTTTCGGTGTTTCACTGGGAATATGGTGTCGTGCCGTTTCGTTATCGGGGCAGGGAAGATGAACTGGGGTACGCTGAGGTCGGGTGTTTGTTTTTTATGTGCAAGCGTGCGTGCGCGCGCGCGTGTGTGTGTGCTTTCCTGTGTGACTGTGATTTGGTGATGGGGTAAAGTGATCGGGACGCCGATACAAGAAACCACCTGTACGACAGAAGTTGATTTACGCAATATGTGGCTGTAAACGCTACTGCCTATAGTAGGGTTCCGTGTTTTCGGAGCTTATTTTTCGTCAAATTCGAAGGGTATTTTTCGGAGTTTATTTTTTGCCGAAGATTCGGAGTTTATCGGAGTTTATATTGTTTTGATTCCCGATTCTCCGAAATTCGGAGTTTAATTTCGCTGTGTTTCCTATTAAAAATAAATAAATAAATAAATAATAACCGAATGTAAACGTATGCCAGATAAAAAATAAAACGCGCTTGCATCAATTGAAATATCTTCAGTTGAATTTGGCGTTGATGCCATTGCCATTGGCAATACTAACTTATCCACGACAAAAGTCACACACAAGTGGCGCTTCGATAAACGCCGATACCTTAAGATCAATAAACTCCCGGAGGTAGTCGCTAGGAAGCTCGTAGTCATCCCATCCTATTACATCAATCTAGCCCGCTTCCGCGCGGGGTGGAGTGGTTAAGGAGGTTATAGAGGGTTTGAGCTGCCCTCCTTCCCAATTTTATACAATCCCTATGGTCCATAGATTTCACTGTTACTAAAACATACCCTTTCCTTTCTCTAAATCACAAATCGCATGACCCAAACTGGAAACCAAAAGAGTGGCTTTTGTCGTGACCCGAATGTACAACGAACGACCTGTTGCCCTGAATCAACCTTGAAGAAGACCCCTTTTGACAACGGTCCGAGATTTGAAAGATAATTATGGTGGAATTTTCCCAGGACCATTGGCTCTGTGCTGATCAAACTGTAAAAAAAAAAAAAAAAAAAAAAGTATTTTACTTTTTTGTTTTGCCGGAAGAGGGGGGGGGGGGGGGGGGGAAGTGGCATTGGCACATAAATATTCGGAGTTTATCGGATAAATCCGAATTGACCAAAATTTTACCGGCGGGTGTTTTTCGGAGTTTCTCGGATTTATCCGAAAACACGGAGCCCTACCTATAAGCTATCAATCGCTGTATTTACAGTGCGGACGTATCCGTAGCTTTTGCCGTGAACTGAAAGACACCAAGAGTGCTTTTCGTCTGATTTTGTTTCCCGGTACAAGGCAGCGTTGCTGTACTTCTTGTTTCATGCAAGATTTGCGAACCGGACGCAAGTTTCAGGCGACTAAAATGTTCTAATGGAAGCGGTATTGTTGAAAACACGCGCCAAAACGAAACGTGTAACCATTACTTATTTTTAATGTCCCCCTCATCGTTCCATAGTTCCTCTCACACGCTATCGCCCAGCCCCTATTCTCCTTAACCACCCATGCGCGTAAGCATGCGCAAATGAGTGAGAATCGGCAACGACTTCATTAATACCCCTCGAATTTCGAGGTTCCGGGCTCGCAATAATGGACCATTTTCAAAAGTGCGCGCCATCTAGGACCGGCTGCGCCAATACCCGAGGTCGCCTGTGTTGGGGCACGCACTCTGAGCATTATATTGGACACGAGGATGACGTCAGCGTTCGGCGAAGACTCGTATCCAATCACACGCTTTGTGGCCCAAAAATAGCGACCGCCAGCGTTGCTCGAGGGACTTTTGAATAGGGATGGATTAAGCGGGACTATAACCGATTTTATCGTGTTTCCTATTTGGTAAAGTCGAAAGTATATCTAATATGTTACTCGACTGTGAGCGATCGTTGCCTAGGCTATAATCTTCTCGAAGCCCACTCGACAGCTTCTGTATATATTCGCTCAGGCTTCGTGCGACCTCCATGCGCGTGTACCTATATATACGGTATATATGTACGCGGAATGTGCGGGAGGAGGGCAGGTGAGCACAAAGTCACGCAGAGCAACGAACATCGGCGCGCATTCGAAAACGTGCGGCAGATCAACACGCGCGTTCTTCGAGTGTTGGGCCACACACATCTTCTCTAGACCGCGCTACCTCAGGAATCGTGCGCCCTGTAAGTCTGAACCGGGAAATATGCAGCCGACAATAATAACGAGAACAACAAAAAGGAAACTTCCGAGATTAGGTGCATACGATCCCGTACGCGCTGATTGCACATTAAGTACCGCGTGCCCCGCTTTGCGCACGCGCGGGACGCGGCTTCCGTACATCGTGCATTACTCCTCCAAACAGTCCGACACCGGGTGTAGAAAAAAAAAAAAACGCATCTTCGCACGCCATGCGCTTCCGCATTTTGTTTGGGGGCCAAAATTTAAATGTAATTATACATATACTACGCATCTCCGAGCAGACCTCTTCGCTCGAGAAAACTAAGGACCCACTTTTGTCCCGGATTCGGCAACAAGATGCAACTGAGCGCCCCATTCTTATGAAGGGGTGCCTCGGTTCCTGCGAGAGTTTGCGATAATCAAGACGAGATGGCGCTGTTGAATAAGAGATTGAATCTGTGGGTTTTGGATGAGCGTTTTCGCTTGGTCGCGTGATGCTCGTGAAAGACTTTATGTTAGAGGCTCCCGCATGCATCGGTGAAATTGTCTCTCTCCGGCGAATATGTATGGGACGCAGTTTCAAGAAAGGTACTTGTCCAGAAAGATCGAGCGGCCTCATCTGGTGGATCTTCGTGGAAACGCTGAAGCGAGGAAACGTTGACCGCTACAGCTCAAATACGCACGAGTCGCGTGTGAGAACCAGCTTGATGATGATGAGAAATCTAAAATTTCAATCTGACAAAAATAGTTTCGTCTTTTAAGAGAAAGACTCATGCAGCATCCCTAGTGTGTCGACGGACGCCAGTAGACAAAATTAAACCTTGTAATACTCCACTTACACGGGCACCCTTAATAGTAGTTAAGTCTGGCCTCAGTCACACTACTATGGTTCTATGGCATAAGAACTGACTTCACTGCGAAGAACCTAACCCCACTTAACGGAATTTAATTCTAAAAAGAAAACAAGTAGCAATGAGCGACCGAATAGACCGACTACTCCAAGCGTTGGGCGCATGCTTGAGGCCGCCATTACTTTAGTTCAGAGGGCGCAGGCGGCAGTGCACGAGACGACTCGTGGCGTTTCCTGCTCTATACGCGCATAGCTCCGGCGAGGTTGCCGCACGTGCAGAAATACTAAAGTTTCCTTGATGCATCGCGCCAGCGGTGGCGTAGTCAAACTGGCTGTGAGATCGATTTTATAAGTCCCGTTCTCGTAAAACGGGGGTTGGGGGGGGGGGGGGGGGGGGGGGGGGGGAGCGTGGGCCGTCGTTGTCGTTGTACGCGGAAGTCAATGCGCCTCGCGCGCACGCAGGGGGCGCACGTTACGCGAAACCGCCCCGCGGCGTACTCACGCACATCCCGGCCCAAAGTAATAACGTTCTCCCAGCCGCGCCGACGGTCGACCGCGTCGCTTATGAAACTCTGCGCGGCGCGACATCCGAACGAGGCTCGAGGACGAACCCGTCAAAAAGAGCCGGGCCGCGCTGAGTGTACAAACAACAACCGGGTAACTAGAACAACTACAAACAAACAAAAGAATTGAAAAAAAAATAATGTGGAGGAGGCTCTCGTTTACCGTCGACGTGAGAAAACTGTGGCACACTTGGGGACGTCGAGACGTTTCGCGGAGGACGACAAAGGGACGAGCTCGCTCTGCTTTGTCCGCGACGCTGAGGCGTTCCGTCGCTGGGGCCGTAGGAAGACGAGTCTTCTTGTCTCGTTATCCTCCGCGAGGGGCAGCTTGTCCGGGCCGCCGGTCCGGGAAGTTCGCCTGACCGAAACGTTTTGTCTTGATGGTCGTGGTAGGGTTAGAGTGCACACCGAGTGACGCGTCGCTGAGGGAATATAGTCTACAAGTTGGGGATTACGCCCTGCGGAAGACGTAATGAGGTAGAGTGGCGTCCGCGTCGCAGACTCGCAGTAATGATGCGTTTTTTGCCGTGTCATTAGTGAAGAATGATATGCGGTGGTGTTCGGGAACAAGTCTCGATGTCGGTCATTCCGGTCGTTGCATGGTTACTTCTGTGTATCATTTCATTATGTCTACAGTCTTCCTGATTCCTCGGTTGCTAATCACACCACTAGCGGAGTAGGGTCGCCTGCATTCACTTTCGTGATGACCTTTTGGTCAGTTAGTGTGCCGTAATGAAAGAGAAAGAAAAATGAATACAAATGCGAAAGAAGAGCGGCTAGTAGAGCACTGAAACGAGGCATACAAACTTAAAGTTATAATTTCTGGAGGGATGGAATCAACTCGTACGGAAGTAGTTAGGGTGGATCAAGATAATAAGATGTGTGAATGAAACGAAGGGGCATATATCCGGAAACATCCAGTCTTACCCGGCAGAACATGTATGTATTTTTCCATATCATGTCATCATCATTTAAGCACTAGATACTTGGAGTACACTCACACTGGTTGGCTGAGCCGCATTCACAAAACGAATGCGGTTGAATCACGATCAATTTTGTTTATGAGCAATTTATGAACTATTAGCTTTAGAATCTCACGCGGTGATATTATGAATGCCTCCGGCATTTCCTTTGTTTGCCTTATATATTGTGAGGGTGCCCATGGACACCACCCACATTATCTTAATTTCTTAATCTTCATCCTGATTATCATCACTACAGTTCTCAATCATTTTACATTCATGTCTTCGTATCCGCTCGAGCATTCGCGTCTGTTATTGGATTTTTCCGAAAGTGCAAGTGCGTATAAGTTCTCGGCATGCGCAGTAGCTGCTTGGGGACCCAAAGCGTTGGGGCCCCTATGCTGAAACTTCCCCATAAATAAGTTCTTGGATCAGCCCGTCTCGTCCCCACGACATATTTTCGTTTTGTTTTTGCCGTCCTGAATATTTCCTAGTCAAGTACTCGAAATCCCCAACAACCAGACCGTTTTCGAGTGTGTGCAAAGGCTTCCAGCCTTTCGAATTTCACGATCAACACGTCGTTTCCTCGTCCACGGGCGTTAGTTGATGTCCTGCTTATCCGGGAGCAGCAAAAAACGAGGCTCTTGACGTGCAAATCGCTCTTCCGTAAAGCAGCCTGTTTTCCGGTCTTTCGTTCCGGCGCGCATCGAAAGTGGATCCCGTTTACATCGCAGGTCGACCGTGGACAAGAACAAAAATGGGTCAGTCGTCGTGAAAACAAAGATTAGCCTGGAGATCTGACAGCCTGTTTGCCTTTTAAGAAAGCGTTAAATCTGAGTCGTACCGACTTACTCGCCGTACGTCGAGGTAAGCTTTTCCGGCTATTTGCGAACTTTTCGAAACTAAAATCTGATAGGTTACTGAGCATTCTTATTCTTTGAGCAATCTTTCAGCAGTATTTGGCGTTTGTCGAGCTGGGGAAACATAACCTCTGCCAATGTAAGTTTTCCTTTCTTGCGCATTCGTTCAAAGAAAAAAAATGCTTTTTAGATATTTGGGTATTACATGTTGAACAAACCTTATAACTGCAGTATGTATCGTAACGAAACCGTTTCTACGGGAATATCTTCAACCAAAGTGGACGCCGTGATGAACCGAAGCTAGCTGTAATTGAGCGCGGCGTAGCTCGAGTCAACAATTAACTATATGTTACAACAGAAATATTGGCAATAGCGTGTTGAAATCGCATGGCTAAATATTTTTTTCAGGACCTCAGTGATAAAAGCAGGAAGTCGGCGCCAAAAAAAAAAAAGAAGAAAAAAAAAAAAAAAGAAAGACGTCGGCTCGCAAGGGTGACCCATACGTTAACCTCGGTTACGGAACTTTCAAGACTCCGACGTTCTTCTTCACTCGCCCAACCCTAAATTTCGTGAGGGGACACCGCCGCGCTGCTGCACGCGCTCCTACAGAAAGTGAAAAGCTCCCTAGAGCAAGAAGTGCTCGCCAGGGTTGATAACCTCACTCGCTTTCGCCGCAAGTTCTTCCACCTCGTGTAAATTTCGTCCTTGCGCGGGGACGGCTTTCGTTTTCGTACACTTCCTATATGCTTTATATCTTTCTTCTTTTTTTTTCACTTTGTTTCTAAGTGCGGTTAAGTTGGTGTTTGTTGAGTCGACCAGCCGGCGGAAATAGCGTCTGGCGACGCGACGAAGAAAAGAAGAACCCCTCGAAGGGGAAGGGAACATAGCAACGTCCTCCCGACACAGAATGGAAATATGAAAACGGCCGGTGGCGGCCGTTCTTTTCTGCGCGAGCCGGAGAGCTGAAATGTAACCGTGTTTCGGAAACAGTTACGAGCGAACCCGAGAGAGGAAGTTGTCGGAATGGGAGTTTGGAAGCGAGCCGCGGACGAGCCCATTTGACTGCGACGTCACGTCCGCGTGTTCTCGCTGGGTGGCAGGGTCCGCTCCCGAGGAATAGCTAGGGACATTGTCCTGCTACTAGAAAAAAAAAAAAAAAAAAGCTCCTCTTTTGATTTCATGTTTCTATCCTCTTGGGTTCTGTTACTGGAGTGAAATCGTGTTTCTTTCATGTTTTCGTGTAAACGTAACTATGAACAGGTACACTATTGTTATATGCAGAATTTATAATCTTAATCCGTTATCTTCGTGCGTTTTGTTTATAGGATGCAATGTATGCACCTCTGTCTGCTTTCTATGGACGCGTTCATTATATGGATCATTTATTTTTATTGCTTATAAATTTCCCCCCTAAATCAATAGTTCGTTTTTTTTTTCTTTCGGTATTGAGGATAAGTAACTATACAAATTTGTAAGCAAATTTTCGTAGTCGACTTTCACCACTCTCCGAATCCGTCATTGCGAAACCGATGAGTGACATCTTTTTGCAAAATCACGGCACTGAAAATGCCAAAGAAAGTTGATCGACAATTCCAATCGCTACAAACTTGAGAAATCAACTTCTGGATGCACGAACTTGCAAAATGCACAGAAACTTGGGTGAGCGTTCAAAATGTAAGCTACCGACGATACTTTTTTTTTTTTTATTCAGCCCAGTGATTCTGGGAAGTTTGAAACGAATCAGAATGCGTTTTAGTTTTACCCTGATTTATCTCAAGAGCGTTGCCTTCGGTGGTGCATTCACATCGTGCGGAAGCCCATTCTACACCACGCGCAACTAAAGCACTTCGATTGCAACAGGTTTGGATTCGTCGTATAATTCGTAAGTTGATTACTCTTATATATAAGCCGTGACTAAGACGACGACAAAACACGGTGCTAAACCCAGCCAACTGGCCCCATTAGCACTGGAACACCGCAGCTTCGTTTTCCGGGGACGCTCGCCGCTTAGATACATTCACGGCTTATCATCGTGTTCCTCTCCGTCACACGCACGTCGCCGCACGCGCACAAAAGCGGATGAGACATACGTAGTCGTCTGGGAACGAAGACCGATCGAGAACTAATCTCGAGTCGCTTTCCTTCCATCGCGGGCGTCGCGATTAAG
The DNA here is from genome assembly GCA_013358835.2 of Ixodes persulcatus. Classification (NCBI taxonomy): domain Eukaryota; kingdom Metazoa; phylum Arthropoda; class Arachnida; order Ixodida; family Ixodidae; genus Ixodes; species Ixodes persulcatus. The sequence goes on along the minus strand of JABSTQ010009496.1, from coordinate 533,247 downwards.
GCCGATCAGGATTAACAACCAGAAAAACAAAAACCAAAATGGACCGTGCGCGCTCGCGACTTGTTTGGTAGACGGAACACGCGACATGAGTCGTTCCCTCGATCTCATTGTTGGCGCTCGGTGACGTCGAATGTGCTCTCGCTATATTTTTTTTTTCTTCTCCGTTCCCGAAGCGGGCCGCTGTTCCAGAACCATTAGAAGGTCGACGACGTTGCAGCGCTCACGTCGACGCGGTATCAACGGGGGCGCCGCGCTTGCGAGCTCGCACGCTCGAGAGCGAGCGAGCGAGCGAGCGCTACGGTGCGATATTAAACGAGGGCTGCGGCCGCGCAGATTCGCAGCTGATGAAGGTCGGCGCCCGTTCCACTTCGAACGGTAACGGCTTTTTGGTGTGCGTCGCGCGTTGAGACAGACGTTTCCGCGAAGCTGCCGCAATCTGCCGCCGCGCAGAGAGAGGACACAGCACCGACTCTGTTTTGTGAGCGGGTTGGGGGGGATCTGATATCCGTGTTGGAATCTCTCCCTCCGACCCGTCTTCTTCGCTCGAGAGTCGAAGTTGTTGGATACGGGCGTCGCTAAACTGTGCCAGGGCGAGATCGCAGAGCTGGGTGCCGCGGGCGATGCTTCTGTGTTGGAGGGTTGTGCGGTGTTGCAATTTTGAGGGCGTTTGAAAGGTTGATCAAGCAAGAGTGACTTCCCTGTTTGCTAACGGGTAGCTCATAAGAATTGCTGGGTTTAGTTGGCTAGCTGTATAGGACACTTAATTAAACAAACAAAAAATCTACAACTCAATATAGCATAGTTAGGAAACTAGGTGAGCACATCCGGGAATGTGTAGTTTTGTACACCCTGGTAAAATTACTCATTTGTTTACATGTGGTTCTTTTCTTGAGGTATGCGCGTTTTAGCGCGGTGTAGACTTCAAAGGGTACTTGAAATATTTAGCCTACTGGTGTCTGGTTCTCAATGTTTTTGGGTTGTCATTTCTTGTTTTTTTATGCGCTTTTTTATGTCGGTTCATTTTACAGATTTTTCCGAACGAAGCCTAGGTGAACAATTGTTTTTGTAATCTTACGTTGGCACATTTATGTTATATTCAATTCGACGACGCACCGCGGGTAAAGGTTCAACCTTTTTTTCTAATTTTTTTAAAACATATTATATGCCACTGTAACTGGAGAACAGACATGAAGCTATATTCGTACGCACTGCGACGCAGTTAGCGCGAACACGACATCGGTTATATTTCGCATTTTACTTACACAAGACATCGACGAGCACGAAATCTTACCACCTTGGTTAGACTCAGTTTTGCTGCCTCACGATGAACGGAAGCGAGCTCTACGAGTCATCCTATTCAGTCCAGCGCTGGAAAGGTAGAAAGGGACTGTGTACCCCTCACGTCACAGCGCACCTCCCAAAAGGCACGTGACGCGCATCATACGGCATTATATTGACGCCGATGGCTCGTAGCACGTCCCTTACGAAGTTTAGTTGCTTTTGATATCAGCATTGCAGTTGTGAGAAGAAAAAACTAGGGAGAAACTTGAGATATCTTGTTCGTTCTCACTGTGTCGCGCTCTTTGCATTTACCGTGTTAGAATTTTGTTTATTTGCCATCAAACTCTTTAAATCGCAACTGTATAATTTTTTTTGTAAAAAGTTCAGTTATAAGCACCCGTTAAATGACCGTCTAATAGACCTTCCTCAAACGTCCGCACCACCGCCTATCCACCATTGCTTGATCAGGCACTCTGAGCATCTATTGAACACGAGCGTGACGTCAGCGCTCGGCCAGGGCTCGGATCCAATTACGCGCTTCGTGCCCAAAAAATGGCGACCGCCAATGTTGCTCGATGGAACTTTGAAAAGGGCCTATTCTTTGAAAATGAAAATTGTCATTTTCTGAATGTTTCTGCACAAGAAGAAAAAAAGTAAAACGACAACACAATGGAATGAACAAAACAAAAAAGATGAAGAAAAGCATCGTGTCGAAGAATTACGTCCGAGACACATTGGTCTCGTCTTTCCGAAACAAAAACATTTTGCGCGAGTCTCACGGACGTCTGCTACCCTAGTTTGTCTTCGTAGAGAAAAGGCCTGGTGCAGCAAAGTACTCGCGGCGAATGGCTATCATCCACGGCCGCCTTTTTCGCCGCCAGTCACCTTGCCGACCTCGCGCCAAGATTTATTTCTTTCCACAAAGGCGAGCGCGTCGGCGCCTGACCCAGACTCGCCGCGCGCAACGTTGAAGGCGTCAGCGCGAATTTCGCTGGGCCGGTCGACCTTGCGTTCTAATCCCCGACGCGAGCGGCGAAGAGACCTGCTTGCAGCGGCTCACCGACTTCCCCAGTGATCGATTGCGAAGAGCCGAGCGGGCCGACGTGGCCAAATAACGGGTCTAAAAAGAATGGACTCGGGCAGCAGCAGTAGAGCTGCGTACAGAAAGGAAGCGACAGAAACGCAAAATGTGTAGGGGAAAGGACCAACTCTTCGGTGGCGGAGCTGGTCGGGCCGGTTGGAAGAGGACGCCCGGAGCGGAAGAAAGGTGAGATGAAAAGCGAGGCATTGAGAGAGCGTTCTCCCCGGCACTGCCGATAGAGTTTTTCCAAGCGACGCTCGTCGCGGATATAAAATGAAGGTTGGAGAAGTTAGCACCATGTACGGTGCGGCTGTGAAATAGCGCAATCCAGTTAGCGTAAATAAACGCACGCCGTTTCATTCTTCCTTTTCTTTGAAGGTTAATGCGTATCACCAGAACTATTAGCGTGGTGGATTTGGGCACCAACCTAAGCGGTGGAATTCGGTGCTCGTCAACATTATGGCTCAGTAAAATGGGGAAAAAAAGTGCCAATGTCGCGTTGCTACAAACCGTGTCGCGCGTTTGTACACCGTCGATGGAGCCTAGTTAAAAGAACATAAAATAAAACGAGCGACCTATACTCTGTCTCATCCTACGATGGACTAAAGGCCAAAACCACGGGCCGCCAGGTCCAATCACGTTCAAGGATATACTATGACACACTTAACATTGATTAGGGGTGGACGAATAATGCTCGAATCCAAAAGCGCCGCATTGTTTCTATAGCTTCGACGCTGCAAAGAGCCTATATGTCGTGTCTTTATTTGCGTTGTAAAATTGTTGAGTCACTCAGTGCTCTTCGATTCGAACCACTGTCCACCCGTCCCCTCATCAGTGATCCGAGACGCGGGCACCGATACGTGCACCGAAGCGAAATACCGCACAATTTCTAAGTGGATCGTGATTGGATCTGGCGGTCCGTAGCTTTTGCCTTTAGTCCATCGTAGGTGAGACGAAGTATAGTTCGTTTTATTGTTAATATCAGCTCTAGACTATTTTGTTTAGATGTGTGCACACACAACCAAAGTGTGACATGACGCGGATGATGATCATGATGGTTATGTTGACGATAAAGCGTATAAGATTGGTGGAAACGAATCAGGCGAGCTGACAGAGCCGATGCGAGGGAACCGGCGAATTACGGTCGCTGAGCCTCACTGGAATTGGTAAACTTCACTTGTCCAAAGTACACTTTGGACAGTGAGGTTTAGAAGTGCACTTCGGACAGTACACTTCTGCACTGTCCAAAGTGCAACTTCACAGCGGAACCAATAGACACCATTTTAAGGCATACTAACGATTCAAACTGTCTAAACATGGTTTATAGCCCTACCCCTCCCGAAATATTGTTTCCTGAAGTTACTGCATGGTCACTGATACACGCAACACCCCCCCCCCCCCCCCCCCATGTTTCTCTTACCTACACATACATACCAGGGTACGACAATAGAAGCACAGGAACAAGTAACGGCGTTCGAATCGAAATATAGGTAAGCAATGATTGAACCCTGCTTCGATTGCGGAAAACAGGTCCTGATTTGAAACAATGCAGCGGTGATTCCTGCTCGTTCAGCGTCATTGTCCACGTGCAACGCGCTTTGATGACCTCTCGCCGTAGCAATTTTCCACTCTTTGAGCGTACAAAGGGTAGGTAGGACCTAATGCGTATAATCAGGGGGATTGATACTCGAAAACAATCACCGTGCACAGTAATCTCGACCAAGTTTTACTGGGCGTTTAAATGAGTTAGACGCATTAACTTGCAAAAAGGGTGTTCGGATGACCAGGAAATAACTGAAAATAAATATGTACCAAGAAAAAAGACAGCCAACCCTTGTTATACTTTTAGATCGAGGCCAACAAACCCTTCATCTTCAAAGCGACGGCGATTTCGTGCTTCCGTGTATCTGGCGTATTATGATTTTATTTATTTACTTATTACAGTACCCTCATGACCAAAATGTAATTAAAGAGGGGAATAGGCAACTGTAAACAGATCAAAACAGACAAAAATATTAGGTAAACACAGTCATGGTACACTAACGCAAAAATAGTCATTACGAATAGTTTTAAACAAATCCAGTGGGTGTATTGATGCTAATAATGCGGGCAGGTGGTTTCACCCTGACGCCGGTTTGCTGGTAAATGCTGATAATAAAAATGCCTCCTGCGGCAATCCTAGCCGCGGGGAGGGATTCCCACATTGACCAGCAAACCGACTATGGGCTCATTGTCGTAGAAAGAGTTACGCGACACCGGCACCAAATGATTTGGAGATATTTCGTAGCGTAACTCGTCTGTCTTTGCCCGCGCTCCCGTGCTCCAGTTTAGGTTAAGGCGCCTGCTTGCCGCGGTCGGTGTGTGTGTGGTCGTTCTAACGGCACGCCTTTTTTTCGCAGTCCCACAGCCCGGTTCCCGTGGTCGCGAGTCCTCGTGGGTCGAGACAGATGAAGTGCGTACTCTAGAGTCTAAGAACGGGCAAAAACAATAAAAGAAAGGTGCTTCTTGGCTGTAATTTAAACGACGAAGTAAAAAAAAAATAATAAAAAAGCGTTAGGAGAATCTAGGCTGTGGTACTTGTAGGAAAGTGCGCTTTGCTCGCTTTACTCGGTCCGCTGCGTACCAAATCTTCGTCTTTATTTTATTATGTTTTGTTTTGTGTGTGTGCGATGGATCGGTCGTCAAGTCTGTGTGCTCTTTACTCTCCAGGGTGTGTGTGTGGTCCCAGGGACTTGTCGTTATTCCTGTCGGCTCCTGAATGTTGACGGTTCGTGACTCGTGTCTTACCGCGTCAGTTGAGCACACACGTATTTTGATCACAAGTGAGTGCGGCTCTAAAGACAAAGCGCAAAAAAAGAAGGAGAAAAAAAGAAAAGGTTGGGGGGGGGGGGGGTGCAGGTCATATTGAAGTTTATTTAAAAAAAGGTTTATGCAACGTTTGTGCGACTGCACACGCTGTTTTTTTTTTTTTTCGAACTTCTTAGCATTGACAAAACAGAATAAAAATCCTATGGAGTATTATACTAACGCGCGTATTTTGAAGTTGTAATTTGCTTTAGCCCTAAAGCGAAAGGATTGGATTTAATCTTGGTGGCTATTCAATTTGTATCGGGTATACGGCATATCGGGTGAACAGAGTATATGCTTCTGCCCTAGTCAAAACTAACTGCGTAGTAATTACGTCACTACTTCTTGCTCCGCGAACCCAGCTCGTTGCTGTCCTTTCCACAAAGCGAATATATGTAATCCACGGCGAATGACAAGGCAAAAAATATGTATAATCCAAAAAAAAAAACAGGGAGCAGTAACGCATGTATTTCTTCTCAACATACGATGGACTAATGCTCAATACTACAAGCCGCCGGGTCCAATCACGAGCCTGTTAGAAAAACGCGTTGTATATTTCCTTCGTCGTACGTACCAGGGCGCCAAGACGCGTCATGCTGAGGCGAGTTTTTTTGTCTGCTTATCGAGCCCTCGCGGCGGCTCCGTCTGCTTACTACTACGAAGACTACTGAAGGGTTTAAATACCGTCTGGAAGCGACGTGGCGAGGAGAACCCGGGATCAGAACCAGTGACCATTAAGTAATGAAGATGTGTTGGATCGAGTGTTCGTCACGGGAGCGTTTGTACTGCCCACGTGCGGAAGGAAGATGCGCGTCCGGGCAACACCACCTAGAAGACAAGGCCGCACTGCTGACATTTTTGCGCCATCAGCGAAGGCCGACGCTGGGCACAGATTGGAAACGAGTGCTGCGTCAGCGCCCGGCTTCAAGTCAAGTTTGAGGCTAACGTTGACGCAATCGTCGTGTCCCATCTGTGACCATCGTTCGCCTTCGCTGATGACGACATCTTTATCAGCACTAGGGCTTTGTTATCTAGGAGGCGTTTGTCCGAGTACGTACACAAAGATTGGATTGGATTGTTATTGCTAAGGCGGATGGATGGATGATAATGGCTATACCCTTTGTAACGGGCGGTAACTTGCGCCACCTAGCCCAAGTCTAAAAAGACAAGCATATGATTTCTCCCGCTCTTCTTAGCCAATTTTCTCCCCTAGCTATCACCAGGCAGTGTGGGATATCACCAAAATGACCTTTAAATAATCGCAAAAAAAAAAACACCCCCGCATATTTTTTTTTTTTTTCGGCGAGGGAGTCGCCAATTGTCGTCTGGTCAAACCTTGTCGGCGTTATGCCAGTTGAAACGAATTTATGTCAGTGTTGCCTGCACACCCTCCAACTCCTCCAAACAGCCGTCACGATTACGAAATATGGCATGAATGCTTATGAAACGAAATATTATGTACCTTCCCTTCTCTAATATAAAAGAGCGTGCTATTACTACGGATAACAATACGCCTAAGATTAGTGCTCGTCACACTCTCTGCGTATCGGAATTTCTCTCGCACATTCGTTTGCACTGCGGTTGCAAGCTTTCCTGCAGTAGCGCTCCACCCACCAGCCTTCGGGTCCTAGTCCATGGTAGGGTGAGACGGAGTATAGCGTAGCGTTTCACGCGCTTACGTCGTGTTCAGCGTTACAATGAAAACTTTTGCTCCCTTCTTTTTCGGTCTAAGCATAATTTTTAGCTTTGTCATGCCCCGAGCTCCCTCCGAAAAAAATATCGTGATTGTCTCTCTCAAGTGCTTCGCGTTAATAAAGGGGTACTCCAACGATTTTTTGAGCTACCTCAACTAACTATATTTTCTGACTCCCCGGCCTTTACCCTTTCCAGTATGGTATTTAGTATCGCGAAATTCATATTATTTATTGTGAAATCGGCAAATGAAAATTATGCAAATACCAACATTCAAATATACCCGCACTTTTCAGTGCCGTGACGTCAGTGGCAGGCAGGCTTGCCAGTCGAGCAAGCGGTCTAAAAAAATAGAATATGCCAATCATTTGATCCGTGCTGGCGCGTGGGTGCTGGAGCGAGCTTCCAAAGCATTAATTTGACACCATGAAACTGCTTGGAATCAATTGGGAACAAATTCTACAGCCCAAAAAGTGAACCCATGCCTTCCACTGACGTCACTTTTTCGTTGTTGCCAGTAGAGACTTTCAGTTTGAAAAACACGGTGAGGACCAAAATTGTAAATTCAATGACTTCGTGAAAAAAACTTATTTTGACCTAATATTTGGGATACTTTTTTAGCGATGTTGTTTGGCGAGTTTAGCAAAATTTCAAGCAAATCGGGGACCATGAAGAAATCGCCGGAGTACCCCTTTAAAGTTAGGCGCACCAGACTTGTTAATTCGCGGTCGCACTGCTCACCTGCTTGAGGCGTGTCTCTTCCTTGTATGACGGTCCCGTCACAGTTGTTACACATTAGGGAGGTTTAGGGAGCCGTTTCTGCACATCCTTTACGGTTCGAGGGGCCCTCCCGTATACGAACTGCGCATACGTGTTACCGCTGAAGATTGGCACACGCGCGGTTCGTACCGAAAGGCCCTTCGTATCGGATGTGCAAAAAGGATTCCCTAAAACTCCCTAATTACTGCCTGTAGACACGTTCGAGGCACACGTATGTTAAGCCGGCGAGGACGCGCGTCCGCATATAATTCTGTCATCGTGTCTGCCGCAAACACTGTTTTTTTTTTTTTTTTGCGATTTTAGAGTGTAGGGTAACAGGGTGGTGTCTCAAATGCTCAAGATATGTCGCCTATAAATGCTCGGACGACTGCTGCGTTCCTTTTAAAACGTGGCACATTCTAACGTCGCTCTTTGCAGTAGACGGCCCATTTGAAGAACACGCGGTATGCCTGCCACGTAGTAGCGGTTTCGCGAGTGTTCAGTGCCGCCGCAACCACCTGATCGGAAGCAGCATGCGCGGTTGCTGAACCTGTTAAGGCTGAACTCCATGGAACGAATTATGTGACGAATAACTGGCGAACGCCGCCCGACGGCACGTTCGTTTTGCGCGCGACGTAACAGCCACTCTGTTGATTCCACGCGCAGAGCAAAAGCCGCCGGCCAAAATTCGTCGGTTATTGCTACGTCGCGCGCAAAGCGAGCGTGCCGTCGGGCGGCGTTCGCCAGTTATTCGTCACATAATTCGTTCCATGGAGTTCAGCCTTAAAGGGGTCATGAAACGATTTTCCTACTTCTTCCTCCTTAGCTTTAATCCTCAACTCAAATGCGAATTATGAAATCACGTGGTCGTGACATTCCTTCGGCACCGGTGCGATGACTCCTAGCTTCCACCGTGCTTTTTATGCACACCATAGAACTTGTCATTCCCCAGTGACAATAAGTTCCGTCAGGGCACTCATTGGCCACGAACGCGAATCCAAATATTCGTCGACGGATTGATTGTTGACGAGCGCATACGTCCGAGTGACGCAGTTCTCGTGTCCAATGCGTGAGCTGGGCTCTGCTGACGTCAGTTTGGCGCCGGTGATGCGCCTTTGGAACCGCGGATGTATCATAGTGAAAAGGCGGAGAGCTTTCGAAGGCAAGAAGGTACAAAATAGACCGCTATATTTTCAAATGTTCGTACCGAAAAGCTGGCTTTTGACTTTCTAGCCTCTTTCTTTTGGCCAACTAAACGATATGCGATTAGTAAAGTCCCAATTTAAAATCATTCATCCCAACCCAAAATTCGTTTCATGGCCCCTTTAAGGCCTGTTCACACACATGCAGAGGAGCGCTACAAGCATAGCGCTGACCTCGCGCTAAGCGCGTGCTGACGAGAGCGTTCACCAGGTTTGTGTCGCACCGTCAAAACTGTTGGTAATCGGCAGACGATAAGTAGCTGACAACACGTGAGCAGCTCTACATCAGCGCTTCGCTGCACGTGAGAACCGGTCGCGACGCTTTTATCCAAGTTCCATAGCATAATGTCCTTATTATGTAAATGTTTTGTGAAATGCACGCTGTTTCTTTTTTTTTTGTCTTTTATTTATTGAAATTTATCTTTAGATGGAAGAAGGAAATGAATAATAAATTCACCACTCTGAGATCTGTGTATCCTTCCTCAGTGGATCGGCCGCCGGCGTTTTTATCCAGGCACTCGAAGTTCCAGGCTGCCTTTGACAAGGGCGTAGCTCGTACAAAAGTTCAGAAGATAACCACAAATAATGTCAGCGACCGTTGAACCTCGATAAACATTTTCTTTTTTTCTTTCCTCGAACAGAATGAAAACACGAACGTATGTTTCTTTGCTGAAACCGCATCCTATCGGGCAGACAGCGAAAATAGCTCAACATATGAGTGTGCTTGGTTGGGTTGTGGCTAGACTGTTACTTTCTTTGTCTTGTTTTATCAGCAACGTGTTGAGTACTGCAATTTCCCAATGTCTAGACTGACTTCGACCTCCGGAGTTCGGCCTGTTCTAATCTCGCAAGATGACTACTGTGTACATGACCTGCCATTAATTAATGAGCTTGACAACCGCGTACAGCTTACCAGATCAAAAGTCAAATTCGCTCCACAGAAGCAAAACAACGGAAGTCAAATAAGAAGCAACATTAAATCAGAAGCAATACTGTACTTCGTTTCAGCTTCAGTCCAGGCGCAGCCGACTCTACGAGCTAATGGGACCATTCCAGCAGCGTCAAAAACCAAGTCAGTGGGCCTTGTTTTATTCATGATTGGGTCAGCGATGATACAGCACGTACAGAAACATGACAAACACCACGATTGTGCGTTTTTGACGCTGTCTGATAAACCCCATCAGCTCGTAGCGTTGGTTGCGTGCGTCTGGACTTACGGTGAAACCAGGGTGAAACAGAGTCTAGCAGGCGGGGCCCGTCATAATCCGTGGGAAGGACATTCGTACGCCTATCCTTCCCGCATACTTCACTTGTCAGCATTGACAAGCTGTGGGTTACAATTACGCTGAGGATTGTATACACCTTGGCAAACGTAGAGCGTTAGTTGGCTGAAAGCATAATCAGCTATAAGAGGATGACCTGCAGGAGAAGCAAAAGCGTATTGCTACTTCCGACACATTTCGAAGCTTCCAAATGGCGCCGACGTGAGCATATTTGACCGATACCGCGAAAATTCCTCGACAATCTAGTTTGGAAAGGGGCAACGCCCTGCACAGCGAAGCAAAAAAAAAATAAAGAAAAAGGGAATCGCTAGGACTGGAGAATTTTTCTAGTTTCCGCAAAAAGCCATTGTCCGACAGACTTGCTGGACAGGTCTCCGGAGGGGGTGGCTTAACCGCTTGACCTTCAACCGCGCCTTGGAAAGCCGATTTCCGCGGCAGCCGTACTTGGTTTCATTGCTTCGTTGCACCCTCGGGGAAGCCGAGAGGCTTTGCAGTCGACCTTCGATTCCCCGACCACTTCCTTCCTCGAGCGAGCACTACAATGTGTCCTCGGAGAGGACTACAATCGAACGCCAGACGAGCCTTCCTTCATCCAGACGACGAGACCAGCGGAGAAGTCGTCGACGCGAACCAATTAGGCCAAGGACGGAGCGTGAGTGGCTACAAGTGCAGCTGCTAAACAAGCCTCAAAGAAACGCTACTCCAGCCATTTTGAATCTTGAAAACGTTGTTGCCAGTTATTTGAAGCTGTATGCGAAATCGGAAAAAAAAAAAAAAAAATAGAACATCCACGACAGAGTAAAACGATAGCGCGGGAGCATCTGGACACCGTATACAATTAGCCCGAGAAGTCTCATTTTCGAATTGCAGCGATCGCCATCTGCGCCCACTTTGCATCAAGGGCCAAAATGGCGGCGCCATGATGCCGATCCTTTAAGCGCAGCTTATTCAGGTACTGTCACGGACGAGGACATCGTCACCATCCAGAACCCCATCAAATTTTGAGACAGCAGTTTCCATCACTGTACAAAACGTCCACTCCTCTCTCTAACGCCTTACGGCCCTGAGGACATTGTAAATACGTAAATAAATATGAAGAGCCTCGGCGAGCGCGTGTCTCACACGGCCTGCCGCGCAATCTACCGGGAGAAGGCTCCAACAATATCGAGGCTCCAGCGGCTACTCCGTTTCTCGTCGTCACTCCCCGGTTGACCAGGTGTCGCCGAGCTAATGCTCATTTCACCTAATATAGGGGCCTTCCGCGACGAAAGGTAAAATGGAGGGTTCTGAATCCACCCGGTCGGAAGGTTGGGCGATCAGTTTTTTGGCGTTTTATACTAAGTTCACGGGATACGTGCAAATGAGCAAGGTTTCTGTCTTTGTGATTTTCTTTTTTAACGAGCACTATTGTTATTGGGTTTATCTCAGCAAGTGTTTGCCGACCAAGTGGGGAGGGACAGACAAAAGCCGAACAGCCGCTCATTCACACAAAAGCCTCGACGACAAGTCGGCTCTCTTCAGCTAAATAGCACTGGAGGGCTCCGGATCCACGCGCTCGCCCGGGCTTCTTTTTATAGAGTAGTCGACTGTACAGGCAGTTACATCTAACGCTCGGGCTGTATACTCGGGCATCCATGGACATTTTACAAATAAAGACGGCCACTGGCACCGGATCTATGGAACGGTTGCTGCGACGATCCAAGACAAGTAGTAATACCTGAACCGCGTAATGTCAGAATATTACAGGGGCTGACACTTCGACTCCCCGCTGATTGATGAACGTGGCAAAACCATACGCTCTTGTTTCCACCAGCATGCATGAGGAAATCAGCCGCAAGGTGGAGCTGGCATGTCTTTGGCTAGCTGGCTCACGCTTCTGCCCAATTTAAGGGTTCAGCCGTATTCATCCATCCCTTTCTGTGTAAAACGTCGTTTTCTTTTGTTTCGATAAGCTCGGCTAATAATTGCGCTATCAAATACAACCGAAATTTCCCATGACCTGAAGGCTGAATGCTATGACAAGCGGAGTGGATGAAAGGGATTAAACGGTATTATTCACTTTTAATATATAATTTCGCCCCTGCTGTGCAAAATATTATTGTCCATTCAAGTACGTAAGGTTTCTACGAAACAGTACGCCAGTGTATGCTTTTGCAACGTACGTAGAATACGAGTGACGACTGTCGAGACCGTTGTTGGCAATTCAGCATTCAAATGTGAGCTGATTTCTGGAGATTTTTTGTCGAAGAGTTTGACCCTCTCGCGGGAACATTTGAGTGGTCAGACAGTTGGCCATCTGAATATTTCGGTAATTGGCTTTTGCAATGTCCTATCACTCGTCACTTGGTCTCCGACTCACCTACCTTAACCAAACATCCCATAAAAATCTCTAACAATTGAAGAAACTCCACCATGAGCTTGTCACTAAAACCTTTTTTTTTTTTTTTTTGAGATGCGATTGTACAAATACTGCGCTGAGGAACAGGACCCCCTCGCTTAATACCATAACAAACACGCCTGTCACTGTACTACGTGTTTTCTTACTATTACTAAAATGTAAAAAAAAAAAAAAAAACTTTGCCCAAATTTTGAAAAGCGAGCTTTTCAAAATTTGTGCAGGTTTGAACATAATTGTTTCGCCAGCTATGACAATCGCATTGCAGTTAGAATCATACGCCTCATACGCTAAGTACCGAGGGGAAGAAAGAAAAGAAGGAAAAAAGAAGCTAACCAAACCCAACGCTAGTATGCGAACGAGGAAAAGCAAAAAACCGTAAGGGGATGCAACTGCCCAAGCTGCAGAGCGAATGTTCGCAACCAGGAAAGCGAAAATTGCTCTAGCATGTCTGGCTGGGAGTTGCGGGGATTTACATTGCAGATTAAGTTCGCGTTCACCGTTTGGTTAAGCTGCGATAAAAAACATGGACGCGGGAAGAGAAAAAAAAAATGTATAGGGGTCGCATAGCGGCAAGAGGACGAAATGAAAGCAGCCACGGAGCTGTACGCTGGAAACGCGGGCGCGTGGCGTCCATTTTCTTCCTCCCGCGTGCTCGGGTTAAGTCGCCGCTCCTGCCGCCCTGTTCGTTAACTCGTCGACGTTGATGCGCTGCGTGATGCCGCATTCCGGCCCCTGGCCACACTCACTTATCACGGGTCTGCACGAATGCCCTGGCGAGCCTAGGCGGTCTTTTTTGCGCTTAGTTTCGTTTGCGTTGCGGGAGGTTACGGACAGCCTCAAGTCTGAATGTTCCGGTACACCCCGTCTGCGCGAGCGAAAGTTTGCCAGCCTGACGCTGCATATAGTCTCGCAGAGCAACCCAAGGGTCACCCAGCAACGTGGTCAAAGTGAAAAAGAAAAAAAAATAGGAGCCAAAGTGGAATGAAAAGACGCCATCCATCGTTTATATATCACGCACCCTGAGGACACGACCCACCGACAAATGAGATACAGTCGCGTCCGGCTAAAATCCGCTAAATACAAAGGTTTCGAGGTAAAATTGGGAGAATACGTGCCTTTTATTCGTGTCGTTATTGTGGATAACTCACAGTGTGGACAATATTCGGGGGGAATGAACAAGTAAATTAAAGAGACAGCACTGTATATGGATCTGACTATCAGACAGTTTTAGGGAACCGTTTTTGCTCACCCGATACCATACGATGGGCCCTCCGCTACGACCTGCGCATATATGCGATTCTTATGTGGTTTCGCATGCGCAGTTTGTACACGAGGCCTATTGTACCGTATCGAATCTACAAACACGGTTCCTTAAAACGTTCTATTAAAGAAAGAAATATACAGTAAAACCATTGGAAGTCGGGCGTCCATAGAACATTTTACAAACCTCGAGAGCGAACTTATTTCAAATATATTGCTGCAGATGCGCTGCAGTGCTTTCTCGAACAAATAAGAACATTCTAAACTACAACGAATACAAAATTTATTTTCGGTCGTTATTAACGGGAAGACAAAATTAATAACTGCGACTATTATTTTTATCTTAGCCTCGTCGTCTACGCTCCCAGTCCGGTCTGCAAATCCTTGCGGAATACAAAAAATAACTTATGGTTTCTGCGGTAAACACGTAGACTTCCAATGATATTCTCATGTTGACGTCATCTTTTTTTTTTATTAAGGTTGTCACAGTCATAACTTTCCATCACATACTCAACAGCATACGGGGCGTGTCTCTAAGAGTAGTCCCGCCGCATTCCCCTAGATGGCGCTGAGTGCGCTTCGGGGCACTGTGCAAACAGCTGCTTGTCGTGCTAACAAGCTTTCATGTTAGAAGACTGGCTGTTCAAACACATAAATCGGTAAATTTGGAGACCTGAATGTTGTTCTTTTTCTTTTCTTTAGGAATTTAACTTTATTTAACTTGTATACGTTAGACTGGCAGCCTTACGGCCCAAGTCGATAAAGCTGTGGTTGAGAAGATTAAAAAAATATGCCTGCAGCACTAAACTCATGCAAACTGCATAAATAAGATTGCCGACGAACACCACATTTATCCAGATAAAAAGAGACTACATTTATCAAGATCGCTTTTCCTTTACAATATGGATGGGCACCCTACCTTTAAAGATGGAAGAGCTGGACGCTCCTCCAAGTCCGCGAATGTCGCGTCTCCTTGGATTAATCCGTCAGGAATCCTCGCCGGATTTGAGTTTACGACTGGCACACACGGAACCAGCAATGGCGTCCACCAGAAACACACACACCGGAGAAACACTAAGGAAAGCGACAACGCTTGCGGTCTGTCGCGACATGCACGAAGTTTTCCGCACAGCGGGAGAACAACCGTTTGAAGAATCAGCCGCAGGCGCACAAACCGGAGTCACACACGCGTCGGAGACACGGACGGCGACGCAAACGCGGCACCGACACAGCGAAGCAGACGACGTTTCGGTTGGCTGCGGAGCTGGGCGACGAACACACACCCTGCCTTCGGCGAGTTGGCTGGCCGACTGAAATCCGCGCTCCCGATCTCCCACGCCTCCGTTTCTTTCTCCGTCACGTGGAGGAGGAGAAAGCACGTGACCCAGTAGCGCCGACGTCGCGATACGTCACGCGTGATGTCACGGAGAAAGGAGAGGGGTGAAAAAGGAAGGAGGCAGCTTCGTACCACCCTCAGGTGGGCGAACCGTTGGGCTGCCTTTTTACGATGTGCGCGTTTGATTTTTTTATTTCTTTGAAGGTAAATTATTTCTTTGTTCTGTCCGCGCACGACCGTGCACGTTATGTCGTCTGCGGATGAAACCGAACGTGGGATCGTTTCCTGCCGTGTGGTAAACGATGTCAGATTTATGTACGGTGTTTGTGCCTAACCATAAGCTGAACAAATAAGCGTCCGGTGAATTAAATCTTCCCTGGCCTTATACTGCGGAATTTCTTTCTTTAATTACAACAACTGCAGCTGCCTATTTTTTTTTTCCTTTGAAACTATTTGATGCGTTTATTCAGAATGGACGTTTAAGAGAAAACTGAGGATAATTGAGCTTCATTAGAAAAATTTGAGTTGAGATGTCGTAGAGACCGTCTTGTCTTGGAAAAGCGAGCTTTCGTTGTATGTTATGAATATGTATGGATTTATCGTGAAACTTATTGTTGCAAAATATATTCGAAGAAAATCTTAAACCCATAATTTAAGTCGAAAGTGTCTTATATATATATATATATATATATATATATATATATATATATATATATATATATATATATATATAATTAGGTTTTTCTTACCAAACATGTTTCACGATAATACCCGATTTCAAAACACATCGCTGTAGTAAGCGATATTTTTTTTTTCATGTTTATGTGTGTATAAAATTTACTATACATATCTGAAATGTCATATTTTCAAACAACACAGTAAGTTAATTTACAAGGAGATTATTAAATAAAAAACTGCGCTATCCTTGTTCCAACATACTGATATATTCATTTGACGCAAGTCAGTCTGCAATCCCGGTGCATATTATACACCAAAAAGAGCGGTTCCGCTGTACATTCTCTATTATAGGAAAGTATTCGAAATGTATTTTATCTGTCATGGCCTCTCAACAGTCTCAAAAAGTTTACGAGTTCATATATTTCTGAGAGTGGTATGAACATCACTATTTCGCATTCATTCAAGACGCCAGTATGCTTGTCATTTTGTAATAAAAATAGAAACGTTTGCACCCTGTAGCGAAGCAAGAAGAAACCAGAACAAAATATTCCTCGTCACCTCCGCAATCATGAAAATGTGTGCAGCTGACGGATTAAAAGATACTCACAGTCAATAAATTCGTCGTCCCAAACTTTTTTTCTCTTTTTTAGACATTTGGCTTTGTTGATTTTTAGTCCGTGCCACCGCTAGAACTCGTTCAGTCTCACGACTGCGGAAGCATTCCACCACTCGCGCTCAGGTTGTGTACACGAGGCACACAGGGTTGTAAACACAGTTACACGCACGACCGAGTATCTTGTACGTCGGGCATACAGGGTCCATCACCAAGCGATAGGTAGCAAAAGGGTGAAAACAAAAAACAGTTCACCCAAAATCTGGGACTGGTTCTGCTTCCTCGTTAAAGCGTGCAGCAGTCCTCTCAGCTTTACACAGGGTGCCTCAAACATAAAAAAAAGCATTCAACATAATAAGCGAGACAAGTAAAAAAATAAAGCTCCTTCCCCGTTTTGACGTAATAACAGCATAGATTAGCAGTCATAAAGATTAGTTCCGTCTTAGGTAGACTGCTTCCGGATCTTGACTTCATTAAGCGAAGAAGAGCAGTCTTTTTATTTCTTTATTTTTCCCTGCCGCGCCTCAACTTCTGCACGGACATAAAAAAAGAATGTTTTCTTTGTTTGTCTTGTCGTGCGTTTTTCAGTTCGTGCTCGTGAACAAGGTTCGCGTCTTGTAGACTCTCAAAATATGTCACGCTCAGGCAGGTACAGGAACGCTGCAGCGGGGCTCTTGAAGTTGCTGCTCCGTCTACATTCCTTCCGCCCGCGCGATTTCCTCTAGCCTCTGTGGTATGGCATTCGACGAGAGCTGTTTTCATTTTCTATTCGCCTTGTGTACGACCCGAACGGGGAGCTCTTGATTGCTTCGAAATAATTGACATAATATAAAAAAGAAACGCAAAAGTAAACAACAAAGGAAGGAGATTCCTAACGACGCGGAAATAACTTCGCCTTTTATATTCGTTCTTTATTTCGTCGAGTAGCCAATCGTTTTTATCCTCGATTGGGTCAGCACGGACTTCGCTTATTCGCTATTGTTTGCCGGTGCGTCAACTCGAGGGTTTCATTTTTTTTTTTTTTTTTATGGCGCAGTTTTAAATTTTTGTGAGGCATCGATGCGCTCGATCCCCTCGGAATTCGTTTGAGAATAATAATGGATTCCCGCTTAAAGAAGGCAATGAGTTTCTAAATTTAGGGTGCCGGTTTGGGCCTTCTTTGAAGGCAACCAAATTATCCCTCGTCATATGATCTTGAGGAAGTAATTCTGCCTCGCGTGCCACCCCGGTTGTTCTTCGCAACTCCGATCGAATTGCAGATTTTTTTCCTGGCCAATATGCTACCTTCAAAAGATCGCGGTCTCTTTGTGTATACATACAAATAAATTGGCCCTTCATTGCTACTACAACTTATAGAAAGCAAGAGGAAGAAAAAAAAAGTTTAGAGAGTGTTAGGAAGAGGAACGAATTTCTTATAAGGGGATAACTGAGCATACTACTGTATGTTTACTTCGCAATTTTGTCTGGATACTAAGGGGGTGATGGTCTTGTTTATGCAATAACAATTACCTTGTCAAGAAAGGTCCCAGCCGATTTATGTAGCAGAGAGACTTCGATAGCCTAGCCGCCTATTTCCGTATTATGGCGCTGGTTTGACTGAACCCTATTTTGGTAGCAAGTCGTTTGTTCTCCGGGTTTAATCAGGATTCGTTCGTTGAGGTAAGCTTCGCAGATCACATCCTTCAGCTTCGTCTACTTTCTACCGGTCGATGACGTTAACGGGCAAGATCTCAATAATGGCTAAAATAATTTATTTGTCAACAATGTTGTAAACAAAACGGTTTACTTTTTTTTTTTTTACCAAGTGAATGTTGAAAAGGGGAGTGACTATTTGAACACACGTATTCATTATTACCCAACGATCGCCTGCTTTAACCGAGTTATCCCGAGGCACGAGAGGGGAGGGTTAATTATTGCCAGAATTGGCAAGGATATTATTTTTGTTACAAATGTTTGTGTAGCTGCGTTAACAATTTCAACCTAGAGCTGCGGGGAACTAAGAATGAAGCGGTTGCTTCTCTCGTCCGCCACTTCCTTTCGAAGTTTCATCTCAGCAATGGACGGATAGAATAGTTTTAGTGGACCAGTTGCGCGTGGAACTCAATGTTAGTGCCCGCTGACTGGTCTTGTCGGGACACATAATAACTACAGTCACTGAAAGCCTAAGAAAAAAACAAGGTACACTCTCAAGAAAAAAGGGTGTATCGTTACACCCTTTGTCCCATATAATACACCCCAAAACTTCATTTCGACATACAGAGCCCTATAGTCGAACAGACGGCCCCAAATTTTCCGAGGGGCTTGATAACGGTGCGGCATAACTTTTAAATAGCTGAAGTACGTATCAAAGACCACATAAAGAAAACACCGAGTTTTTACAGTAGGGCCAAGAAAACCCCGATTATGTTCTTTGTAGTCAGTAAAACGTACATTAGCTATTTTAATAAGTTGTACCACACGGCTATCAAGCCCCTCGTAAAATTTCGGGCCGTCTGTTCGACTGTAGGGCGCTGTACGTCGAATTGAAGTTTTAAGGTCTATTATATGGGACAAAGGGTGTGACGGTACACCCTTTTACACCCTCTTTTCTTGAGAGTGTAATATAATCGCTCCTCGGCCAACAAGATGTCGACATTAGCTGATAAGAATGCCTGAAGAACGAACCACGAAACAAAACGCGTGAAGATCCTAAGTCACGCCCAGCCTTCCTTACTGAGTTCTTGATGAGCGAGAGAAATACTCACATACCGGGTGCTAAATGTCTAAAGTAGAGCTCAAACATTTTTTTAATGAATATTAGTTCATTTTAGAAAGTATTGTTTGAGTGGAGGGGCACAACGCTCAGTTGAAGCACTAATCCTTATTGTTGGCGTCCATGCTCTTTATCACCTGAAGAGAGAAAAAAAAAGTTTTGGGCATCTAACTTACGCGGTGGGAAGAACCTTTAAATTACTTGCTTGATAAAAAAAGACGATTTTTTTTTTTTGCGTTTGACGCGTGTACGTTTGGATAAAATAACAAACGCATGAACCCAAGTCCACTCGCAAGCATCTTAATTTACCACTTAAAAGGGGAATCGATAACGCTCCATAAAGAGCCGATATTTTTTTAATTTTTTATCTCTAACGATTTTTGTAAAGATGGACTCGAGCTTTCAATGGTCAGGTTGAATTTGACGTTCTACTTGAAGAGTTCTTCGTTCCATGGGATTTCAAGTGTCCCTTGTGTGGTGGTGGGGAGCCCGCAATCCTATCTCATGTGATAGCTGTAATGTACCTAGATTCCATAATGTTTACAATCGCCTGGTCGGGGTCATGTGGTTTATGGACCTGTCTACAAGCGTGTCCACCCCTCCAGCTTGCTTTCCTCCTCGCTACGCGACAATACACGCATGCGCATTCGCGACCAATCTGCGCAACAGCCTACCGGAATTAAATTGCAAATGCTCTCCGTGGTTTGAGTTGCACCCTTTCTTCAATCTAGTCTCTCTAGCAAGCTGGCTGTTGTAGTGTCGACCCCTTCTCAGCAGAACTCAGGTCGGTACTCGCGATCAGCTTCTTTATCGACTTCTCATCTTCTGAGTTTCTGAGCTTCCCGAAATCGCCATCATGTTCCCGGCTCTCGCGATCAGGAAAGCAAAGTACTTGATTTTACTAATTTTTTTAACCTTTTATGTTTTAGATTTTGCGAATTATATAAAGACGTTTCTACCTGTATTTTGACAACCCTGGAACGAACATCCTTGAGGTGTATGGCTCTTGTAAAGCTGTGGAGACACCACAAAATTCGTGTTCCGTTTATTTGTTTTACAAAAATCACTGAAAACACATTTGTCACCACGAATAAAAAACCAATAGAAATATTTAGTGAACGACAGCCGATCGAAAAAAGATTGAACATCAATCATATGCGCACGTAATATTATTTTAAATCCTTTTGATCTATTTTTTTATCCTTCAGTATTTTTAACGATTGTTTAAAACAACTTCTGAAATAGTTTAAGTGTATTAGAAAGTCGTGTTATGGTGGAATATTTGAAGTCATACTTGCTATCGATTCTGCCATTATAAATATATCAGTTGATGCGGATTTGTTTTCAACATTGAAGAAAGTTATCTATGGAATGTTTTGTACAACAGTCGAAGCAGCAAAATACAGATCCCAGTAAAATTGTTTCTCGCTATGTTCAGTTTCATATTTCTAAGTCTTAATAAACGGTTTTGTTTCTTCTTTTCTTTAGTAATATTTTTTTTGGTCTAATATTGATGGATTGATTTGGATACATATAACACATTTCTTATTCCACTTCCTGGGACCCCGATTACTCTTTGCCGTACATCAACGAAACAACACGTTTATTCGGGTCAGCGGCTTCGTAAAAAAAAAAAAAAAATGGTGCGGTGGCATTGTGAAGTGAAAGCGGGAACATAAACCATGAAGCTCACGTAATTCTCCTAAGATCAAACAGCGAACATGACAGAGGAAAAATAACGAGGTTACGTCTTGGGTCTATGTTTTTCTTTTCATTTTGGAACGAACATTGTCTCAGAACGTGGGCAGAACACAAACTGCGCGTTGAAGCCGGCTCCACCAACGGGTCGCAATAGACGACTCGACTAAGCAAATGAGATGAGTCAGCGTTTTGACGCGCTGCTCCAAACTGGGAAGGGAACCCACTGGAGACGACGGTGCGAGGTACGGTATTCGAAAAGAAAACGAAAGTGCACAGAGATTCCTTCCGCTCCGCGATGAAAGGAACAAGAGAGCACGTGGGCATCGGAGGCCAAGTCCTTGACTGTCTTCGACGTCGTCGACGGTACGACGACGCGCTCTCGAGTAACCCGGATTCCTGACCTAAAAGAATGGCGCAGTGTCGCGACCGGATGCTGACTCATATGATGCCATGACACCAGAAGAATGCGCCTTCTAGTTTGCTGCCAGGTTACAAATTCAGGAGGGACTCCTCCCCTCAAGTACCAGAAAGACAGGGAGTCACTACCCTACAGTGTAACGTCCAGCACGCTTCGGTGTATAGAGCATTGAGCGTGACATTAGCTATAATTTTTATTTTGAAATAAACTAAAGTTACATTAAAAGAAATACGAGAAAAAAAAAGAAAAAAAACGAGGACAGAGAAAAGACGCACACAAGACAGGGCGTAACTTGCAACTGAACTATAATAGAGCACACACATAAAAAGGCTAAAACCGCACATGCGCACAGAGGAAAAATTTAGATTAAAAAAAAACTCCAGAAGCCAGACGTCACTGGTGTGTGTCCCAAGCTTGACTGATCAGGTCTGCTCCTTATCAGAAAGGGCGGTAGAGGGAGAGCTGATACAAACATTCGAACCATGGGCCCTTATCATGAAGGCCTCATGTATTTCCCTCTCCAGTTGGGTTTTGAAACTGCCTGCAACCTTAGTTCTATGAAACTCCGGTTGGCATTAGTGTAATATATATAATTATTTTTGTTAGCATGCAGCACCTAGCTATGAACTCTGTACTTGGTGCCTTTAAAGATGCGGAGTTCAGTTGTTACATCTGTAAAGGGAGACTCAGAGGTCTGCCACTGGAGATCTTCTCAACGTCCGTTCCGTTCATCTGCGGGCGACAAAAGGGAGTTTTAGCAAGTCGTTTTTGGAGCACACGGTTCCGAAAACATGAACGGTGCAGCTGGTCCGTTCCATGAAACCGTACGTGAAATTTAACATATTTTAGCGAATCGTAAAACTGGTGCCGTGTAAACGATGATGTTGATGGCGTTTTGGCGGCAGCGCCATCTTCTAGTACACATGTGAAACATTCTGCAGCGTGCAAAACCGTGGGGGCTTAATGTTTCCGGCGTATGACTGGTGTAAACAAGACGGCCGACGTAACATTTACCGGTCTGAATTTCAAGACGTGCGAAGCTAGACAGATTTAAAAGTGTCTGAACGACCGCAAAGAGTTGATGTGTCTTCGTCATCTTGAACTTAAACGATCGTTCAAATTGTGTGCCGTCGAACCAAATCATTTTGTCTGCTCTCAGTAGCCACGGCAGTTAGTCAGCCCGCAGATCGCGAACAATTACTAGCACGCGTGGTTTACAACATACACGATCGCTTACCACTGTGAGCCGTCCTCGGAATGATTTGGTTCTACCTCACAAATGAAGCCGAGTAACAGGATGGCAAAACGCCCCCCACTGTCTTATGCCTAACGCTTGGCTGGGGCGACGGACAAACCGACTGCCATCTTTTTTTACCGGAGTCGTGAACGGTGCTGGCTGCGTTTCGGGGATGACTCCAGCGGCAGGAATGGGAGTAACGAACGAGAAGAGCCTCCCAAAGCCCCCAACGACTCGCGCGCGCATGCGCAGTGGCGTCGCCGATTTGTTCAAGGACGAACCATTCGTGTGGAAACGACTCGCTAAAACTCCCTAACGAAGGGTTTTAGTAGATCGTCCCGGGACACCTCCGATTCGCCTTCATAACGATACCCGATAATAATACGACGCATGCGCAAAAGGCGGCGGCGGAGTATCGGTTATTGTTATCGGAGTCATCGGAACGATCTACTAAAATTGTCTAGTGTTTCGCGTTTTTGAAACTCGTTACGGCGCATCGTTTACCGTTTTCATACAGTCTATCACGTCCATGTATCTTTGGCATTTTGTATTCGGTGGTAGTCCCCACAGTCAAATCATGGGCCCTAATCTGGACACTTGGCGAGAAAGACGGCGAGAAATGTGACGGCTATGATTGGTCGGCGCCAAGGTCAAGTGTGGCGTCGGCCAATCACAGCCGCCAGATTTCTCGCCGACTTTTTCGCCAAGTGTCCAGATTAGGGCCCCATGTGTCGCTGTGTTCCGGTGGTTTCATTTGTCTTTTGCTTTCATCGTGCTTAGTCGAAACCGCGTCACGCTGTTACGGCTCTGCAGGGGAGCGTGTGGCTTGATTATTTCGAAATACTCAAGCCACATACAAAGCGAGTTTTGGTCGTTCAGTGGGTACGAAAAAATACACTGTTTTTTTATTAGATCATGAATTGCACGCCAAATCATAACCCGGAAACGCCAAACAAAGACTGGAAATGTCCGCTTTGCCAACCAATTAGTCCAGCTATACAATGTATTTATTTATCTACGAAGGAGTGATGTCCAGTCATCTTGTCTTTCTCGCGGCTACGAAAACTGGGCACAGGTCAGATTTTCGTCCATTCCAAATCACGGTCCCTTCCTAGCCACCTCTGTTAGCGCGGAATTTAGGAATGGTCGCGGGACAAGTCATCTATCAAGGATTCCCCGATTGCGCCTTATCGAATCGCATGTCTGGACATTAACACGAAGTTATCTAGACATGGGCTGTGCTGCCCATTTGTGAACATCACAACCTAATAATGCTGAGAAGTGTTCGGGTCTTTTGAAATTTTTTTAAATATGACAATTAATTATGAGATGCTTTGTAAGTCAGACGTTTCTGCACTGAGAAAAAAAACACAAAAAAACAAGAGCACGAGAACATGTAATGTAGGAGGAATAATGCAGCTTCCCTTGCGTATTTATCTCGGTCAATAGCGATGACCGGGCACGTATGCTTAAATCGAACATTTTTAGTGGTAATCATAATAGCAAAACTCCCTCTTGTTTTTGATTCCTGGCTACAAGAAGCCAGCGATGAAACATAGGTGGTAGCACTGTTAGGCCGATGTATAAATATGGTCTTCAGATCAGAGGAAAATCAACGAACATGAGATGGCTAAAAAAATGATCTCAAATAATCATGAATATTTTTCTTCGGGTGTACAAATCATCATAACAACCTTAGAACTCACGTTTTATTTGTTTTTCTTACTTTTTATATACATATATCGTTCTTTGCCACCAATCGCCATAAGGGCGATGAAAATCGCTTATAGCTCTAAATACAAAAAAAAAAGTAAAATTTGACCGGAGGTATAAAACACACCCATTCGAATTTACATATTTATTACGTTAGTAAGGATAATTTTGTAATCTGCAAACCAGAGATCTCGGCAGCTGCACTTTTGACCCCGAAAACTTCTGCAGGAAAGTACTTCCCCAAACAATGTATAAGCCAGCGGACTGTAGGCTCTGTCCTGAATCGCCGGGCGACGATTTGGTGCACATTCGGCACAGCAGAATGCTCTGAATTATCGGCCCCAAGTTAAAACCAGAGGTTTTTAATTAATTAATATACTCTTTTCAGACGTTTTGTTACCAGCATTATTCTATATTTAATGGCGTGTGCGTTTGTGAACATCTCTCCTCACGATACTTCCAGATTCACAATATTAAAGAATATAGAGACGTTATTTTCTGTCGACCGACATGGTGTCCCAGTGTTTTCTAGATTAATTTTTGTTTCTTAAAAACAAAAAAAAAAAACACGTTTTCCGCGTGTGTGTGTGTGTTTTTTTTTCTTGGTTTCCGGAGAAGAATTATAGAGTAACGTGTCATTTACAAGCAGCGGAACCAGGTATTGCTTCCACATTTTCACTTTGACCTCCAAGTTACCTGGCTTAGTGGGGAGACAAAATCAGTGGTTGCTAGTTTCTGAAGAGGCAGCCCAAAAAAAAATAGCGATTCATCTTCGTTCGTCGACAACGAACAAGACATTCCTAACTGAAATAATGTAGAAGCTGGTTATATGAATAAATATTCTCGAATACCAAATGATTATTGACACGAAATGAGCATGCATGCTCATAAAAAGTAACAACGTTGGTAGTTCTTTCTGGTAATGATAAAACAATAGGCTGTTAGGTAGCAATCTTGGCAGGTTAGTGCTCATTACGGGTACGTATTCCGCGTATGCGGAATCCGTCGAGACCAATAAGTTAGACGAGTACGCAGTCAGATCGATTTGGAATGGAGTAGAGATGGCTAGCGTCGTTGCATTTAGGAAGACAGGCACCGTGCGTCTTCTTGGAAGGCAATCGAATGAGTCCCTCCAAGCAATCGAAGAAGCCTCGATGTGTTTTCCTGGACAGATGCATAATGTCTGCGACGTAATTTGCACGGGACTGACGTTCGTCAACTTCGATGCGTCACTCATATGCTATAAATATTTTACGGTCCAGTAACTCACATACTCCTAAATCCGGTCGAGAATTAATGAACAAATGAATGGAAACACTGTAGAGGTATCGATAAAAGCGTCAATATATATATGCCAATGCGCTGCTTGCTTCTCATGCACCGGGTCGACAGCAGCGCCACCGGAGTGGTATGACGTCAGAGACGGGTGTTTGTGCCTAATAGCCGCGACCTCACTAGAGCGACGGACAGCAACAAACGACAGTGACACACGACAACGAGGGACAGACGACACCGACAGACAGCCTGTTTGTCGGAGTCCGCCGTCCCACCTGGAGGACACGACGCAGAACACGGGGACAATGAAACTTGTTTCTTGGTGGAACTGAAGTTGTCAACAAAACACTTCGAAATACACAAACAAACAGAGCCTGGCGACGCGGTTTTTGTGTTTCACGCTTTGGGAAAAAAAAAAACGCGAAGAAAAACACGGTGAAAGTGGAGACGAATACTTTATTTCATAATTAAAGCTTCCGCTAGTCTTCATTTGCCGTTGGCGGCTTTACGTAAACCGTCGTGTCAATCGACACCAAATTTTTTCCGAACTAGAATTCCCGAGTCGTTCATCATTTGGGTCGTTCGAGGCATTCGAGCCGAGCGCCACGAAATTTCACGCCAATTTCAACGATGTTTATATCCAAATAATCAAGAGTAAACGACCATCAGCAAGGAAGCCACGACCATGACGAACAATCGAGGGACGAGAACTGCGGGAAAATTCAGTAGTTGGCAAGGCCCTCTCTGAGGGTCGAGCGGCGGAGCGAGCCTCAGGAGAAACGGGAGGGAGGGTTGAAGGCTGCGAAGAGAGATAACAGAGGGTACAAGCGGGCGAGGAGGATAAGTTCATCTCCCAGAGATGTTCCTCGGTGGGACAGCTTGCTGCGCTTCAAGTCCAAGGAAAAACAAGAACTTGTCCGTCGTCAATCGTTTGTCGGTGCTTGTCGGCGTTTGTCGGGGGTGTTGGTCGTGACATGGGACAGCATCAGCAACACGAAACTTTGTGGTGCCGCCGGACGTAAATCGGTGTTTGTCGCTCTAGTGGACGGGTCTATAAGTGCACTGCTGATTACAGTTGAGAGTCTGAAAAGTTCAGCTTATCGATTGGAAACTTTAAACAAAAATAAACTGAAGCCACTTTTGAGAGCGTTTCGTCATTGCTAATACATTAGAGAAAAAGGAAGCGCCGTGCGAGGTATGGGCCTTCACTTAGGGGCGAGTCGCTACCCGGCTGGGGGAATGGCCAAAATGAAGATAGCTGAAAAAAATAAAAATAAAATTCAGTAGGGGTCAGAGTTAGTTTGGGGCGCCTCCAAATGGGTAACCTTGATTCGGCATCTTGTTCGGTGTATAGCATCAAAAACTGTCCAGCCCACCAGACCCGTCTCCCTCAGAACATTCAAGATGGACTGGAGAGGTCTTCACAATGTAAGGCGTGATGCAGCAGAGAACATAGTATATCTTTAACAACGGAATGAGGCAGACCGCCCACGACGTATCGCTGGTAGATTTCCGTTATGGCAGCTTAATTAGGGAGTTTTCGTAGATCGTTTTCGCCGTCCCGCAACGCCCTCCGCAATCCGCTACGATACCCGGAACTCTACAGTCAAGGCTATCGGCGCGCAGGCGCAGTAGCAACTGCTCCGTTGCGGAGGGCTTAGCGGAGGGGGAAACGCGGTCTACGAAAACTCCCTTTTATCACAAAGCGTTGATTGTTAACGCTACGGCACGGCGGTCGATTGGGCCATTTGGTAAGTCGTTGCAAAAATAAACAAGGCTAAAACCACTGCTGGGAAGTACTTTAAGGGCATTTTACTTCAAATATTATTTTAAGGAGGTTTAGAATACTTGCACTTTAGCTGAAGTAAATTCTCTGAGTATGTGCTTGTTCTTTACTTAAAGTATTTTTTCTTCTGGTACTTTCGGAGGAAAGTACAACTGCCGACTTCGAAGTAAATTCTCTAAAGTTGGTCTTGTTAAATTTGTATCACAAAATGATGCGCTGTCAACTCTAAAGCTTGACCTTATCCAATATTCGCCGCCATTTCCGAAAATAACTGATCCACCCTCCATTGCCCCTAAAGCAGAGCATACCAGTTTAAAAAAAAAAAAAAAAAAGTATACGGCAATGCAAGGGCATCATGACGTATTGTGTTAAAAAGTACTTATACTTTACTTTAAAAGTACGTCGTATTTATATTACTTTACTTCAAGTAAAGCATCCTGAAAGATTCTGTTTAAAAAGTACATGTACATCACTTTGAAAGTACTTTGTATTTTAAGTACCTTATTTCAAGTCGAGAAAGATTGTGTTAAAAAGTGCTTGTACTTTACTTGAAAGTACATTTTATTTACAGCAGTTCACTTCAAGTACATTGCACCCGGTCTGCGCATCGGAGAAAGTCGACACTCTCGCATCCCCGCTCCACTCCGCAGTTTTATCAGCCGCTAGGAAGTGCTGCATGTACCGAAGGTCACGCGCACAGTAAGTGAATTGAGTGCAGCCATTAAAAAGACCATAAAATAACTTTTTTTTTTAATTTCTTCCTTCTTAGCTTTCATCCTCAACTCAAAAGCGAATGGAGAAACCACGTGGTCGTGACGTGCTTGGGCACGGGATGCGATGACTCCAAGCTTCCACCGTGCTTTTTAAGCACACCGTGGAACTCGTCATTCTCAAGTGATGAAAAGTGCCGTCCCGGCACTCATTGGCCACGAACGCGAACTCGGATATTCGTCGACGGATCGATTGTTGACGAGCGGATACGTCCGAGTGATGCATTGTTCGTGTCCAATGCGTGAGCTGGGTTCGGCTGACCTGTGTTGGCACCGCGGACGCATCACAGTGAAAAGGCAAAGAGCTTTAGAAAGAACGGAGGTACAAAATAGGTCCGATGTATTAAAAAAAAAAAAATCCTACCGAAAAACAGCCTTCTGGCTTTCTATTTCCGCGGACCAGTTTTCTCTTGGTTCATTAAACGGTATGCGATTAGTAAAATCGCAATTCAGCCCAGCCCGAAATCTATTGCACCTAGCGCGAATGTCGCGAAACATTATTTAACTCCCGAACTCTTTGTATACAACTTCCTGGTAATCATTAAAGCCGTAGTCCCACTCTTAAATCAAAGTAGAATTGCCAACCCAACAACGGGCATCTCGGCACGCCCCGGTGGAGGACTGAAGATTCATTTCGACCAGCTGGAGATCTTCTGGACGTGTAACCGAAAGCTCGGTAACACGGCGCCTTCTCCGCAATGAGTCAGATTCCGGTGCACCTCTGCCGGGATTCGAACCCGCCAACTGGGGATCCGTAGGCCAGGCACTTTGGCTTGGAGCAACTGAGGAGGCGCAGTTCAACTGCTCGCACATCATTCAAGAGGCAGTGTTCTCTGCGGACATGATGAGAGACTTGTCCGCGGACACGGTTCACGGATGTTGGGAGCGTGTTAACTTCATACGTGTGTATGCTTGGAACATGCCCGCACACATTGTTTTGTATTATCAACGTAACAAGGATGTGTCAAACAAGGAGGAAGCACGCCCAAGATAGTGTCGGCGGACTGTATAGTGTATATTAGCAGCGCGAGCGCGGCTTAGCGCACTTCTGGCATCAGAGACCGAGTTGGAGCAGCAAAATTGAGTCGCTTACGACATCGTCGAAAGACCCTGTCAATACAAGCTCCGAGTTCATTAGTCTCAACTTTCGCTCGGCGACCCGAAGACGTACTATTCATGCTGCCGCGGTTCCTAAGTCAGATTTATGAGGCCGGGATGGCGGCAACTGTGGCAACCGCAGTACCAGCACCGAAGATAACAAAACAAAACGAAAAAACCGGAAAAGCGATCCCCGCTGTGCCGGTTACAGGCTAACGCGGTTACATCTCCGAGCGAACGACCGTGGCGCTTCCGAGCGGAGCTCGCGCTAAGCATCGCACTTTCTCGACACGCGGTGACGACACACACTGCCTCGGGAGCTTCTATCGTGACTGCGGGATAATCTGTTTACCTCCCTCCCCGCCCCCCTTATTTTTTATATTTTATTCTTTTATGAGGACGTTTATAAGCGTTCAATTTTGTCGACTTTGCGACGCGTGTCGCCCGCCGAACAAAACCGGGCGATGAGCGAGCGAGCGACGCGCGCCTGAGACAAATAGAGGGACCGCGAGAGAGGAGGGCATATACTGGTGCATTCAGTTCAGCCGCCGACACTTCCGGCTCTGTTGCTACCGTCTTGAGCTGAAATTTCACGACCTGGATGCTTGTCGGCGCCTGCTGCTGACCGCGGAATGCTCGGGTGTGCTTGCGTGCGTTTTTACTCTCTCTGTGATGTTGTTCCAGAAAGAAAAAAAAGAAAACAGAAAAAAAGGAATGCCAGCGACCTCCATTTGTAAAGTGCCCTTATGCGTAGAATGCAGAATTTAAGGTGCAATTGTTTAATTTTTTTTAGAAGACACTAAACAATCGTTTAATGTCTTCCAAACAACATGTTCATTCGAAGACGAGCATATATTGTTTAAACAATATGTTCTTCAGAGGTACATAAACAGCATATTAATGAAAAAACGAACATGATCTTTTTTTTATTAATTGGCGTCATGGTGTCGTGAGGTATAGCCGCGTGATACCATGACCTAGCGTGACCAATCTTGTGTAACGCGACCTGAACCGATATGTCATTATAAACCAGTTTAATTTCTGCGCTACATTTAACTTGGAAATTTATTGCAAAAGGGACGGAGAAGTCTTTGAGAGTAGACTTTTTCATTACAAAGCATTGCATGCTTTTAAAATGAGCAGTCTAGAAACGAATAGCCGGCAAGCTCACTAGGATGATTTAAGCCGCGGTCCCAGGTACAGCTTAAACATCCTAAAAAAGGTAGTCTAGATACCATATCTCAGGCGTCTTTCTTCCTTGTAAGACTGTCTTTCACATTGGTCATACAAAACACTTTCCGAAGACATCATCAAAGCATGTATTAAAAAAAAATGCTTCGAACATTCCTGACGCGTGTCCACATGTACATTTGGCATCGTGTCTCTAGCGTGTATTTTGTATGATGCTGAAGCCGCGCGACTGCGGTTTTGCAAATCCTTCCACGTGGACAAAGAGAACCGGTATTCATTTTGGTATGCACATGACCGCAAGAACTTGCGATAGAAATTCCGCCACGTTTTACACCAGCCTCGAACACAGCAAAGGTTATGTTGAAGTCGATGAATTAGTTTAGTGTCGTGTTCACTGTATCCGCTGAACCAGTCTCCTAAAGCTTGCTCACTGCTCATACATGATACAAAAGAGAGCCGGCAAACAAGAGTCACAGCAATATCCCTGGTTCGAATGCCGCGTGCCCAAGTTTCTCCTTGATCTCGTTGCCATGCGGCATTCGAAGCTCGGATCTCGCTCGCAGTGACTCGCGTTCGAATTTGTTTGCAGACTGTCTTTTGTATGATGTAGGAGCAGTGTGACACCGGCTTTAAACGGAAGCTGAAGAGGTTCTTAAATAAAAATCAGTTAGAGGTAAATTCTAGAGTAGTTTTTTATCCCGTGAATCAGAATATCACGTTCGTTTATTCACTGGCGGCCATATCTCTGTGCGTGGTTGCTGAGCGCATGCTGACGGCGAGCTTCCACAGTTCTTTTTCAACGTGCATTCCACACCATCAAGATTGCCGGTCTTAGCAGGCTCTTAATGTAAGCTCGTTCTGAGCATGCGCCCTAAACATCGCCCTCAAATATGGCGTCCAGTGAATGCCGTATTCACTGGCGGCCATATTTGTGTGCACTAATGCTGAGCACGTGCTGATGGCGAGCTTCCACAGTTATTTTGCAACGTGCACCCCGGACCATCAAGATTGCCGGACTTGGGAGCCTATTAATGCGAGCTTGTTCTGAGCATGCGCTCTAAACAGTGACCTCAAATATGGCGGCCAGTGAATACCCCCTATACTTCGTTCACCCTTAAAGGGGCTATGCAACAATTTTTTTACTTTGCGCAAATACCGCTTAGAACGGATCCCTGACGTTAATGACCTATGAAACACGCCTTCGTTTTTCACCCGACGCATTAGAAGTCCCAGAAAAAAATTAAAAAACAACGAGCAGCGTTCACGCCCTCAACTCGCAGCCAGAACAAGCGGCCACGTGATCTGGAGCCGATTATATGCCGCCAATGTTGATCATAGCCACGCGCTGGGGTTGGCAAAGCACAGGACACGCGCTGAGTTCCAGACATTGTTATGGCTCGGCTATTGTCGTCGTTGCAGCGATTGGACACGGGCCACTACTCGAATGCTTCTCGAGCTATCAATTATCACGAGCCTAAATCGAGTGCCCACGCAATGCTCGGGTCCAATCTATGAACCGCATTCAAATATCGTCATACGGGTGTACTGCGATCCCCGCGTTACGTCATCGAATTTTGCAAGGGAGAGATTGAATGAAAATGATCGCTTTTGTCCTTGAAATTACACCGCAACAAAGGAGTTTCTTGGCCAGTGGCATTGCATGCGAGTATCCTTGAGTCCCACTAGTGCCAGTAAGCTCGTGTAAAGTGAAAAACATTCCAATTGAATATCGTTGCACAGCTCCTTTAAGCGTTCTTCCACAGAAAGAGCACTCGCGCTAGAAATGCACGTCTCAAAGCCAGGAGCACGGGCTAGCTGTACCTTTGGCTGCAGTCTCAACTTAAAGGGGTACGGAAACGAAATGACGTGAGCGCAAGCTCTCTACACATCGCTTCAAAGTCGTCCAGCGAGAAGCGCAATGCGTATCGCGCTCGTGACGTCAATAGTTCTCGCACAGTCAAGGGTAGCGTAGTTGCGAGCCTTGCGGCTTGGTGGCGTCAACGCATGACCATCTCTCCTAGTAGTATCCGAGGACTGTACGCCAATCACCTTGAGCCAATCACCTTGAGAGGTTTTTTTTCGTCTGTATATTAGTATTGGTTTGAGTCCGGCTAGCAGATGAGAAGGCAATGGCGCTACTTTCCCTGATTCAGTGACTTTAGTGTGAACATAAGACTGCGTGCGCTACCAAAAACGTCGCTGTGGCCGATGATCGCGATTGGCCAAGCTATAGCCTCCTGCATACCAATAATGCATATCCAAACGCCGCTTCACGGCGAGGCAAATCCTGCCAATCACGATGAGGCGCAACAGGAAAATCTTGCTCGTGACGTCACTAACAGAAACCATGAGAGGGGACACCGCCCGCCGCCGAAACACCTAGGTGAATGCGATGACTTGCTGTATGTATGATCTGCGAGTAATTATATACCTATATAATGATATGAGTGTCATTATGACTATCAGCTTGCATAACTTTATGCATATCGGCACTCTCATTGGCTGCGGACCGAAAGCTGAAGAAACGCCCTGTGTTTCTTAGATTTCCAACAACTATAGACGCGTGGGCTTAGTTCATAATCAGTGCTTCGATTATGCGAGTAAACACAGCATGTGCGCACTTGCACGAACAAAAAATAGTTTCTCGGGATATAACTTGCCGCGTATATTCGATTCAGGTTGCGTTAAAGAGTGCCGGGAATTTATGGCGGCCTTGCAAAACAGCTGGACACGAAACGGTCGCCGCGAAAGCCTTCGCCCGCAGACTCTCGTCCCCCGTATACCTGTCGGTGAAAGGAATGTTTTGCGTGCAACCTCGGACGCTCACGTAATTTCAAGCTGCGCCTTGTTTTCTCGGTGGCGACATTGGTTCTCCAATATAACTCAATTCCACGAACCGCCATCGTTATTGCGGGCACGCTCTCCGCGCGTGTTGATTTATAAGTCGCCTAAAAATTGCCAAGCCATAACTCGTTAGTCTTAACGGCTTCATGCGCGAACCACCATACGTACCCCACTCCGCTCGCTTCTATATTTTGTCGTACCTAGTGGTTATAAACGACGGGGACCTGAGGGGTCCGGGGCAATAAGAAGAAGCGTGAGACTGCGCTAACGCGCGGACCATGCGTGGACAAGAACGAAAACACTGGAAAAACCCATCGTCCGGCCCTATCGGCGCGGAGAAACCATAGTGTGCCTAGATTACAGAGTGTCTCGAAATGCACGATCGGGGTTACGTGGTTGATGGGCCGCATTTACACTCTAAAAAAAGCCCGTGCGTCTTCTTTCCCGCACAACACTCGGAGAGCCAATCACCGCAACCTACGGAGACAGCTCAGCCAATGACGATGCCGAAACATATGTTTAGACCAAAAAACTCAGTCTGAGTTGTGACATTAAGCAATGCAAAACGTCACGCTTGAATTGCTCAATGTCACAACTCAGACTGCGTTTTTTGGTCTAAACATATGTTTCGGCATCGTCATTCGCTGAGCTGCCTCCGTAAGCTGCGGTGATCGGCTCTCCGAGCGTTGTGCGGGAAAGTAGACGCATGAGCTTTTCTTAGAGTGTATAATGGGAGGCAGACATGTACGTAACGCGCTACTAGTAACGAGTTACTTCTACATACATACTTTATTTTCGGTAACGAGTAACCTACTTAGTTACTTTTTAAACTTTACGGGCGACACTTTGCAGAGATTTCGACCTCTACGGTTGTCGTCGCCGCGCGCGCGAAGAGGAGAAAAACCTTTTTTCTTTCCCTTCTTGGCGCGAGGAGAAGGAAGTCGGGACTTTCCGTCGGCCGTGCCGCGCGAAGAGAGCGAAGAAGGCAGCCCTGGCGTCCCGCCAAGAATGTCACCATGAAGGAAGAAGCTTTGTGTCGCCTGCTTGAAAGACTTGTTTTCAAACATAGCTCGCGTGATGTGAAATCCCCATTTGGCAGTACCCAGTTGCTACGTGAAATGCTGGATGGTTCGAGAAACTTCCACCGCGCTTACCCACTTACTTCACGGATCACCGAGCACTGGTGGCGGCCGTCAGTGGCATTACCGACGTGCAACCACGATGGCTATGAGAATTAACCACGTCGCACCTCCATCGTCAGGTACGTGACGGCACCATTCCCCCCGCATTGAGCGACCGTGCTATATACAGGTATCGCTTTCGTTTCTTCGCACATTGTGGGCGAAAAATACAACTATTTTAGAAAAGGAACGAGTAACGTACTTAATACCTTTTAAGGCCAAGCAGCGAGTAACGGTATTTCGTTAATTTTGAGGAGTAACGTCTACAACACCGTTTAAACAGCCTCGTTTTAACCCTAACCTGAGTATGCGTCTATTGCGAAAGAGACAGATGGGCAACCCGAAAAACAACTGAGCATTACGACAGTATATCTACGGTTATCGCTGGACACGCCAGTCGAATTCTACAGCTAGGAACGTCCTTCACCCAGCTAGCACAAAAAAATTCGTTGTTGAACCTTCTAGAATCGCGTACAGACCGAACCTAAACCCGGAGGTTGCCAACACGGGAAGGCACAGAGCCCTTCGTCAACTTGGAAATTTAGAAGCAAAGAGAACAAACGAGAGAGGGGCATCCAGGATTCGCCAGCTCTTCCTGAAGCATAACCTGCCGTTCCTTCGAGCGCGTCAGTAGAACGACTCTTCAGCGTCGCCGGAGATGTATTCTTAAGGAAGTGGGCAAACATAACTGATGAAAATTTGGTGAGGCAGCTACTGCTTAAATGCAACGACTACTGAAAAGACAGCAATAAACCATGAAACAAAAGCAGCTGTGTATTTGTTCGTCAAAGTAACGAGAAAGGTAACTCGTTACATTTGAGTCAAAGTAACGCGCTCTTTTTGAAAATCGGTAACAAGTAAGAATCACGTTTCAGACTCTGCAGACTGTCTTTTGTATAATGTACACGCGGTGCGACTGCGGCTTTATTCTTTGGATCTTTTGCATGCATCTCGGCCTTGGCGCCTGCTTTCCTCCTCGGCACGCGAGAGCGCGGAGCATGCGCACTTGCGACAAATCGGCGCAAGAGGCGTCCACGTTGCGCATGGTTTGAGTTGCACCATCTCTAAAATCTAGGCTCTCTCTGGTTGGCAAAACACCCTTCAGAAGATCACGCATAGGCGCGAGCATTCGAAAGAAGGGAAATCTGCGGAAAACAAAAAAGTATAAACATGAACGCGAGAAGATGGGTCTCTTTAGAGAAACATCCGCCGCCATTCTGAGAGTTCGAGGAGGTCCCCATTTTTCGTGGACGTGTTAGAATGAATCGTGACACTCTCTCTCTGCTAACAGAGCGAGAGGATCCCACATGGACTTCGGAGAATTTTCGAGCCATTGTACGCATTCAGCTGCCCGCCTCGCCTATTTTATTCTCGGGTGGTCGTAATTGATTCTTCGGTTCGGTGTGGCGTCCCCCTTGGGGTTAACCGCAGGACTTCACCCTCGGAGCTTCATTGCGGTTCGGCTCGTTTGGCGGTGGCCCTTTGGGTAATTCGACGATTGAGGCAAGGCGAGAGGCTATGGGCGGGGACCCCTAACCGAGACCGACACCTCGTCATAACAAATCATATACACGTTGAGCGTAATTAATGGAAAGTTCCAGCGGCCTTGTACGAATGTGTGTCCGGGTGTATAGACCACTCCAATTATCGACTTCTGCGGGCTGCCATCTGTGTTTACTGGGCTATGGAGTTATTAAGCATCGCAGTAGCTCTCTTTTGAGAATTATCAGACGCCACGCATACTTCCACAGCACGGGTACTAGTCATTTGTTATCAGGAAAAGGAGAGCTGGACAAGTGTTTACTGCCCCAAAAAAACTCGTGCTGCCCTGGTCAAGGTCATAAGTGGAAATGGTATTAGGCAATGGCTCATTTCTTAATTTCTTAGCTTCGAATAAGAGAGAACCCACTAAATTAGAAGTCGCATGAAACGAATGAACTACTGAACCATGCTAAACCAAGCATTTCAAAATTGCGACCTTTTTACGTTTTCTTACGTTTATTCGAGCTCAGTGCAATGTTTAAAATGTCAAAGTTCTACAAGTTCAATGTATGCTCGGCATATGTTTTGATAAGCCGAGACCACACAGCTTATACGTCATACAAAATACAGTCTGCATGCAGATTCTAGTGCGCGTCATCGAGAGATTCGTGCTTCGAATGCCGCTTTGCAAGGGGTTCGAGGAGAAACCTGACACGCTGCATTCGAATCATGTGTGACCCCGGCTTCAGTAGGATCGGGAACGCCGGAGCGCGTGGCCTTTGATACATGCTGCGCTGCCACGAGACTGATTAAAGCAGCGTAGTGTGTGTGTGAGTGTGTGGCCGGGGGGTGGGGGGGGGGGGGGGGGAGAGGGGAGCAGATCTTGTCTTCTAAATGTTCATAAACATGGTCACTGGAAGGCGTCTCCGACAGCTGTGTTGACCGAGTGCAAAAAAAAAAGGGACCCTCTATTTCCATCCGATGACGTCACAGAAGTTTCACGCTGTCGCCGGTCGTGACCCTGGCGGTGTCCGAGCAGCGGTGGTGGATGTAGCAGACGCCTGTTCTGCGGCAGGTCGCTCTCCAGCTTGACAGTGCGCGGGAGCTTCGGCTATGGTGCCTGGATCGCGTCTCTGACTGGTGTGTTTAGCGTCCTATCCCGCCCATACACCAAAAGTGGTCCCGAAGTGGCAACAAATGACGTCACAGAAGCCGGGGAGTCATGCTGTTGCCTGTCGTGATCCTGGCGGTTGGCTGTAGAAATGCTGGCGAAACGCACGAGCGAACGCGAGTGTCGCTGTCGTCACGGCGTCCCAGGCGTCCCAACTTCCGGCTGCTTTAGCTTCCGTGGACTGTCACAGTGGAGAGCGACCTACAGCAGAACAGGCGTCTGCCATATACACCACAACTGTTGGGACGCCGCCAGGATCGCGATCGGCGACAGCATGGCACTTTTATGACGTCATCAGGCGGAAATCGAGGGACCACTTTTTTGGACGCGGTAAACACACCAGTCGGAGACGCGTTCCAGGCACCATACTTCGGCAGCCAGGAGTTGGGACGCCGCGAGGACAGCGCCACTCGCGTCTGCTGGTGCTCTTTGTCGGAACTTCTGCTACCAACCACCAGGATAGCGACAACCTACCGCATGAGACTCCGGCTTCCGTGACGTCATCAGTGGCCACCTCGGGACCATTTTGGATCAGACTTGTACGTTTAGTTCAACTACTCTGCTCAAGTTACTGTAGTTTAACTACTTTTCTGAGTAGTTCAGTAACTTTCAATTACATTTTTATTTCGGTAATTAGTAGTTTACTTTAATTACTTTTTTGAGTAACTTCTTTCAAGTTACAAATTACTTTCGAATTTTAGTGGTTGTTTTGCCTATGAACATGCATTCCTGCACAAAGGAGATAAGATGTTCGAAGATCAGCTGATATTTGCAAAGAGGGGAAAGCATGTAGCGTAGGAAGGGGGAGGGGGAGAAGATGGTTTGGAGAGTCGAAACCCCCCCCCCCAAAAAAAAAAAATAAAAAATTCACAAGGCACCTCCTCCCTCCCCTCCCCCCCCCCCCCCCCCCCCACACACACACACACACACACACTGCAACAACACTGCTACGAGGCGCGGGGAGCGAACAGACACGACGCAAGAGAGGCCGAGTAACTGCGGGTTTGGCGCCGAAGACGCGTTTTCTGTGTCCCGAAGCTCAAGGAGACTCGACCCTTTTGAAGAAAGGGCTAGCCGCTTCTCGCAAACGTAGAAACTCTCGCCCACCACAGGAGGTG
Source organism: Ixodes persulcatus (assembly GCA_013358835.2). Lineage (NCBI taxonomy): Eukaryota > Metazoa > Arthropoda > Arachnida > Ixodida > Ixodidae > Ixodes > Ixodes persulcatus. The sequence goes on along the minus strand of JABSTQ010009496.1, from coordinate 495,080 downwards.
CACACACTGCATCTTGACTCAAAGGAGGCAACAAAATGCAGCACCTGCTCTGGAACTCATCTTGTGCTCCCGTAGTTGGTGCTTTACTCGAAGAATCGCGTGATAAAGGACCACGCAAAGATTACCTTTTTGCGTTGCCTTTCCTCCCAAAACTCAGAATATGCAGATCTTCAAAGATTCATAGATCGTTCTAGAACGTTTATTATTTTTATATAAAAACGTTGGGGGAATTACTACAGCTGTAGTAATTCCCCCAACGTTTTTATATAAAAATAATAAACGAGCAGTGTTTGGAGGTACTCTATGTACATGGTACTTACAGCACCACTGTTTAGAAAAATTGTACTTTACTTGACGTAAATTCTCTGATCATGTACTTGTATTTTCCGAAGAAAGTAAAACTCCCGACTTCAATGTACATTTCCCGAATTAAAAAACAAAAAAACAAAAAAACATGGCGGTATCGTCGTGTGAAAATGCACTCTTTTGAGACGTCATCTGGTCATTACTTTGAGTGAAGTAATGGCGGCTGTAAGACCGATGGAAAGAAGTGCCTTCAAGTTGATTGTGTTAAATAGCTCTTCAGCGAGAGTAAAACAACTACTCTGCAGTGACTTGACCCTATACAATATTTGCTGCCATTTCCGTAAAAAAACTGATAAATCTTCGATTTCCCCTGGAACAATGCATACCAGTTAGAAAACACAGTATATAGAATGAAAGGGCATAATGAAAGATTGTGTTAAAAGAACTAGTACTTTACCTTGAAATTTATTGTATTTATATACGTTACTTCAAGTACATTGCGCCCGGTGTACTTACTACTTTACTTGAAGTACATAACCTTTCATTTACTTTGTACTTCACTTCAAGTACTTTTTAGATGTACTTTACGCAACACTGTAAACAAGCAAACGATGTCTAAAAAATCAAGCTCAGACAGTGCTAAACCTCAAAGTACACATAAGAGTACATAATTGACCAAACAAACAAGAAAGTACAAAACAATCAGGCACGCAAAAGCAGAACCAGCTATTAAAGAGTTCCTGTGAAAAAAAAAAACAAAAAAAACAAGCCGATTCATATTTGGTTAGCACAATTTCGCTAACGGATCAAAACCTCTGTATTTATTTTTACCATAAAAAAACATATGAAAGCCACTTCGAAACTAACCTCAAAAGTAATTCGCTACTTTTTTACGGTAATTAGTAATTTTCTCAATTACTTTCTGTTTGAGTAATTTCTACTCTACTCAAATTACTTTTGATGTCAATACTCAGTAACTTAACTAAATTACTTTTTTTTTACTAACTTATACATGTCTGCTTTGGATGCACGGGTGGAATAGGACGCGAAACAAACCAGCCGCAGACGCCTTCCAGGAAACGTAGTATTTCAACACCAGCGGCGCGCCGAGCAGCGTCTCAGATTAAGGCCGACGCTAGCATGTTGCGACGTCAAGACGGACGCGTGTGCCGCTTTGCGTCTCTTGATCGAGCCTGTTCACCGCTTGGGGTGGGTCGGGAATCTACTAGCGATGACGTCATGCTCGGGCCTTGTCTTTTAGGTGGTACTGGCAATGGCCACTGCAGCACGAGGCGGCCGACATGGAAGTTACGGTGAACACAACAACCGTGCATGTCTGAAACGGCCTTCATGGTGGTCCACCGGAAACGCGACGTAACCGTCGCACGTGCCTAACCAAAAAGTACATACAAGCCGTTCACATTTAGTGGAATCTTCACTCCTATTAGAAGAGGATGAAAAAGAATGCGTAAGTCCGAAGAAAATGAGAAGAAAAGTAAAGAAAGAAATACGAAAACAAATACGACAATATATCTTTTCATATTTATATTTTGTAGTGTTGTTTTATATTTCGTATTATTTATATTGTATTTCATATTATATATTATTTATATTTTATAGTGTTATAGATTCGAACCAGGTTCCAGGATTTCAAAACTGACCGTTAGGTCATTATAAAGTTATAAGTAACTTTCTGAAATTTGTAATAGGAAAATGGTGGCCGACGAAGCTTTCAAATAGGGCTGAATGGCGCCAGTTACTGAAAACGAGCCAAAATGTGGCCTTATTTTCATTTGAAATTTTTAGATTACTTATAGGTTTTGAATAAAATAACGGTTAGTTATGGAACTTTGACATCTGGTTCGAACCGCTAGCGATTACGTTTGGGCGGAGAATGAGCATTTTGCGATACGTAGCTTATTTTTGCGCTAAAAAAAACAAAAAACAAAAAAAAAACTGTGACCTTGTCTTGAAAACACGCCGCACAATGCAGGAGAGTATTTGGTTTCTGAAAAATATCACTGAGTTGCAAATGTACTTATAGCTTTATCCTTTTACATGAAAAATAGTATAATGTGCCATAGCCTCCTCTATAGTGACAAAGCCTGGCACATCGCCACGAGAAGCGGCCGCCGCAATTGAAAAGGAAGAGCGGCAGACAACGGATGAGAAGAGAGCGATGTGACGGGCGCCCCGCTGCGGCAAGACGCCGAAACACACTTGTTCAGAGCGATGGAAGGTCCGCTCGTGCTTCTCGCGTTCCTCGGGCTACCGTTTTTTTTGTCGTCCGGTTTGAAAACCATTTTTTGGGTCCTCGCCGCTACAAACGGTATGCGCTGAATACCAGACTCCCCGAGAAATGCTCTGTGCTACCAGATCCTCGCGCTCCAAATCTGCGACCGGGCACTCTATGGCTCCGTCATCGAACTGCCAGGCTTTTTGAGTGTAGAAGAGGCTAAGGATGTGCTAGGTTCCCATTACAAAATCAACCTTCACAAAGGCGTAAGATTGGTAGAAAATTGTAGAAGAACTTATCGGAATTTTTCAAAGCAGCAGCTAACGCCATTGGTCGAAAAGGTCGTGTATGCAGAACTTCCTGCCATTGGTCAGGCCCGCGAACCAACTGAAAAGCGAAAACAGCGAGAGTCTATATTCCTTTTCTCGCCATTGCCTTCAGTTCATTTCGAGATCCCCCTTCGGCTAAATCGGCACTGACCGGGTAACGTCGTTGTAAATTCGGCCCTCGAAGCCCATAAATCCGAACAGCCCACTTTGCATGGTCCTGCCGCGCCGCAGAGAAGACCGCTCGGCCAAAGCGGCCAGTTCTTTGCCCAGAGGTCGAGCAAGAATCTCAAACGGGCATCTTGGTGTCATCGCTCGACAGTATATTCTCTCAGGTTCCGCCAGATTTGGTTAAAGTGACCGGCTGTAATCACCATAAACGTGGAATGTTTGCTTTCCACGAATGCCGAGCGCACAAGAACGCCGCTCCTTGTGCTCGCTTCGCCGCATTGCTTGTGGTTATGCGCATTCGCGTTGCTACGTTACGTCAGTATTCGTTGGTGGGAAATGTATTCCTTTTTTTTTTATCTTAGTCTGAAAGTGCGTTAGCTATGCGATGCGGTGCTTCGTTGTGAGGGGATGCAGCACGCGATAAATACCGCGGGTGAATAAGCGGGACGAGGGGGAATTAAATGCGCTTTGTTTCATGCACCAAAAGCCCGTTGTATGCATATAGACCAGCACGCTATTTAGAAACATGCCCGCGTTCGCCGGGTGTAGGCACTGCGCGGGTGCAAAGACCAGGTTCGCGTCTGCGCATGTACAGTGTCGATATCAGCGCCACCGCAGCCGCGTGTACGTCATAGAGTTGAATTAATGTAGATAAGCGTAAGGAAAACAAAAAAGAAAAAAAAACAGCGCAAAAAACAAGGAATAATAGAGCCATCTATTATTCTTCAGAAAACTAAGGAATAATAGATGGCATAGGTAGGTGGACTGGAATAATCTAGTCCGCCTTAAAGGGGCGATGCAACAATTTTTGTACTTTGCGCAAATACCGCTTGGAACGAATCCCTGACGTTAATCACCTATGAAACACGCGTTCGTTTTTCACCCCACGTAATAGAAGTCTCAGAAAAAAATAAAGAAAAACGAGCAGCGTTCACCCCCTCAACTCGCAGCCAGAACAAGTGGCCACGTGATCTGGAGCCGATTATAAGCCGCCAATGTTGATCATAGCCACGCGCTGGGGTCGGCAGAGCACAGGACACGCGCCGAGTTCCAGACATTGTTATGGCTCGGCTATTGTCGTCGTTGCAGCGATTGGACACGGGCCACTACCCGAATGCTTCTCGAGCTATCAATTATCACGGGCCCAAATCGAGTGCCCACGCAATTCTCGGGTCCAATCTATGAACCACATTCAAATATCGTCATATGGGTGTACTTCGATCCCCACTTTACGTCATCAAAATTTGCAAAGGAGAGATTGAATGAAAATGATCGCTTTTGTCTCTGAAATGACACCGCACCGCAACAAAGGAGTTTCTTGGCCAGTGGTGTTGCGTGCGAGTAACCTTGAGTTCTACTAGTGCCAGTAAGCTCGTGTAAAGTGAAAAACATTCCAATTGAATATCGTTGCACAGCTCCTTTAAGGCTGAACTCCATGGAACGAATTATGTGACGAATAACATGGCGAACGCCGCCCGACGGCACGCTCGCTTTGCGCGCGACGTAGTAGCCACAGTGTTGATTCCACACGCAGAGCAAACGCCGCCGGGCAAAATTCGTCGGTTATTCGCAGCATATTCGTCCCATGGAGTTCAGCCTTTAGAAATTAAAATTGTGCTCTAGACGGCAGACTTTGCGTGGGAGCTCGCTGTATATCCGACATCGCTTGAAAATTGCCCTTTTTATACTTTGTTCCCATCAAGGTGGAGTCTCGCAACAAGTTGAATACAAATTGACAGATCCTTACTTTTCATTGCCGGGTTATTTCCCTTCAATGAATTTATACTAAAGTGCAGTGCTGGGAAGCTTGCTGGCAATTGAATGGGGCGTCCAACTCGTTAGGGAGTTTCAGAATAAAACGTACCCCAAAAGCTTCGCGTGCTCAAAGAAACAGCGTCGTATTATATACTGCGTATGCGCCTAGTCCAAACCGTGTTTTGAAATGACGCGTGTCGATTATGCTTTTCTTTGCGCACGTAAAGCTTTTGGGCACGTAAAACATTTCTCCGTGTTTTTTTTTCCTTGTTTTTTTCCTACTTTTCTTTGACCTTTTCTTTCTCACTTTTTTTTGGTTCTGGATACTTATTTATTCTCTTCATTTTTCATCATGATGACGATGATAATAATGATGTTCCCGCCCTCTTTTCTACAACGCTGGCCTATTACCTAATCTCTAAATGTATTTCATAACTGTAAATGAAGTGGTTATCTCCGCAAGAGTGGTAAACGCACAGGCGCTTGCACATGCAAACCTAACTAGCTCGCACTCTTGGTTGCATATCTTTCAAAAAGTTTCGACCGAATTCTCGACACACGCATCTTTCCACCTTCCGCAGTGTAAAAAAAAAAAAAAAATTATGTCACGTATGCAAAGAAAAATAAAAGGCGCACGTGCCTCGTTGAAATAAAAGCAAATATGTAGACTAACGACGCCGGTTTCAACTTTCGTACTCTTGTTTGTTGCTCTAGTTACACCAGAAGAACGTTGTGGATATAGAGCGGGAAAAAGGAAAGCGAACGTAATCGAGAAATTCCGCCGGACGTAATGTCTCAGCTGGCGCTAATGGTCGGGACTCGGCTACCGATGTTGCCTTTGATCGCGCGCTTCAATTACGTTTCGCATATCGACGTTTGAACGAGTCGACGGGGTGGTGGACGTATCTAGAGCGGGCGATCATTAGGCCGCAAATTAAACGAGACCCCCTTTGGGTGTGTTCACGCCCCTGACACTCGACTGCTGCACTCGGCAACCGCGGCGCCACTTTTGAATTTGTGGGTTGCTTCGCAGACACAAAAGAACAAGCGTCAAGTTGAAACGCAGCCGGCTGCCCTCGATTGTTGCGTGTGTTGATCGAAGTGTTTACGCTTTTGTTTAGGTGGTCTCGAAACGTTGCGTCTGAAAGAGAATCTGGCCTTCGTATATCGTCAAATGAGTCTAGCATATATTTATGTTCCTGCTGAGATGACGCTAATTGTGCGTGCTATTCTGTCCTCAAAACTTGACGCTACCAGTTTTTTTTTTTTTTTTGTTGTGCTGTACTGGACACCTCCGCAACCTTTTCATCCAATATATCTAGTGCTTTTTCGCAATATATTTTTGTGTGTGTGTGTGTGTGTGTGTGCTTAGGCCATAGACCTCTACACGCTATAAAATTACCTGCCGCTGAGGCGTTTGTCTTGTTCATGAATCTCAACTTTTAGAATGGTCACTTCGGAAATAGGAATGCTCTTCGTTGGTCTGGCACGTAAAACTCCTAAATTTGATGATTGAAAATACGGAATGACAAAAACGTGACTCTATATTCTATTTCGCTATTTTCTATACGAAGAACCGAAGTGCTGGCCGGTCATTCAAACCAATAAAAGACCCCATATCACGCGAAAAATATCGTTACTCTTTATGATAATAACATTATCATTGAACGTAGTATTTTTTATTAATATGACGAGGTGCATTGCCTGTCATCCTGGTTCGGATCGAAAACGAAGGTAACATCGGAGCCTCTCGCCGGCTCGGTGAAAGTGAATGCGGAACGTCTCGCGCTAAGTGCCGACCACACGGTCGAGAGAAGAGCGGTCACGTAAGTAGGGTATTAAGGCATCCGTTCCCCGGATGGCCATAAAAGCAATACGGGATCTTCCCGATAGCGGTACTTAACAAATCCTCCGGGGATATTTACTCCGTGCCTCGTGGAATCGCGTCGTGCTCCGCGGATATGTCGTGCCATTTCGAGGCCCCGCAGACATTGCGAGTACACGCCTAGTGGAACAACAAGCAATTGTTTAGCGGCACGAGGAAGCAGGCCGAATCGCTTCTAATGGAAGACTCCCCCCCCCCCCTTCACACACACACATACACACATACGAAGCGCTCGTAACAAGCACAGTGACGACGAAACGGAACGCTCTAGTCCTCGCCATCTTTGATGCCCGTTGGGTCCGTCCGGTTCAGCCAATACCACCTTGAAGAAAAGGCCTGCGCCTCGACCCCACAAACGTCACAATTAGTGGATCCATGCCGCGCTGCTTCGCTTGCGTCAGCGTCGCCGCCGGCGCGCGTCACGCAGCGTCTCACAACGAGCGGGACGCTATAGCACGCGTCGACGCCAAGACGGATGCGTCTGCCGCTTTGCGGCGGCTCTCTTCCAGCTTAAGCTCGTTTGCAGCTTGGGGCGTGTTGGGGATCCACAAACGATGACGCCGTGCGCAGGCCTTGTCTTCCAGGTGGTGTTGGGCCGGCTCGACTGGGTCGTTTCATCGCTGCAGCCGGGCTGCGGGTCAAGGCGTCTTGATCGGCGTTCGCCTTGGGCGCTTGGTTCCGCGGGCGGAATTGACCCTGTTCGCCGGACCAATTGATGCATCAGTGTGTGACTGCGTGCCCGCCAGCTTACGCTCGCTGCTTGGAGCCTTAACCGCCCCTGCAAGCTGCGTTTATCGAAGGGTGTTGATGTTCCTGCAGCCCGCAGCCGAGGTTTTTGAGAAGCGCTAATGCGACAAGCTGCGCCCCAGCCGGTGCGAAACGACTCGTATTGCGTCTTGTTTGTGTGCGTGTCTGTGTTTTATGTTTGTGAGGTTGTGACCGTGCGGTGCCAATCTGCTAACGGACTGTCTTCGTTATTCGTCGGCCCGTACAAGAGCGAGCGGGCAATCAGTGGTGGAATGGTGTTCTGCTTGACGGCGTACCAGACTTTTAGCTGCACTGAGTGCGTGCGGGACGACAAATGAAATGACAATGCGCGCCTTTCGAGGGGCGGCTCCGGGGCTCTGATCGACACCGTCGTTGAGTGTGCGGCGTGGGCCTCGGAGATTGACGTACGCGCGTGGCGTATTCGGTTTTGGTGTTTTGACTGGGTCACACTGCTGCTTCTTGGAAGGCGCCTCTCGAAAACACGTATGCTCATACTTGACTTATTTTATGACAGGACTGATGTTTAAACGGTTGTGATTAAACTACGACTTTCGTGTAAACTGGTATGTAACTGTACAAAAGAATTTCGCGTATTCACTAGAATTTAAAAGAACCGTGTCTTAAACAACGTATTAAGACGGGAAACAAGTATTGTATTAGGAAATGCATTTATGAATTCATATTGCTACACAACCAAGCTTATTTCCCCACATAAAAAACGAGCTCATTCTTGCTGTTGTTGTTGTTGTTATCGCTTTGATGTCGTCGTTGTTTTTGATGTTGTCGTTGTCATTGTCGTTGTCGATGTCGTTGTTGTGGGTTGTGGTTGTTCTTGTTTTTGTTGTGTGTGCGTGCAGGCATGATTACCTGCCTGCGCTCGCTTTGAATGTAGGTGTTGTTTTAAATCTAGAGAAAGTGCATTTTCATCTTTGTTTTAGAACGTTTCCGGCATTTAGCGAAGAAGTAAAAAATGTGCCGTGAAGTTTTGTGGTGATCACAATTATTCACTCTATCTCGCAATGTCGTTATGTCCTTGCGTTTTTGTACTGGTAACACAATCTCTCCAATAGATGTTTCTACTTCGTCTATTTATTTCAAACAAAATTTTTTTGGTTTGAATAGAAGTACATACTGTACACGCGTAGCTTCTCAGTCATTATTCGCTGCATAATACATGTCCTTGCAGACTTTAATAAAACACACGGCAAACGCGCACACTTCTGTTCCCTAGACACAAAAAAATTAAAGAAAGAAACGAAGAACTTGTGAGGGCAATGATAAGGGACCAAGGAGTCGTTTATCCAACGCGGTCAGCGTCTTTGCTTGGTCGCCCTTTAACATCTTTTCGAAAGCCCTTTTCTCGCGCTCGACCAGGAAGCAATAAAACAATAACTCAGTCAAGGTGATCCCGGCGAGCACGTCTGCTCGAGAGATGCGTGCGTATTCTGTGAAACGATCGCACAGAGGGAGGTGTGCTCCCCGCGCGAGCACTTGCGCTGCGCAAGTGCTCGCACGGGGAGCGATTTCAAAAGGCACCAAAAAGCAAACAGCATTGACTTGTCGCTCAAGTTTCAAGACTGCCACGAATTAGGGTCAAAGTAGCGACCTTGACTGGGCAAACGCTGCCGTCAACGACTTTGCTCGAACGTTGCAAACCGCTGGTGTGCAGTTCGTGATTTTTTGTGGTCGATGTTGTTGTTTTGTGGCGTAGATGATTTCTTCCGAGTCAGGCAGATGGCCTGCTCTTTTTCTACCAGCTTGATGAAAGACGTCTCAGGGAACATTGGAGTCTGGTTTTTGTTTCCTTTTAAGTTTGGGTGTTGCTTCTTTTTAGCGATTTCTCGGCTTAACTTTTATGTTGTATACCTAGTAGGTTTCGGATTTGTGGCGTTTATTTTAAGATGTCGCGTAATTAATAATTAGGAGTTTAATATTCGATATTTAGCGGCGTTTATTCGGCATGGGCACGAAACCAGGTGTAAAAATGGCATAACGTATAGAAGAAAACGTACGATGTGCAAAAGAAAGGTACAGTATCAGAAATAAAATATTAAAGTATGCCGAACGGCCGTTCGAACTCTCAGTGTCGCTTTGTAAAACGAAAAAAACAAAAACAGTTTTTTTTTTGTTTTAGAAATGTAAGTGGAATTTTATTTTGTGTTTGTTTCAGGTGATGGCTCTTGCTTCTATCTTCGTCTCACCCTACGATGGACTAGAAAGCAAAAGCTACGAACCGCCAGATCCAATCACGACCCACTTAGAAATTGTGCGGTATTTCCATTCGATGACCGTATCGGTGCCCGCGTCTCGGATCACTGATGAGGGGACGGGTGGACAGTGGTTCGAATCGAAGAGCACTGAGTGACTCAACAATTTTACATCGCAAAGGAAGCCGCGACATATAGGCTCTTCGCAGCGTCGAAGCTATAGAAACAATGCGGCGCTTTTGAATTCGAGCATTATTTGTCCACCCCTAATCAATGTTAAGCGTGTCATAGTATAGCGTGGAACGTGATTGGACCTGGCGGCCCGTGGCTTTGGCCTTTAGTCCATCGTAGGATGAGACAAAGTATAGAGTAACAGAAATGCCCGTACGTTTCCTTAATTTTATTATCTCTTAATATTTTAATTTTATGTTTTTAAAGTACGGTATGTTGAGCGCAAAACATTAGAGCACACATTTTAGATAATCCGGAAATGGTTAAGTTTCAGTCTCCAACATACCAGGCGGATGACCCGCTTATTTAGCCAAATGTCTAGTAGTGGATGCTCAGAAAAGCAACAATACGTGGCAAGTTAAGGTATAGAATAAATGGGTTTAGTTTCCGAAACAACCTTCCCAGCAGTTCGAACTAAGGTAAAGTCAGACGGTATAGCTTTTTGATTTTTATTTTTTAACCAATAAAAAACCCAACGCTTCTTTTTTTTTTTTTTAGAAGACATTTGTTTCGTTAGAATACTAAATACTACTCAGCAGAATGAGTCTAGCCCCAAACCATTAAAGGGGCCAAGGGGCGTGCAGCGAATGTAGTTACACGGGCTCAGTGTTGATAGGCGTTGCCGAAAAAATTATAACAAAATACTTTACTCATTACATGCAAATAAAAAGAACGCGTTACGGATAAAACGCACGTTACTTTTGCGTTATTTTTATTTGTGAATTAAAACGTTTCACTCTTTTTAAGTTACCGGTATGCATAAACGACATATTTCGAGAAAGTGGGAGTGTGCGTGGGGAAAAAAAGAGGCATAATATTTAAGTATGGTACGAGTGCAAGAATCCGTGACTTGGCGCCTAGGAATACGAAAACAATGAAAGTGTAATTTTTGTAAATCTTGGGAAGAAGGTGTAGCGAGTAACCTAACTACGTTACCCGTTACTCGAAATAAGTAACCTAAGTACGTTATGTGTTAGGAGTTTTCGTAGACCGTGTTCGCCGTCCCGCAACGCCCTCCGCAACCCGCTACGATACCCGGAATTCTACAGCCAAGGCCATCGGCGCGCAGGCGCAGTAGCGGCTTCTTCGTTGCGGGGGGTTTAGCGGAGGGAGAAACGTGGTCTACGAAAACTCTCTATTAAAGGGGTCATGAAACGATATCGGGTTGGAATGTTTGTGACTTTGCGGAGGCGTACTGGACCTAGTCTGACACAAGTATACTCGCAGAGACAGCCACTGATCCAGAAGCTTCTTGGTAGCGGTGAAATTTCGAGGATAAAAGAGGACTGTTTTCTTCAGTCTTGACATCGCAAACCTTGATGTCGTAATTGTTGGATCGAAACCACCCGCCTGACGACAGTCAAGCGCGGCTCATCGATTGGACGCGAGAACTGCGTGAGCACTCGACTTCGGCTCGTAACAATCAGTGCCTCGACGAACACTCGCGTAGTGGCTCGTGTCTAACCACTGCGGTGATGAGAAAAGCAAGAGCCGAACTCGAACAATGCATGGAGCTTAGCACGCGTTTTCTACTTTGCGAACCCCGGCGCGTGGGTATGATTAACGTTGGCGGCATATATAATAGGCACCAGGCTACGGGGCCGTTGGTTCTGGTTCCGAGTTGAGGGGATGAACGATGTTCATATTTCTCGAATTTGTTTCGCGACTGCCATTGCCTAGAAAGAAAAAAACGAAGGCAAGTTTATTCGGTTATTAACGTTAGAGGGTGATTCTAAGTAGTAGTTAGTAGAAAAGTCGTTTCATCGCTCCTGTAACTGTTCTAACCGAAAAACCTGCAACACATGGCACTTTGCACGCGCGTTCGTCAAATTTTCTTTTTTTTTTTATAATTTTCTTCGAATCGCCTATATTAATAAAACGAGAGCGTGCAGCGCGTGTACCAACGTTCCCAGCGTTCCCCTCGATGCTCGGGTATTTTCGCGAAAAGGTTTACCGCCCGGCAGTCTCGAAGCAGCCCATTATTTCCTCGTAGGCATTGGGCACAAAGAATACATTTGAGTTCGATTTCGTTATAAATCATGGGCGTATGCCTGCCACGGGTCACGTCAAAATGGGACACCCTTGTCCATACCAAAGCGCGTTCGACTTGACATTGACTGACAACGGCGGCGGGCGCTTTTCTTAACTGAAGTCGTTGCTTTCACGGGGGGCGCCTCTATTGCGATTGCGTCATTAAACAGAAATCAACAACAACAGCTGTTGTTGTCACGGGGCGTGGCGAATTCCTAATCGAACTAACTTCGAAACTGTTCTCGTATCAAGTGCGGCTATTAAGGCATGCTGCGGTAAATGCACAGGGCGTGTACACAATTCATTTACGAGCTCTAGAAACCTGTTCTAATCTCTGTTGCAATAAAGTGGCACCCGTGGCCGGAGACCATGCCCAGGAGTTGATTTGCGTACAACAAGCCCGTGCGAACTGGTTGATTCCAGTCGAACACTGCCGTTGCTCGTTTGAGGTCAGCCGAACGTGAGCGTTTGCCCCGGGCGACGAGGCAGCAAATCCTGCCTGTCCGGCCTACAGTGTCAAGGCTTAAATCGAAAGGCGAAAGAAAAAAAAAGACGTACTAACAAAACCGCTTTAGTTCCAGAGTCGTTTTTGTTGTCTTCTACCTCTTGTTTTGGTCTGGTACTAACACTTCCTCTTTTCACTCTTCGTAATGTTGGCAGTTTTCTAAAGAACAGCTCAAACTGAGAATCTTGAAAGAGTAACTTTTTCTCTTTTATTGCGTTTATATTAATGCACAGGCGCATACATATTATAAGTATCAATTTAATCTCCATGAAGTGATTCAGGCTTTATACGTGTTTCCATGTACAGCCTCTTGGGGCTGCCACCTTGCTCCTGTTGTGTAAAGGTCGCCTGAAAGCCGTGCCTGTCTAAGGCCTGCCCACACTTGCCAGATTGGTGTTTCAACAAAGAGTTTTCCCGCACACGGTGGCCAGGCTCGTTTTTGAAAGTACTTGAGGGGTCTGGGGACCCTTCCAGTACTTCTGGAAAAATAAAGATTATTTTACTGTATTGTGTAAACGCGGTTTCTCGCGCACGTGTATGATAAGTTGCAATGAAAAGACTGCGGATAATCTTAACCCCCCCCCCCCCCAATCCCCAAAAAGCGTGACGTCACTGGGCCACTCAGTTTTATAACGCGCCATTTTTGACACGTCACGGAAAGGGAGAAACATCCAACAGCGCCTTTTTTTTTATGATTGGCGATCGCTACGACAGAACTCTGTTTGATATGCCCAATAAGTCTCGACGTACTAGATATTGGGCGTAACATAGCGTTTTTTATTATTTCTTTATTTTTAGCGGTGCTTTCCCTAGCTGCAGTTTTCAAGCTCGAGTAGCTTAAGGCACGGACATAATGACCTATCATAATCGTTAAAGGGCACTGACAGGGTATTTATGCTCGTTTAGGTTTTTATTTGAACACGACCTATAAGAGCCCAACTGCCCAGAACACAATTTGTGGCTAAAATTCGTTTTCTTTCCGCCCAAAAACAGTCGGTCGAAAATTGGCCGGTATCAGTCGCGCTCACTTTGTTTTTCATGGTCACGTGGCATTCAAACTATGTGTACCAAATATATTCAAAGTCGTGGCTCATCTAATGCGCGCATCCACTATTGAAAATAGGAAAGAATACGAACCCCTTTTTTGTGGCCTCCAAAAAACGGCAAATACGATAATCGAAAAAAAAAAAAGTTAGATCAGTGGAAGTACGTGCCATCATTTTCAATATTGCGACGAACCTCGGGCTGGATGACGCGATGGCGAGGCACGACGGACCAACGATGGCGGCGCACAAGGGACGTGGGGGCGCTACTTCGAAACTGTCGTTCGTAGTACCGGCCAATCGACCTTCAAGCGCAGAACATCGAGCGGAAGGGATATAAGTGCGAAACAAGCGCACGACGAACGGTGTACCCAAATTCATCGTCCTCGTTCTTGTCTGCTTCACACGCCAGAGAAGCGAAAAAAAAAAAAGAAGAAAGACGTGGTCGGTTTTAGCCACGTGACTTCCGGCCATGAGCTTCCGTGCTCGTGTTTCGGTTTCGGTTTCGACCAGTTGAATTTTTTCGGCATTATTAAAAATATGCGTGGCTTTGCTGCAAAATGTTGACTGGGTAGTCACCTGACGACATATTAAATCGTCCGGCAAAAAAATAAGAAAAGCATTTATAGGGGGGGGGGGGGTGTCAGTGTGCCTTTAAGATGACCGGGGCTCCCCGCGCCCTGCATTCTTAAAGGGGCCCTACAAGGACACTTTTTTACTGGTTTTTAATTGGCACCGAACCTGAGCGCACTGAACGTAGTAACTTAATGAAACTTTTCTTTTCTCGAATTTCGCTGTATCTTAAAAGTAATAGGCAAGTTAAAATTACAAAAACAAGCAAAAAATAACTTCCTTCATGACGTTCTTGGTCGCTTGAGGGGCCGTGAACTAGAGCAGGGGTAGTGAGCCCAGCGAGCACTCATGGCTGCCGCACTCTGTGTCGACGGCTTAAGAGGGCGCCAGTAAAGCATGTTCTGGATAGGCTGTGTGAAGCGGCCAGCCAGGGCGGCTCGCATTGCATTTGCTGCGCGATTAAACACTAATTCGGCATGCCAGTTCATTGGCCACAAACGACAGCAAACACGGGGTAAAGATCAGTTCAGAACGGGAGCCACTTCGCGCTGCCATGCCGCGAAATGGCCAAACCGCAAGCCAAAGCTGCTCGCCGAAAGCCTTCGGAGCACTCGCAACCGGTCGGATCGTCCAATCCACACGACCGCAGCGCCGCCGCGTACATCCGGGAGCTTTCTACGCTCGCCGCTCGCCGGCGCCTGGTTCCCCTACACCTTTCTGGTTCGCCGCCTTTTCCACCGCTTGGTGACGGGTATGCCGACGGGTCATTTCTTGTTTCCGTGCTTTATAAACTGCATTTGGTTCTTTTCAGTGTTGGGTAAAGTACATCTTAAAGGTACTTCAAGTAAAGTACAAAGTAAATGAGATGTCATGTACTTTAAGTAAAGCAGTAAGTACACTGGGTGCGATGTACTTGAAGTAAAGTACTATAAATACAATGTACTTTCAAAGTAAAGTACAAGTATTTTAACACAATCTTTCATGATGCCCTTTCATTCCCCTATACATTGATTTTTTTTAACGGGTATGCATTGCCCAGTGGTAATCAGGGGTGCATGATTTATTCTCAAAAAAACAGCGGAGAATATTTGATAAAGTCAAGTGGCCACAGAGCAGTTATTTTCAGGAATGGAGCCAAATTCAGAAGTCCCTCTTCTGAAATTGGCGCGCTTGCCCTGGATTGTTGCACCCAAGGGGGTTAAATGTACTAGGAGAGAGCATGACGTCAGCCCCGTAGCTTCCGCGAGCAATCCTCTCATAGAGGAGTGTCCTCTCTTTAATGACAAAAAACAACAAAAAAACAGTGAGTGTGAAGGCGAGCTGGTAATAGTTAATCATAATGTGACTCCTGAAATTGGAGTGCGAAAATATTAAGGAACTTTCAAGTCGAAGGAAAAAAAAGAGAATGTCTCAAAACATTGTGACGTTCTCCTCTCTTGTCTTTTTCTTCGACTTGAAAGTTTAATTTTTCCGCACCACAGTCTCATGTACATTACGATTAACTTTGCTCTCCGAATATTTTAAACCTCCTCCCTTGCGCTGACCGACCAAGAAGTTGCGAGAGTTCAAAAACCTACGGAAAAGCCGCCCCCAGAACAGACGGAGCGATGAGTCGTCTGCTCACGTTTCTGGTGACAGTAGAATATCCCTTCCGGTATTTCTTCGGAGTTGACAAAGCATCATTTCGTGATACGAATGTAACAAAGCCCAATTTGGGGAATGTACTTTGAAGTCGGGAATTGTACTTTCTTCGGAAAGTACCAGAAAAAAATACTTTAAGTTAAGTACAAATACATACTCAGAGAATGTACTTCAAGTAAAGTACAAGTTTTGTAAACCTACTTGAAGTAGTACTTTAAGTACAATGTACTTGAAGTACTTCCCAGCACTGGTTCTTTTCTGATCTAAAATGCTGAACAGATAGCACTTTCATAAGTAATTGAACGGTTCGCGCCACTTATATTTTGTATTTTGGCTAAAAAGAAGCTTTTCGCGGCACTGATCAGTGACCAGTAATAAGCCCAGGACCAAAGACGTCACATATCGCGCGCTTTCGGCACCGCGGGTCGCCCCCGTAGGTGGACGAGGTTTCCGCGTCGTCCGGTTAAAATATGACGCACTGATATTTAGTTACTCTCTTCGTGCCCGCTGGCTTGCCCGAACCCTAAGATACGTGGAAACCTCAAAAAAAGGCATACGCTTAAATATGATTGCAGGGCCCCTTTAAGACTGTCACAGACTATAACGAGAAACAATTATGAATACCATTTTAATATGTTTAGGATATTTTATTGTATAAAACATGACACGTGCATATATTCTTTGACAAAACAGTTGCAGAGCCGCCATGTTTGCACACTGGTTGTTTGCATCGTGCGGATATGGGATTTTACTCGACACATTGAAAGAACTCGTGACCCTCGGACCTTGATAAGCAATCGCGGTCGTTGCTCGAGCTCCCACTAGGGTTTTCAGGTGGGTTGCCCCGACTACGGCTCGGAGCCTCGTTTGACTGGGCGCGGATGGGGGGAAACCTGTCGTAAAAAAACTTCTAGTCCGAGCCAGCGTCCAGCTTTCGTCGTTTTATTGCCTCGGGTGTATAGCCTTCACCCACTGACCTGCATTGCTCCGAATATTATTGTCATCTGTCTACCTCGCTCTGTCGGGTAGTGCCGTTAAACATATTCATTTGATGCTCCGACGCCGTTGCTTCAACTTCACCGTGGTTACCATTTCATCCTTCGGGTCGGTATCGAAGCAACAATATTTTTTTTTTTACTACGCACTTTGATTAGAGATAATAATTTTGTTTGCGACCCTGTTGACCGCGACGAAAATGTTGCGATTTAGCAACGAACAAATCTGATGTTCTTAAGCGTGACGTGAACATACGAAGCGTCCATGTCAGTTTCACAGCAGATACATTATTTGTCAGCAAAAACGATTTTATTTTTGATTGCGTCATTGGCTCGAAGTGACTCATTCACCGGCAACTGTGCGGGCAAGTAATTTTTGGACATTATCCTTTAGAAACTGGAAATAATTTTATTGTCAATGTTTTCAAGCAGCCTATATTTGAAAGGCATTCGAGACCCTTGAATATAATCGTAAATAGTGCGATCTCACCAGCCAGTTTGACTACGCCACCGAAGTCACGCTTTTTGCACGTGCGACCTCTTAGCTGCAGCTCTGCGCGTGTAGAACACGAGACAGCACGAGCCTTTTCGTGCGCTGCCGTTTGCCTCCCGGAACCCCCGGAACTAAACTTATGGCGGCGTCACGGATGCGCCGAACGCTTAGTGAGATTGGTCTATTCGCCAACGCTCTGAATAGTATTTTCTCCTTTATTTTTCTACGTAAAAGTTTAAGATGGCAGTACGTCATGTTCAATTTAAGCAATAATTATTGTTTCATTTCATGTGATTCGAGACGGAGCAGTGTTATTGCGACGATACCACCTGAGTTTCCTAACTTCCGTCTGGCGAATGATGGACCTTGGGGTGATCCTGTATCTCAATATCTCTATGGGGTATTTGCATGGTTTGTTACGACTTGCAACGGCACGAATCCACTCACCTATATCGAGACAAGGGCATCTACTTCCTTATGAGTCTCCAAGAGGCTGAGAAATAGAGGCGTGCGGAATGAAAGCTGAAGACGTCATTCGAGAGCTATTTTGCACGTTATCGCGAAAAAGCTCGCGAATGTGTGCAGTTGCTTCCACTGATCTTCCGGTTCCGTTTACTCGACGATCTGGCAATCGTATATTAAGATCACAGTCACTAAAGCATAACAGGCAAAAACACCACTTTATTTTCTTGACTCGGGACAAGCAGGACAAGTGAAGGAGTGTCCTCTAATCATGTGCTCCCCAGTCCCGTTGAGGCACGTGGAAAATACGTGTGTGCATCGAGTATTGCTTCCTGCGGAGGCTTCACTCTCCTTTCGAAGCAGAGATATACTCTGTATCCGTTTACTGTCAGATTTCTAACGTTCGTGGTATTGGGGCAGTCACAAAAACAAATCGTCCCCACAATTCTTTTTTTTTTTTTTCACAGCCGTCATAATAATTTTAGTGTTTCCCAATATATTCGGAGCGAACTTCCTTATAGCAAAGTGATCAAGACCCTAATGACCATTCTTAACACGTGCAGTGCCTCTATGCACCTTTCTAATATTTACCAATCCGCAACCCAGCGTGTGATCTTCGAGGACAAGCACGCGCATGTAAGTCGCTTCGGAAAGCGAGCAAAGCAGGCGCCGTGAGCACGAACGTTTGAAATGGCACCGGCCAGAAACCTATTTCGGGAATGATCTGTGATCGGCGCCAACTAGTTTGTGCTACGTTGTCAAGGTTAGCGCAGTGGCCGCAGCTCCAACGCGTCTCTGTCGTGCGAAAGTGAGTGCGAATGAGACACAAGACGAAATCAGTTTCTCTCGCCCCAGTGCGGGGCGAAGCACCCTGGAAGATGCGCTAGTCTTGACAACGTAGCACAAAATTGTTGACGTTGAGTGTAGGTAAGCGCATGGGCACGTGGAGACGGAGTTCGCTACGTGCCGTCTTGCTTTTGTATTTACTTTGGAAATCAAGCGACTTGATCACATCAGCTTGAAAGGGACTTTCTTTAGACTGTCTCGAATCAAGCTCGATCGCTTATTGAGTTTCGTACAAGCACCTCCAAGTATTAGGCATATTTGTGCGACAACACGTGAGTTAAACTAATGTTAGTAGTAAATTGTTTCTATATGATCAGGCATGGGATAAGAAGAATGATAAGGATCAAGTTTATTTACAGAAAAATTCAATAAAAATGCATCCCGCCCGCTTAAGCGTAAGAACGCTTGTATGCGAGACAGGGCAGTGAATTTACTCGCCTCAAAATGTATGCATATACGAAATAACGAAAGGTGCCGTCAAAGAAATTTAACACTTAAAAAAAACAGTACAATTAAAAGCAAAAGTACGGACTTTGCTCGCGTGGAACCTTTTTAACTATATAATTCAGTTAAGCACGTTTCAATATCCAATGACAACGGTCACCATAAGTACGATAACAAGCGACAATAAATAAGAATGCAGATGTTCGCACAAAGTTTCATCGTTCGACTCAACGGTCCTCCTAATTACATCTGTTGGGAAAAACACCACACTTATATATTTTTTTCATCTTCTGGAACGACAGGTTAAGATCTCTACCTATACTAGTAAATATAGCGGGAACATAATACTGTTGCTTTTTTTTTTTTTTTCATAGTTAGTACATATTTTTGGAATAGCCTATGTTTCTGTGTGTCGAAGATATTTCAGTCTGCTGGGTACTTCTCTGAAATCCTTGGAAAAATGGTAATTGCTTAAAACAAAAAGTCAAAAATAATGTTTAATGAAAATATACTGACTGCATTCATTTTTTCATTATGTTCGTAAGTTTACCAATTTGATTCATATACTATATTACTGGTACATCTATAAATAATTTCATCAATTTGCTGTTGTTTATATTCAGGACATGTTCCATATATTTATTGTAATTCCATATTGATATACCTCGCGAAACAAATTGATATCACAACCAAGTTAAAGTCTATAGATATAGGCTGAAGCAACACGAAGTTTTCGTATAGCATGATTAACGTGATCACCCCACGAAACGTTTTCGTTCAAGATGCAGTCTAAGATAACATGCTGCTTTAACGTTTTCCAATCTGCTGCAGTTACGCGGACCACAATGCCGAGCTCAAAGAAATAGAGGGACATCAAACGTAACCTGTTCTGAGGATTTCGAAAGCAGATCGGTTTAGTCCTACTATGATTGACATAAATATAGTTAATAGCGAACCAACTCATTAATTCGTCTATATCATCTTGAAGAATAGTGGCTGGAATATTGTATTGTTTGTCTGGTAGTATTAGTGCTGTGTCGTCTGTGTATGAGAATAGTTTTGATTTTAGTTTTAGGTGAGCTGTCTTATTAATATATATGTTAAAGAGTAAATGACATAAGTAGATCCTAGTGGAACACCAAATTTTATTTTAATTGGATCACTTGTTTGACTTTTAAGCTTCGCCACTTGGTATCTGTTCATAAAGTAGTTTAAAAAAAAAACACTATAAAATGGCCGCCTGAGAACAATTTTATATAGCCTCTCTAATATAATTGCATTATCTATGGTATCAAATGATCTAGATAGTCAAATATATAAAAGCGCCAAAGAAGGCAGCTTTTCACAACGGCTTATATTATGTGTTTTTTTCTTAAATAAACTTCAGTTGGGAGTGCGCCTTGTGTTGTATCCACTCTTCTATGTCCCTCTCGTTTTTGGTGCGTTTATATTCTTGACTTTAAACCAACTTGCCTAACTTTCCACTTTACTGCTCTGGATAGGTCGAGAAATAGTGATAGAGCAATTCGATTGTTATCTAAAGACTGGTGGATGATACCTGAATACTTTTCCAATAGCAACGTCGTGTTTGTTAGTTGGCAAAAACCATTTTGCGATGAGTGTATTAGAGAATATCCGTCACAAAATAAGTTCATAACTTTCGCTAAATACTTTTCCATGACACGTATCACACATATCACTGTCTGGATACGGAAGTATGAATATTGGTTAATAATATTTCTTCTTTCAATTCATTCTTGTGCACAGGCCTGATAATGGACAATTTCATACCGTCTGTGATTTTCCCGCTTTCAGAAATGCCATAAAGAATGCTAATAAGTAACACACCTTTCATTTTGTCAAAACTGCAATAAAGATCTCGCACACGTCCTGCTGGTTTCACCAAAAACATATTAAAGATAATTTTCTTTAGGTATCGCTCCGACATCCATGGTAAGTATATTGAATTCAAATTAGTTATGACCCCCTCCCGTAGTCGTATTGTCTTTACTTATTTAGTTTCTCAAACACTCTACAGTACTAAAAAAATGTATGGTTAAAAGAGTTTGCGAAGCTCTCAGAAGTCCGTAGCTTCTGCAAAACTTTTAATAATTGTTTCATCAATGTTTTGTTTAGCCGTCTGATCTGTTAATTGTCGCACTAGCTGCCAGTTTCTTCTTTGCAGTTTTTAAGTTCCTTCAGGTAATATTTCTTCTTTGCTAGTCTTGTCGTAGCTGTAACTCTATTTCTCATTTTTCAGAATGCTTCCTTCAGATGTAAATTGCCAGGATTCTGCTTACATCTTTCCCATAATATGTCTTTTGAGTAGCATTGTGCCTTTATACTTTTGATAAAAACGTTCTTAAATTTTCTTCTTCTAATTTTTTTTTGAGTCGGAGTATGTATTTTTTAGATCTATCTACTGGTGCTGGTATATAGTAATATGATCATATTCTGCGACTAGATGTCAATCGTGCGCCTGGGTTAACCGGTCAGTATTTTTATTATTCAAAATGAATACGATTTCATCATCAGTCCCAATGTTTAGAACGCATCTGTCATGCAGTGTTACTGCTACAAAGTAATGAACCGCAACTTTTTGTTTCATTACTCCGGATAATGTTCTGAATTCATTGCTTCTCACTATGATATGATCAATGCAACTTCGCGATACATGCTCTCCTCAACCTTCTTCTCTTGCACAGTCTGTGGTATCGTTTTCCAAACCAAATTCGGCTAATATATTTAGCTATTCAGATGATTCATTCCTATATGAACTTTTACCTTCGATGTTAAATCACCCGCCAAAATCAGGTGGGGGTTAATATTGAACATTCTTAAAAGGCAGTCAAATCCCGCCAAAAAGAAGCTAAATTGAGGGCGGAAGGCCAGTAAACAGCACACATTGTGAATGACGCGTTTTGTCTCATCATTGACACTGCTATAGCTTCAGCGGAAATAAATACTATCTCCAGACGTTCTGACACTCAGTCATCCCTAGCAAACATCAGTTTACCTGCGGATTTTCTTTTTTCTCGACACAAATAATGGCAAGTAAAATTATTTAATTTGAAGTCGGAACAAGCATCTTTATCGACATTGATTTCCGTAAATACTAACATATCTCGGTTACTCAACCTGCCTGACAAATAAACATTCAGCTGATCCCAGCGTTTACGCAGACTTCTAACGTTAACATGCAGCAAAGAAAATGGATAGTCTCTGACTGCTTTTTGGTGCGCTCAGTAGAAGCCTTCCATTCACAGAATAAGTGAAATTAGATTTTCATTTTAACGCATTTTGTTCAGGTCCCTTGCATTACCTATTCTAAAAGAAGCCGCAGCTTGTTTTTGTCTTACGAAGATTTTGCCATTTCACCAATTCAAGAAACGGCTAAGCTGTCTTTCATCAAACTCAAATTGTTTCAGGCTGAAAAGCGTCACTCAAGCAATGATTAAAAAGCCTACAAATAAAACGAGATTTCAATGTGACATGACTAGTACAACCTGACAGCGGGCTATACAAGTTCAGCAATTGTGAGCTTCTTACGACCAATGGCAGCTGCACCTGGTGTGCAATATATGTGCTATTCAAATGACGCTCCTCCAACCATGCCTTGACAGAACAGCAGCAAAACCAGCGGCTCTCGCATTGTTCCCCGCAAGCCACCACTGTGTTAAATCTCGCCTCTTGTTTTTTTTTTTTTTTCCTTTTCTCACGCCAGAAGACGCTGTCTGTTTATTGTTTCTCTCCGCGCTGGAGAAACAAGAATTTCCAGTGGCTTATTCAGGTTACACAACGAAACGGCCCCTGTTCTTTAACGCGAACTAAGGATCCGCTTTGCGTGACCCGGCCACACTGGGAGACACCTGCATTTTGGAGTTCCAATAACCGGTTGTTTCGCAAAGCGCGCCCACAAGTTTGCGCCGTTGATAGGACCGGAGAGAGAGACCGAAGCACCGTTATGTGTTCGGGGAAGTCCTTGGCTTTGTTAGCTTCCTCGTTGTCTGCCCGGCAATGTATTGGCTCGCATAAGTACCGTGGCAGTTTTGTTTCTTCATCGAACAATGGACCGGAGGCAGGACCAGATGCACGGTGTTGCTTAGCAGCGCAATTGTGTTTGCTGCTGCCATGCCGCCACGCTCAATGTGTTTTTTGTTTCTCTCTGTTTTTTTGTTCGTTCTTCTTGTCGGAGTCCAATTGAGCTGATCTATGAAACGACCAATGGCACGTGTAAGAAAGAAACGAAATGTTTCGCTCACTTTCAGATTTTACCTGATGTCTGTTCTGATTGATGTCGACAAGCTCTCGTGTAAAACTAAAAAAAGATAGAGAAAAAAAATCACAATATCTCCACGTGGTGAATGATGTTGATTGGGGCGAAGCTCTGGTGATGCTGATGATACTGATTTTATTTTTCATCGGTAGTGCTGATGGTGCTGATTTTTTTTTTATTGCTCATAGGTAGTGCTGAGTTCCGGGTTGCGTTTCGACTACATTATTACTGCTTTATGGTCGGTGAAATGCAGAGCCAGTGGTTCTTCTAGCGTATTAGCTTGAATCCGCTAGAAGCCGTGGGAACGTATCTCCATCGCTTAAGTCAACGGTCCATGTCAGAAAGAGAATATGTGGTATGGAACGTGGTTATATACGCATTTGAGCATTTGACCGCAGCGCCCTCTCGTCTATAAACGTTGAGCCAATGCATGCAAAGTTTCACGCGATTATATATGCATTTGACCACAGCGCCCTCTCCTGTATAGACGTTGAGCGGCTACATCCAATGCAATCGATGTGAGCCCGGACGCCGGACGGATGGACAAGGCTAGACCCTAAGAAGCTTCGCCCCTAAAACCCCAGCTCTTGAGTTACTACCACATCTCAGAGCCCCCTACTCGTCCTGCAGTAGTGGCCGAGTGGTTAAAGCGATGGGACTAGAAATCCATTGGGGTCTCCCCGCACAGGTTCGAATTCTGTCGACTGCACAAACATTCCTTTTTTTTTTCTTTTTTTAAGAAGACAGATGGGATGGCAATCGATGTGAGCACGGACGCCGGACGGATGGACAAGGCTAGACCCTAAGGAGCTTCGCCCCTAAAAGAAACATATCGCGTAAGACCACAGGGGTATTGGTGGGCGAGTGTAGTTAACGCAGCGCAGCTCGGAGAGCACGTAGAGCGAAAGATCGTGCCGCAGAAAACCCGGGAATACAGGCTTCGAACCTTATCCCTGTCCGTTTTCATATTAATGAGCGTCGTACCGGCGTGCGGCTGTGTGTCTCTACTTCGTAAAGCGCGTTAAAGCCCCCCCCCCCCCCCCCCCCTTCACGAGGCTGGCGGGGATACTGCACTGGCTAATTTTTTGTATCTACAGACTGAGACGCCAGATGCCCTTTATAACTTACCACTGTCTTAACATGCACACAGCACAATTACAATTACACGTAAAACATAGGAGCTTTTGATCCGTGTTTTGTTACCTTATGCAACCGGAAGTGATTCATCTTCTAGAAAGAAAGAAAAAAGAAACTCAAAAACCTTATTTTTGCGTTTGCTGGCAGCGCTCGCCGTTAGTTTTCCAGATGATCGCGGAGGTTCATCCTGCATCCATGCAACGTCCTTGAAGACTATAGGATTCGTCGCTCCGCGACCAACACACAACTTGGCTCGCACCACGGAGCGCCTACTCTTCTAATTCCCAAAGTGCTATGAAGACGGCAAGGGTAGTCCGCCAGATCCCACTTGAGTCATTAAAGTTAAACGGGGCTTGGCTTGGAAGACAAAATTATAGCGAGCCGGCAGTCGCGTATTTGATTATGGTGTATTTGATTCTGATTGTCAATCTACGTATACGAATTTATTCAATTGAATACTCATGCGCCTTACAAATGCGGTAAATTTCTTTATAATAAATCTATTACTAAATTATTACCAAAATAAAATGACTTCTCAAACTGGCATCCGCGCACAACCAGGTGCACAAATAAAATAATAATAATAATAGTACAACTAACACAGGCAACGTCCATGTTTGTCATCTCAAGGTTAAATTAATCGCACGTTGGCCTTGTATTTTCCATTATTTATTGACCATTTCTGCCGTAAATTATCTTACCTAAAACTTGTAGTATAGCGAATGTTTCTGACGCAAGTTCAAACTTACGTATAATGTTCCGGTCGCGATATCGTTCCTCCAGCTTTGGCACATTTTGAAACAGAGGGTTCAAGCTCTCGGCTCTCACTCTATTGAAATACTGTGAGGTGAAAGAGAAAATGACAGCTGTGGAGTTTGGGGGGCTGTCTCTTGAGTTTATATGTATGAGCTTCAGGTTTATGGTGCCGATACTTTAGCTGCTTTTAGCGTTGCAATAGTTGTGTTTTGTGTTTCTAGTTATACAGACAGCTACGCGCTCTCTGATGTATGTGAGAAACTTTGCCAGTGTAGTGCAACCGATAGCCTGGGGTCTTTAACGAGCATCACGCGGTAGTGATACACAACCCTCCGGTACTAAAGCACCTACCCGGCCGTTTCCACCTTGTGAGTAGCCGGGTTCACATGGACGGGATCGTGGCGCTTCAAATTAAACAGGGACCAATCACACGCGCCGTGGCTCCCTAATTTATGTTTTCTTCTACCCATCTACTACCAATCAAAGTAGTCTAATCTCGATTCGATGCGCCTACAGTCGCATCCATGTAAACGCAGCCAGTGACTGTGGGCTGTTTCCTTTTTATGCGAATGGAGAAGGGGCCGCTGTGTATACGAAGGCTTATTCTGGCTTCCATGTAATACGAAACGGAAAAGAACGGGCGGAAGGAAGCACGCTGCAAAAATGTCAACGCGCGTTCGCTGCCCAGTCGTGCCAGTCTCTCTTCCTCAACGCGCGGGTACGCGTGCGCCACACACCGGAAGATAGGCCGGGAGGAAAGTCAACGTTGTCTTATAATAAGCACGCTTCCAGCAGGCTCTGTATATAACTTGACAGAACCTCGAGTAAACCGCAATGTACCGGGTGTTTTGGAGAAAAGAGAACCACGTTTTTCTTGGAGCAAAAATAAACTACTCCTTGCCGAACGCTCGGCCCCTTGTCGAATGCAGCTCTAGCAGTTGGCTCCAGAGTAGAATAGAATAGAATAGAGCAGAATAAAATAGAATAGAGCCTTATTCACGCGAAATTTTAAATACGAGTGGGCTGGCCTACAAAAGTAGACCCTGCTTGTGTGTTGGGCCAGACAAATAACTCGCAGATGCATATGCACAAAAAAGGATACACATCGGTCGTTGCCTAAAAACCGTCATTGAAGAAAGAATAGGTTACATTGAACGAAGCAAAAAAAAAATGCTCCACAATTGACCATTATCCGAGCACTCGGCGATCCGTACACTTTATATTTGCGGCGAAAAAACAAAAGATCACCCTTCTCCTCCCAAACACCGGGTATGTCGCCGTATAGAGACACGCAAGTTTGAGCTCTTCTAAGGAGCCGGGCGACCGCGCCAAGCAGGGGAGGCGGTGGCTTGCCGAGCGCCGCGAGGATTGATATATATCGCTCTTCCGGCATTGTTTCCCAACCCCAGGAAAGGTTTATCTGCTGGCTTACGAGGACAACAAGGGGGGGGGGGGGTCTCGGTGAAAGACGGGCTCTGCTCCGTCGCGATTTGCATGGCCCAGTCTTCATTATCGTCCCGAGGAGCCCTTCACCCGTTGACCGATAGCATGCGAGACAGGCCTGTATGGCGGGCATCGTGCATAAGATATTTACTTCGCCTCGCCTTAAGATGGACCGCGGCAGACCATACGCGAGCTATTGGAGCCAACCCGGCGCTAGAGCGTGTCATCTGACGCTCCAGTTTGGGGCGTAGCTAGCAGCTGTGAGCGCCAAGTCACGTGGTTAGCAGGCAGGCGCCGTATTGGCTGGGAGCACTCGTATAGCGTCCGCTGCGGTCCGTTGTCAAGATGCGGCGGAGCACGGCTCGGGTCGATTTTGCATATTTGTTGATTCATTTTGATCGTCGATGTTGTTGTTGCTTCGGTAGGGTAACTGGTTCTTTATTGTCCGGGAATCCAGCTGGTCTTTGCGTGGCTTTTATCGGCGTTTTCCTGTTCGTACGGACAGGCCGCTCGGTGGGGGAGGGCCCCCGCTTTATTGGGCCATCAATTTGCTTAATCTTACGCGGTTGTGTGTCTGCGTCGTGTGTTGTGTTGGGTCAGGATATTTGAATTGTTCTTTTATTTACTTCATTTGTAACGTAACCGAACTTTCTCGGCGCTCACTGTGTTTTGCGACGCCGTGTCATTTCAGTGATGTTTTACTCTTTGGTAACCTGTATTCATCAGCCTGTACTATACTAAAGACAATGTGGCTTCATGTTTTCTAAAATGCTTGGAAATATTCAGCGTCCTGGAAAACAATGTTATTAAATAATCAACAGGCGTTGTCGCTAGGCGTACAATTAACCATCAAGGCATAATATTCGTAAGGTTTTAAAGGGAAGCTGAAGAGGTCCTTGAATTCGAACAAACAGTAAACGTTGTAATGTATAGATACCCTAAAAATTATGTGACTTAAGTTTGATTTCGGTCTTATTAGTCGGAGTGTCCTAATTACCAATTGAAATTTCGACGTAGACGAGCCCGTTGCGGCGCGCAGACAATAAGAAAACACAAAAGCGAGGAAAAAGACAACAAAAAACTAGCAAACATGACCTCATTAGTGGGGTCAGATGACCCTTGCTTGCCACTAAACTGGCTCGGGGATGCCGTCAATGACGTCAGCGACGCTCTGCACAGATAACAGGCGGCAGAGATGATCGCCGCATGCGTCCGGCGGCAATCGCTGCACGTATTTATCGAAATAAATGCGGTTTACGTTTACTTCTGCCCAAGTATATAACTGAATTCATGAGACAGAAAACTATAGAAGTCCACTCCTA
Source organism: Ixodes persulcatus (assembly GCA_013358835.2). Taxonomy (NCBI): domain Eukaryota; kingdom Metazoa; phylum Arthropoda; class Arachnida; order Ixodida; family Ixodidae; genus Ixodes; species Ixodes persulcatus. The sequence goes on along the minus strand of JABSTQ010009496.1, from coordinate 467,228 downwards.
ACTCAGATTTCTAGAGAAGTGCCTCAGCTTCCCTTCAATGGGTAATTGCGTTCAGTATATGAATTTAGTGGGATATGTGAATTAACGTTTACTTTGCTGACTTGAACGCATGCTGCGCCATGCACTCTTATAGCATCATTAAAATAGAAGTATACTGTTATTTAGAGAAACAATCGAGCAAAGAAATATTTATTTTCAGAAATCAGTGCAGGCCAAAAATACGATATAGTCTTTGACAGCCAAAAAAACGCAAGGCTTGTTATGCACACGCGTTATACCTAGTGATTCGTTTTTTTTTTGGTTTTCTTATCGACCGAAGTGGAAAAAAATCATTACTTTTTTATTTATTTGATTTAAATCAGATTTATTTTATTCAAATCAGGTTATTGTGGTGCACAACTTTCTGAGCTATGGAGTTAAAGTAATGGGCGCGTGGGCGTTTGAGCGTATTGGGCGCCACTAAAAACTGTGCAGGCGCACTCCTCACTTCTTCTGAAATACCACGGAAAGTTGCCCATGACTATAGTTTTATTTATTTCACTCTAGTTGGGAAATAGTCATATTTATCGACTTGGAAAATAGGCTTGAACAATTCGTTCGATCACTGATAATAATCCGAAAAAAAAAAAACAATTGCTGTAAATGTAGAGTACAGTTTCATGAACTTTTAATTGCTGCAGTCCCCGCCGTGCTAAAACAAAAACAGCTTAATTTCTTTAGTCAGTTTAAAAATTTTTTTTTGCGTTTTCTTTCGCACTCTACTTGATTGTAATAGGCCAGTATTGTTCTAGTTTTTGTTTCTTTCTTTTGGGGCTCTCACTTTAGTGCAATACGACTTTGCGTAGCTGACGAAACGAAGTTGAAGGTATCAATCAAGCGAAAGGCTTTGATTTTTTCAGAAGAACACTTCTTTTTGCTCGAATTTTGCCGTATATAAATGTTTCTTGATCTGCGATTCTTTGATTTAAATACCAACAAAATGCGCACAGGAATGATCATATTACAAAAATACAAATGGTAAATAAGAAACGGGACTTTGTTCTGGAAAAGGTTTGATTTCAATATTCATAGTAAAACTGATCTGAATGAAATTACGATTTTAATTTTAATGTAAATCACGTTGTTTTTTAAACTCCACCCTCCTATCAACTAACACCGCATTCTCAATGACTGCGGAAGAATGACAAGATTCTTGGGATTGTGCCTTTCTCAGTCGAAAACAATTTTTTTTCCTGCTTATTTGCTGCTTCGTGTCCTTGCAAGAATAACGTGAAATTGACGATGATAACCACGATGAGGATAGATGGTGCCAGAATGATGATTTTGGTGACAATGAAGGAAACAAAAACATTTCTTGAAAATGGCTACGGTTCGGCTAGTTTTTAATTAACCACACTGTTGGGCAGAAATACGCGGACAAGAGGCCGAATGATGGACTGAACAAGGCTCAACTTTCGTAGATAATATAATAAAAACAAAAAATTAAAAAAAACAGTCGCACATATATTCCTGACTTCCCTCCGTCTTCCTCTTCCTGTGTCTTGTCCGGGTTTTCTTGGTGCAGTAGCGTATTTTACGGATTGTAGTTAGGGCCCGGTGCATAATCCGTAAAAAACATTTGTAAAAAAAAAAAATGTATATATATGAAATAGTTTGGACCACGCTTACAGAACGCACCGGAGGTACACTCCGCACATTGTGCATAGTTTGCACTTAAAATGTTCATACAAAGTGTACTATGAAAACTCGCCGCTTTTTTAGCGCACAAAGATACTTTTATCATGCAGAAATTATCATGAACTAAACCTGTCATTCAGAAAATCCGCGACGTTTCGTTATAATGAACCATCTTGAAAAACAACTCCGCGGCGTAAAGTTGGTACTGTAGATAATTCGCATCGCGCAAAATTTCAACTTTTAAACGTGTGTACTCGTACAAAAATGTCATATATGGCCCTGATATATTTTATATATGGCCATATATGATAATATAGAGTGTCATATATGGCCATATCCCGCTATATATGGGAGCAAATACGGCCACACATCGCCATATAAGTGGGCAAATACTGCCCTATATGGGCATATAAATGCGTAAATACGGCCATATATCGCCAGATTCGCGTGCGAATACAGCCATATATCGCTGTATAAATGTTCAAATACTGCCATATACGACATTTATGGGTAAAAATATATCCCCTGATAATGATATATGGGCCCGTTTCGGTCGTGCAAGAAAAACGTCAATGTACTCGCCAAGACACTAGTTGATTGATCTATATTGCGTGAGTCTCATGTAATTAGTTAACTATTGTTAACATCCTTAAAGTGAAGTTATTCCAGATATTTGGACCAATTAATCAATTGCGCATTTTGAAGATTGAAAGGCAAATGAATTTTGGTTGTATGTTTGACGTGTGACAATATGACGAAGTGCATAAGATCGGAAAGCGAGTTAATCAAATAATGGATATTAGATCGCAGCTCTAAGGCGCCCGTTTCCGCGTTGAGTGGTGTCGGCGTCACCATCGGTGTAACCGCCCCGCTAAATTTAGCGAGAAATTGAATTTGTGCTTATGTCACTGACATCAATTTTCCCACTAAATCTAGCAATGAAACTAATTTTGTTCATGTTTCCCCGCTACATATAGCGGGGAAACACGAACCGTTAGCTTACTGAAGATGCAAGACGCGACTTCGTCGTCCCGAATCCTTTTCCCCTCGAACGGCTGCGAAGCTGTTGCGCCCGGAGTACCGCGCAGCATCTTTCAAAAACCGTTCGCGCAGCATCAGAACCTTCCGTTTGCGAGCGTCGGCGATTCATCCTGTGTTGAAAGTCTGAAAATGTGCTGTCCGTAGTGTCTTTTATGTGTAACTCTTTTGTAAAAAAAAATTTGAAATTTAAAAACGCAAACCTAACAGTGTACACATAATTTTTAATTTATTGGTAATATATATATATATATATATACATATATATTTATCTATTTATTTGTGGACATTGTGCGCAAAAAAAAGTCGCGATTATTTTTTCAGTTGAAATTATGAAAGTGGTTTATACGGCGTAAAAAATAGTATCTTCAAAGTCGCATCGTTTTGGGTCACTTTCGGGCTGGACAGCTTCATTGAAAGTTCAAAGAAGCTGGACTTCATAGAGCTCTTTTGTTCACTCGGTATTGACAACAGGGTAGACGCTATGCATGTTTTAAGCCAATCGTGTCTCCGGTTAGGGTCACATGACTACGGTCTAGAAGCTGGTGATAATGCAGAACACGGCATCTGCCTGGAGCCCAAGGCCACACATAGCATTCACTGCACTATGAACCTTGGGTACAATGTCCTCGTTCGAAAAGTACTCCTTGTATATCGGCAACAAGCGACTTCTTCAAAGAAGCCCAAGAATTTTTTGTGATGCGTTTAGTGTTCGGTTCTACAAATGACCAATTGTGCTACATTGTGTTGAATCTTCACGGACACCTCCCTTCTCGTTTTTGTGTTCGAGTGATGGTTCTGCCGTGCCCGTGTCGACATATATCTCGGATTACACCTTTCGAGTCCGGTATCGTCAATGTAAGTGCGCTGCAGCCGACTTCGCGACAATTGATCGATTTCCTACAGGTACTCTTCCAGATTACCTCTAGAATTAGGCCGTGTCAATCTCCTGGCAGCCGGGAGAATAATTTTCCCGAAATTCTGCCAGCCGTCACCTGCCATTGGCCGTCTGAAATCATGTCACAACTGCAGGTAGAATACTGAATTTTTTATTCTCCCTGCGTTTCGTGGTAACACGTTCCACGGCCACCTTCTCGTGGATACACGTTTCATGGACACACGCTTCGTCGACATGAACGGTTCATTGACATTCGTTACGCGAATGTCGATAATCCTGCTTCCCCTGGGAACTAAGTGTCTCTCCTGCTTTCCCTGGGAACCAAGTTGAGCGAAATCAGGAGTGGCGTAAAGCGCAATGTAAAAATTAATAAACGTTGGTACATGCTCAATATCCAATTGGTATTTTTCTTATACAGATGAGAGGTCACTTTTGGCTGATTTCTGTAGAAAATAACAATATATATAAAGGTTGCCTTAACTGATTGCGACATATCTGGCCTTATATGGGGCGCAAATATACCCCTATCTGTCAGACCCAGATATAGATATATATAAAAATTGGACATATCTGGCCAGATATGCCTTATATAAATGGATGTGCTTTATATGGCCAGATATGCCCAATTTTTTATATACCCATATCTTTTTTACAAGTCCAGATATGCCATTTTTGTAATTGTGTAGCCCGCGGACTATAATCGAGAAAATACGGTACATTATAATCAATTATTCATAATATCCAATCTACTAAAAAATGGGGAGACGCCCAACAAAGCCCTAATTAGGGACCCAAAATTTCGACAGCCTACTCTGCCTCTTTTTCAGAGGCCGAGTAATCCCCTGAAGAAGACTATGAAGAAGAGGCTTATCCTTGTCCACTCCTTTGTGTTCGTCCTCTGAGTCTGCACATAGAAGGTCACTTAGGTCCCTAAAGCCGGGGTCAAACTGCTTATTCATCGTACAGAAGACAGTCTGCATACATACATGATAACATATTTATCTGCGAACCGCCCGAAGCATGTTCGAAGCTTCGTATACACATGCATGCTTCGAGCATGTGCGTGCACACCTCTAACGTCGTCCGCAGACTATCTTTTGTATGTTACATTACAGGTGTCACCGCGACCTAAGGTATTCCTACCCCCGTCAAGATGAACACTTTTTTCACTCCTTCGAGAGGTTTTGATTGTTCTTTTTTTGTGTGTGTTATTGTATGATTCGAGTTGCTCAAACGAAATAACGGGCTAGAAAACCGAGAAAGTGTCGACATCGTCCCCGCATTGCCGACCTAGATAAGCAGAAGCACACAAGAGCGCGCCAACCCACTTGGGGAAGAAGAAAAGATCCGCGCGGAGAAAGAGCGGCCTGGGTTGCGTCTCAAGGGCGGAGTCGCGGATAAGACACAATAACCTCGGCGCCGCGGGTTTGCAGAAGGAGCGGAATCCGCCCACTCGCCCAACAAGTCCCGGCAGCGGGATCTGGTACACAGCAGACATAAGGCCGTCATTACGACGAGAAAATAAAAAAAAAACACAGCAACATTTATCTTAAAAAGTTGGACCACAAAGAAATCACAGGAGTTGGCGGCAGGTCACACTCAAACAAGCTGCAGCCGGCAGACCGCGAAGATAAATGCTTAATATCAATACTGACCGTTTTACGCTCACATTACCACTGGCCTCGACAGATCTCCTTTTTTTTTGTAAGTGTATGCACCCTCCTGGGGTGGCTTGGATGCCGTCATATTTTGGGCACGAACTTTGAACATGCACTGTCAGCGCACGGCTTGAACTCGGAACCAGTCGCACGCTTAGTGGAGGATGTGATGCCCAAACTAGGAGGACCGCCAGTGTTTACTGGATTGACTTTTGAAGAGAATCTATTAGCAGCTCTGTACCGCCCTTCAGGCGGCTGGGTTCGGTTACGTAGTCGAAGTCCCGAGGACTCCATCTTACAACAAGTACCAAAGGAACGCACGTTGTAATGTGGTGGGGAAATTTTGTTCTGCACTAAGTCACAAATGCTTCACTTCGCTCATTTAGAATTTTCGTGACCCTAAACTAAATTAGTACGTTCATAAATCTCTCCACACTCTTTACCACAGTTCCCACACCAAAAACAATATATGGGTGTTTTCATCTAAACTCGGGCATGATTTCGGGATCGAATCTTTAACTTTTACAAAAAAAAAGTATATGTTTTTGCCACATTCTTGACAAGAGAGCGTAAACGAAAGGCTTGGCGGATTCTTTTGTTCTCAACTTTTTCGCTACTGAAGCGGCCGGAGCGAAAACTGGCGTTGCTTCAGCCTGTCGGAGATCGCACGTTTTATTCACTTGTTATGCTGTTAGTTATCAGGCTGCTGCACTAAAACACTTTGGTGACACTTTCAAAATAGTTTTAATGGCGCTTATTGAATTGTAATTTTTTTTTATTTTTGTAATATTTAATAAAATGCCGAACTGTCTCTTTTTGATATTTTTTGGCAAAGCTTGGCAATATTTTACGGGTTACCTATCCAAGATATTTTAATAAAATTGATATAATGATAAAACTCAAACTCGGTTACTTTGAATAGACGTAAATTAAATATATTTGAAAAAAAGCATTGTGCTACACACATTTGAATTCACCAATGTTTCAAAAATCTTGCGAATTAAAAATGAATTTCCTAAGAAAACATTTTTCACTGTTTTTATTGGTAAGGTATGATAGTGTTTTCTTAAATAAATAGAAAGTGTAGTATGTATGTATGTCCGCATTCAAAGCTTGAATATCATAAGATGTGCGATCTGAGTGCGCCATCGCATGGGTGCTATTATGGCCAATATTAGGGCATGGTATGAATAAAGACCTAATGTTAATACTTACCATAAAATTTAATCATAAATCGATTGTAATAACATGTATTTTGTAACACCATTTCTTATGGGGGTTGTTACAATACTACCCTGAGTCGCACACTATGTGAAAACGCACAAACAAAAAACACTAGATACAAAATGCTGGACAAATAAAAGGACATATCAAAGGGTAAAATTAACATAATCCTGCAGGGACCAGTCACAGTAAAACACAACTATAGTAGATAACACAAATATTTTTATTGGTCACATTTTCCCGAATATCACAAAACTTACGAATCACTAAGTAATGGTCTGCACTCTGGGGACTACCGTTTAGACGATCAAGGTATTGAATTTTATTTACCTGTAGGTGCATTTAGTTTTCAAGCACGATGTTAAGAACTTGTGCTCGACTCGTTACCAGAGAAGCGGCGCAATGTTGCTTATTCAGCGTATAAAACACACGATAAAGATGGTTATCAAATGTTTTGCACACACCCGAGAAACACCAAAAATATTAAAAGTAACAAAAATATAATTTTTCAGCAGTACTTTATACACAGTCAAGTTGAAGAAGTCACGTCGTTGGAAGAGATCATGGGCAGACATATTTCCTTTTAGTTGACGAAAAACCGCGTCAAAATTGTCCGAAGTGTAAGATCACTGCACGTGGCTGTGCATTCGCTTTTTCGAGGCATATGGCCTTTCGTTGAGAGCATTTGATGTGAGAGTGGTCTACTTTGTCGTCCACTTCTTGAACTCATTCAAAAAAAGCTGTTGCCTCCAAATGTTTTTTTATTATTATTATTATTAACTCAGCACCAGACTCCCCCCATCCCAACTCTAGACCATCTTCAGGTTCAACGCATAATATCTTAACAAAGAGAGAGAGAGAGAGAGAGAGAGATTTTCTTCGAAGAGGCTGCGCATGTTAACAGGTAGAAGTTTTCTGATTGACGGTCACAGGGAAAAACTTTTTTTTTCTAAACATCTTCAAAGGTTGAGGTCTTCCCTGTGGTATTTGGCAGACATGTGAGGCAAAGTGAGAAGTTGGCACAGTACACGCAGGCACATTCTTCGTAAACTGGGCGTTTCTTAACCCACTTAAGTTGAAGAGAGTAAGATTTTGTTAGGGGTATACGTCTGATTCGGGATGGCCCGCTTTGAATTCTTTGTAGGCTTCCCTAAGCGGGATCTGGTACACAGCAGACATAAGGCCGTCATTACGACGAGAAAATAAAAAAAAAACACAGCAACATTTATCTTAAAAAGTTGGACCACAAAGAAATCACAGGAGTTGGCGGCAGGTCACACTCAAACAAGCTGCAGCCGGCAGACCGCGAAGATAAATGCTTAATATCAATACTGACCGTTTTACGCTCACATTACCACTGGCCTCGACAGATCTCCTTTTTTTTGTAAGTGTATGCACCCTCCTGGGGTGGCTTGGATGCCGTCATATTTTGGGCACGAACTTTGAACATGCACTGTCAGCGCACGGCTTGAACTCGGAACCAGTCGCACGCTTAGTGGAGGATGTGATGCCCAAACTAGGAGGACCGCCAGTGTTTACTGGATTGACTTTTGAAGAGAATCTATTAGCAGCTCTGTACCGCCCTTCAGGCGGCTGGGTTCGGTTACGTAGTCGAAGTCCCGAGGACTCCATCTTACAACAAGTACCAAAGGAACGCACGTTGTTAATGTGGTGGGGAAATTTGTTCTGCACTAATTCACCAATGCTTCAGTTCGCTCATTCAGAATTTTTGTGATCCTAAACTAAATTAGTACGTTCCTAAATCTCTCCATTACCACAGTTATCACACCGAAAACGAAAATATATGGATGTTTTCATCTCAACTCGGGCATGATTTCGGGATCGAATTTTTAACTTTTATAAAAAAGAAAGTACATGTTGTTGCCACATTCTTGACATGAAAGAGAGCGTAAACGAAAGGCTTGGCGGATTTTTTGTTCTCAACTTTTTCGCTACTGAAGCGGCCGGAGCGAAAACTGGCGTTGCTTCAGCCTGTCGGAGATCGCACGTTTATTCACTTGTTATGCTGGTGACACTTTCAAAATAGTTTTAATGGCGCTTATTGAATTGTAATTTTTTTATTCTTTGTAATATTTAATAAAAAGCGGAACTGTCTCTTTTTGATATTTTTTGGCAAAGCTGGCAATATTTTACGGGTTACCTATCCAAGATATTTTAATAAAATTGATATAATGATAAAACTCAAACTCGGTTACTTTGAATAGACGTAAATTAAATATATTTGAAAAAAAGCATTGTGCTACACACATTTGAATTCACCAATGTTTCAAAAATCTTGCGAATTAAAATGAATTTCCTAAGAAAAACATTTTTCACTGTTTTATTGGTAAGGTATGATAGTGTTTTCTTAAATAAATCGAAAGTGTAGTATGTATGTATGTCCGCATTCAAAGCTTGAATATCATAAGATGTGCGATCTGAGTGCGCCATCGCATGGGTGCTATTATGGCCAATATTAGGGCATGGTATGAATAAAGACCTAATGTTAATACTTACCATAAAATTTAATCATAAATAGATTGTAATGACATGTATTTTGTAACGACATTTTTTATGCGGGGTTGTTACAATACTACCCTGAGTCGCACACTATGTGAAAACGCACAAAATAAACACTAGATACAAAATGCTGGACAAATAAAAGGACATATCAAAGGGTAAAATTAACATAATCCTGCAGGGACCAGTCACAGTAAAACACAACTATAGTAGATAACACAAATATTTTTATTGGTCACATTTTCCCGAATATCACAAAACTTACGAATCACTAAGTAATGGTCTGCACTCTGGGGACTACCGTTTAGACGATCAAGGTATTGAATTTTATTTACCTGTAGGTGCATTTAGTTTTCAAGCACGATGTTAAGAACTTGTGCTCGACTCGTTACCAGAGAAGCGGCGCAATGTTGCTTATTCAGCGTATAAAACACACGATAAAGATGGTTATCAAATGTTTTGCACACACCCGAGAAACACCAAAAATATTAAAAATAATAAAATATAATTTTTCAGCAGTACTTTATACACAGTCAAGTTGAAGAAGTCACTCGTTGGAAGAGATCATGGCAGACATATTTTCCTTTTAGTTGACGAAAAACCGCGTCAAAATTGTCCGAAGTGTAAGATCACTGCACGTGGCTGTGCATTCGCTTTTTCGAGGCATATGGCATTTCGTTGAGAGCATTTGATGTGAGAGTGGTCTACTTTGTCGTCCACTTCTTGAACTCATTAAAAAAAAAGCTGTTGCCTCCAAATATTTTTTTATTATTGTTATTATTAACTCCCCACTAGACTCCCCCAATCCCGACTCGAACTCATCTTCAGGTTCAACGCATAATTATTAACAAAGAGAGAGAGATTTTTTCTTTGAACAGGCTGCGCGTGCTAACAGGTAGAAGTTTTCTGATGAACGGTCACAGTGAAAAACTTTTTTCTAAACATATTCAAAGGTTGAGGTCTTCCCTGTGGCATTCGGCAGACATGTGAGGTAAAGTGAGAAGTTGGCACAGTACACGCAGGCACATTCTTCGTAAACTGGGCGTTTCTTAACCCACTTAAGTTGAAGAGAGTAAGATTTCGTTAGGGCTACGCCTGATTCGGGAAGACCCGCTTTGAATTCTTTGTAGGCTTCCCTAATCAATCTTGTCATCAACCGCTTCGTGACGTAGACTTCCTTTCCGTCAATAAAAAGCCGCACATCTTTCTTATTCAGGCTTTGCCTTGAGCAATCCATAGCGTCTGACGTGTAATAGGCTAAAGGAAGAGCCACATCATTTTTGTCAATAGGATGTACTTTGTATGGGTCAGCCGTCGCTCACATCCCCAATTCTCTTCTAAGTTTTTTTTTTTTTTTTTTTTTTGATGGTGTGCTTTGTAGCTTCAGAGATTGATTTTAAAATATATTTCTTTTTTAGGTTCAAGGGCAACAAAGTTAACAGACGGCAGCGTTTTAGATAGGCAGCACGCAAATCGCTGACCCAGTCTGGGCATGAGGAAAGTGACTCTTCATTGTACAGATCGATAGAGTGCTCCGCACTCATAACTCAGTTTACGACCATTTCTTCTTTTTTTTAACTCCTTGGTCATTTTGGGTCGTCTCCGTTTAACATAGCCTGCACATCTGCACGGACTTACGCTAGGGAGCTTTAGCGGTGTCAGCACTTACTACTTGAACCAGGGTTTCCTCGTCATTGAATGATGTGTCCGCTGGCGCCAGAAGATGGTGACGATGGTTTCTGACCTCGCTAATGTTCTTCGATGTGACTGCAGAGCATTGTCTAGCAACTCTTGCACACAACATCATTGGGGTTTACGTGCTTCGGCGTCCTCGGCCGGTTGAACTTGCTCAAGTTTGAGGCCAAGCACTGAAACTTTACGGAAACACCAATCGTAATAAATGATTCTCTTGTGCCTTCTTGAATAATCGTCGCACGCTTGCCGGTCTTCACTGAACTTGCAAGCCATAGCACAAACGAACGCTCCTGGCTTTCTGGAAACAAGAAAGTCCACTGTTCAAATACGTTATAAGCTTAGAACGGAGATTGAGTAAACACGCACCAGCGCTTCGAGATTGCTTGAGCCAGGCGGGAACAGGAATAGGACCTCACTATCCCCTTACTATGTTGAACATGTCATGTAGGGTGCACGGGAGGAGGAGAAGAGGAAAGGGCGAAGCGCCGACGTCCGAGCTGACTTCGAAATTCCCGGTCATACGATTATCCGTGTTCGCCGTTGCTCCCAAAGAGAGAACCCTTCAAAGCTCTTGTACCCTGCTGGATACACTAACGGCAGACCTGGCGCAGGTTCGAGGGCGTGGTCCACTAGGTGGTCGTCTAACTTATAACATCTCTAGGAACTCACAGCCGGAAATCAAAGACTGAGGGGAAGTGGTATCTACTTCGAAGGAAATGCACCACGGATTATGCAGGGAGTATAGGTGTAGCGCGAGCGAACTTACGAATTCCGAATATTTTTACTCCGCATTATGAACAATTTTGTTTTGTATTTGTACATTACATGTAAAGGCAAGTATTACTATTTGGCTATTATTCATATCCATACCACTATACTGGCCATAATAGCACCGATGCGAAGGCGCATTCAGGACGCACATCTTACGAAATTCAAGCTTTAATTGCGAACATAAAAACAATATACAAGGCCTTTTATTTATATTTTCTAATAAAACACTATCATACCTTACTAATAAAAACAATAAGGGAAATTGAAAAAAAAAACATTTTTTTAAAAAGTCAATTTTGTAATTTGCAAGACTTGTGAAACATATCGGTTAATTCAAATGTACGCAGCACATTGTTTATTCCACATATAATATTAAATATATATTTAATCGAAAGAACCAAGTTTCAGCTTTCCGACGATATCAAGTCTTGGAGATCAAACCGCTCACAAGCATAAACGGTCTCGCGTCTCGATAAACGGGACCACTCTTTATTCTTTCCGCTAATCACAACAGACGACTTCTCAAAGAGAGCCGCTCTGAGGAAGGCCAGAAAGAAACAACAACACCAACAACAACAACAGCAAAATACGCAGAACGATTCTAGACTGCAGCCTTTACGCACACACACACACACACATACACAGGACCCCGTCGGAACAACCACAAAATGACCTTTGGAAGGTCGACTCCGGCGTCCGACTCGGCGCGGCAAAGTGTGGGGACCCTTCAGAATTTATGTCTTGAGCAACCGAAGGCGAGACACGCCTGCCTACACCCCCGCCTTCCTGTGCTGTACGCACTCTTTTTTTTTTTTTCTGTCCTTTTTCTTGCAGTTGTTGCTTTCGCCCGCGTCAAATTCCGCTCTAATCTTCCTAATTTTCGGTCTCTTCGCTCCTCGGTACCGCGGTCGGCCTTCGTCCGCAGCGCCGTGAGCTGCGACCTGCGGTGCTCCATTCCTGCACCTTGTTGGTACCGGGAGTTCTCTGCTAGGTGTTTCGGTGTTATGTTTGTCGTTGTGGTTTTTGTTGTTGTTCTTGTTGTCGGTAGTATTGTTAGACGCGTATTTCTCCGTTCCCACAAGGCTGCGTGAAACGGTACAGATCAGTTAACGTTTCCGCGTTGCTGTTGTTTCGTTCTTTTTTTTTTTTTTTGTTGTGCGTGTACTGCGTTTGCGTTCTTGTGAAGGACACGTGCTGCGTTCTCGCCACCGTCGTCACCCGTTTGTTCGGCGGACGCGGTGGCTCATGACTACTGAACGCGAAATATGTGTGTGTGTTGTTGTGTGAGACAAAGGAAAATTTCGCTGTTTTGTACGACAATTTCCGTCCACATTTCAAAGGAATTGGGGAGAAAGAAAAGGGGGGGGGGGGGTAAGTTTTCTACTAGAGAAGCAAAACGGCACGAACGTAATCGCTTAATATTGACATTGATGGATATGTCCGCGTTGCCTCCATTTCTTTACTTTTGTACTTGCACATTCGAGGAAGAGAAAGTTTTCTTTCTTTCTGAAAGGAGGAAGCCCGGTATGTCTGTGTATGACTAGAACAACAAGATGAACAACGAAGCAAAAAGACAGATGGAGTTCAGAGTGGTGGCGGAGAGGGGGAAAAAGAAAGTGGAAGAAAGGGAAAGGCTAGATGTTTCACTCAGTCACTCGTTCTTGCTCAGGGTCGACGCTCGAGGTTCCGTTGGTCCCCCAGCGCGGCGCTGGGGAGGGGGTCATCGAATTCAGAGCGGAACCGGAATCGAGGGGAAGAGGCCACGCCCTTGGAGTTCGCTCAAAATTGGAGCCGAAAGCGCGCCAAGGGGGGAGCCACCATCGGTTCCCGGCCGTCTATATGAAGATGGATTACGGATTAAAGGGTCCCGATGAAGAAATTAACCCGATCACGGAGGCAATGAGTTTAACAAGAAATTAAGTTGACGATGACGGATGCTCACACGCGGAGCACGCGCTCTACAATTTTCGAATTAATGCGATTCTTGCAACAGCGGTGGCGTTGAATTTTTTTTTTTTTTTTATTGCGTCAGCGACGACTGACGACGTAAAATCGAGGGACACGAAGGTGATTTGTTTTCTGGTTTTATTATTATTATTTATTTTTTTCCCAGAACTTCGTGGTGCGGCTGCGGCGTATGCGGCTTGCCCGTCGCTACAATGGGACCGGAATGGAAGATGGATCTCCAGCGGTGCACCCTGACTCGGGGTGAATAGCACCGGGCGCTCTCTTTCATTTTGTGAGCGCCTTATTGCGCCAACGAGAAGTCCGGTGCAGTCGCAGCGGCGGCAGAACCACGACTACTCCGCGGTTTCGGAGGAGGAATCTTTATTCTTTCCGCTAATCACAACAGACAACTTCTCAAAGAGAGCCGCTCTGAGGAAGGCCAGAAAGAAACAACAACACCAACAACAACAACAACAAAATACGCAGAACGATTCTAGACTGCAGCCTTTACGCACACACACACACACACATACACAAGCCCCCGTCGGAACAACCACAAAATGACCTTTGGAAGGTCGACTCCGGCGTCCGACTCGGCGCGGCAAAGTGTGGGGACCCTTCAGAATTTATGTCTTGAGCAACCGAAGGCGAGACACGCCTGCCTACACCCCCGCCTTCCTGTGCTGTACGCACTCTTTTTTTTTTTTTTTTCTGTCCTTTTTCTTGCAGTTGTTGCTTTCGCCCGCGTCAAATTCCGCTCTAATCTTCTTAATTTTCGGTCTCTTCGCTCCGCGGTACCGCGGTTCGGCCTTCGTCCGCTGTGCCGTGAGCTGCGACCTGCGTTGCTCCCATTCCTGCACCTTGTTGTTACCGGGAGTTTCTCTGCTAGGTGTTTCGGTGTTATTGTTTGTCGTTGTGGTTTTTGTTGTTGTTCTTGTTGTCGGTAGTATTGTTAGACGCGTATTTCTCCGTTCCCACAAGGCTGCGTGAAACGGTACAGATCAGTTAACGTTTCCGCGTTGCTGTTGTTTCGTTCTTTTTTTTTTTTTTTTTGTTGTGCGTGTACTGCGTTTTGCGTTCTTGTGAAGGACACGTGCTGCGTTCTCGCCACCGTCGTCACCCCGTTTGTTCGGCGGACAGCGGTGGCTCATGACTACTGAAACGCGAAAATATGTGTGTGTGTGTGTGTGTGTGAGACAAAGGAAAATTTCGCTGTTTTGTACGACAATTTCCGTCCACATTTCAAAGGAATTGGGGAGAAAGAAAAGGGGGGGGGGGGGGTAAGTTTTCTACTAGAGAAGCAAAACGGCACGAACGTAATCGCTTACTATTGACATTGATGGATATGTCCGCGTTGCCTCCATTTCTTTACTTTTGTACTTGCACATTCGAGGAAGAGAAAGTTTTCTTTCTTTCTGAAAGGAGGAAGCCCGGTATGTCTGTGTATGACTAGAACAACAAGATGAACAACGAAGCAAAAAGACAGATGGAGTTCAGAGTGGTGGCGGAGAGGGGGAAAAAGAAAGTGGAAGAAAGGGAAAGGCTAGATGTTTCACTCAGTCACTCGTTCTTGCTCAGGGTCGACGCTCGAGGTTCCGTTGGTCCCCCCAGCGCGGCGCTGGGGAGGGGGTCATCGAATTCAGAGCGGAACCGGAATCGAGGGGAAGGGGCCACGCCCCTTGGAGTTCGCTCAAAATTGGAGCCGAAAGCGCGCCAAGGGGGGAGCCACCATCGGTTCCCGGCCGTCTATATGAAGATGGATTACGGATTAAAGGGTCCCGATGAAGAAATTAACCCGATCACGGAGGCAATGAGTTTAACAAGAAATTAAGTTGACGATGACGGATGCTCACACGCGGAGCACGCGCTCTACAATTTTCGAATTAATGCGATTCTTGCAACAGCGGTGGCGTTGAATTTTTTTTTTTTTTTTTTATTGCGTCAGCGACGACTGACGACGTAAAATCGAGGGACACGAAGGTGATTTGTTTTCTGGTTTTATGATTATTATTTATTTTTTTCCCAGAACTTCGTGGTGCGGCTGCGGCGTATGCGGCTTGCCCGTCGCTACAATGGGACCGGAATGGAAGATGGATCTCCAGCGGTGCACCCTGACTCGGGGTGAATAGCACCGGGCGCTCTCTTTCATTTTGTGAGCGCCTTATTGCGCCAACGAGAAGTCCGGTGCAGTCGCAGCGGCGGCAGAACCACGACTACTCCGCGGTTTCGGAGGAGGAACCGTGGTCGGTCGATTTGAAACCGGAAAATTAGATTGGTTGATTGAATGCTCGGGATTTCTTAATAGGAAACGTTCATTGCTCCCCCTTCCTCCGCTTCCGCTGAAAAAAAGCGACACGGGTGCTTCTTCATGACGCATTTCACAGCCGAAGTTTCTCTTTTTCTTTTTTCTGTTTTTCTTTCTGTTTGGGAGTTTAGGGGGGGGGAGAGGGGGTCTCTAACCTCGGCTAAGGTTACAGAACTTCCGTGGTCTGGCTACCTCGCGTTTTGTGGGCGGGACGGCCGAACGGCACGCTGCTGCCGTTTTGGGGCGTTCTGATTTTGATTGCTCACGGGTAGCGGCTCTGGAAACTCTTCGCTTTCCAGTGTCTGTGTGAGGGGACGCTTCGAAATGTGGTGAGGTGTGAACGACCCGTGGGAGCGTTCAGAGATCGGTTCACTGGAGGCCTAATATATTCCGGCTATGAACTTAAAAAGTATGTTTATTATTTATATTAATCGTTATACCTGGACTCTGAAGTTTTGTTAGCGATAGTGGCGCCCGAAATCTACGTATCCTTTTTTTATTTTATTTTTTCTAAAACGTAACCTTATTATTATGGTGTAATAAAACGATTACGAAGAATATTTTGTTCCATTTTTTTTTTGTAGGGTACAAAGGAACATTCTTGCATGCATGTTGAATATTCGCTTTCTGGGATGACTCTGTAAGCTTTTCAAGACCCTTTTTCTGAAATGTGTACTTCGTAAAATATGAGCAATATGACAATTTGCATTGTTTTGCGATGGCTTCATTAAAATGCGTACACTTTACGTCTATTTCTTTTGCGCCACTGCATACCACGTAGTCATAATTTATAATGCTAATAAAATGTATTCCTAATTAAATATTTACGCGTTGCACTGCACTACTTCCTCAAGAATATTAATAGGCCCGTTTGAGTCGTCGAAATGTCTCACGCGCTTGACATTGTTCAGTGAATAAAATGACATTACTGACGGAAGGGTCGGGCAGTGTCGCGATACAAATGTGCCGCAATAGTATTTCAGAAATACTTTTACAATTTGTATTGCTGTGTCGGAATACATTTTTTTAATGAGTATCTGTTTCGCAATTGAAATACTTGTTTGGTGTATTTCGTTGCAGGACTGGGCAGAGATACTCCAAGAAGTATTCGGGAATACAAATACTAAAATACATGTATTTTAACACCCGAAATACAAATACTAAGATACATTTTTCTTCCGTGCAACGGGATATCTCTGAGATACTTCTAAAAAAACGTCTAAATACAGACACAGATACTTATAGCAATACATTTGTTCCCGAACGG
This sequence comes from Ixodes persulcatus, assembly GCA_013358835.2. Lineage (NCBI taxonomy): Eukaryota > Metazoa > Arthropoda > Arachnida > Ixodida > Ixodidae > Ixodes > Ixodes persulcatus. The sequence continues at coordinate 450,228 of JABSTQ010009496.1, read as the reverse complement.
CGTTACATAGGGAGGGCGTAGTTCGTGGCGAATGCGAATGAAAATGTATGCTTGTGCCCTCCTTTTTGTGTCCTTTTATGCCCTTACCCTTACCTCAAACGAAGGCCGCCATGAAAAAAGAAAATGCCGCCCGGTGAATCAGAATAATTGCTGAACGGTAAAGACTGCGTGGCATATGCTCGACAAAAGGATTTTGCACGAAGTAAATCTTGTTTTGCCGTGAGGGCGCATCTCAAACTGTTGTCTTATATGCTTCTGAGTCACCCATAGTGTGAGGAGATTCGACAACAGAGCCGTATACCTTTCCTCCACCCAACTCCTTTACAGCGTTTGCTTTGCTAAGTTGGAAAGAGTGGAGGGCTTTGTGAGAGGAGCTTATTTTGTTATTCTTGCAAGTAACCTTCTTTAAACCACAGAATTTCTTTTTATGTTGGTGATTGTGATGGATTATGTAGGGCCGGTTCATGTTATAAATTCTGAAGAAACTTGCACCAAACAGATGCTTTAATCTTTTAAATTTATCGTAAAAACGGCAACAAACGTAACGAGATACCTAAGTCTTGCAAAGTATCGCGATACAAGCGATACATTGTAAACGAGTCACTACTGAGATACAAATACATTTTTTTTCAAATGTATCTCGATACAGAGATACAGATACTCGAAAGTATATCTAAGATACTACCGCGATACCTTTGTATCGCGATACTGCCCAGCCCTGAATTCGTGTATCGCGATACAATCCCGGGCCAATGTTTCTCGTTACAATGTTCTAGAAATCACTGACCCCCCAGCGAAAGCTCAAAAGTCTGTTTCCTCTCTTATTTTCGTGCTTCAAAGGGGTAGGGGGTGCAGTGAATCGGACATTGAGGTTTTGTTATCAAGCAGACCGAGGTTTGTTTCGGACATTATGTCCCCCACTTTTGTGACTCCCTTCCCTATTTTCCAAAGAGAACATATATGACTTGCAGGGTGCTTCACTTGGCTGCCCATTGTTCTAGAATCAAAACGCTGAACGCACTGTGTGTACAAGGTTTTCAACTGTTCGTTGCATTCCCAGCCCCATTCATTAGGGCGAGCGTGAAGTTTCTTGCTTCAGGTAATCAGATAAAATACACAATTTTATTCTAAGGTGATGTCTTGAAGTGACTGCAGAAAAGGTGCCGACATGGGGCTAGGATGATGTTGATATTTCTGGGATATTTGTGTAGCTATAAAACAAGTTTAGACGTTCACGTGATATTCATTCGAAAGCTTGCAATATATCTAAGGGAAAACTGTACTGCATTCTGGATGAAAAACGTTTTCTAACCTACTCATGACTCGCGTTGTTACGCAGCTTTAATTGTAAAGAAAAAAAATGACAATTTTACGCTAAAATAATTTCGGGCTCGAGAGCGCCCAAGATCAACTTCTATCTTTACCTCATGGTTAGTATGAGTTGTTTTGTTTCATCGGAGGAGTCGTTTTTCGGCGTATAAGTAGAAACCCTGTCAATGAAGCCTGCGTATTAGCAGTTCCAACCGAAATCTTTATATACTTAGAAAAACAAATATATTACCAATTAAATTTTCTCAATGGGAAAGCAATTTTCGTTCGTTTTAATATGAACCCGTGTTCATTGACACTTGTTGAACGCTTACTCTCGTTCCCTAACATACCTCTTTGGCCGAATCGGTACCGGATGACCGAAAGAGCTATTTAAAAAGCTACTTCTCGTCAAATGTATTCGAATATAGCAGCAAAGTCGTATGTTTACTTTCGTTTTGTATTGCTTTCATACGAAAGTATAAGATAGGTAACAAAAAGTTATGTCATTTCTGTTTTACGAATAGTAACATTTTGCCGGTTATGCGCGAGTTCACATATATATAAAAAAGCTGGTTTAACAAAAATGTATGTGAATATTACTACCCCGGCATAACGTTTCCTGTATTTGTATTTCCAAATACTTTTTTTTTTCAAATGTATTTATGATACGTATCGCCATACTTTTGTGCGGGTATATTTGAGTATCGGTAGGCTAGCGGACTTCGCCATGTATCTCAGTATTTGTATTTTCAAGTACATTTTAGAGCCTCTGTGCCCAACCCTGATTCAGACGGATTTTTCCATTAAAAAAGGTGCATGAAAACGAACTCCAGAAACCCTTATTCAAGCACTCCTTCGAACCAATTTTGTCCTGCAACAAATCCGCAATGCTTCTGTCGAACTCAAGTAGTAAACGACAGGGGAAAACAAACAACGAAACAGAAGAATACACTGAAAACTAAAATTTGAGGTAAATGAGCATCATTAGCCGTAGTAATCAGAGCGCAGAAGGCCCAGTTTAAACTTTAGACGGATGTTGCGGAGACCTTGGCGACGTCTGGTGCCATCCCCTGTCGAACGGTTCTTCTGGAGGAACTCGTCCCAGTTTCGACCGTTTTCTCGTTTCACTGGTTGTGTATAGAGGCTCTGCTCTCGCGCACCATTAGCTTTGCAATTAGTCTGTTGGCGCTCATCCGAAGCGTCGTTACTGACTTTTCTTCCTGAAACGGCCAGCTGGGGCTAGACTGAGGTCTTGGCAAAGTCAAAAGTTCAAGGTGTATTATCTTTCTTTTTTGCTCCTTGTCGGCATACATGGCATGACGCGTTCAACCTGCATGTCCGCTTTTATTGGTTTCTCGTAAGACAAGCACCTCGAATATAAAGCAGACTGCACAAATTTCCGTATTTCTTGTCTTGAAACACGAAAAGGGAACACCTGGAAGTGTTAGAGGTCTTTTTTGTGCCTTTTTAGTTTAGGCACGAAAAAAAAAATAAGGGAGGAAGAAAAAGAAATAAAAATGCGGTGATGCTCAGTCGCAATTATTGTCATCAAATCTAATTAGAAAGTTTTCGTAGATCGTTCTGATACTTCTGATAATGATAACCGATACTCCGCCTACGCCTTTGCACATGTATCGTCTCGTTATCGAAGGCATTGGATATCATCTAATCGATCTCTTTTGGTTTCGTGTCCCACGCTCGAAAGTGCGTGTGCTGCAGGCACGTGAAGACGACTTTGGCAGGACTCCAATCGCGCCACCGCGTATCACCCATCGGACGGTACGCTGGCTTGCCCACATGAGCGGATCGAGGTATGTCAGCGAGAGGGGGGATCGGTGGCCGAGTGGGCCAGCGCACACCAACTCGGAGCACGTGAAGCGAAAGCTCGCGCGGCAGAACCCAGAGATCCTGGACTCAATCCCCACCCCTGCCCATTTCGATCTGGATGAGCATCGTACCAGCGTGCGGTCGTGTACCACTACTGTGCGGTGCACGTTAAGGGAGCTGTGCAACAGTTTCAGTGCTTTGCTTAAATAATTTGGGAGTTGGTGTCTTGACCTTTCTGAAGTGAAGAACAAAAAACCGCTTTTGCCTGCATGTCCTACTTTTTATTTTAAAAATGGACAAAGATTGAGATTTTCGGCACCTCTCAACTCTTTCACCATCTTCCGAGTCACATGCGCTGTGACCTCAATGGGGGTGGCGCGGGGTTCCGGTGAAGCTCTCTCTCTAGAGCCATCAGTGAGCAGCGAAAACTCATCCTCTCGCGACCGCGTGACCACGTGCTGGCGGGCGCAGCGCGAACAATGTGGTGAAAGGAGGAAAGTTTCACCCGGGATTCGGCCATACCCGTCCGGCCCTGTCCACCTCCCCCTCCGGCTTCTGGTGGCTGTTCCGCTGTTCGCGGTAGCAGATAGAGCTGACGGTTTTGTGGACCTAGGATAGATGGCGCCACTAAAACTCCGTATAATAAAAGTTTTGTCGATGATACCAGGGTTTTGACGCATTTATATTTATGTTGGAACGACAAGATTTATAGAAACGTTACCTTTTATCGAGCAGGTATTTCTACAAGACCCCCATTGACGTCATGGCGCGTGTCTCTCATGGCCGCCGCTCGCGGCTGCAGGTTGAGGAATATCCTAATTTTTGCCTCGCGATTACGCGGCGGAATCGCAACATTTTGAAGGAAGGAGATGTGTTTTTTGTCCTTTATGACAAAGTGAACAATGTCAAAAGTAGAAGATGTCAATTCTTTCAACGTTAAAATCGTTGCACAGCTCCTTTAAAGACCCCAGGCTAGCGGTTGTACTGCACTGGCTAAATTTCTCATCTACACCGAATGACTCGTCGCAACCTTGAAATGGCTGACCAAATACACACGCTGTCTAAATAGCCACACAACCCCCCCCCCCCCCCCCCCCCCAACCCAATCATGTCGGTGAGTCAGGCGCCCCACTTGTAACCATGCACATTTGCTTTCCACGACAATTCAATATCCCCCGCCCGATTTTTCTTTTTTTTTTTGGACGAGCATTGCAGCTGCGTGTGGTCATGCATCACAACCGCCACGGTGACCGTTAAAAGGACCCCGGGCCGTTTCACTCAGAGTTCGAACGCTGCCAACGCAACGACTTGGTGTAGCCAATCAGGCTCCGCCGAGTCGTTTGCTAGCAACCATTAAGCCAATCAGGCACAGTGAATGCACCGCAATCCTGAACTTTTCTTTGTGCCCGATCGCTTTAGCCGGTGATAGACAACCCACAAAGACGACTAGCGCCGTGACCATGCATTTTCGGCGCTGAATGATCGGCTCCGTCACGTCGTGGCGTCGACCGCGGTCAGACCTACACAGAAAACAAGTACATCGGTGGTACTGCGCCTGGCTACATTTGTCACCTAGCGGAGACATCGTACGCTCCTTGGGGCAGACTAAGTTCCCGCAGTCATACATCCAAACAACGAGTCACTTTTATTTTTCTAAAGGCGTCCGGCGAACGCCTGAGGCTATGCTGCGGGTTGTCGCGGCTGACCCCCTTGGTCGATCCCCTCCTCGTTTCGCGAACCCTTTTTCATCACATCGTCAGAAGAGCGGCGACGGTCGGCGGCACAGAACGCTTTTGTTTTTAGTTGTTTGCGAGCAGCGTCCGCTTGCGCTCATGCGAGTCGCCGACACTGCTTTTTCCTGGTGGCGATCGGCGCTGGGCCACCGAAGATAGTGCCCAAGACGGATCGGTCTCTTCGGCGACTCCGAGGAGCGCGTGCCATCCGACCGCCGTCCTTGTCGCCTCTTTGCTTCTATCAGCGCGCCGCCGGTGTTCCTTCTTCGTCCGGCTGGCCACTTCCACGTAGAAGAGGAGGCTTGCGCCTCTCTCCCCTATACGTCATCACAAGTGGATCCACCAGATATGTAGTACACGTTACTAAAACAGAGTAACTAAATGATTTTACTGGTTACTCACACATAAAGTAACTAGGTATAGGTTGCTCGTTACTGCGATTAAAAAAGAACGGGCTACGTCAGCTTGAATGTAACGCAATATTTTCTCGTTACTTTAAATGTGTCGTTTCCACGAAGCGGGAGCCGCTTCCGATATGTTGTAGCCGTTAATAATTCCTCGCTTTTTAGCGCGTTTCTTCGGGGATAACTGTGACTATGTTGACTTACCTTGTTCGCATCTTTTGACAGTCTATCTTGAGTTTTGTCATCGTGCCACTTACAGGTGCACGACCTGGGGTGTAAATTAGGTTAAGTTCAGGGTGGGACAAAATATAAAAAAAAAAATTAGTGTTTTTATTATCCCCACAAAATTAAACGAACCGTCGACGAACGCTCATTCTCCGCCCAAATGTAGCGCTAGGGGTTCAAACCAGATGCCAGAGTTTCGGCACTAATCGTTATTTTATTAAAAAGCTAAGTGATTTTCTAAAATTTTCAATGTAAAAACGGCGACCGACAGAGCTCGTAGAATACATGGAGCTCTACGGCGCCAGTTACCAAACACAGAGGAAAATAGTCCCCATATTTCCATAGAAATAATAAAAACAAAAATCACTTAAAAGACTTTTGCATAAGATGACGGAATTAGTACTGAAAATTTGGCTTCTAGTTCGGACCCATAGCGCTGCATTTGGATGGAGAATGAGCGTTCGGCAATGCGTAGTTCATTTTTTTTTTTTTTTGATTGGGGGGTAGGGGGGGGGGGGGGGGGAGGTTTGCTGATGATGACGTCATGCGCAGGCCTTCTCTTCTAGGTATCCCGCCGGACGACGACGTGAGCGAAATCTGTGGGTGTTGTCGGCGGCCTGACACTTTCGCTTGAATTCCGATCGGGTAGTATGCTTGGATGATGAAAGCTCTTGGCGACGGTACAGACGCTGCGAAGGGTTGGTGGGCAGTGGACCCCTCTGGGTGTTTCCCACGGGAGACGCCGGCGTGTCGTGGTGGGGGCTGGTTTGTGGTAGATGAATTGCATGGTTCGCCCAGCGTTTTCGTGTATATTGTGCAATGTGAGTACAAGGCGACAGACACGTGTCGCATTCTGCCACGTTTAGGCGCCGTGCAATATGGGGCGGCGCTTTGCTTAGATATATAATTGTATTCGCTAAGGAGGGAAAAAGACATAAAGGTTAACGTAGAGTAACTTTCCCGGTTGGCTGCTCTGCGCTGGGAGAATGAAATGAGGAAATTAAAAGAGAACGTTAGAGAGAAAAGAAAGCAGAGAAGACAAGGCGTGAAAGTTGCGAGGGTTGATTAATGCAATGTACAGGGCACCGTTCACTGACACCGAAGTTCATGTCCAATAGACAGAAGTTCAGGCGTGTTTGTCTTAGGAAACGAACAAGTGTTTTTGTGAAAGTGGTTTCCCTGTGTGGGTCGTCTCAGGCATTGAGCACCTGTGCCACAAAGAAAGGCCAATTGTTTCGCGTGCTTTCGGGTTTACCACTCTTTGTAGCGTCAAAGAAAACACTCACTTCGGATGTGATGAAGGGTTGGCTATGTTTGATAAGAGAATAAAGTTATCTTGTCTCATCAGTATTGTTATTATTACCGAAGGTTTAGCTACTAATTAAGCGAGTACCATTTGAAAGAAAACCTCAGAAAGGGCAGTTATTTGGAAAGAAGCTTAAATTGAGCGGACGTCTTATTTCAAAGAGTTCGTAAACGATATATTTCCTTGTAGCAAACAATCCTGATGACGCATAATGAATATGTTAAAGCACAAATCTTTGCTATGAAATCAGCTACATTACATCAGCAGATGACGAAAGAAAACAACAGACAAGAATAGCGGCCCAGAAAGTGGATTTCAAGTCATGTTTATGCTGCTGGCGATCGCATTCTTGTAAATATGCAGCTCTTCTCATAGTATACCGTGGCTCACCTTTGCCAATGAGCTAGAAAAATCGTTCAAGTACCGCGGTTTTCAAGTCGACCTTCCCAGGAGTACGCGACAACCTTACCTTGAGGAGGTTTGTGCTGGCAGCAGAGTTATTCGCCCTTCTGAGCCGCACGTGTGAATGAGCCAACTACGGGGACTTGGCGGATCGGCCTTGTCAGGCGCCCTACAATCGCCAGCCTGCAACGAAAACTGTTTTACGCATTCTTCCCTGAGGGGGCTTGGTTTTCTTCTTCAAGTGGATGCCTTTTTGGCTATCGCTCAACGTCTGCTCTCCGTAGTCGTGTTTTATGTTGGCAGGTGCAGTGCTTTTTTTCCAGCTACTCAGATAGCCGAACAAATGTCCACTAATTTTTTCTGTGGAACCCCGGACATAAGCCGACCGCTCTTTTTCGACCTGCAAAAAAAAAAAATAAAAATCTCGTCGGACTGAAGACTTTGATGCTAAAGCGCGGGCGCAACGAAATAATGTTCTTTAGCATGCTATACATCAACAAAACTTTCAGATGAACGTTGAGTTATGTTTCATGAATTTTAATGTAAGACTCCGCCTTGCCGAATTGCTTTGGATCAAGTCGCATTCTTGAAAGTTCGTTCTCATCATTGAATTCTAAAACTTTAACAAGTGAAATTAAATCTTAAAATGTAGGTATTACCCCATGATACTACTGGGGTTGACATTGATAAGAAGACGCGTAAATCCAAACTACGATGGCGCTTATTGCTTCTGTGACCAATTTTTGCACTTCCATCAACGCGTCGAACCAGAGTTTTGCCATGTTTTTCTTCCTGCCTTTTTCCAGTATTTTGTTTTCTATATTTTTTTTGTCTACAAAGGAGAAGGACTACCTCGTAATAATCATGATTTCAAAATATAGATGAATTGCGGCTCGAGGGTACTTGAGGACATGCCAAGTTCATTGCACGATGGCATCATTGGGAAGAGGCGCAGTATTGTCGAAACTCTTTATATGAAAGCTTGATGGATGAATCCTATAGAGACTGCTTTCACAATACCTAATCGAATTGAAGGTGTTATTACAACATCGAAAGGTATTCTATCTGTTGGCGACTCCGCGGTTTATATAATTAAGCTTTTAGTCGATTTCTTCGAGCCACAAAGGTTATTTTACATGAGCCGACTCTATATACTCATTCACAGCCACTTTCGCTTTGCCAATCGACGATGTAACTCCGCTTTATGTGCACAACGTAAGGACCAAACCCGATTTCGCCTGACTTCCTTATTGATAGAAGGAGATTACGTCCACTTTCGTTTGACCTTTCTTGAGAGAACGCATTATTTTTGTATGGTCACCTGTGCTGTTCGGGTGTCTTTCTCTTTTTTTTTTCTGATTTTGCTCGCTCGCGTTTTCTGTGTTTTTTTTTTTTTTCGCGGTGGGATTGGAAAGATGATTTGTTGCGCGACTAAGGATTTTTTTTAATGTTGTTGGTGCTTTCTCGAACGACCTTTATGAAGGCTAGTCGGCACTTCCTCATCGTGGAATCTCAAATCGGACGTGAACTTGCGAGGGCACCGAGGCACCTGACCCCTTAATCCACTCTCAGTCTACGAAACGTTTATAAATCTTTTTTTTTTTTTGTGCTAGCTGCATTGTTGGTTCTTGTTACGTCATTTTCTTCACGGAATTCGGCTTAGGGGGCAGCTTGCGAGATATGTCAGCTGTGGAGAAAAAAAAAAGTGTCGCGAGAGCTTATCCTTTCAAAATTGCGGCCGACATTCTGAACAGGAAAATGTGATGATTTCTCGGAAGTGTTTTTTTTTTTTTTTTCGAACGTAAGATGTTTCATCTAAGACCAAGCTGATGGCGAAAACATTCGCCTTATATAAATTGACAGCAACCAATATGCTCTGTGTAAAACACAACGCGAAGCGCTAACGGTTTCTCACTGCTCACGTTTTGTTCTAAATCGCTGCAAATTGGCTAAAAAATGCTCTCCACAGCGACGTAAACAAGAAATGTCAGATGTATCGTTCATTTCTTAATTATAATAAGTATAATTCGTCTCTTCAGGTCAGTACAGTTAAATATCAAAGAAGATATTGTGATTGGGATATTGTGGCCGCCTGTTTTAGTGTTATTGAAAAAGAACGTCAGACACAGGCTTCGCGGCATGATTACTTTATGTTTGACTGCAAAGTATTACCTCAAGACGTTTATTAGGCATATAACAAGCGTCTTTTGTTTTATTTTTAGCCAATTTTTTGCCTTAATTGCCTCTCACTGTTCCACTCCTTTTCAACGCGGCTTCCTATACCAAAGACGTGTCTAGGGCGGCAGGGTCAACGAACCACCTGCATCTTTTTTTTTGTTTTTTGTTTTCCTTTGGTTTGTTTTTGCGGACGTTACAAAACAAGGATGCTTAGATGAAGCTCACGTCTGCAAACACGCCTCCGAGATGCTACCGCCTTCCTCGTTTTCGCCACGCACGTTTGGGATGTCTTCAGGCCTGGAAACGATTGTTTCTCGCTTCTCAAATCAGCACGCACCATCTCCGCACGTCCGCGTGCCGAGAGAGAGAGACATGACGGGCTCTCCATCAGCGAATATCGCCATTATTGGTAACGGTTCACGCGCGCCTAGAATAGCCGGCAAATCGTTCGACCGACCACCCGCTTTGCGGGCAAAAACATCCAGAAAGCGAACGCGCTGTAACTGGCATCTCGTTTCAGTCCCGAAAAAAGAAGCGACCGAGACAATTCCTTTTCCCGACGTGCCCTCGCGTCTTATTTCGGTTCACCGTTTGCTCCTCTTCGCAACTCCAACACGTCGCTCGCCCTCTCGCGGAAGAACGAAGAACGCCAGAGGTTGACAGTGGCAGGGATCGTCTTCGTTGGTGCGGTTAGTGCGGTGTTGCCGCATGGTCCTTGTCTGCGTGTTCGTGCATCATGTAGCTTTAACAAAAAAAAAAAAAAAAAGCGAGTGCGCAAACTCAGGAATTGTTTCATTCCGCTCCGCGACTTTTAGAAATCCAAATGTTCATTTTCTTAACGCGTGTCAACATCTCCCGTCACCTGTGATATGCTCCTCCCCTGACCGCTTCGTATTTGTAGCCAAATAAATTAATTTGAGCACACTGACTAGCGTCAGCGAGCAGGCGCACGGAACATTCTGGAGAATCTATCCCTGTCTCTTCCGCCATCTTGCGACTACCTCCCCGCCATCTATTATAGGGCGTTGGAGTTACGAATACTCCGCCTTGCCGTCACTTGCCAAACGGCGGAGGCTACGGTCCCAGTCAGCCAATCAGCGCGTCGGAGGGAGACACGTGACTGTATTATATCTCATTAGTTGCGCGCAGCCCACGCTGTCGAAGCCATGGGCAGCAGGATGAAGAAAACCGCTTTCGTACAAATTTTGAGTGACAGGCTAATCTTCAAGGGGCTGCAAAGCGACGTTTGGGACGCACAAAAAGAGGTTCGGGTATGAGGGGAGTTCCTCCTTTCCCTCTTCTTCAACTGATTGGGTTACGCGCTCGCCCCTGCACATTTGGTAAGGGCTGTCACGTGTTTCGCCTCCGTCTCTCTGATTGGCTCAAAGGGGCCGTAGCGATCGCTCTTTGCCAAGTTACGGTGAAACAAAATATAAACGGGGAAGGAGGCATGAACGAAAATGAAGATATGACCAAATCGAGACAATAGATTACGATCAAAAAAGAAACGGGTCTCTATACCTTGGAGATGGTCGCCGAGGCAGGTTAGTCGACCTTCGACAGACACTCGGCGAGCTCATTCGAAACTCGTCCGCCAAATACACTGCAGCTCATCGAGTCAGCTTAGGCCCCCTTGGAACATTGTTAACAAATCGTGTTCTCGTCCCTTAAAAACAAGAACAAGAAACACAAACAAGTCGTGTTTTCTTTCTTTGTGCGCAGGCGCAGCTCCCAGTGCAGTGTTTGTGTTCTACCGCGTCCCGTATAGGAGGTGTATGCAGTGATTGAGGGTGCGTCTTCCTCGAATTGTCATGAGTCGCCTCAACTATTGTTTGTTGTCGACTCGAATAATAACCGGCGCTCTGTCCGAATCTCTCCGATGCCCGAACGAACCGTCGTCGTTGGTATTCGGCCCGCTGACTGAGCTTTCTCCCTTTGACGTCTCATCCTTCAAACTGTTGCGTCCCGAGAATAACCCTTCTCGTTCAGTCACGACCTGCGTAAGTCCAGAAGAACTTTCGCTCTTATTTTTTTTTTTCTATCTTGAGATCTTTGGAACGGCTTCTATTCCCTCTTCCTAGCTTCCACTTTGTCCGTCGCTTCGTCGTATTTTTGCACTTGGCCGAGAAAATGGATCGATAAAAAGCTGCGGCAACAGCTTAGCTGCCCTTTATGTTGCCTTTAAACAATGGACGTCTCCACTGCTGCCAGAAGCGATCCTTCAAGTCACTCGATCTTTTATCTTTTTGTTCTCGTTTATGTTGCTTCGAGTGGCGGTCACGCGTCTATATATATATGCGTTAGTGTCGTGTCTGATGGGGACCTCTAATATTTTCAAGCTGTACGATCGAGGACCACCTGCCCCTTTTTTTTGATTATCGGTTTCTCTTCGAGAATAATGCGTATGGTTGCCGGTGCAAACGCAAGAAACTCTAGTAACTGACAGGTTGAGAGTCTCTGGGCAGGGTTAGGTGCGTATTCCAGAGATGAGCGCTGATTGCTTTTGTTAAGTAGTTTATGAGGGTCAGCTGCTGCTAGGTAATCATGCAACTGGGTGTAATTCGTTACAGGCCTCGTGGAAAGTATCATGTTCAGGCTTTAGGCCCGCTGCACTATTGTTAAGACATGTCGCGTGATATTGATTGGATTCCACCATGAAACTGCGACTCTAGCTCAGAATACTCAAACTGAGAAGAAAATCTGTCCCTCAAAATATATTTTAAAAAAACACATCTCCTATTGTCTCCCCCCCCCCCCCCCCCCTCCTCTCTTTTCCTACAAAAAAAAAATCCTCTAAGCTTAATTACTAGACATAACTTAACCCCAAGACTGGAGGAAGCAAAAACGACACACAAAGTCTAGATACTGCGGGTGCGTGTGTGTGCGTGTGCATGTGTGTGTCGTTTTTGCTTCCTGTAGTCTCGGGGTTGAGTAATGTCTAGTAATCTCTGCCAGCTCGTTTGGGCCTTCCTTCCTGTTTCCCTAAGCTTATCTAAGGGTATTTTGTTCCTAATGTTCCCTCTATCTTTCTGGGCTCTCGGTTGTTTTTTACGCTTTTCGGAATGTACGAATAATTAAATACACTCGTGTGGGCGCCCTCCGCTGTTATACGTGTCTATTAAGATAGCGGGAAGTTAGGCAGTGATAGCACCAATGTGCGTCTGATGTCCCCCCTGTGAACGAGCAATTTAGCCGGTGCGGTACGGCTGCTTATAGGTAGCTTAAGGAAACACGGGCCTGGGGGAGTTCCGAGCATCTCATTATCACTCCGCAGCCAATCAGACTGCTGGATTAGCCGATAAGAGCGCCGAGGAACCAATCACGTATTGAGAATCGGGGGCATAATGTGTCACGCCCTGCGTGTCTCAAAAGACCTGTGGCAATAGCCCGGGGACTTGAAGGTGCATCAAGCCGCAGTAAAGCTACTATAGAGTGGGAATTAAATACAACATACCGGGCAAAAATTATAGACGCAGCAGCGAACCGTTTTGCCGAAATGGGGGCTCACCTAGCAGCCCGGAAAACGCTATTGCATTGCAGAAGTCTCCGTGGCTTACAGGTTGCTACAGCTCTTCCAAAGATGCAAATGCATTCATTCGCAGAACTGCTGCCGGTATAATTTAGAAAGAAAAAAAAAAGCGGTTCGCTCATTCACGTGCGCACAGCTGGGAACCGGAAAATGCGTGCGTACAGATAGAGTGGCGGCTGGTGAGGCAAATTGGATCTCGGGTGTGTTGTTGCGGGACGTACGCAGTCAGCTTCTGACTTGGCTGAGATCAAACCACAGACGCGGTGCGGTCGAAGGAAGCTTAGCGTTGTTTGGCGGTGGCGACGTTGTTATCAGTTAATGTATAGTGCTGTTTATAGACAACTCTTACTTGGAGAGATTGGGCTGTTCGTGCAAGTAGCAGCCCTGTGTGTTCTTTGGCAGCATATGCTTGCCCTTGTTTAAGTTCTCTTTTTTTATCTTTTTTCTTCGAGAGTACCTACGATGTGTCTCGGTCGATTACGTTGCGCAAATAGGGCGATTTAGGCCAATAAGAAAGAGTAGCGGAGCAGCTGACTGCGACCTTCAGTGGCGACGACGACGGTAGTGGCGCACGACGCGGTGCACGAGACCTCGCCAAAAATCAGAGCTGCCAAGAAGGGAGACCTGCATAGATTCGTCTCGGGGGAATTTCGTTAAGCTAAACTGCCCGTATGGCATATGTGCACTTCAAAAGGATATTAGTGTACCAAAGGTAGAAACTCTATGTGGGAACCTAAGGAGTATAGGTGAATGGTATCTCATACCGATGGTACACGCGGGCGTACCTCGGTAGAGAAACGAGGCATCCTGTCCGTGACGATTTCTCGGAAAAGTTCATGTTATAGAATTCAAAAATTGACCCTGGGAAGTTGGAAATTTTTACTTTATTTTTTATTCTATTTGTTTTCTGAGAGAAAGCACACGACTCTTGATTCCTGGAGTCTGCGTTTCTTCTATGGTAAGTATATTTTTATGCCTATTTTTACGTCCTCTTCGCAGTTTCGACGAAGTGGGACGTTTTTCGTTTTGAATTTCGGCGGTGCTTCCGGGCAGCGACGTGACTGCGCAACAGAGTCACCGACCTCAATCAGCTTAAGGTCGTGATGCCTCGTAGCGCGACGTACTTGTCCAGAATCAAAAGACTAGCGCTGACGTCACGATGGCCTACCATCGTAGTCTTGTACAGGTCAAACAATTCGCCACCAATTTCCTGCATCGCCGCCATGACGTGCCGCGCTTCCGCCTGTTTCTGAGTCCAAGGGTGAGTTTGGAACGTGCACGAAGAAAAAAGAAACTGAAGGAGAAGACGAGATAAGAGCGTGCGGCGACGTAAAAACGCCGAGCTCTGATTGGAAGGATTGTGTGCAGAGACGCAAAGGCAACCAACCCACTATCCTTCCGAACCCGAATCTCAGGGCCGAAAGCAGGGTTTGGCGTTTGGCGTTCGAACGTCGCACTCAGACGACGCTCTTGTTCCCTCTGATTATAGGGAGGCATTGGGCAGAGCAAACGCTACTAGGCTTCGCGTCCACCCACTATCCTCGTAATAAAAATTCGACGCTTTGACGCCACCGCACGTTCCCGTTTCCTCCCCTCCTTCCGTTTCTACCTGCATTAATCTCCCTCGAGATGGACAATGGCCACGAAGGTGAGCAGCCCGAGGAGCGCATTGAAGTTGCAGCAGGTCGCGTCTGGTTAGAGAGAAACAATGTAGCAACTGGGACGTATGTGCGTGAGAACAACCTCCAAGATTTCCATTCCCCGATTAATGAGCTCGTTAAGTAGCATTCCTCCACCTTGAGAAGATGGAGAGAAACGAAATGTTCAAGTTCGTGGTAGCAACTTCGTTAAAAGCTGCGCTTGCCATAGCCACGTGCTCATGCAAGTATCCTTCGGCGAACCAATTTCCTTTGTAAATTGGCTCAGTTCATGTGAATGAGAGGTCAGTCGTAGAAACCATTTAATTAATCGTCTTTTAGATGCTGCCCCTTTTATTTATTTTTAATGTGCTGTGTACCACGATTTGAACATACGCAGCAGCTCTCCTATTCGAATTACAAATTATTCCTATTTGGTGGGTACTCGTCGACTTATTCGATGAGCCTCCACCATTAATGTCTGCGATCATTTCTTTAAGCTCCCCGCAGAAAAGCTGCATCACATGAACTTTTTAGTATGTACGGGAAAATGCGCCTAAAATAGTTTTACATTATTTTGAATCAGCCTGTCGTGAACACAAGTCTAGACGCCGGAGCCACGGACACAAAGTCAACAGATGTTGACAGGGTCAGGGCCCGTACAAATAGTAGACGGATTTTAAAGTGATAACTTTACGGCCGACACTTTGCAGAGATCTTGACCTAGGGGGCTGTCGTCACGAGCCTAGGGGAAAACTCCCTCCGCTCTTGGCGCGAAGCCAGGGAAGTCGGGTTTTCCCGTTTGCCGCGCAGCCCGGAGAGAGAAGAGATGGGCGCCCCAGGATCCCGCCAGTAACGGCGCGACGAATGGAGAGTCTTCCTGTCGTCTGCTTAAAAGACTTGTTTTCAAACATTACTCGCGTTATGCGAAATCCCACTTTGGCAGTATCCAGTTGCTACGCGTAATGTTGGATGGTTTCAGAAATTTCCACCGCGCTTACCCACTTCACAAATCACCGAGCACTGATGACGGTCGTCAGTGGCATCCACGGCGAAAACCTCGACGGCTATGAGAATTAATCACGTCGCACCTCCGCCCTCAGGTACCTGACAGCACCATTCCGCCCGCATTGCGCAACCATGCTACAGCTGTCGCTTTTGTTTTTCGCGCATTTTGGTCGAAAAATAAGTTTGTTTTGTAATGTCAATTCGTAATGTGCAAATGTCAATGGTATTTGTGCACTATTTATTGAGCAATAAAGGGTGATCGGTGGTCGAGTGGGCTAGCGCACACCAGCTCGGAGCACGTGGAGCGAAAGCTCGCGCTGCAGCACCCAGGGATCCTGGGTTTGATCGCCAGCCCTGCCCGTTTTGATCTGGATGAGCATCGTACCGGCGTGCGGCCGTGTACCCCTACTGCGTGGTGCACGTTAAAGACCCCAGGCTAGCAATTGTACTGCACTGGCTAAATTGCTCATCTACAGCGAGTGACTTGTCGCAACTCTGCAATGGCTGACCAACTACACGCTGTATAAATATCCCCACAACCCCAATTATTATTGAGCAATAAGGGTATTGCGTTATTAGGATTCCAAACTGAAGGCTCTGATTCCATAGCAGATACGCAGTACAATGTCAAAATTAATCAGTAGTCGAACTTAAGGCGCGATAAGTAACCAGGCGCCCACCTTCTTGGGCAAAATTAATTAAACTTCGCCACCGAAAAAAGAAAAACAAAAAATAGTCGGACACTAAACGATTCCCCGACCTTGGCATTCTTGCAAAACGGGCGACCCCGCTAAAAGGGGGACAACCGTCGAAGGGTCATTTTTAAGACACCGCAAAACCTCCCACAGCCCACGGGAGCGGCGCTTATCATTCTGCTCCCGCGAATCGGAGTCACCGCGCACTTCGGTCTTCTGTTTAAGAAGTTTGT
Source organism: Ixodes persulcatus (assembly GCA_013358835.2). Lineage (NCBI taxonomy): Eukaryota > Metazoa > Arthropoda > Arachnida > Ixodida > Ixodidae > Ixodes > Ixodes persulcatus. The sequence goes on along the minus strand of JABSTQ010009496.1, from coordinate 433,740 downwards.
CTCTTTGTTTTTGTTGTTGTTTTTTGCAAGAGACCGGCTCCTAAATCACACGCGGGAGTGCCTAAAGGATTAGACCAACCAGCCCCACTGACTCGGTTTCGAAGCGGGCCAGCGCCACTTTCACTCTCATGCGGGCAGTGGAACAAATCAAGAGGCGAACAACAACAGAGTTGCGTCTTCGCGAAGGTCGAGCAGCGGCTTGTGAGGGCTCTCCGAATATAAATCGACCTGACGCGATAAATGCACTCGAAGTGAGCCCTTCCCTCCCGTGGGGACGCATTTGGAGTTGAACGATGGTCCGTCTTCACTAAAAGCCTGCATGAATGCGGGATGACCTTTACGCTTCTCTCTCGGCACCCATTCTCGACTTCGGTGGACTGAGGCCAGTCGAGACAGGGAACAAGAAAATTCGAAAGGCGGGGCGTTGTTGCTCATTCCGAACGCTTCATTTGTCCGGTCAGTTTGCGTTGGAAGAGCTACGGCGGTATCTCGGCTGCTGATTGGTGAATCTGATAGGTGGTCGCTGTGACACTATACGCGTTCTTGATTCCTCATTGGCTTAACGAGCCCATGGTTTTTCGCTTTGGTCCAACTTCTGCAGCAGTACGGGCTGTGCGATAGGCTCATTTAGGGCTTGCATCGCGTGCATAAACCATGTTTCCTGAGAAAAGATGCACCGTGTTCTAATTTGATTCTTTTAACGTAGAATGAACGATGATCGGGCGACTTGACGTCCGAGCTCTGTCTATTTGTCCGTGTTAGCGCGAAAAACAAACATACGTTGATAGCCGGGAATCAGGCTCTTCGTTTGACATGTTCGCCGCAAATGGGGTGCCTAAACACGCATGTCTTTCTGTAAAGCTAGAGATTAAAACAAAACAAAAATTGAATATGTATGCCGGGCCTGTAACAGCTGAATAATAACGATGTATGTCTCCACTTTTTTTTTCCCCTTATCCTTCACCGTGTCAGCAACGAGCCATGTTAGGGCGACTTGCCCGTTCGCTTCTTTTAGGATGGCATTCTCTGAAGGGTTCGCTTTCCATTGAGCGTATCGACGGCTTAAGGCTCAAGCTTGTATATTGTTCAAAAACGGAGGAAGGTGGGGTCGCGATGTCGAAAAACGTTTAATTACCCGTGTTGTTGATGCTAGACCCTAGACTTGCTCGTTGGAGCATTTAACTTCCAATCGGTCATCATTAAAGTCCAAGTTGTTAACATTCCAAGAGGTGCACCCCGCAATTTGGCTTAACGCCTGTATTTTCTTTTCTTTTTTGGCGTACCGACGTGATGGAAGCGAGGAGCGTTGAATGAGCGATAACGCCTGAAACTGGGTCACGTACCCATATCCTAAAGCTCTAATTTCTAACTTGCGCGAATGTTGTCAAGTTTCGGCAGCACCTTCTATCCCGACGTCCTCCATCTTCGAAGCCTCTAACACCCGTCGCGCATGCAGGTACGAACGTAGGCGAGCTATTCATCATTCATTTATTTATTTTACCCGTCCACGAAAAGCCGAGGCCACGGTAATGATGCACAACGGAAAAATTAGAGATCCAGTCAGAAACAAACCAAGCGCTACAAACTTCAAGTTAAAGAAGTAAACATCTTTTTCACCGAGGGAGTTCTACAACCGCTCACACGTAAGGTGTAAGCCGTTCCGCAAGTTAATTCAGCGCTTGTAACAACCGTAACAATTGAAACAACCTGCATACACGTGAGGACTATTTAATGCGTTTTAACAGTATAACATTTGGAGGTTCTTTGTACTGCCTTCACGTTAGGATTACTCTTCTGTCGGAGTCACGCGGTGTTCGCTGCGACAGGTTGACGGAATTATTTGCGGACGTGCCGGACGCGCCTCGAGCTTATTCGGAGTTTGTTTGCTTCACACGTATGTGTGGTACGAACATGTCTGCACACAGTTTGTGCATGTCCGATGTCATACATATCGAATACCGCATAACCTCGTTGCCTCAAATGCCGTATAGCTTTTTTTTTTTATTTTGAACGTTTAAGCTTGTAAACAACCAGACAACATGCTCATCGATTAAATTTATGCGTGAAAACGCCGTGTATCATTTGCGTTCTTATTCAGAAGTGTCACTGTCTGCGCCCTTGCGTAAGAACTTGGCGCATTCACGTTCACTTATATCGCAACCGAAACACGCAACTCTATTCCACAAAGACTGACTGCCACGTCATATTTCCATTCGCTCAAAAAAGCGATACATGTAAACTACAGTCTGTATTTTTCATGAACATGTGTTTTGTCTACCCGTCCTCATCTTTTTTATCCACGTACCCAAAGACTCAATACACATACAAAAGCAACAATTAACTGTCTTTTTTTTTGTCTTTTTTTAACTGTTTGAAAGTCAGGGGTGGATTTAAGGGGAGGGGCGGGGGCGCCCTTTAATCGCTCCTCCTCCTCCCCATCCTCCTACATCCTCCTCCCTACGCCTGCGGGCTGGGGGTTGGCCGGGGGGGGGGGGGGGGGGGGGGGGGGGGATGGCGGGTGGTGAAGTTTCTATATCAATATTTTTTATTTTAATTTGTATGACGTTACTTTGTCGTACTTTTCAATTGGTTTTACATATCTTCTTTATTGTCACGTGCGTACAAATTTTCTTTCTGTAACTCTGTTCCTTGCTTACTTATAATGTTTCTTTCATTGATGTTAAATGCTGGGCTAAGGTTTGATCACTAACCTACCAAGAAGTCATTTTACGTTATTTAATTTTTTTTATATTTGAGACCTATGCTTGAATAAATATCTTATGACTTAGCAACTTGTTTAGTAATAAAACCACACTATGACTTGACTCGATTTAAAAGGACCGTCAGAGAAGGAAGAGATACGCCAAAGACAGAATCTGCAGATGGTTTTTCGAATCATGTATAAGCAGTGTCGGCGGGGTTTGTTTCAAGGCTCCACTATGTCCCCAGAACAAAATCGAAAGATGCGAAAACCGCTGCCCGCAAAAAATGTTTTCTGGTTTAAAAATTCGCCTTGACAAAAAAAAAAAAAGAATAAATAAGAACAGACAAAAAACGTAGGGTTTCCTGGGAACTCCTGTATTGTAATGGTCGCAAAATCGGAGCGCTTTGTGCATCAAGTCTCTGTGGAAGCGGAAAAGTTCGAGACAGCCCTGCGGTTTCACTTTTCAAGAAAAGCTGAAGGCACGCGGCGACCGTGACCTAAATGGGTGTCGTTCCTCCCTGTGTCCCAAAGACAAAAGCCATCCTCGAAATAGAGAGCAAGCCTGGACCGGAGCACGTCTAGATGCTGCCACTCAACCTCCCCCGATAACGAGGACGCGTTTCCGACGGGCACGGCTTCTCGGCATGTTCCTTTTGATAGGGAGTATTGGTAGATCGTTCCGCTAATTCCGATACGAATACCCGATACCTCGCCGACGCTTTTGCGTACACATCGTATCGTTATGCATTGTTATCAATCAAAGATATCGGAATGATGGAAGTTATAGTAGATCTCCCCCGTGATGCCGACAGAGATACCCGACGCTCGGCCGACGCCTTTGCGCATGCCTTGTATCGTTATCGGGTATCGTTATTAGGGGGTTTTAGGGAACCGTTTTTGCACGTCCGATACGATACGATGGGCCCTCCGGTACGAAATGCGCATATGCGAGCCTTCTGCGGTTGCGCATGCGCGGTTCGTATCGGGGGGCCCACGGTACCGTATCGGACGGGCAAAAACGGTTCCCTAAAACCCCTTTTTGGAAGTATCGGAACGATTCACTAGGGAGTTTAAACAGATCGTTCAGATGACTCTGATAGCAAAACTGACTTCGCGGGCGTCCTTACGCATGCATTGTATCGTTTTGAGTATCGTTATCGGGGTATTAAAACGATCTACTGACACTCCTTGTTGTCCTCTTTCCAAAGACGATATGATAGACACAATTTCTTGAACCGTTGTTAAACTTACGCGAGGCAAAATCGGCTCGCGAATATAGCGCTGAAAGCAATCGAAATCAGTTGAGAATCTGTAGTAAAAAAGTAAGGTCGGCGCAAAATGGTATCTTCAGAAATATTTCTGAACAAAAATCGCTTGGTTGTCTCGAAGACATGATGCCATCGAACCACGTAAACTAAATTGATTTATTATTGCGGGTGTCCACCGAATGACCGGTGATGTAACACCATATTAGTCTTTTATATGAGTTTCCCATCTAACGACAACGATATTGTCTGGTGTTTTAAATTCAAATTAATAGGATATATGTCGATGTTGTGTATGAACTGTACTTCAATTTCAGGATTGTTTTAGATATGACTATAGAGTTCGATATGATTGGCTGGTTAAGGTGGGGACACCAGAAAGAGCAGGTGCACGTTCGTAAATGTGTTAAAGGGATGCTGAACCGAAATTTTGGGTGGAAATTCTTGGTCGCAATGGCATACATAGCATGTCCTTTACTTCTAAATGACGTTGTTTTGAGCGAGAAGGCGTATAAAATTGAATAAACAAGAAAAATACAATTTTACGCGACCCCTGGTGAGCGTCGTGGAAAGCTCGCTTCGTGACGTGCGCATTCTCATTCGCCTCAAAAGACAGACGTAGCCAAGACAAGCCAGGCGCTAAGCCGGGTGGCGTTTGTTATGGTTAGTACCACGCGGGCTCTGCCCCATATTTTGGATTTCCGCGACCTCGGCCGGTCGGCGTTCGGCATTGCCTTTTGCGATCTCTTTACTAGTATGGCGACGTATAAAATCGTCGGCAGCAGCAGTAGCAGCAGCCTCAGCATCCTCAGCAGCCGCAGCAGCAACAGGAGCAGCAGAACAGCCGCCGAGCGAAGAATCAAGGCGAGCACCAACGAACGAGGAGAATGCGCGGAGGCACCAGGGGCGCTGGGGGCGCCGAGAATGCGCACGTCAGTTCCGCTACGCCTGCTCTCAAAAGGACTCACTCGCGCCGGCGGCTTCCGGCCGAGGATTCGCTCTTAATTCAAAGAAATACAATAATTCGGGCCCCATCCGTCTGATTGAATATTGTTTTTAGGTACAGTACCATCCCGTGAAGCCCGCTCGGGCAATAATTATGAGATTTCAAATATCGGTTCAGCATCCCTTTAAAGAAATGCATTGGTAGCGGGGAAAAAATTATTAGGCGCTCCAAAAGATTTCACGAGGGTGTTACATTTACGTAACACAATCAGCAGAACCTTTCTGTCAAGAACGCCTTTCGCGCTCTCAGCCATTAAAGTGATAACATACTCCCAATGCCTACAGAATTCATTGAAGTGAATAACGCACGAAGTTCGCAATTCTTCCAAAACAGGCTCTTAATAGTTTTCCTGTTTTAGACACAGCTATAGACATACACGTAAACAAGAAGGTAACTTTCATATCAGGGGTGATAAGCAATGAATTAAAAAAGGACAGATATTTCTTAAGATTTGAGAGCTTCTTGAGGCGATTCGCAATTTTCACAAACTCTAGGGTCGCGCAGGCGCCATTTAAAATGGCCAGCAATACTAGAGCTTGGCCTCATATGTTCATGTCAGGAAGCTGTACGCCACCATATTTATTGTGAAGTCGATCATTTACAAACAAAGAAGCGTAATTTACCCACCGCTGCAGCACCATCGCTGAATCGCAAATAACTTCTGTTGTAAAAAAAATGCGTAGAATGCAAAAAGAACGCGTTATTACCGTTTTAGAGATTTAGATCCCTTTTCGGTTCCTCTCAAGTTATATGTGTATTAAATAAACATTATGTGTATATGTAAGCGCCTCGTGACGTTACGAATAACCATAAAGCAGATCTAATTGGCAGGTTAGTCACCTATGAGAGATTATCCAACATCAGGTAGTGATCTGTCTTTTTTGTATCTTACAAGCTTCTTCAGTTTAATAAATATCTACCAACTAGACACATATCCGTCTAATTACTTCCTCCGAAGAGTTTGATATGGTACATTTCAGTGAACATCTAGAGATCTGCATTTCTTTACCTGTAGAAGGGAAAATTTTAACGCACATACGGCGAATTGACTTATTTCTCTCGCTGGTTATGCTTCAAATATTAATAATAAAAAAATCTGCTTTATGTTATGCCTATTTTCTACAAGATTGGGACAGAGCATCTAAAAATGCTCAGTAAAGAAAAGAAAAACGAGGGTTGCTTTGCTATCTGCTTATCTAACTCGACAAAATATATGCACAAATAAAACACCAACACGTCGGTTTCCGCACAATACGCCAGTATACTTGATCGGTGTTTCTACACGCAACGATGCCTTCAGCGCCGGTAACCGCAATCAGATAGTCGCAAGAATAAAAAAGAAAATGTGCGTGTGTTTGTGGGGGGGGGGGGGGAATAAAATAGCAGCCTTGAATCGACCGAGCCGGCAATTTGACCCAAAACTGCGGAGATTCCCGCACCAGTTCTTTGTGTCAGTGGGGCCAACCGGTCCCCCGCTGATGCTCTCGGTCTGCGCATGCGCGAAAGAGAGATTGAGTTTCCGCGGGTTAAAGCAATACCACGTAGAAGGCAAGGCCTGGCGCATGACATCATCGTTAGCGGATCCCCGAGCCGTCCCAAGCGGCAAACACGCTGAAAGTCGACGAGAGACACCGCAAAGCCGCAGACGCGCCCGTCTTGGCGTCGCCGCCTGCTAGCATCGTGCATGTTGTGAGACGCTGCAAGACGCATTGGCGGCGACGCTGACGCAAGCTAGATGGCGCTGATTGAGTCCACTAGTGATGACGTTTGGGGGGAAATGGCGGAGGCCTTGTCTTCTAGGTGATGTTGGTTGAACCCGTCGCGCGTCGCTGAAATTACGCTCTACAACGGCAACAAAGCGCCGCAACAAGACACCACGAAACGAGAAACAGCAGCAACAACGGCGGCAACAAGCAAAAAAGCTACGGCACCAGCCAAGACACTGGGTCACTTACGCTGTCGTGCTGAAGTCGCGGCATCTCCTTGACGCAATCCAGCTCTGTTTTGGCTCCGCACACAGTAACCCTCGAATAGTATCACTCCGCCGTGTATTCGAAACAAAAATGGGACAGGTAGGGACGTCTTCCTCGAGCAATATTCGGTGTAAACACTAATGCCGGATATAAACAAAGAACGCGAGAAAAACAAACTGTCTGGTTAAAAATATTAATAGTTCAGGCAACATTCGAAATCACAGAATGAATAGATAAATGAAGGCGTTTGTAGACAAACAAATAAGCTTAAAACTGTGGCGATGTAGGATATTTAAACACATTTTTTCGTATACCCGCATATTTGCCGGAATTATTCGAAGAATATATCATTTTATGGAAATGATTTCTTTTTTTTTAGATCTTTATAACGGTTTTTGGTTCTTCCCATTGGCTTTTTTCTTACTGTGCATTGAGGTGACAATACATTTTCTGGTCTTGCAGTTCCAGATATTTATAGAGCGAAACATTACTCAATCTATTGTATCGCAACTTTGCGGAGAATAAACATGCAACAACAACGTCTATACGACCATTGATTAATAAATCTTGTTTTCTAAAAACGCGTTCTATCATAATTACTATTATACGGTGCATCATCGTCATAATCCTCCCTATCACCTGCAGTAAGGCCGTCACAACAGTCCCTCTGCCGCCCGGCCTCCCGTATAATGCACTTCATTGAAGTACCTTTGATAATTAATATACTGAACTGAATTAAATTGGGGTGTAGTCTTGGACCTTCACGTTGCACATATATCACGTGCTTGTGCCTACATTACTAAGACGTATACACATATTCAGGCGACATTGACGCTTTTCTCAGAAAGACACATTTCCGCTGGTAATGCATAAACTACCGTAGTTGCTCGAGTAATAGCCGCGCTGTTTATAAACAAATCCTGTGGGTCTGCTTTCCTGCAGAGCACGGAAATAACGAAAGACCGCGATCGACAGAAAAAATTGTAGCGATTTACGGGACAGATATAACGTCTTCACGGGAAAATGCTATCTGCTCAGATCGCATTTTTACGGAGAATCGTGTTTTCGACCTCGTTATTCGCTGCATCTTTTATACAGCGCGCGATGATTGGATGTATGGGAGTACTACAGGAAAGTAAACGCAAGGGCCTATTACTGGATAAAACACGGTATTAGCCGCAATACAACAATAAAGTAATAATAGTTATTATTCATGATGGAATAATAAGCGTCCCTGCATTTTTGTATGCAACACCGTTGCGTTGAGATGCACTCTCTTCTTTGGCAAGAAGTTGCTATAACTCGATTGTGACGCGTCACCTGTGATTTTAAGCGAATGCTGCTATTCTATAGGGGTTGTGGCTTTCCCAATAGAACACGGATGCTTTCGCGTGACACGGCGGATCAAAATATACCCTGAATCGAAACTTACTTTTCTCCAGACGCAATTTTACCGCAGTAGGGTAAAAAAAAAAAAGAGCAAATACGAGCAACACCAAAGTAGGAAAAGGGAGATACAAGATTAGAGAAGCCTCGAAAGTCTAGCGCTTCTTGTCTCAAAGAGAAAGCCCGTGCAGCTCCTCGCACCACTACTCGCGTTCTCACGGTCGGCTGCACGTGGTGCATCTCTGCGCGACGCTTTCTCTCTGCCGTCGGAGCTCAAAACTCAGAGTGCCATATGGACGACTAGGAGCCATTTGTTTCGTTGCTTCGCGACGAGCAGACAATCGGAGGCGTCATTAGGAAAAGTAGCTCTTCGTGCCTAGACGCATCTTCACAGCGTGCTCGGTTCAACCAGTTGATGTCAGCGTGAGCGGGAGTTGGGGGTTTCTGAGACCTCAGCGTGGATCGGCGTGAATTGCAGACCGATTTCGCGTAATTGGTGGACACCGAGTTGCAACAATCTAACGGCATTGTTGTTGTTGCTGTTTTTCTTTCTTTCTTTTTTTTTTACGGTAGCGGCCCCGTTAAGGAGAGATAATCAAATGCTCGGGACACGCCCTGGGGTTCTTAAGTTATCGGTGGCTCTAGACACCGAGTATCCCGCTTGGGTTTGTAAGACTAGGTTTTCAAATTTCAAAGCGTACGGAGCTCCTGAGTCTCGTGGAAAATAAATTGCAGCGTCCCTGGCTCTTTTCCTTACATTAGCGCGTGAAGCGTATGTTTTCTTTGCTGCAGATTGTTAAATCTAAGAGCGTGGCGTCCCAGACGATAAGCGATCGCTTAAAAGTTTCTCGGGGAAGGGGCTTAAATAAATTATGATAAATGACGCCTCCTTGGCAGCCGCGGAATACACTTCCGGATGTTCTTTGAACTTGAGAGGGAAAAATAAACGATTACGAAACAGCAAAAAAAAAACAAACATAAAGAATGTACGAGAGTGTGGTGACGGATGAACACACTGGGAGAATTACATCTTCTTCTTGCAAGCGACGTCTCGCGCGCTTACATCTTCATTGCTCACTTCTGGTGAGCGAGTGTACAGCGTAGGGCTACGTATCTCTTCACGCTTAAAGTGACTGCCTCATCTGGTCACCCTTATGTTTTCGATACGATATCTCATTCTAAATACGGTGTTATTGCAACAAAAAAAGCTACGTTTCATTTGAAAAAAAGAAAAAAAAAACTGTACGGAATTTTATAGTGCATGTCCCTACGTGTCTAGACTCTAAACTAAAAAAAAAAAAAAATACACAAAGAAAGATATTTAATTATTCAGTATTGTCTAAAAAACATTTCTATTGCATGTTGCCTAACAGTAGAAGTTGGTATTGGCAACTCGCAGTGTCTTTCCAAATGATGTAGGTGTAAGTAGCAGCAGTTGCTTCGAGATCACATCCGAGAATTGTAGTAGGACTTTCCTTCGGTTCCAAATATAGGGACCTCTAAATGCTTCTTAGTTGGTAATAATAATAATAATAATAATAATAATAATAATAATAAGTGGGACATAATGAGGTAATGTTTGCGGGCACATCAAAGCCAGCGAAGGGCTTGTGGGATGACACCCTAAAAAAATGAGAAATGTCCGCTTAAGTGATAAGTAAAGACATTACCTTAAAAATAAGAACTCAAAGATAATAAAACTCTCCCCCACCCCCCTTCCCCGCCCCAACCCCTCCCCCTTTCCCGATTGTAGCACACAGTACTAATTATGAAAAAATACAGCATACGAAAGCAATATACAAATGAATGTAGCAATGTTAATAAAATTAACACTTACCAAACGCGAGTCCAAAATAAATTGTAACACAAAGCACTGAAACCGAAAAATAAACTAGAAAAAGAAGGGACAAGATTTAGAATCTGCGGTAGCTATAGCAACTAGCACACCAGGATTGTCATAACACACACGGAGCAGGCACTAAAAACTGTCAAGGTTAAGACACTTGAGTTCTTTTTTTAGAGTCTTCAGTGATGCGATATCGTAAATATAGTCCGGGAGGGCGTTGAAGACACGTGGCACATAAGATTCGCGCGAGCATTTACCATACCGGGTGCAACAACGTGGCACTACAAAACGGGGAGAGCTGCGTAATGTGCGGGACGAATGTAGCGGTGTCTTGTAATCACTGCTCCAAAAATTGCGAAGGAGGACGGTCTCAATGAAAAGTGAATGAAAGTCGGCAGTTGAAGGCTTTCGAAAATGTCGGCAGTGGCAGAAAGAGGCGTATTGTAGAGGATGTTGGTCAGTATGCCTCTTAATAAAGTGTTAACTTTTGCCTGCCAGCGGCCTGAACATATACCAAACACTGTGATGCCGTACCGAAGCACACTGTAGGCAAGCGCGTGGACTAACAAAAACCGAACATTGACGGGCATAAACACCCGTGTGTTATAGAGCATGCAAGATATTGTTCGTAGTTTACCGCATAAGTAGGACATATGAGTGTTCCAGGACATGTCGAAATCAAAATGAACACCCAAATATTTCACGTTGTTAACAGATTGATCGGGTCACAGTTACACGGATGGCAGCTTGAGGAGTGGAGAATAAACCTGAGAGTAGCGTGGTGTCTTTTAAGGGGATTGCGGAAGCAAACAAGCTTTGTTTTGGAGCTGTTGATGTCAAGAAGGTTATCCGCAAACCAGTCCATTAGATGGGTGGCATTCGTCTGGAGAATGTTGACTGCACAAGGGAAATTAATATGACGCGAAGTAAGGAGGGTATCATCGGCGTATTGATAGATCTTGCAGCCATTGATAGCGTGAGGCATATCATTGACAAAGATATTAAAGAGTAGAGGTGAAAGAAACAGATCCTTGAGGTACCCCCGCTTTTAAAGAAAGGAGAGAGCTTCTAAATTTCCCAATTAAGACAAATTGAGAACGATTAGTTAGAAAATTTTCTAGTAACGAATAAAACGGACCTCGAAAACCTAAGCGTTCTATTTTGTTTAGAAGTAATTGATGACTTACAGTGTCGAAGGCCTTAGATACATCTAGGAAGAGCGCGCAAGCGAACATATTATTATCAAACGTTGAGTAAAGGTAATCTGAAAAATCGTCAAGAGCCGGTTGGGTGCCTCTCCCAGCCACGAAACCATATTGGGAGGGCGAAAAAATGTCATGTTTATCTATAAAGCCGTTCATTGACTGAAGAAGGTGTTTTTCAAGCATTTGCCCTACGATTGGTAAAATCGAAATAGGGCGATAATTTTCAATTTTTGTGCGCGCGCCCCCTTTGAAGAGTGGTCGTACAATGGCAACCTTAAGACCATCAGGTATTTTACCGCTCGTAATGAAGTCATTCAACATAACTAGGAGAACATTCTTAATCTTAGCGAAATTCCGTTGAAGATCATTTGCGCGAATACCATCAGCACCAGGTGATTTGTAGCTTTGAAGCTGAAGAGGAGAGAGTAAAGCTCGGCATCAGTTAACGGAGGAAGAAAAGCTGACGCTAGGGATGTATCAGCCAGAGTACATCGTTTGTCAACAGCGGCTCGAGTCACACCAGTATATTTACCAAAGAAGGCATTAAATTCATCTGCTAATGACGAGGTAAGGGAACCAAAATTATTTTCAAGAGTTCTGTCAATAGAATGCTTAGCACCAGTACCTCGAAATTGATTAATCAGTGACCATGTTTTGGCCGAGTTAAGCTTGTATTCTTCAAACTTTGATTTAAAATATCGTCGCTTTGCAGAACGAATGACAGCGTTGACGCAATTTCTGACCTGCCGAAATTCAATTTGCAAATTCGCATTATTAGGAGACCTCCGACATCGGCTCCACAAAACGTCTTTTTCTTTAATTTTCTTAAGGATATCATAAGTCAACCATTCGTGATGGGGTCTGCGCTTTTTTAAGGTAACAGTTCGTTTGGCAGCTTCAGTGATCGAGTTCAAAACCCGGACAAATTCTGTATACAGATCAACGCCACTAGCGGAGCACAAAAAGCCATCCCAGTCATAAGAGGCTACAGCCTTGTCGAAAGAGAGAATGTCAATAATCTGGGCCTGTCTGATAATGTTAGACTCAGGTTCAGAGGTCAAAGTGTGTGTTATCCGACAGGCAACAAAGTAGTGGTCCGCCAACTTTTCAAGAATTACAGCGCTGTCAACACGATCACTTGGTGCCCGTATGCAGATGTGGTCAATACAAGTAGAAACGAGTTTTGTTCCTAGAAATTCTTCTCGAGTGGGGGCGTCAATAACGCATTCCAAACCAAAGTTCGATAAAATATTTAAGTAGTCGCATACGATCGGTGTCGTTGTCTTCGATACGTCTATATTAAGATCGCCTATAATGCAGAGGTGTTGCATAGAGGATAAAGAGGAGAGAGTTAAGTCTAGCTCATCTAGAAACATTCTAGCATTTTCTGAAGGTGGCCTATAGAAACAAAGAAGAGATAGCGAGAAAGTGCTGTTTTCAAGTTTGAGTGGAAGGGATTCAATATGAGAAAAAACTAAATCAAGGGGAGAAACTTGCCACTTTTGATGGATAAAAGCAGCAATGCCACCACCACTGCGCTTAGGTCGTATTGAAAAAAATCGGTTGTAGTCTTTGAGGGTATACTGACCAAGCATAGATTCGGGCAGATTAATTTCTGTCAAAATGAATGCATCGACATGAAACATTACATTGCGAAAAATTACTCGAAAATGATCCCAATGCTTACGGATGCTCCGGATGTTGACATGTAAGCAAATAAACTTTTCCCCTCTGGTTTGTCTATTAGTGACTGAAATGCGTGAAAACTACTAAACTGCGAAAAGTTACTGCTCATACCTTACACAATCTTGGCGATATCCCCTACGGAATTAATCCGTAAGGGAGCTGTGTCTGCATTTTTCTTTGCATAGATTTGAGCGTTTTTTTGTCCAGATAAATTTGTATTCCTTCTCTTTCCCCCTGTTCCTAGCCATCCAGAATAGCTCGCGGTTGGCACGGGTGAGGTTTTCATTTAGGAACACATTCGGAAGAGTGCCGACACAATGATAATAATAATAATAATAATAATAATAATAATAATAATAATAATAATAATAATAATAATAATAATAATAATAATAATAATAATAATAATAATAATAATAATAATAATAATAATAATAATAATAATAATAATAATAAAGTTTGGCTATCACGACTGTTATACTGCAAGTCGCACTCCTCACAGCGCTTGTGTGCAAATAAAAATCAGAACCCTCAGATCTTTTTGAAGTTCGTGCTGATGTATAGAACATTAAACGTATTGACAATTTACTTGGCATCATTATGGCACGCATATTATATAGCGCGTCTGTCACTAATTATATTTGTTTACCTGCATGTATATAAGTCTATTGCGACTTATCCCACCTTATTGCTTTCACCCTCGTGTAACACATCACTAGATGCCTTTGAGCTAAAATAAATTAAATCACAATCAAATCAAAACGTGATTGTGACTTAAAGCATAACTTTCCCGGTGCACGCGTAATTCTTGCTCCGTCCCTCATCGCGGTAGAGTGCTCACCAAAAAGACGAACGAAACCAAGTCATCGCAATGCCTCCCGGGTCACGGTTCCGAGATGTAAGGTTAACCTTTTTAACGGACTTTCCCCTCGCTGCTCGTATAGAGGGCCTCACCACGCGAGTCGTATACTGATTTGTGCCAGAGGACGCCGTCCGACCGACGTAATGGTCCGTCTGCTCCGACGCCCGCAGACCCATTACGACGATCCGAGCGGACGCACAAACCCGAATTTGCATTCGGCCCGGTCACGAACATGCTCCGAAGGATGAACGAAGGCAGCCTTTAAAGGCCGATTGTTCGGTCGTGCCGACGCCTGGCAAACACTACATGGTCGGGCTGTTATGTCCCTCGCTGCTGCAATTAAAAGGGCACTTTGGCGGCGCCGGCTGGCAGTGACGATGGCCCAACCTGGTTCGGCCGTCAGAACCGGACTGCACAGCATGGTTGGCGTGAGCTTTGGACAGTAGACTCCGGTTCACCATGCGCCGAACCGAACTGGGCGCTATACGAGCCATGGAAACCAATCGTGATTGTCACGTGACCTTAGGGAGGGGAGCAACGACGCGAGGGGTGCGTTGTAACGTGATGCGGCCAGTGGGCTGGATTGGTTGGGATGGTTGGTGGCGTCCGCTGTCGTAAAGTGAATCGGAGTTGAACGTATCGGGGGGCGTCGGGGTCGCACACGGTGGGCCTTTCATTGCCTTCTTTGTGCAACGCGAACGGAGAGCTCTATCTTAATGATCGTGACGAATTCGGGGCTAACACGTCGTTCGAGTGTAACACGTGGCCATTGTTATTCCTAGCACGTTGCTGGGAGTCCTATCAAGTAAACGCAAAATTGGTTGTTTTTTTCTGCGAGTTAGCTGAAGCTGGGGAACGGATTCGTCGACCATTATCCTTCTTCTTTTTAATTTTAGCGTTATAATTATAAAATTGTCGCGAATCAAGTCACTCACTATGAATTGCATGTACCCGGACGAAAATGTGGCCTCTGGACACTTAACTGTCGCTTATGATAGATGAAGCCCGAACGATCTCAAGAAAGGAAACGAATTACTAATGTCAATGAGCCGCGCATTTAATTTTATGGCGTACCCCGCGTGTTTTTTTTTCTTTTTGTTTACAAAAATTTAAAGTGGTTTTTTTTTCGTACATTTTTTTATCCGTTAATTATCCGCACCCAGATATATCTATATATTGTCGCGAAGTTTTGCTCCCGCGAGTGTTTAGTCTAGCTTCACTTTATGTTTTTGCCTTCTTCGAGAGTTCTTTCCGTCTCCACGGGGCGGCTGTTGGATTCCACCGGAGTCGGGGGGCCCCAAATGGGGGCGAACGTGAACGCTCTAACGCTACACTTAGTTTACAGAACCCCGCGTTGGAAACGTTTTGTCTTGTGCATGTCTGCTTTTGGGATCTCTACTTCGGAGGTGGTTTTGCTCTGTGTATGTATAACCTCCCTGTCTACGTATGAATGTGCTTTCTATTGTTTATGACTGCTCTTGTGAGCTTCGTTTGGAATGTGTTCTGTCTTGTGTATGCGCTTGTTTTTAGAATGTTCGTACTTGCTTTGGGCCCCGAACCTTTTGATTGGTGCTCAGAGAACCCCTCTTGATTGGTCCTTCCAAAGCTTTCTGATTGGTGGACTGGAGGACCCCAGAATGCTGCTGAACCCAACATAAGCGGCAACCGAGGGGCCCGCCCGGACACCATGCCGTAAAGATCATCCTGCCTCTGGTGAGCAACCTGCACGTCCGACCCCCCTTCGGCTGTGGAGTCGTCCGCCCGCTAGCTCGCAAACTTGGGACCCCTTACGGCTGTGGAGGAGTTCGGCTCGCCCGCCTTTGTGTGGAACCTTGTTTGTCGAGTTTGGCTGTGGTCGGGGCCCCCGCTGAGGGTGTGTGTGGTCGAGGAGGACGGCAGGGGAAGCCGCCAGAGGTTAGGATTATTCCCTCAACATTTATTGACGAATTGGCCATATCTGTTGTAAAAGATTTTATATCATATTCCTTAAATAAACAGTTGTTTGTTAACATCAGTATCGTTCATCAACGAAGAGGAAGACACCTAGAATTTTCTTCGTTATAATATACAGGGTGTTTCAGAGAACTCAGGCCAAATCGCTCCTGCGAAAACTACTCATCGCAACAAAAAAAGGCTTCTGTCGTTTTGGTCCTGGGCCAGGGACCCATTTAGGAAAATTATTAAAGTCCGGGTTAATTAAGTTGTTAATTATTTTTGCGTAATTACCTTTTTTAATATTGTGTTCAATGGCATGGTTTCAATTAGAAAATTGCTCAGCATCGTCAAAAAACACTAAAGCAACAAATTGCAGAACGATAGAAGGCACGCGAAGCATTTTACGGCTTTCTGAAAAACAGCACAAATTCGACGGGTTTTTAAGTTTCGGTTTGCTATCGGAGCGCATCTCGGCCCCGGCGGCACCGCGCCCCGTGGAGAGATAGTGCAACCAGCCTCTGCTGCGTCGCGCGATGACAGCGCAGCAGAGGTTGGTTGCACTATCTCTCCACAGGGCGCGGTGCCGCCGGGGCCGAGATGCGCTCCGATAGCAAACCGAAACTTAAAAACCCGTCGAATTTGTGCTGTTTTTCAGAAAGCCGTAAAATGCTCCGCGTGCCTTCTATCGTTCTGCAATTTGTTGCTTTAGTGTTTTTTGACGATGCTGAGCAATTTTCTAATTGAAACCATGCCATTAAACTCAATATTAAAAAAGGCAATTACGCAAAAATAATTAACAACTTAATTATCCCGGACTTTAATAATTTTCCTAAATGGGCCACTGGCCCGGGACCAAAACGACACAAGCCTTTTTTTTCGTTACGATGAGTAGTTTTCGCAGGAGCGATTTGGCCTGAGTTCTCTGAAACACCCTGTATATATATATATATTTTGCGTTTGTTTGTTTTTTAATCTGAATGCGCACGAAGGTGCATTGTACTAACGTGCCGCCTCGTAATCCCTACTCCGCGATGCACGTGAAAGACACTAGGATGGTAGTGGTGCTGCACTGACAAACGTTCTCATCAACAGCAACGACACCAGAGGCTTCCCGATTTCTAAACCGGGATACAAACCCGAGTTTTTTACCTTGTATGTTATAAGAGAGCGCGTATAGTTCGACCCCAGTATATCCTAAGCTCCGTTTCACTCCAAGACCTAGCGTCGCCGAAGCTAAGCTTCACGGCGATCGTCATATCGATGCGTTCTTCCGTCATCGGCTAAACAAATACGCGTAGAAAAAAAAAATAAAAACCGGGGTATCACGACGCATTCGCTGCGCGACATCGATTCATCCGGGAATGCCAAAACTCGCAGAGACAACGACCGCCATGACAGTGCACCTTCGGCGACGCCCGACCGACTTCATATCGGATCGGGTACCGAAGGCTGTGCTCGAACTAGTACGTGAAACGGTGTATCATGGATCGCGTTTCGTAGTCAGGGTTGGCTAGATGAACGGGCTGCGAAGACGACGCGTGACTCGACCGGCGTCTCTTTCAGTGGGTGGCTGGTCGCTGGAGAATCCGTCTCTCTCCGCGGGCAAGTTCCGCGACCGGGAACGCGCGCGGGTGGATGTGGGAGACTTCCTACGTGGCGGCAACGCAACGTGGGTGGCGGAGACGCGAGCGGAAAAGTGAACGCAACACCGATTTGACATAAGCGAGATAAAGAAGTGTTCGTTGCATGGGCGTTTTTTTTTTTTTTTTTTTTTTAAGTTGTTGTACCTGCGTTAACAATGTAAAAATGCCCGGAGAGACGAGTTACAATTTCTGATTGACATATATTCACTAGCGGGTATTGCTATTCGTTGTTTTTTTCGAACTTTCGGTTAGAAGAAAAAGTTCGGAAGGGTTAAAAATTGAGGTCAGTTGTTGATTTTTAAAGCGCCGCGTCCCTCGTGACCCACGGCTCAAGAAATACACTATGCAGCCTGTTAGGCTTTCTTCGTGATTGGTTCTCTGAAGTCCTTATCTGCCAACGCCACAACCTTATTGGCTGCGGATAAATCGTAACATGGCTGGAACTCGCCACGCCCTAAGTTTCTTAAATTATCAGTAACTATACGGCACATTCTTGTTTCTCTGCTTTTTTTTTTTGCTTTTTTTTAGGGAGCGTAGAATATATACCCTTCCAAATATTGTGTGTGCCATCAAAGTTTGTTTCGTTTTTACTGGCACCGTATTTTCTAATCTTTAAGTCCCACGCCCCCGATAAATAGCGGTTTTCCACAGAAAGGTAACTAGGTAAGCCACTCTTTTGTTTTTTTAGTCGCAGTTATATATCTGCGAGGCCGGCGCAATGAAACTTCTTTGGTAAGCCCGCCTATGTGTATAGTGAGGTCGCGACTACCGCCAAGGCGGGAAACAGTTTCAATATTCTCATAATGAACCGAATGAGAAATATAACTTCCCGTAGCAAATTTACGTAGTTTACGTTCAAAGTTATAGAAAAAAAACACAAACAAGTCGCACCTTTGCATTAAACGCACTCACAAATATCTAACAAAAAACGAGAAAAAAAGACGAGATTTGGACACCTGTAAATTCTGAATCCTGTCCTATGTATGCGTCAAGATCAGACATGTGTACTTTAAGAACACTGAGTAAGAAGCAAGATATAATGCTCAACCATTAAGTATAGTCTATTAATGTCGAGAGTCTAAATTTGCTTTTGAATTTGGAACTATTTTTTATGGTGGCTCTTACTATACCCTTTACACCCTTACCCTTTACCCTAAACCCCTTGCACATGGATTACAACGACGTAGCCAAATTTTCACCAGCCAACGCAATTGTAGCGCTTTTTACGGTGCGCGAGCGAAATTAAATAATCGCAAAATGGCTAGTTGAGTGGTCCACATAATTTAATCTAATAACGCGTGCAAAAAAGGAGAAAGATTACATCTAAAAAACCAGACTGCTTCGCTACGAAATGCGCGCTGCCAATTTGATCCGAGTCATTATAGCATAATTATCCCAAACGCGCCACTGATTACAGACAACTTGCTCGGTGTCGTAACTTGTTCTTCCTGACCTTTTCCTGCAATACATTCGAGTACATTGTGGAATGCATGAAGACAAGAACTGAGAGAAAGGAGGAGATGAGTGCCTGCACAGGCGCCAGAGCGTCGAGCTCTCATTCGAAGAATTAGTGGGTACACGGGAAGGCAAGCTGCTTTCGCCTCTACTTACTGCTCGAACGCCGAACCCGAGACAGTGAGCGTGGAGCAGACGACGCTCTTCTACGCTCTGGATGAAGACAGCGGGTAGAAACAAAGGCGGCTAGCCTTTCCCTCTACCCACTCATCCATCCAATCAGAGCTCCGCGCTCTGACATCCCCTCAAGAACTCATCTTCATATCTCTCTCTCTCTCTCTCTCTCTCTCTCTCTCTCTCAGTGTCTCTCCGTACAGGCTCTTTCCCAAGCGCTTGCGGATTCGTGAATATCACAAAAGAGGCAGGTTTTTCAAATGCACGAGGAATACAAACTTTTGAACTGAAGTCCAAAGGCCGACTTAAACTATAATTAGAAGATTTCGAAGCGATGAAGCGCTATAACCACGACTTTGGGTCTGTAGGTCGGTGCTCCAAAAGCCCATAAGTGCGTGGAATGTGTCCTGATTGGCGATACAACGGCACGAATAATGAATCACCCCGTGTGAACTCCCAGAACTGAACTGGATCGCGCGCGCATTTATCTCCATCTCAGGTGCGATAATGTTGGGTTCGAGGAGACGGCGCCGTGTCGCCGGTCATTACGATGAAGGATTGTGGTCGGCAAGCCGGTGGAATTAAGCTGTTGGCCCGTCTGCAAAGTATGATGATCACTTCCCTATTGTTCTGTTGTTCGGTTGAATCGGAGCGGTATAACCAGGTCTACTGACGCAAATTCGAGGTGTTAATGGTGGTTTTTCCTGGTCGTTGCGTTCCCTAAGTTGTCATTGACTACCTGTGCCGTTATTGCCTGAAAAGTTCAGTCCCGCTTTAGATTGGTGTCATCTGTTCTCACTGTACGGAAAGTGACAACAGTGCGATGGCACACCCGCCGTCTTTAGTAATGGCTGTAGAATCTCGAGTGGTGAAGACAGGCCGGTACACCGTCTCTGTGAGAGCGCTGTCTGGTTTATAACGAAAGCCACCGGAGCGAGAGCTGCCTACGGTGACACCACGAACGCCCAGAGTTTTTATCTGATCGGTATAGAGCAGACAGCTGACGTTCATGCCATGCGCCACTATTGGATGATATATCTATACATCAACACGCGGCCCTGACGTCACTCTGCTGCGGTCGCGCTGTAATCGGCAGGACGCATATGCGCAGACGGTCCACGCGAATCTGGTCCCGGCGCACGAGCAGTGCCCTCACCTCTTGTGGGCTTGTCTATAAACAGCGCGTTAGTCTATAATTTTTTTATTTATAGAAATGACTGCACAGTTCTGAAACGTGACGCCCAGTCATTTCATGCAATTAGCGAACTAAGCAGACATGACACTCTTCAGAGTCACAGAGTTATTTTTTTTTTTTTGCCATTCAATATAACATTAATTTAAAAATGCAAAAATTTAACCTGGATATTTATTTTCTGAGTTTACATCTCCAACCAAGGAAAGCATTGCAGCGTCAGCTGATAATCCAGTGTTGGCAATGTTGCCTCGGATGAATATATGGTTTTAACAATGGCTACGGTTATGCCCTTTTTCATCATGGGGAAGATTGCTCTAGCTAACATAGATTGTTTACCTCCCCCCTCCCTTCACCTCTTTCAATTTTCCCCTCAGTTTCATCTTCTAGGTTATAGCTTCTAACCTACAGATATTGTGTGCGTAATTTAAAGCCGGGGTCAAACTGCTTATACACCGTATACAAACGGGAGTCCGCATACAGATTCGAACGCGAGTCACCGCGAGATCCCTGCTTCGAATTCCGCATGACAATGAGCTCAAGGTGAAACTTGGCACGTGGAATTCGAAGCAAAGATATTCCGGTGACTCGTATTTGCAGACTGTCTTTTGTATGATGTATGGGCAGTAGGGCCCCAGCTTAAGACTTTCCTAGGCAGTTTCCACAAATGTTCTTACCGCCCCTTCGTTTTTGTTTTCATCCTTGCCAGCAAATTAGTCGCTTGACTTTGTCACTGTAAAAAGACAACAGGTTATTTCATTTACAAACCACGATACTTGTGTCACAAATGCTGATTTTCCACGTGAGGCTCAGTCATCGTAAGTCATCGTAAACTGTCGTTACTGCAGTAACGGCAGTTCTAACTTGCAGCGCGCTTCAAAGCTTGTGACGAATCTCAGGCAGACATCCCGTTGAACCCAAACGAGCACGCAGCACCCACACGTTGGCCTATACGTGTCGTAAATTATCAGGAAGAGCGGCGGGGCGTAGGTCTTTACGAACGCGCACCTCTTGTTTCCCGAATGAAGAGTCGATCTTTTGAGAAAGACGCGGAGAGTCCGGACGACCGGGAAAAAAAAGAAAACAAAAAGCCAAGAGCGTACCACTCATCGCCGACGTTGGCAAGCGGTACGACTTGTACAACATCCAACGCTGGCACGAGTGAAGCCGAGGGGGTGTTTAGGAAAAGCAGTCGCTGTCGACGGCCCACCAACACGGCGGCGGCGAAAGCAAGCACCGTTTTCAGTCAACTTCCCCCGACCTTTTTTTTTTTTTTTTTTTGTTTACAAGTTCTTATCTGGTTAAGAGTCGTGCTTTTTCATTTCCGGCTAGAGTAGACGCGCACCCGCGCTTTACGCTCGTTGTTTTGATAGGATGATTCAATGACTTACCTTAATTGAATGGCCATTTAAAATAATCGGATGTCATAACTTAGCCAGTCGTTTTCACTGCGACATTGATGTGGTGGTAAAAATCGTCATCTGAATGACTGAAGTCTACCGAGGCATTGTTAAAATGAGTTCCTTTTTTATATGTCGTCATGGCGATATTGGTATGGCGCTAAAAATCGTCATCTAGCAAGCCGCCCCCCCCCCCCCCTTCCCCGCCTTGCTAGATGTATTTTTGTGCGCTAAAGTTACCACTCGTGGAGCAGGTAAAAGGCTGGCGGTTGCCGTAAGGCACCCGCGTAATTTTTTCGTCTGTTATCTAGCCCCAGCCTTGTACCTGCACCACGAGTGGTAAATTTAGCGCACTATACTGCGCTTCTCACGAGCTTAAAGTATTTCTAAAAATAACTGACTTAGGGGTTTTGGACGACGCTCAGCAAATTTCTAATTGGAACTATGAGAGTTTTTTCACTAATTAAAGAGTTAATTAACACATTTTACTTAATTAGCCGACTGACTGTTATGATTAGCCTGATATACTATGTCCCCCTGGCCGTATAACTCACCTGAACAAACCGCATAAATGTAGCTTTCACAACTTCTTTTAAACAAACCTGTTAAGCTTAAAAAAAAAACTATACGTATCGCAGGTAAATCTCGTCAACTGTTCGTGGTCTGCATGGTGTTGACTATAAGATACTATCCCCAAAAAATACCCGCGTCTTCTATTTACTAGAGAGGGAGTATCGTACTCTAAGATTAATACTTAACACTAAAAACGAATACGAGCTAATGTGTTATATCGTAGTCAGGCACCATAACTGTGAACGACAAAGACGTGCTGAAAATCGGCCCTCGCGTTACTGAATTATATTAATAAGTTGTGTGTATGTTTATACAGACGGAAGTTAGTCAGCCTCAATGGACGTCTGGAGTCTATCTGTAGATGGGATATTTAGCCAGAGCAGTACGAACCGCTAGCCCGGGGTATTATAACGTGCATCACGCATTAGTAATACACGACTGCACGACCGTACGATGCTCATGCTGACCGAAACGGGAAGCGGTGGGGATTGAACCCAGGATCCCTACACTACTTTTCATTCTTAGAAAGGTACTCCTGCGATGTTTTTAGTTAGCCCAACTAAGCATACTTTCAGAATCACCTGCCTTCACCCCTTTCCGGTATGCTATTTAGTATCGCAAAATTCAGAATAGTTATTGTGAAATCGGAAAATAAACATGAAGCCAAAAACTATTTTCCAAATATACACGAACTCAACACTCCTGCACGCCGCGGTGGTAGCGCGTCAGTCGCACTTCCGGTCTGGGGCGGTGGGCAGAAGTCGCCGTGCGAGATATGCATTCCTGTGTGCTCTCGGAAGAAACCAGACTAAAAACCTGCCTTCTCGTCAAAAGGCTGCGACGGGGGCTGTACCAAGAGACCCTGGAAAGGTTTGAAGATCAGTTTTCATGTGTTTCTGCCCCCTTCGTTCGTCCGAGAACGTAGATAGTAGCCGTGAAAAGGGCAAACCAGACGCTGTCGAACTACGATTGCTTGTGCGGGCAACACTTCGTGGTGGCCAAATGTATTTGTCTTGTTCCAACATGAACGAGAGAAAACCGCCCAGTTGCCCGGACCACCCACGGGTTCAGAGCGTTTTCAAATTCACACGGCCGCCTGATCGTTTGAACTTTCGTCTGCTCTTTCAAACTTGTCCGCTTTTTGTCGTCTGCTCGTTCAAACAAAAGCGGCCCGTAGACCAAGCTTTGACCCGGTGATTGCAACAAGAAGTAATTGCAGGCCTCAAAAGACTTAAGTAGGCTCGGTGTAAACAGTAGATACAAGATGTTGATCATTGGTACCAGTGGCCATCACCGACTTGTTACGCTTGGTATGCTCCCCGCTTCCAATTTTCAGTATCGACGTCGATCATCGCCGCTACCTTCTACACTTTTGCAGCACGAGCGACGTCGCGACTGAAAATAGCTAGAAGAATCTCATCATGGTTTTGGCGTCCATTCTGCGGCGTTCATGCGAATGAATCGCCGCACGTCAAATTATTTACGCAAGGTTTAGCGGCGTAACGAGCCTTGATAATTTCGCTCAGGCGAATAAAGTGGTAAGACATTGCTTTGAGGACGTAGAATCGACAATTCCAACGCGAAAAAGAGTATGCAGACTCACACAGACGCCGACAACGTGACATTCCAATGGTTTGTTGACGCGGGACGCGGTGCTTTTTGCCCGCACTCCATTGCGCATGCGTTCGAACTGTCGCCTGCTCTTTCAAACTTGTCTGCTTTTTGTCGTCAGCTCGTTCAAACGACAGCGGCCCGTAAACCAAACGTTGACCCGGTAAAGGCTATAAGAACTAAGTGCAGGCCTCAAAACACTTTTGAAGGCCTGGGTAAGTAGGCTAAGTGTAAACAGTAGATACAAGAAAATGTTGATCATTGTTACCAGTGGCCATCACCGACTTGTAATGCCCGATTCTACTTGCGGTTTTCAGTATCGACGTCCACCATCTCAGCTACGGTCCAAGCTTTTGCAGCCCGAGCGACGTCGCGACTGAAAATAGCGAGCAGAATCTCATCGTGGGAGTCAGGCTTTAGCGCAATTTCTGTGGCGTCCACGTGAAATGAATCGCCGCACGTCACATTATTCACGCTAAGTTTTTGCCACGTTAATTTTGCTGAAGCCGCTCAAGTAGCCAGACATTGTTAGGAGGACGTAGAACCAACAATTCCAACGCGAAAAAGAGCACCGGGACTCCCACCCAAGCCGACAACAAAGCAACTCAATGGTTAGTTTATGGGCGACGGCGAGCTTCTTGCCCACCGTCCACCGCGCATGCGCGGCGCCGGTGGCGTCCGCTAGGGGCGCTCCGGTTTGTTTGTAAACATGAGTTGGTGTATACCCCCGCTTTTTATGGCCGTGACGTCAGGGGAAGGCAGGCTTGCAGGTCGAGCGCACAGTCTAAAAATGAACTATGCCGAGCATTCGTTTCGCGCTGCTGCGCGGGTGCTGGAGAAAGCTTCCAAAGCATTCATTTGACACCTTTAAACAACTTCTCATCAATTAGAGACAAAGCCTAGAGTTCTGCTGACGTCACCTTTTCATTGTTGCCAGCATAGTCTCCGATTTTGAAAAAACACGGTCAGGACCAAAATTGCAAATCAATAATTTCGCGAAAAAACAATATTTTGACCCAATATTTGGGTTACTATTTCAGCCACGTTTGTTTGTGCGTTTAGCAAATTTTCGGTCTAATCGGGTATTATAAAAAAAACGCCGGAGTACCTCTTTAATACACAACGATGCTGGCGCGAGCATGGGGCTTGATCTTTGATCGTTTGCACGCGTTCTCGCGCGAACAAAAATCATAGATGAAGTGTACGCGCTCGCGCCAGTAGCTTTGACAGCGCTGTATATTAACTGCAGCGTGAGCTCTCGCTTCACGTGCTTCGAGCTGGTATGCGCTAGCCCACTCGGCCACCGATCACTCTCGCGTTACTGGCCGCAGTGTACTTACACCCGCGGTAATTTTTAATCGATACAACTTCGCCACGTGCCCATGTAGCCATGGACCCCATGTCGCGGCCATCACTGTCGCGTCCCCGTCCTTGTTCTTTGGAGACACGAATCCTTTATTCCAATAGGGTTACGCATCAACAAAGAATACTGAAGACCAGAACCTTCACGAGCTATGCGCCGAGAAGGTGTGGGAGAGGAGGAGACGAGAGTGAGTGGTGACGTCAGAATGCCGAGCTCTGGTTGGTATGATTAGGGAGTAGTCCTAAAACTATAGCTGCCTTTGTTTCCACTGCACTCGTCGAATGCGTTAGAACGTGGAACGAGGGCGTCCGGCGTTTGGCTTTCGCGTTCTAACGCGTTCGACGAGTGCAGTGGAAACAAAGGCAGCTAGTACTTTTAGGTCTACCCTCTCATCATTCGAACCGAGCTCGGCGCGCGTACTCCCTGACAAGGGGAGAGCGCCAGGGCGTCTCTTTCGTCCCGTACTCCTGGGGCTCTAACCTGGACACCTGTCGAAAAAGTCGGCGACGAATTCGACCACCGCGATTGGCCGGAGCAAGGGACGAACGCGACGGCGCCCAATCACGACCGCCGGATTGCTCGCCGAGTTTCTTCGCCAAGTGCCCAGAGTGGAGCCCGGCACCTGGCTGCTGCCTTTGGCCGTGCTTTGACTGCGCGCAATCGCCGCGTTCGAGCCAGAGTCGTATATTGGGAGAGTTTGGCCATTCATTGGTTTGTGAATAGGCGAGCATCTTGTGGCAAACCATAGGGCGCGAACTAGCGCCTAGCGGTGGTCGTGAGCTCTAAAAATGCGACTCGACTAATATAAGCCGTTTTAGCGTCGCTAGAGTAAAAAGGTGTAACTCTTAGTGACTGCAAATTTGGCGCATGTGAGGTTTTCGTCACGTACATATTCAATAGCATAAAACGAACGCGCGTTCCAAACCAGAGCAAACTGCGTAGTTGCGATCATTGCTGCTGCGATATTGAACACTTCTATTTCACGCTTTAAATGTCGTTTCCAGTATTGCGACGTCGCGGTTTGCTGATTGGTCGACGCTGTGTCGCACTTTTAGTTTACGCTCTAACCGCGGGGGTATATACGGCGCCGGCGACGGCCTTTGCACCGCCCGTTGGCACTGAGGCGTTGTCGAAGATAGGCAGCTTGCGCTGGAGGCGGGACAAGTGAAGCTACTCCCTGCCATTCTCAATTTGTCGGTGACAGTATCGTGACCAAGACAGGAAAACATAAAACGATAAAGAACGCCCTGCCCAACGTTGCCTTGCCCCGAAAACTTACGCCGGGCATGCTGGTAAGTTTTGGGAACGGTCTCGAGCTTTGCGTGTATGTTTGTAGAACAACACGCGGGTCTTTGTGCGTTCAGTCGTGTGTGTAGTACATATCAACCACGACAAAAAAACATGAAAAAAAAAAAAACAACCTCATCTAAACTGTTGGTACGTCTCCTTGCCGGCTCGAGTTGCTCGCTTCAACGCTCATTCGCGGCGCCGTCGTGTGTTCCCTTGACATCGGTCACGCATCCTGCAGCGTTGCCCCCGCGACACGCTCAGCCCGAATTATCGCGCATCTTCCACGCCGCCCGTGCCCACACGCCGCCGAGGCCTCGTCGTCCGCAACAACAAGGGGCGAGTCAATCGGAGTGACCTTCGAAGGTCTCCACACGTCCGGCGCTGTCGTTCTCGAGAAGACGCCGTCGCCGCGATGCTCCGCGGGCTTCGACAAGGACGACTTCGGACTGTCCAATCGGACGCCGGGGACGCTCCTCTCTCCCTCCGCTCATTCTCGACAAGCTGACGTCACCGGCGGACTGTCGCCGGCTTTCGCATATCACACCACACCACTGCTAATCTTTTTCCCCCTTTTTTTTTTTCATTTTCTTAAAAAAAGCTCAAGAGGATTTCACATGGTGAAATTTTTGTCCGCCGCGTTACCCCGGAAAAAACAAACAAAAAAACGCAGCAATTAATTTAGGCATGCAGACAGCCAAACAAGACGACGACTTGGATGGAGAAAAAAACACGGTTTAATTTCCAACAAACAAGCAAAAGAAAGTTTGGCTGTTGACGCGAAATAACAAATTCTTCCACGGCGGTTGGTTACTGGACGCACAAATGCCGGCACCAGTTCTTTTTTTCCTATCCTTTTTTTTTTTTTCGGGGGGAGGGGGGGAGGGGGAGGTGGTGGCTCAGGCTATATTGTAGCTGAAGTAGCTCAAGCAAGGCACCTCTGGAGATGCCAGCACGTTCTTATCGGCGCAAAAATTAACCGAGGGATTCGAGAGTGCTGAGGGAAAGGGGGTCTCTCTTCAGCTTGTGCGGGGTTCTTGGAATACTAGTTGAGTTTCGTGATCTCTTTCAAGGTTGTTTCGTCTCGAACACCAGGGACGCGGGATTAAATTTTTTAACAGTCGCCTATTTATAGCTGCTTTTCCAAGTGTACCAACTTGCTTTTGAGATGAGCCTTCTTTTTTTACATATATAGTTTATCTGTGTCGGCTTGTAAACATGCTCAGAGTGATGTCTGGCAAAAAGTGTGTATGTGTGTGCGGGGGGGGGGGGGGGGGGGTTGGATGTCGTGACGGTGAGGTGTTGCATCGGCTAACAAGCCGAACTGGTTCTGTTGGAAGGGGACGCGAATAAAATGTCAAAATCATAGATTGTGTGATCTTTAAAAAAAAAAAAAAAAGTGATCACGTCAAAATAAAAAACCTGTGAACGAGAAGGGTCAGGTGACTGGACTAAAGCAGCTCGGTTATGAAATTGCGCGTTTATTTTGAGAGATCTGATAAACTTTTATAAGCAATCGCAGGTACATAGTTCAGAATTAGGAGGGGGAAAAAGGCAAAGATCAACGCCATAGCGAATCTGCAAAAGCAAGTTTGTTTGCTTTCTCTTTCCATATGTTTAATTGTCGACACTTTTTCATCACAAAATGGGGTCAACATATATATATTAATATCTTTGGTTTACAACAGACAAGCTGCGTATAAGAGCGAGAAGTTCCGCAACCTTGTCTCGTGAAATAAGCCGCAAATAATTCATCGGCTAATTTATCGATCAACATGCATGTTCTCTTTTTATTTTATTTTTTTCATTAGCAATATGTTTTATTTGAAATTCTTCTAATACACAGAATGAGAATACCGACCTTCAATACCAGATCATAAGTTCAAGTAAGACCAAATTTTGAAGTTAATTCAACACGAGCAAAAATTTCAGTCGGGGTTTTCGAGCATCTTTTTCTGTAGCTGAAACGTTTGTTTCAGAGCATATGCGGGTGATTTCATCTCAAATCGTGCAGGAAAAAAAACTGATGGAACAACAAAATCTCTGGAAAAAATATATTTGGCGGAAAATGTGTGACTAGAAAAAAACTGCAAATTAAACTACGTATTTCTTTTTGTTTTTTAGTTTTGGGCTTCGAAAGGGCAAAAGAAGGGTCTTGCGATTTTTAGTTTTCAGTCCTGGCACACTTTGGAATTTGGCAACGTTTAGATTATTTTTCACAACAATGAAAACTCTTTTTACTACTTTAATACGTTATATAGAAGGGTTAAAGTTCTCTATAGGTCTACCTTTTTTAATAAAAATTCTTGAATCTCGCACTTTTGACAATAATGGGC
This sequence comes from Ixodes persulcatus, assembly GCA_013358835.2. Classification (NCBI taxonomy): domain Eukaryota; kingdom Metazoa; phylum Arthropoda; class Arachnida; order Ixodida; family Ixodidae; genus Ixodes; species Ixodes persulcatus. Next base: position 404,838 of record JABSTQ010009496.1, on the reverse strand, counting down.
CAAGTTTTACTCGAGCTAGCTTTTGACATACAATTATTTAAGTCATAAGAAACATATCAAATGAAAGCTTGTATCTACGCCTGTTTAAAAATTATTATATGGTTAATTTAGGTATAGTTCAAATAGAAGAAACAACACTGTAAACTTGAGAAGAAAAGCTAAAAGCACAAAATTGAACGTCATTTTAAGAAAATGCGTATTTTTTATGTTTTCAATGTTTTTATATGAAGAGCTTTTTATGTGCTCTTATATAAAAATTTCTTTGACATATATGGTTTTGTCATATTAAGCAGTGCGTTTGAAAAGAAGACATATTTGTAACTCCATCCTACGACGCATATCTCTCATTTCGTTTTTCACTTAAATATTAGTTATCTTTGTACCATGATCAAAGTTTTTTTTTTCCTTCTCGAATCCACGCACAGTTCGCCAAAACTTATACATCGATAGTATTTATAGGATAATATGGTAAGGGGCTCTTCCGCACGTTCAGTTTGCTTACTTAGTAAACTACAGAAATCGAAACTGTCTTAAATAGTGTTTAAGCGTTGTCATATCAGATTAACAAACATATATAGGACGTTTTAAATGTTTTCCGCGAGTTAATAGAGCACTTAAAGGGGAAAAAATTTCAAAGCGACGGCCCGGTAAGCACCTCAATAAGCGTGCATGATTTCTTTGTTTCTTCCTTCCTACAACTTCGTTTACACGATAGTTAAGCTAGGCTTGTTGAAACCTGGCAAATCTCCGTCTTCACCATTTATATGCTTCCGAAATCAAACGTACGTTCCAAATCTCGTAGAATGATATGAGGCGAAACTATCTGTTCTGATAGCATCGCGCCGCTTCGGCGCTTGCTTTCGCTTTTCGGCAATGTGCGCGTCTTCACTAATTTCGCCTTTTCTTTTTTTTTTTTTTTGTTGACATATAGGTACCTTCAAGGTTCTCGTAAGTTGCATTGGCCATTTTTCTTCGACGGAAAGTGGGAACGAAAGGGCAATACCCGGGCCGAGTGGGACATAGACATGCCGCGTGCACCCTGTTTAACTTTATGAGCGTCGATTCTCTTTTTAGGTAGCTGTCGTGATTATTTATTCGGAACAGACAGGGTCACCATGAACATTACAAACGACTACCACACGACAATCCGTGCACCTGATAAAAAGGAAGAAGCTATAGACAAAATGTGATCACCAGGAGGCGCTACCAGAGCTAAAACTCATGTGCCGCGCCGCCTTCGAGAGCGGCAGCCTTTTTCTTTCGTTTTGCTTCGCTGGCATGATGTATGCTGCGCATATATCTCGTATCTCATCTGAGTTTGTTAGACACAGTTAACCAAAACCGAGAGAAGGAGCAACTACTCTTTGCCCGGCAGCAATATTAAACGTGAGCGACCAAGAATTCAGTCTTGAAAACATTAAGATACTTTGCCTGTGTGCTAACTCAACTAAGGAGCGCGTTTTGCTGGCCTGTAAGGTGTGTCCAAAAAGAAATGGTTGAATCCTGGAATCGTTGCCAATGAAGGAAGATGAATAAATCGAAGTAGCTTCGTGGAAATCTAGCGAACTGCTAAAGAACCAAATGGGGAGTTACGCATTTTGCAATGAGTTCAGAAAGCGCGTAACGAAGTACTTCCCCCATTAATTCATCCGACATGTTCAGCGGCTTGCTATAAGCTCAGAAAAGTCGCATCTCAAGGCTCGTACCATCGTATTGCATTTGGATTTTGCGGAAAACTGGAGCGTCGTTCTTTTGCGAGCGGTAAAATGCTTTCATCGGAAGAGCAAGATCGTTTCTATCTTCACCCGCGTCTCTACAACGGAGCGCAAAATCTACAGCTTCGAAGTTGTCAGCGACGACATTGTGCACAATACAACACACACACTGTTCGCTCTGCGCACAGTTGAAGAGTGGCGGGAGGAAAACATTCCGATATTTATAAAACTTGTCCACATCTCTGATGGGGACGCTAGTCATTTCAAGAATAGGTTTCAATTGTGCGAGATGGCGAAGAGACAAGAGGTGACTAAATCAATTTTTTTAAGCTGCGAGACACGGCTAAAGTGCGTATAATGCGTGGGGAGAGTCCTCAAGCGCCAAGCCTCCTCGCACTACCTCAGGTCGCCAGAACTGCAGACCATTGAAAGTGCTCATGATTTTTCTCATGTAGCTGGCCCCAAAAGTGCCTGGAATTTTAAAAGTGAAGCAGCATGCCTTGCCCAATACCGTAACAGTAAAAAAAAACAAAGCATTTTTTTTTAGTCTTATGGAAAACATTCAGTCCTGCCGTTTGTGAATGAAGGCTCAAAATATAGACGAGTCTTTCAGGGTTGTGATGAAAAATAAAAAAAAGGGAATCCTCGAGATTAATGTTAACCTCACTTAAAAACACTTTTTCTTCTATCACCATAACCGTTACTGTGAGCTTATAAAACTAAAAATGCTTTGCATTGTTATGCATTTCCCCCGTTTAACCGTATGATTTTTATTGCCTCAAATAAAAATAAAGTCAAGAAGTTTTATACGAACCTCGCCAGTATAGATGAAAATGCGGCCGCATGAACGAAGCAAAATGTCGCACGAGGCCCGCTAGGTTTCTGAAAAAAATCTATCTCGCCCCTTCATTGCTTGACATAGTGGTTTCTGAAACTTAATTTTTATGTTTGGCAGCGGCTTTAGTGGAGTTTACCATAAAGCCGCGGCCACACCGCTATAATATATGGGTGTCTCAAGTAGCGGCCAGGCTCTTTAAATGGACCGGTAACTTCGGTTTCTTAACCTATCGCGCTACGATTTTGTGCAGCATTGCCCACAGGTAACGCATTCGTTCATATAAAACTTGCAAAGAACGAACTTACTTGAGAAAAGAGTAAAAAAAAGAAAAGAGGATTAACCCCTATGGAAACGCAGCGAAGCGACCGGTCTTCCGACAATAGGGCGCCCTATTTATTGGCTTCGCTGGGTTTCCATAGGAGTTAAGCGTTTTTCTTTTTTTACTTTTTCCTCATGTTAATAAGTTCGCTCTTTGCAAATTTAATAGAAAAAATGGACCACGTGTGGGCAACGCTGCTTAAAATCGTAGCGCGATAGGTTTTGAAACCGAATTTTGCGGTCGATTTCAAGAGCCTGGCCGCTATTTGAGACACCCGATACATCACACAAAAGATAGTGTGCAGATATTATCTGAGGCGTGTTTCTTCTTTGTGTCAGATTGGGCATACAAAAACTGCTTGCAGACAAGCTCAGAGCATGTATGAAGCAAATATGCTTCGAAAATACTTGAGGCGATTCCGCAGATAATTAGGTAAATGTTTCTCCAGAGGACACCGTGTCTTTTGCATACGATGTATGAACAGAGTGATTGCGGCTTTGTGTTTCCAAAACAGCGCCCTCTTGCTTAAAGGGACACTGACCCCCCCCCCCCCCCCCCCAAGAAAAAATATTTTGTTTTCTTTTTTTGCCGCGCAATTTATTATGGTGTCAGAAGACTACCCAATCAATATTTTGCTACAGCGTCACGTATATTTTTAATAAAGTAAAAAAAAAAAAACGCAACTGCTCGAGACCGAAACCGAAACTGCACTGGGGAGGAAGAAGGAAAATATAGGAGAGAGTTGGCGGAAGTCACGTGGTTGTGCAACTTTTTTTTTCTTTAATAAACGAATGTGCGTTTTTTAGAAGCCACAAAATAAATGTATATTATATTTATTTTCTATTTTTAATATTGATTGTGTACCTTCGATGACCCATGACTTTGATTATACTTAGTGGTTGTGTCTGAACCATACAAAACGGCACGTGACCACGGAGAAGAGTGTGAGCGCAACTAAAACCGTCCAGTCCTCGATCGGCGGTTTTCGGGAGGAAAGAGAACGAAGTTTGAGCCGCAAATTGTGTTCTGGGTAGTTGGAAGAAGAATGGACCTCTTGGCGAATATGTGCTGCCACCTAGACACGCGAATCGGTTCGAGACTAGGTGACTGGAAAACAACGCGCGCCCAAGGCCTCTCCCACCCGTTCCACACCCAAAACGTCAGCTACCTCCTGTTCACCCATTGAGGCGATGTGACCTAGATACGGCTCCCCCAAGCTCACCTTTGTCCCCATCGTGCGTAATCTTCTGCCCCGAGGTCGACACAACGAAACCGCTCAAAGGCGAGAAATGCAAGATGGCGGATTGTTTGGAACTAGATACTCTCGAACCCAGGCGCATGAAATACTCCGCGCATGCGCACCGCGTATTTCTACAAAAGGTCCATTTGGGTGCGTGTATGTTTATACAGCCTAGAACTTAGCCTGCCTCAACGGGCGACTTGTCTCCCAGCTATAGATGAGAAATGTAAGCAGTGAGCCTCTAGCCTGGGGCCTTTAGCGTGCCCCACGCGGTAGTGATACACGACCGCACGACGGTACGATGCCTATCCAGATCGAAACGGGCAAGGGTCGGGATTGAGCCCAGGATCCCTGGGTTCTGCAGCGCCACCTTTCGCTCCACGCGCTCCGAGCTGGTGTGCGCCAGCCCACTCGGCCACCGATCCCCCGTCTGGGTAGTTGGGCTCTCGTATGTCATGTACAAATAAAAAACATTGGCGAGCATAAATACCCTGTCAGTGTCCCTTTAACGAAGGATGGATTGTAAACCCCTTTAGGAGGTGGCACTGTTCGAGTAAAACCTGCTGCTACCAGTCTGACCCATCGCCAACCAGAAGTCACCAAATCGCAATTTTCGCCTCCACGAAAGCCCAACGTGACCTTGACCTGAGGTTGAACTGCCTCAGTCAGGGGTCCGACACGAATGCACTAACCCATTCAACCCCTTCTGTCTCAAACAAGAACCCCTCTCCGCCCAAAACTCAAATGCAAAGAAAAAAAATTGTTTGCGTAGCGTGCGTCAAGCCTGAACCGTGACACCGCAACGATTCATTCTCAGTAGGAGTTGGAGCCAAGATGCAGTGACCGAAGAGTTGAACAACATTAAGAAAGGTCTCATCAACGGCTTCGACTTGGGAACGAATGATCCGCGAGGGTTAACCGGTACCGGGAGCAACAGTCGTCTCAAGGACTCTCCGAGAAAATACAGTTCTTTCCCGCAATCCGCAAGAAAGGGGTGAGGTTTTCTTCTTTTTTCTTTAGCGTGTCGTTTTTGTTCGCGTTCGGTCGCTTGATTTTTTGTTTCTCGAGCAAAGCGACTTCAATAAAAATAAGAGCGCAGAAGTCAGGAACTGTTTGACGTAAGCGGGGCATTATTCTCTTCCATCGCCCTTATGCTAATTGTCTCTAAAGCGTCGGAACGAAACCGGGTTCGAGGTTACCGGGAAAATGGCGCTAGACGCACGATGTGGGCAAAACGGAGTTTGACGACTTTCCGACGACGTTCCTGTGTGAGGGGAACGGTCTTGCTCCGAGATGCGTTTTGCAGCTGCACTAAAAATGCCTTCCAACAGCTGATTTTTTTTTTTTTTTTTTTTTAGGGGAAGTCGTTCGCGTCTTTGTTCTCGTTTACGCGGTGCCGGAGCTTCGCGGGGAACGTTAGCTCAATCGTTTTGCTGGGATGAATATTGGCCTCACTTTGTTAGAGTGGTCGGCGGCAGTTGGTTGCTCCGCTCGTTGTTGTTCCTCGAAGCGTTGGAGAAGGTAAGACAGCATTGTGGAAGGCTGGAATTGTTTCAGGCGTTTGGTCGCTCAACGGCTTGGCCAACGTGTTGCCTTCGACGATGCCTTAAAGACAGGCGCTTGAAGGCAGGCGACCATATGGAAGCTGTTAGTGCTTTATTGAGAAATGCAGCGCAATCATTACGACGTCTGGATTTGTGGGCTGCTGTTATACTAACACGAAAGTTTGGAGGACATTAGAAACATACATTGCCGGGTAGCGACTTGTCCCTGAAAAGCGGCTCACATCTCTCCCGACATCCCCCTTTTTCTGCACCTCAACACTTCAACTAAACTAGAAATATAGACTTTTAAACATACTTTTATTCTACTTTGGGGAAACTGCACGGTGTTATATGTTGATCTTTCTTTTTTTTTTTTGCATTTCTAGTTGCTATGTGAGTATTACGTTCTAGATTTTCTTGAGTTCAGTTGATTCTGTAAATGAACTTTCAAGTCGTTATTAACCTTGTGTATTTGGGTATTTTTCGTCATACTTGTTAATACTTGAGGCGGTCTGAAGCCAATACGTATACGCTCACAACTCTGAAACAATATTTAACTTAATCGTGTCTGATTCAACTAAACATCAACTTGGCTTGGATGTTTTAAACAAAGGGACTGATGGAAGCAGCCGAGCCACTGAAATGTTCTTGGCGAGTCTGACGTTGAGCTCCCCATAACATCCGGCTATTTCATCGCTTTCATGAAGCCCTTTCGCCGTCAATGTACTAAAAGTGGAAGCATTCTGCTTACAATGCTATCTATAATACGGTCGGGGGACAACAGAAGTGAACTAGCCACCGAACCTCTCAAAACTGCAGCCACCGATTCTGCCCTCACCTGCACAACTAGGAACGAATGCAAGCGCCTAAAAAAATGAGAGAGCCCCAAAAGCGGACTTTTTTTCTCGCAGGATGAGCCGCCCTAAACAGGGCCTTGGACCCGTGCCCCAAATACCGGCAGAAAGATGGCGCGTGATGATGATGGATGACCGCGACGTCCCGCCCCAGTGCTCGACTGCGAACGAGCGACTTTCTCTCGCTGGCAAATCGAGCGCGACCGCCTATAAAAGTGGCGCACCGGATTGAATAGACCCAATTTACAACCCTTCGTGGCTCTCGAGAGAACGTTCGTGTGAAAACGAAATCAAAATAAATTTGTTGAGGCTTGGGTTCTTCGCTCGGTTGTAAACGAGGGAATCAGAGGTTGCTGCTCGTCATAAAATTAGGTAACCCCTTGGGCACGCTGACAGCCTCGAACTGCTGCCTCGGCCAGCAGCGCGCGCCGGTTGAAGGAGGCCTACCAAGCTCCAATCGACTCTTATGTTTGCTCCGTTCTCCCCCAAGCTGGCAGTGCGGTGGAAGCTAGGTGCTCGCCGGGCCAATGAACCGCCCCCTCTAGTCACCTGATCCCGCTCTCTGCGCGTGGGTAGGGGCGGGAGCGCGATCACGTGGTGAAAGATGAACGTACGACTTGTCCAACAAGCACGTAGCTTCCGCTGCAATGTCAGCTTCGAGATGACCGGAGTACTATTGTCGGAATTCCCCGGACGCTATCCCGAAGTGCCGACCTCCGCAGGCACCGCCAAGGAGCACGTCGGTCTACAAAGAGAGCGCGCTAAAGCTTGGGATACCTGGAGAGGTTCCCGAGTTTTGACGGACGGTGAAAGTACAGAGTCCCTCCATTGTTGCGAAGGGAGAGAGGTCGGCCAACTGTGTGAACGGACGCTCTTAATCCAGCGTGGCGCTGCTCTCCCCCTTTCTTGTTTCCGAAGGGGGTCGACCTTGCCAACGGCCCCACGAAGGACGTTGTCCAGAGAGGACCATCGGACGATTGAGACCTCCGCGTCTGCAGGTCAGTCGTTGTAGCCGTCGATGAACAAAGAGCCGCGAAGCCGCTCGAAGGTCTGCGCGGTCGACGGAGACGTGCTCGCTGGTCGAAGTCGAACGTGGTTCAACGCCGTTGTTGGGATTGCTGTTTTCTTGTTTTCTTTCTTTATCTTTGAGGCTGGGACGCCGTGCAATGTTTCCTGGCGGACTTGCGGGGAGGGGCAAAGTTCGCTTGACGCCTGCATATTGTTCGTCTTGGCGTAATCACAGGGTCTTGAAAGGGTTGGGGAGGCAAGAAAAAGCATTCCGTCGGAGGAGGGCGAACGGCCACGGGAGCGAAGATATTGGACCAGGTGAAAAGCCAGGGTTGGGAGTTGCAAATCAGGCAGTGTCAGGAGACCATTGTCCGCCGTCGGCTTTGCTTCGAATTCTTTTCTTTCTGTTTTGACATTTATGATAATGTTTTTTTTATTTGTTTGTTGGACGGGTCAAGGAGCGTTCGGAATTGGTAAATCGTTTTTTTTTTTTTTTTCATCATTGTTAATATTATTTCTGAAAGGGCGCCGCACGCTCCGGCTCTCTGGCGACACGGAATGAGAATAGACAGCGTGTCCTGTTCTTCCTGACCTTGAACCTGAGCGTAGGCATGTCAATCTTAGTACGATGCTTTTGGCTTCACCGAATTATTAACCGCCAAATTTTTGTATGGATTCTGAGTTAACTTAAGCATGGATGCATATATATATATATATATATATTAATATGAAGGTGACTTCAGTGACCACAGTCGGTATATAATTACTACTCTGAAAATGATAACAATGTATACACGTAGTATGCTTTTAAAATATTGTAATGAACGTACTGCTATTCTCAAAGAGGAGCGTTGTAGTTGTAAAAACGCGCCAACTAATTATTTGAAAAGTTTTAGAACATGTTTTGCTGCTCGATATACTGTACTTCGTGCCTTTATTCCAAAATGGGCGAGGCTATAGCGTTAATATACTGGATTACTTGATATGCCACATTAGCTACTATTGAAACAATTCAAGTGCAGTAATTAAGATCAAGCATGTAACACTTTCGGCCATCTTGTGAGTGGTAGAAACCGGTAGAAACCGGTCGAAAGCGACTGAACCTTTGACGTAAACTTGCATGCGCAAACACAACGGACGAACACGAAGGATTGGACCAGCGCAAGCGTAAAAGGTGGCTCAATTAAACGCTTTTATTGTTTGTTTATTTGTTTGTTTTCTTTTGGTACAGAAACCATGTGAATCTTCTCAGGCTTGTCGAAAAGTGTTAAAACACCAGCTCCGTCACATCAATTAAAAAAACAAAAAACAAATGAAAAGTGAACTTTATGGTCCTGGAAAACATGTCAACCGCTGACAATAATCTTGTGTTCCGCATGACCACGCACGTATTGCCTCGGTTGAGCCAAACAACGGATATCTTTACTGTCTCTGCCTCGTTGCTCAACAACACGCGCTACCGCACACGGGATCGGCAAGTGTCGATTACAGCCCTACAGACTTGAGCAGCTGGCACCCGCCGTTTTATCCCTCCTCCGATCAGCGCCAACGTGATCAAGTTACAAACAACCGCGCGTTCCCGAATTCCTCCCCGATCCTGAGATGGCGACGTAGTCTGGGAGCAGGTCAGCGGAAACCTGGAGGGAGTATCGTGACGACCGTCTCTACGGCACCTGCGGATCGACCGGCATCTCGAACGAGTTTTATGGGAAGACGAGCGTATACCGATGCATAAGTGCAGACGGAGGAGAGAAAAAGAATAATAATAATAAGGAGAAAGACGGCGAATAATCTTATTTCGTCGAGATGGAAAATGTAAAACTGTACACCGAGTGTTTTGCTCGAACGATCCGGCTTATCGGTGCGTTTTTTTCAAACAGGAAAAAAAAAAAAATATATATATATATATATTTTTTTTTTCTGATAACTTCACTTCAAAGTGAAGTCGGGCACGAGCAGACTTCCTTCTTTTTCTTTTTTTAATGATGTATGTGTGTTTGTATGTTTGTGTTGGTTTATTGTTTTGAGCGCATATTCGCAGGAGCCAGTGAAGCAATTGTTATCTAATAAAAATAGTTCAGGCTGCTTCTCTCGGGTGGAAATCTCAGAATTGCGAACTGGTTAATAATGTGTATTTAAAATCTAACTAGGATATTTAACCTAATTTAATTTTCAGAAATCATTTTTAGCTTGGCGTAATTTTAAAAAAAAAACTTACACTAAATGTACACTTGTTTTATTTTCACACACGCACGTGACTTCGTGTGTAGTACAGTACCACAAGAAAATAAACTTTAAGTTTTCATGCACAAATTTCAAGAATTGTTTTTATGCGTGCAGTAATTGTCTTAGATACATCGATGTGATATTTCGGCTTCGGATAGGACTCTACAAAATACGCTGCAGTAATAAACGTGGATGCCAGAGCAGTGCGTAAAATGGTGAGAGGTACTTACTTGGAAGTACTTTCAGTTATACGGTCAAAGTTGAGAGTCGGTCACATTAAACGATAAAAGTAGAGCAAACTGTCCATGTTTCCTGGGTGGGATCCTCATAGTTTAGCTCACCATTGACATATTAAACGTGATATTACCCTTGGAAGCCCATTTCATGTGCCATTCAGGTTCCTTGCACTCGAGAGCACAGGAGGCAAAGATGTTTGCACACGGCAGTACGAGTATGTTTTGCCGGAATTCTGAAGAGGTCTCGGCTCCACACAAGTGCCTGTAAAAACAGCCCGGCCTCCGAAGTTTCCCGGAGACCAAGCACAGGAGCTCGGCTGAGATCATCGCACGGTGAAAGCTCGGAGGAAAATCAAATAGCCGCGTTGGGAGCATGATATTTGGCTAACCCTTCCGTCGCCAAGTCGGCGAAGGGCTGCTAAACTTTGCAGGAGCAGCACTGAAAGATAAGGGGAGATTCCTTTCTGTAGCCGTCTGCCTCCCAAGCATGACTGTGCAAATTTTAGCCATTTTGTTTCTTTTTACAATTTGTTCTGTCTGAGGCTTTGTACAAATGAGCCACTCACCCGATATGGAACCTAGTCAAGCGGCTATAATAAGAAAAAAAAAGGAAGCAGTATGGTAGGTGTTTACTGGCATAGTGCTATCGCGTTCCTTAAAGAGATTAGGTTATAATAGCCATTTCGATATGTAGCGACGCTGACAGCTTCAGAAAAAGGGCGTGGCGAGTCCCTAACATCTCAGTATCGCTCCTCAGCCTATCAGATTGCGGCATTAGACGATAACCGACAAAGAGCTAATCACGAAGCAAGCAGCGTGAGCATAGTAAACCACACCCTAGTTCCTTATGCTGTCAGTGACTCTAGCGTCTCCTTGCGAAGAATAAAAGAGCCTCGGCAGGACCAACGAATATTACGCCAAGATTCTAAAAAATGGAACCAGTATTTTCAGTGAAATTCCATATCTCATCTTTAACCAGTCTCTCTCTCTGAGAGTTGGGTCTCTTCCTACCTGGAAGATTGGGAAAGTCGTCCCATGACTACAAACAGGGAACACGGTCCTCCGCTTCTAACTATCGCCTCGTCTCTCTAACTTGTATCGCGTCCAAAGCCTCTCGAGCACATCTTGTACTGTCACATCATGACTCACCTTTCCTCAAAACAATGTTTTCTTTACTCAACAGCACACATGTAAAAGTTACTAAAAAAAGTAATTAAGTTAGGAACTGAGTATTAGCCTCAAAAGTAATTTTGAGTAGAGTAGAAATTCCTCAAATAAAAAGTAATTGAGTGAATTACTAACTACTGTTAAAAAGTAGCAAATAGCTTTTGAAGTTACTTTTATATTTTTTTATGCTAACAAGAAAGTACATAGGTGTTGATCCATTAGCGAAATTCTGCTAGCCGAATATAAAGCGGCTTGTGTTTCCGCCGAAATACTTTAATAGGTGGTTCTGATTCTGCATACCTCATTGTTTTGTACTTTTTCTTTTTGGCCAATGATGTACTGTGGATGTATCATTTCTCCTTTGAGGTTTAGAACTGCCTGAGCTTGATTTTGCGGACAGTGTTTGCTTGTTTACAGTGTTACGTAAAGTACGTCTAAAAACTACTAGTAAGCACAAAGTAAATGAGATATTATGTACTTCAAGTAAAGTAGTAAGCACTCCGGGTGCAATGTACTTGAACTAAAGTACTACGAGGGGTGTTCATAAAGTTCGTATTATTGTCCCGAAGGAATAGAGATTCAGCAATCAAACTCGAGTAGGAGTTGAGATTTTCTCTACATATTCGCTACCGAAAGTTACCCACTTTTTCCAGCGATGCACCACATGCCGGAGGCCATTGTTATAGAACTCCTCGTTTTGAGGGTTCAGGAATCACTCCACTTCAGCAATCACTTTTTCGCCGTCCTTGAAATGCTTTCCTCTTATTTGGCCACACTGGAAGCGTCTCCGCCATTTAACCAAAGTGTCATAAACTAGGGCGTTGTCCCCGAACAACGCTCCTAGATGGGAATGAGTATCCTTGGCATTGCTTCTCTTCATATGGAGAAAACGGATCACTGCATGTGCTTGGTACCGATGGGCGGTGCCATTTTTGTTTCGACTCGCTAGCGGCGTTCCGAGCTACTATAGCATGCGATGTTTATACTGTGCGGAAACTAGAGGGACGCGCGCTCATGTTGATGCCTGTATTGTTCCATTTTCTTCACATCTTTGTGCCGATAATACGAACTTTATAAATGCCCCTCGTATAAATACAATGTACTTTTAAATTAAAGTAGAAGTACTTTTTAACACAACCTTTGAGAATGCCCTTTCATCCCCTATAGATTGCTTCTTTTTTTTTATCGGGTATGCATTGCTCCAGGGGAAATCGGAGGTGCATCCGTTTTTTACGGAAAGTGCGGCAAAATCGGAGGCGCATCAACATTTTTTTTTTCGGAAATGGCGGCAGATAATCTACGTCGCCACAAAGTAATTATTTTATTCTCGCTACCGAAGCATTTAACACAATCACCTTATAAGTCACTTATTTGTTTCGGTCTTATACCCGCCATTACTTCACTCAGAGAAATGACCAGATATGAGGTCTCGAAAGAAGATAGCGCGTTTTTACATGACGATACGAAATTTTTTGTTTCCAAATTTGGGAAATGTACTCTGAAGTCGGGAGTTGTACATTTCTAAGTATCCGAAAAAAATACGCTCGTGAAGTACAACTACATGCTCAAAATTTTTACTTCAAATAAAGTACAAGTCTTCTAAACCTACTTGAAGTACTTTAAGTACCATTTACTTAAGGGGGCTGTGCAGCGATATTAAACGTTTAAAAAATTCGCGGCCTGTAATTTTTTCCCCTATGTGCCTTGCATTAAGTCATATAAAACGCCCTGTTATCCTCGGAAATATTGCGATTCCACTTAATAATAGCGGTGGTAGCCGTCGGAACCACAGGGCACGACCAGCGTGAGGTTACGTGACGTCAAATGGGCATCATGTAAAACGTTGGCAAGTTGTGCAATTACTTGCCAAACACAAGACTCATTTTTATAAATCTCGTCGTGTCGACATCGACAAATATGTCAAAAGCCTCGTATCATCCACAAAATTTTATTATTCAGAGTTTTAGTGGCGCTATCTACCAGAGGTCAACAAAACTATCTGCTCTGCGGCTGTGCCCACGCCGTGCGGAACGAGCGGAAGAGATGCCTGCACTGGATGTTTTCGTTTTCCAGTCTTTAGTTTGACTGCGTTCGACCGCTACGAACGTCGGCAATGCTTAAGGCTCTGTTATACTCCGACGTAACGCGTGCGCGCGTGCGAGCGCGTCACAGCGACGTCACGTTGGCGAAAACCCGACGCTTTATACTCCGGCGTCGTGGCGCAACCGACGCGACCGGCGGCGTTCGACGCAGCCTGACCGCCTCGACGCCAAAATGGAGCATGCCGTATTCCGCGCCAGCCGCGCCAGCGACGCCGGACCAGGATGCATCACGCGCTGGCTCCCGGCAGCCCTCGCGCGGGAAGCGCGGCGAATACGAGCAATAGCAGACGACGGGAGCACCACTCCGTGTGGCGTCATGTTTGAAGAATCGGACTCGGTCGCCGAGAAGCTGATCGAGGGAATTCGTCCTCACCCGTGTGTCTACGACACGAGGAAGCTTGAGTACCGTAGACCGTGCGCTTGTCAAAGATGTACCGTATGTACATTGACCGCCTACGCTTTCGGCGCAGGCGGTGCACCAACAGTGCAAGCGCGAGTTTTCGTCGTGCAAGGTAGTACGTCCACGCCATCGCTCGAACTTGGCGCTCAAGAAGCGCGAGAATTCTCGTCTGCTATTCGAAACGAAAAGGAACCGGAAATGGCGCACTCTCGCAGGAAACGCGCTCTCGTAGTCAGATTCTGCGCTTGCGCCGCGCTGCCGGCCCACCGACGCGCGCCGCGGGAGTCGCTAGGGTCGCCGGAGTATAGAGAGGGCGAATTTTTGACGCGCGCGCGGTGTTCCGTTGTGTCTGAACCGTACTCCGGGCAATACTTCAGCTCCGGGAGCGGCGAAGAAGCAACGGGTATCACATTTTACCTCGTGATCAACTTCTCCGAGCTGAGTGGTGTCGAAGGAGAGGCAGACAGGACCGCGGAAAGGTAGAGCTCCGTGCCTGCTCAGGTCACTTTGACGATAATCTCGACTACCGTCCCATAGGAAGTGTGCTTCGCGATGCCGGGCAGACCCTGAAAGATGCCCGTTTGAGGTCCAAGGAGGTTCCATCGCTTCGTTTGCCTCTCAGTGATGGTGAATTACACTGGCAGATCCGGAGCGCTTTCCGAAATCCGCGAGGGAGGCGAAATTCCGCTCCGTGGGACCCGCTCCGAATCGACGAGCGAAAGGTGGACTCGCATCTTTGGAGCGACCCACCGACTCGGCCGAGACCAAAGCCAGAGACGACCGGAGGTTCAAAATGACCGCTGCTCGAACTTGCAAACCGACCAACGCCTCAGCCGACTGGTCTTTTCGACGACCAGTCACAACTGTCACTGTATAGTTCCAGAAATAACACGCGACACTGGCCAGGCGAAAATATCCGTACCATGGAGCTCGTGTCAAAAATAACGAGGAAGACGTCCGCGTTCGCTACCCTCACGTACCTTTTTGGCCGCCTCGAAGCGGCGGGGCACGCACAGCGATCGCCATTTGTGGAGTTCAGATTGCTGGTAAGACTTTAAAGGGATACTGAACCAAAGAATTTAGTGTCCATAATAAGTGGCGCACGTTCTTTCCACGAGCCAGCAGCCGCCGGTGTGCGCGAGCACACGCAACAAAAATGACGTCAAAGGCCTCCATTCGCGCTTAAGAGGACAGTGAAATGCATCGGCTTCGGGCCAAAGGAGAATAAACACAGGCTTTTTATCTCTACAAGTGAAAGCTACGTGCTTGTTAGACAAATTAATCGCTTACCTTTTACACTAGACACCACTGTGTAGATGATAAACTTGTCTTTATTCTCCTTCGGCCCGAAGCCCATACATTTCACTGTCATCTTAACCACGAATGGAGGTCTTTGACGTCATTTTTGTTGCGTGTGCTCGCGCACACCGGCGGCTGCTGGCTCGTGGAAAGAACGTGCGCCACTTATTATGGACACTAAAATCCTTGGTTCCGTATCCCTTTAATAGACACAAAGAGGTGACAAACCATCACGTGCGCGGTCGTTGCCTAATCTGTTCTTACTTTATTGCAAGAGAAAACGCCGGCGGCGTGCAGTGTAAAAACGTAAACAATCAGTGGCTGCGAAATGAAAGGGCCTAAACTTGCGTCATGCCTCCGGATTTTCGGTCGTTCTTTTTCTGGTTCTTCCTCTCACGATCACATGACGTCAGCGCTTGCGATTTGCCACGCTCCAGTCCCGGCCATCCCGGCTTTGTATCCCTGATCTACGCGAGGTAGAAGCGTTCGAGCCGTCCAAATCCCGCATAAACAACCAACGCATCCGAAGAGACAAACTCGACAGCCAGTCCGGTCCGGTGACTGCGGCGATCTCGACAACCTCGCTGCGAGTGCGCACCGCTGTGTTAAAGGAAATGACGTAGGCGCTCTGTCAACTTCCGCCGAGATCTGTGGGATTCCACGGAGCGGCTGTGGCCAACACCACCAAGACAGAAGGCCTCCGCACGCGTCATCCCAGTCAGATCGATCGAGGCGTGAAATTGGGCACGAGTGCTGTGTCAGTGTTTGGCTGGGGCTCGGGTCCAATCAGCGCATCGAAGGTCGGGCTCGGGCCCAATAGCCGAGTTAGCGCGATCCGACTTTGATGACGTTTCAAAGGGGGAGATGAGACCGTGTGGAGGCCTTCTGTCTAGGTGGTGTTGCTGTGGCACGATTTGGGTCGCTCCACGACGCGGGAGCTGCAAGGGATCTACAAGCGAAAGATGACCAACTCGAGCCAGATCTGCGCGTTCCAAATGAAGCGCTTTTGGAGCGCTCGAGATCTGCGAGCGGAATTCACCATGAGTCGTCGCGCTCATCGACAACGCGCTCTCATTTCGTCGGGGAGCCCGATTAGGGTACGAGTCCAGCGGACTCGCTATAAAGGAGCATCTCACGCTCGTACTCGCTCAATGCGCCATCTTGATCACCGAAGGATGAAAGGGAAGGAAGGGAAGGGGGTTCACTCTCTCTGCAACGAAACCGGCGAAACTCCCCGCGAAACCGAAAACCTGCCACCCATTTGACGTCAGAACCACGTGACAACCACATTACCCGGAAGGCGGCGTACGAGATGAGAGTGGCCGGGGATGGGCTGCAGGGGCCACATAATTCAATCTGATTTTATTATGAATCAGATTGAAATTAGAATCATATTGTTCGTTTGTCTCAGTTTGCGGGGATGTGGCATCGCTCAGTTGGTTGAAGCGTCGCTCCCCTTTTTATGAATGCGCCGACGACACGGGTTCAAGCTTTGTCCGATGACCCAGCCCTTAGCGGTTAGGGTGTTCGGGATTCGCAGCGCCAAGCAAAGATGAGCTACGTCGGCTTTGCGGAAGCGGAGTTCGCGTAGTACATCCACTTGATCCATCGACGCGAGGTCGCCGTCAACGATCTCCTCCTTTTTGGGGTAGCCAAGTCACTCATTCAAACTCATCGTCAAGAAGTTCTAGCGCCATGATTGCCGCGAAGATCATCTGCTCCTTTAGCAGACGAACTGTTCAGTCACCGTGGGGATGCCGCCGCCAGATTTAGCGCTTCCATTTTAGCAAAACGAGACAAAATATGGTCAGTTCCACAAATTCGGCTTGAGGCTATTTCTGAAAAGGGAAATGTTTTTTCTTCGGTTCTTCCAAATTACCAAACCCTTCCCCCCCCCCCCCCCATAAAAAAAAAAAAAAGTGATTTTTTTTTACCCACTTTACGAAGCCATCGCGCATTTCCGTTGCCAGGGGGCGCGACCTGCACCGATCGTCTGTAAATCGTCTGCAAACGCGGTTCTCACAAATCCGTTCGACGCAAAACGATCGGTACGAGCTCCCGATCCGAGGTACCAATCGTTTGATCTATCGACCGCGTTTTATTCCGGTTCCTTAAAGCTCTCTATTGTTGGTGGATCTCCGACCCGCCCCAAGCGGATAACACGCTGAGTCTCAACGAGAGTCGCCGCAACGCTGCAACGCGTGCGTCTTGGTGTTGCCACGAGCTTGCGTCGCGCTCGTTGTGAGGCGCTGCGAGACGCGCCTACGGCGATGCTGACACCACAAACAAGAAGGCGCTGCATGAATCCACTAGTGATGACGTTTGAAAGGTAAAGATGCAGGCCTTGTCTTCTACGTGGTATTGGTTTAACACCAGTGCACTATCCCATGGGTGAGCGCCTGGCGCCGGGAAGAAACGCTGCTCGAAAAAATGCAGAGAATGTGGCCAATGTCCTTCTGAGTCTTTTGTGAACGGCAAGTTTCACGGCTCCCGACGCCCGTGAGCACCCACGAACCTTGAACTCCTGTTCCGGAAGCCGACAGCCACTTATTTTCCACTTTCCTAAATCCGAATGCTGAAGCTCCCGCGAATGCATCGGCTAATCCTCGACCTTGGCACCTCCCAAAGTCCTCCCCGGGCACCTTCCCCGCGGTTTCATCGACATTCCAGGTAGTTGTTTTCCTTTCAGACATCACCGTCCCCGACTATGAACGGAGGCGCTCCCAGCCAAAGCGAAGACACCTCCCTGTTTATCGGCGTTTTCCAGCCCCATGGGTGCCCAGTCGCGACTGTTCAGTTTATGTTTCTTATTTTTTTTTCATTTTACTTTGTGTTTTCTTTTTAAAACATGGGAATAATCTCCATAAACCACATTCTTTTTTTTTAATTTTCGTGATTGTTTTGACATGTGTGTCGTTGTCCCAAATAAAGAAAAATAACTTCAACAATTACCTTTATTTTTTTTAAGTATCGCTTCAATTTTTTTAGGACACATTGATCAGTGATTATGGGAAAGTGAAGATTATACGGTTTATTTTTTTCCTACTAAAGTTAGTGGGGAAATTGATGCCACCTGACATGACGCGTCAGAGCATTAAGCCGGGGTCACACTGCTTACACATCATACAGGAGACAGTCTGCCAACAGATTCGAACGCGAGTCACCGCGAGATACGCGTTTCGAATGCCGCATGGCGATGCGATCAAGGAGAAAACTTGGCACGCGGCATTTGAACCACGAATATTGGGGTGACTCGCGTTTGCAAACTGTCTTCTGTTAAAAAGGCCAGGTAACGTGGTGCCAATTTGGCCGCTACATTTAGCGGGACACTTGACGACTCGGGGTGAAGCTGCGGAGTCGCCTTGATACCTTGACGTCACGTGATGTGACATCACTGTATCAAGTCATGGCGTCACGTGAAAACAAGTTCCCCGCTAAATTTAGCGGGGTAATGCACGGACGGACGGACAGACGGAAGGACAGAATTCCGAGTTTAAGGAATCAATTGAAGTTCCGTTAACGTGTATTTAAAAAAAATGTATAAATACACTCTTTTAAAACCCCAGTCGCATTACTAATACATCGTACAAAAGACAGTCTGTATCTGGGGCGTGCTTCTTCCTCGTGTCAAGGTCACATTGGCCTTACAAAAGAACAGTGTGCAGACGTGTTCGAAGTGTGCATTTGTACGAAGCACACATACTTCGGCCACGCGTGAGGCGTGTGCCCGGAGATAGTTTTGTCATCGTGCCTGCAGCAAACTCCTTGTCTTCTGTATGATGTATGGGCAGTGTGCCTGCGGCTTTAGCATTCATTGACAAACACGGCGTGGGCATAAACGTGTATAAAGACAACCGAGAGGCCAGACAAAGCCAGTGAGTGGCCGCAGACGCAACCCGCATCCTTTGAAACAAAGTTGCGCGGGCTCCCCAAAGCATGAATGAGGTCCGGTTTGTAACAGCTTAGCCAAACGCGCGGTGCCCGCCGTTTACGCGGCCGCCTGAGCCAACACAACCTGGTGAAGGTAAGGCCTGCACATGACGTCATCGCTGGTGGATCTCCGACGCGCCCCAAGGCGGCAAACACGCTTATAGCTCAACGGGAGTCACCGCAAGGCGGCAGGCGCGTGCCTCCGTCTTGGCGTCACGGCCTGCTATATAGCGTCACGTTTGTTGTGAGACGCTGCGAGACGCGCTGGCGTCGACGTTGACGCGCGCCAGGCGGCGCCGCGTAGTTCCACTAGTGATGACGTCTGGGGGGGGGGGGCAGGCGAAGGCCCCGACTTCTTGTGTGTATTGCCCGAGTCCGAGAGGCCTTTTCTAAAGATCCGCCGATTACGTCACGATCAACGCCAAACATCGCCGAAATGACAGTGCGGCAGCGCGGAAAACAAGCGTACGAGCGCGGCGATTCGCAATAAATCACGACGAGGAGGTTGGCTCGGCCCAAGCAACGAGGACCCCCCCGAAAACAAAGGCAGTTCACCGCCTCGCCGCCGAAAGGGCGTCGAGAGACAAACAGGCTGCCGCCGAGACAATGTGTAATATGCCCTCACCGGAAGTGGAGCTCCCAGTGGCAGCGCGAGTGCGCCCTCGTTCCCGCCGGGGAACAGCGTGAGCGCATTGACGCGCTCGCGAACGCTGCGCGTTCGGAATGCCTTAATCGCGCACTTCGTATCTTTTTCTCACGTTACGATGCATGGACTGCGCCGCACGCTACGAACTATCGAAGCCAATCCCTTGCCGCGTGAGTGTCACGTGACCCTCGAGAGGGGCTCAGCGACGCGCGGGACGTTTAGTCACGTGATAGTTGCTACGCTGTCTCCATCGAAGACGCCACTTCTGCGCACGCGCTCTGCTAGCCTCTGGAGTAGAATGTCTCCGCAAGCAGAGCATATGCAGTTACTTACTCTATGGCAGCGGTCACACATCATAGTCTGCGGACAGTGTGAGGCGTTCCTCGCATGACAGTCACATTGATCATACGCAAACTGTCTGGAGACATGTTAGAGGCATAAAAGTGTACGACGCAAAACGTGATTCAAGCATGAACAAGCTGCATTTATGCAGCTTTTTTCTTCGGTCTCCTTCCATCACGAATGTAATGGATGGCTTTTAGCGTCCGCTGCGGTCCATCCTAAGGTGAAACGGAGTATTCGAACTGTGCGCACTGAGCGGCCAAATGTGTGTGTGTGTGTGTGTGTAGGGGGGGGGGGGAGAGAGAGAGAGAGAGAGAGAGAGAGAGATAGGAGTGGCGATTATTAATCTAGTTTTTTTTTCCCAATCCTCGGTTCGTTTCACTGCTGGGCCTTTTCATTCGACGTAGGCAGCGCGCACAGTTCGGTGACCTTTGCTCGTGTTCGATCTTTCGTGAGTAAATCTGTACGGGCTTCGAGCGTGCCAACTTTGAATGGTGTGTGTAGCAAATATTGACTCGTCTGAGATGTTCCATATTTCTAGGCTAAGCTATCTCTCGCGTTAATTTGCTTTCACTGTTTCGTGGTACATTTTATTTGATTTGATTTGGCTTTTTTCACTGGTAGTCCCCGTTACCTTGAGTTTCTTTAGCGGATTTGAAGCTTCCGGTACAGAAAGAGTGGGATGTCGTTCGGCCTCTCATTCTTCGATTCCGCCTCGTGAAAGGCGTGAAGATACGCTAAAGTAATACAAACTGTGAAAACACTTTTCAGTCAAACCCATAGCCTTAATATGTTGTCAGTTTTACCTGCTAAGGTAAAACTGTGCAACCGTGCTTATGCTGGGTGCTTTCACTTTCCAAAGGTTTTATATCTCTTTTTTGTAGTGGCCTGCGACATGAGTTAGACTGCGCGAACGGCGATCAGGTAGTGCTGACTACGTAGACTAGCGGGTAGCGATCTAAGGATAAAAGCAGCAGTGACGGTTTTCGACTTTGTAGATGCACTCTGACGCACGTCATACCTCGCCTCATTCCTCCGAGCGCATGATAGCGTTTGGCTCGCGCGGTCTGTATCTGACCGCCGTTCGCGCATTCCAGCTCATTTTGCAAGGCCACTATACATATCGCGACACTCTGAACACGAACAATTAATTGCCCGTGTCGTTTTCCTTGTTCTGTTCTAGTATCTAGAGGCTGCCATCAAAACTACGAATGCGGTGAGAAAGACTCAATGGGGTCCATTAACCTTGGCAGCAGTATTTGATACTTGCCGATACTCTTTCGAAGTAATATGCGAAAAAGCGCCGAAGTACGTCTTGTTCGAGCTAATGCTGCCGCTCAGTGTACTATCGGTAACAATATTCAAGCGAACAGTTAATCTTTCATTCTTTTCGGTTTCGCGGCTCCGGGAACCTTTGTTAAACCTTAACCAGTCGAACAGTGTGTAGTCTGGGATCAAAACTTTCCGATCTAGCCCTTGCAAAAACGTAACCAAATATTTTAGGAGGAAGGGGGGGGGGGGGGGGGGGTCGGAGAACCGTAAACCCCATAAGTCCCCCTCCCCCCCCCCCCCCCCCCCCCCGGCTACGCCACCGTGTCAGGACAATAACTTGTTCCGGAATTTTTAGGTAAGTAAAAAAAGTGAGGAAGTATGTTCTCTTTCATATTGTTGACTATAGTACATCTTATATGAGGATTCAAGCACAGATTCGATAAAGCTTCATTCAAATAATGTTTTACCGCAACTAGCTAATTTATTTTTTTCTGTGCAACGAGGCGAAAGAAAAGGTTGTGGCGTAGGTCGGACTTTGGATATATCCTTGCACGTCGTAAGATGCTGCGAATTACGTAGACAAGTGGGCCGTCTTTACCTCGACGGTGCTTCCGTAGTCGTGTTGGAGAAGCTCGAAGCCGTAATATACGAGGCCAGGTTTAAACGCGTGCCTATCTCGTTCGGCTCGCATACGCGGAGACACCTCAGAAACTACGAGTTAGTCCCGACGGGGTCTCGAGGAAAAGTGACCCGTCATTGCCTGGTCTCATCCGTCAATCCTGGAGCGGAGTATCTAGTTTTGCGTGCACCTATATTTATGGGCCGCCGCGGCATCGCTGAATTGCCTCTGTCGCCTGAGTGCGGAAATTGAGCCCGCGAGGACGCAAGCGTCGCTAAGAAGAGGTCATCCAAAAGGATCGGCGACGATGCTATACTCAGGTTGATATAAGCAGATGCCACTATGTATCTTATTTTTTTATTGCTGCTCGTCCTATTCTCGGAGGAAACACGATTGAGATGAGCGCTATATCGAGATTTCCATGGGACGAGAAATAAGTTAGTTATGTTTGTCGTGATCTATGCAGCCGGCATTCATTGGCGCGGAATAAACGGTCGGATCATTGCCTTGGTACTAATAATAGGCGTTTTTCTTCCAACCTCGTACCTAAGCGAGTTTTGTGTGGTATTGTCTTGTTTGTGTATGGGTTGTAGCTTGACATAGGGGTTGTGTCTACGGCTCAATTATTGCCACAAACGCACGGAGCTAATCTGATGAACAAAGCGTGAAGAAACACAAATATGCGATGTTCGCACAAACTATATGTTGTTCCAATATTCTCTTATATATATCTTAAGTATCTAGGCATCCTGAAGAACAACATTATGGAAATTTAACGTTTTGAGATTAGGTGCCAAAGCTTAACAACTTTCTATGGAAACATCATGCACATGCAACAGTAATTTTAGTAAATTTCATATTTCTTTTATCAAGCTTAATACAAACCCTGATAACTTTATGTTAATAAGTTTTACGCTAAGCTTCACATTATCTAATTAAAATGTTGGAAGTGACTGAAAAATGTTCGAGACGAAAATAGCGGTTGGTGGAGCCCGCAAAGGGGTGGTGACGAAGTCGCATTTGGTGCTTGGAACGAACGCGTAAATTAAGCCGCTCCTTCGACGTCCGGTATGCAGAATGCATTAGCGAAATATACTCAAACCTGGGCAGCCTGACAAAGTGATATCACTCGACGTCACGCTGTCATACGACGTGAAGGTGTCAAGTGACACAGTGCCACCCAACCGGATGACGTGGCGTCACGGGATCAGAATGCATTAGGGGTATACGCAAATACGGTCAGTGGGACAACGCGTCACGTCACGCAGTCGTTAAGGTGTTGAGCGTTTTGTCACCTGACCCGATAACGTGACTTCGCAGCATCAGAAATAATTATCGAAATATTCGTATGTCCGGGCAGCGTGACATCGTGACAGGTCGTAACGTCATGCCGTCACGTTCTTTCGTTAAGGTAGCAAGCGTGGCATGATATGGTGTCGCGTCACGGGGCACGGTGTCACCTGACCTGACCACGTGACGTCGTGGCATCAGAATGCATTAACATATAAAAGGCGAATTCGGACAGCCTGTCAACGAGACATCAGGTGACGTCACGCGAGGTTAAGGTGTCAAGGTATCAGTGTCACGCGACACCGTGACGTGATGTGACCCGATCACGTGACGCCACGACGTCAAGTCGGTGCTTTTCACGCCGCGACACGCACATAAACTCGGTTCACGTTTCTTGGAAGCACCCTGGTACGTTTCGCCGTCGTCGTGTACCCTGTTTGCACCGAAAACGTCCTGGAATATCTCCGGTTCCAACTGACAGCCCGTGGCACGCACGTCACTCCGCTAAAGAGGTATTCGAGGCGTGGTTTTCTACGGCAGCCAAGAAAGTAAGGTCGCCGTTCGAGGGTTCCCCTAGGTCGCTCGAGTCCTAACGACCCTGTCGGTCAGCACGGCAGCCTGCGAACAGAGCTCGAGATTTCTTTTTTGTTCGCGTTTTTTTCGAAGGGCGCGGTCGCATTATTAGATCCGCGCGCCTCAAGGGTGCACTTGGCTGGCCGTTGGCTCGGCCGGCACTTGAGCGTTGTTCGCTCGCAGGCGTCCTTCGGCTCTCCGGCGCTCGTTCCTTCGGACCCGGCCGTCGGCGCTTTGTCGTAAACTGTCGTCGGAGCCTTGCCCGAAGCGCTTGGAAGCACGCGAGGACGACGAAGTGGGAAATGGGGGAGACGGTCGTCGTAGCGTACTCGAGGGCTCTTTTTTTTTTTGCGTTGATTTTGCTGATTGCGTGTACGCTGGGGACGCATAGGTTGAACCAATGTAGTCACTGACAGAGCGAGAACGGCAGAATGAAGCTTCAGTTGTCTCGTCTCCAGCGCAAAATCTTCCTCCTTTCGATAATGCTTCGGAGTGTCGTGGGCTTCGAGCGTGCATGAGCAGCCCGAGCACGGCGAGAGGCAAGGACAGCGTCTTACAGGCGCAAATTCGCTCCATGGACTTCAGATTTTAAGAGTCTAACCAAGTTAGCCAGGTTTTTAGCAAGACGTCAGCCGCTTTTGTGAAGCTTCTCGAGATACTATATATTCGAGCTTCAAATGAGGCAGCATGTACGAAAGTTCGCTGTCTATAACCTCAGAGAGGTATTCGCTATAGACTGGTCAGTCTGCAAGGCGCTATTTCGGTTTGTCGTTTCTTCTCTCTACCTCTCCTGTTTCGTTGTATCTATTCATATACCGCAAAAATGTCCCGTTCCGTTCACTCTCGACACGGCATATCTGCTCGCGCATGCCCAGAGGATAAAGCAGGCGACCATCCCCGTGCTACAAAAACCTGGAAAGACCAAAAGGTTAACGAGGAAAAAGAATCCCAACGTAAATCATTTCGCAAGCGACAGCTACACAACGCGTTAAAAAAAAAAAAAAGAAGAAAACAGCTTCCCCTATCGGCGCCACAAAAGACGGAGTCGTTGTTACTCCATACTCAAAACGGACTTCCTAGTTCCTGAACAATTTCCTCTTTTTATCTTTTTAAACAAAAGCCTCCCACTGACGGTCGTACACATCTACTATATACACCCCCGTCCCTAAACACCGACAAGCCGAACAACTGAAACGCGCGCGCACGCGCAGTACTAGCGGTCTTTCCTCCTATGTCGCAAACAAACTTTTCTCAAATATGAGTGGAGGTGAACGACTCCAACGAGCATACCATGCCCCTTTCCGCTGCTTCTGCCGTTTCAATCCGACTGTTTCAGCTGGCGATTTTTCTTTAATATTTGTTCGCGCACGAGGCAGCCCGCGGCGTAGGTGTTGCTCGCTCAGTACCACCTACAAGACAAGGCCTGAGCATGACGTCATTGTTAGTGGCATATCGAGCCGCCCCAAGCTGCAAACACGCTGAAGCTCGACGAAGACGCCGCAAAGCGGCAGACGCGTGCGTCTTGGCGTTGCCGCGTGCTGGCGTCGCGTTCGTTGTGTGACGCTGCGACACCTGCTGGCGGCAATTGCGTAAGCCCACTAGTTATGACGTTTGGGGATGGCGAAGAGCAGGCCTTGCCTTCTCGGTAGGTGGCATTGGTTCGCTTCGCGGTGTACACAGTTGGGAAACACGGACCCGACTAACGCGATCTTTCTTCTCGTCCGCTAATAGCTCTTTTTTTAAAAGTCCCGCTCGGTCTGACCCGGACTGGCATTGTAGGAGTTCCACATGCTTCGCCGGAGCCATTCATAACCGCTGGAAGGCGGGAGGGTAGGATGTTATGAGTATGATGTGTGTAACGAGGCTCGGGGACCAGTTGCGAGATGAGCCAAGACGGAAGTGAGGTTTTCTGACGGGCGCAGTTTGTTTCCGGAAGATGTTTCGGCGTGTTTTGTGTGTCTCTGTGCGCCCACACTGTGACCGGGCGCCGCGGCTTCGCCCAGTCGTGAAACCGCTAGTGTGTACTGTGTACTCCCTCCCCCGTTTTCCTACGTACGGCGTGGGGGCAAGGTGCATTAGCACGCGGGGATTTATAGGTGGCACTTTGGACAAACCTCGTAAATATGTTTACGGCAAGACAGGAGTGTATTATTAGGAGGGGCTAAGAGCCGCGAGTTTGTTTATGTCTCAATTTTTGTTACGAGGTGCCGCGCGTGCCACGGAAATAAATAAGCGCCTTTGAAACGAGGGTTCATTGCTTAATTGGTTTCTTTTTTTGTGTGTGTTGATTTCCACCACGCCTTTCACTTGTCCAGCATGTTTGACAGCCCAGCTGTGTTAAGGAATAGACGACGCTGTCGAGAACGCTCTCAGACGCCTCAAGACCTTTACAGCCCCGCGATGCACTCGATTAGACCAATCGGATGTCTTCGTGTAGTCGGGTTAGCCAATGAGAATGGAGACTAGAGTTGCGCCCAAAAACTCACGCAGCCGAGCGACGAAGAGACTGCCGTGAAACCGATCGACCTTCTGATTGACTAGAAAATGTCTAATGATCAAAGTTCAAAATTAATTCGCTGAGCAGTATACCGAAACGAGAACTCTTGAGAGTAAAGTGTAGTCAACGGTATTTTTCAACAAAAACAAAATACGCACTGTGAAAAAAAAAAAAATCCTCCACATCTATTTTTTTTTTTTAGAACACGCGCTGTGCCGGTCACCACGACAAATGGAACGCGTGCAGCAAAAAATGAAGCGGGAAAATCAATCAGTCTGAGTGAAAAATTTGATATGCGCAAGGACAAATATGTAAGTGAAATGTCTCGCAAATTATTCTTGCGCCGTTTTCGTACTATACCGTCAGTTTGGTTTCATCATTCGCTGAATGCTCTCCTTATACTCCAGCTACTATACTCCGTTCACTTTAAGTCCGGCCGTATCCGACGCTATTCGGAGAGGAAGTTCGTCTGCTTCTTTTGCAGGGGTTGCGATGACGTCAGAAAGATGCCAAGCTCTGATTGGCTCTGAAAGAAGGATAATGAGTAGACCTCAAAGCAAGCTGCCTTCAGGTCTACCCACCATCCTTCAATCAGAGCCAATCAGAGCTCGGCGTCTTTCTGACGTTACCGCAGCCCGTGCAAAAGAAGCAGACGAACTTGCATTCCGCATACTACCCAATGGCACGAATCAAGCCGTGTCAAAAGTGCATCGGCCGGACACGCTAATCGTCTTTCTGCGCTCGCTATCAACGGCTAACCCAATCACTCAGAGAAGAACCGCAGTGCGAAACTGGTTGAGTCGACAATCGCAGACGCACAAAGACGACGAGAGACGTGCCGATGCAATTTTGGCGCCGCTTGATTTGTTCCATCGGATCGTCGTTACGGTCGTATTCGAGGTGAAACGGGGTAGAGAGCTCACCAGCGCGCTCCGCGGAAAAATGAGCACCCAGGCGTTTTCTACATTGTGTATAATTTATAATCGATCGGGTTTTCTTCCCCGGTAGCTCGAAGAAGTCCGCGCCTAACGCGCTGATGTTCTTTCAAACAACTTTCCTCCCAGCCCTAAGCCACGACGACGTCTCCCCCCAAGGTATAGCGGCGGCAGGCGAGCAACCTAGCCGACGCGACACAGGCGCTTTCACCGACCGCGGGGACAGAGTCCGGCACAAGGCCGGCCGCGTTTGTACTGCGGCCAAGACTGGCCGGGCCTATTGTTTCTCGCTCAACGCCGTGGCGTCGTGCGCGCTCTCAGTCGGGCGTGGCGTGTTCCTAATTGCCGCTCGGCGAGATCGCTTATATGTCCGCGTAGGAACTACCCCGGACGATCGCGTGCAGCGCTGGCGTTTGGTCGCCGAGAGAAAGTCCAGCTTGACAGTGGCGGCCTGACCTCCAATTTAGGACCAGTGCCCCATAGACGCTTTTCAAAGGCGCGCACCCTCCAGTAGCTCGTTCAAGGCCGCCAGATTTCGGGCACGCACTTCGAGCATGAATTGGACCCGAGCGATGCGTGTCCGGTGCGTGTTAATTAAAAAAAGAAAGAAAAAAAAAAGGACCACAAAGATATTCAATGCTGGCAGCAAGATCTTGGAAAGGTTAACCACCGGGAATGTCTAAGAGCGACAGCCCACAGCATGCCCTTTCTTGAGGACAACGACCGGAGGCCACTTGTGCGTGCTCTGGAGAGACTGTCTGTGTCACCCCATCTTCGAAGATACCTTAATCATTGGCAGGGGGCGTACAAATGTGGAAGGAGAGGTTCTGAAGGCACATGCGATCGAAAAAGCAGGCAAGGGGCACTGCGTAAGCCAGCCTTCAAATTACCTACATGAAAAAAAAAAAAAGATATAGATTTTATCGATGCCTGGTGAGCGACACGTCATCCGTTGTACGGTGTTTAATTTTGAAGTGGTGTATTGCTCGAGCCGGTCTTTTTTTTTTACCCCTTTTTTTAAATAAATGTTCATTTGATAATCTAGCGCTCGTCCTGTGTGCCTATCTCTTCGTTCCTGTTGTTTTGTTGTTGTTTTTCGCGCGCTGCTTTTAATTTATTAAGTCATCAACCAACTCGCCTTCTTTCCTACCTCAATTCACAATGAGTATTTAAAAAAAAAAAATTAAGTTCGATCAATCTAATCTATAGCTTAAATCTGGATTCTTCAACGAGCATTCCTAAGTTTAGCGCTTGCGTTTTTAAGCAATAATCTCTAGGGGGCATTGCTATGTACGGGAATTTCTAAAGCATTTTAGATAGAAATAAGCGTATATACAATGATAAGATATTGCGCGATACTACGAAACGGAACACGTTAAAATGACCGGCGGATAAATGTGTCATGGACATAATAATTGTCCCGTTTCACCTCTGAGTTTCAATTAAAAATAAGAAGGGAGCGACCAACCTAGCCGCTGTTTTTAATCGAAAAGCGAAACGAAATGGTTGCCAAATGTAGAATCATCTCGTGTAACCGAAAAAAAGAAGAGAAAAAACTCTTCTTGACGCTTGCTCATAAATTTGCTCCGGGAAAGCTGAGCGACGATGATGGTAAATACCGGAACACCAGCCAAGTAGCACGTTTAATACGCGATGTGTTATTACGTGCGCGTAAATGAGATGTCACATTAATGCCGAGTTTATCTGCTTTTTTTACAAAAACAACAACAAAAAAACTTTATCCGGGATATTGAAGAGGGGTTTTTTTCCAGCCCGGGTTGTTGGCGCAGAGCCTTGTTCGTAGTTAGACATCTTCTAAAAGCTGTATGCAGCGAAGCGCGAAATTGCTGGCAAGAACTCTCAACATAATTTCTAATCCTGGTGACAATTCAAGTACTAATCTTTTTTTTCCGTGGAAACTTTTAGGTGGGTGCTTGCCAAAGGTCCACCATCCCTGCGCATGGGCTTTAGCTTGTCGTAAAGGAACGAAACAATCCAACTCGAGTACTTAATGACTACAGGCCGATGAAATTCGCAAAGTACAGATTCTCCAAGCTTTTACGCACCGACGGCAGATGGCGAAATAATTATTTCGGCATACAGCATAAACAAACTTGTAGCCTCCTAGACTTGTATGTGTTGAGCGCGTCGTAACTACTCATTGCTTGGTATGTGAAAAATTCACCACGTGATACTCATCCCCGACTTTCTTGGACATCAACGCCCTGCGGGCGTCCAAAACAACCGAACAACAACAAACAGCGCAATGTTTCCTGGGAGTATTTTAGATGGCAGTCGTACGATACCAATAAGCAGTAATTAACCTTTTGGACACATATAGTTTCTCTACAGTTTCTTTGCATTGAATCATACACGCCACATTCACAAAATTATGAATTTCGGCTTTTCTTGACAAAAGATCGTAATGTTCCGGAGTATTTTAATTGCCTGGGGACCATTAGACGCAAATCATTCAAACTTTTGATATCTCCTTGAAAACTTTTTCATTCCACAGAATGTCCCAGAAAGATGGCAATGGTTTGCTCCGACGAACGCTTCTCAGCGCGCTTAGATTCGAGCACCGAGACGCACGTCGGGGAAAAAAAAATTTACCGGTTTTTAAATGGCCCTTTTTTTTCAAAGCGCGCGCCATCTAGGATCAGCTGGTAAAATCTTCCGGGTCCATGCATAACCTCCGAGATCCCGAAGCGCGCGAGCGCGCGCTTCGGGATCTCGGAGACTATGGTCCATGCACCAACGTTCGGGAACGTACACGTCAGCGCTCGGAGTGAACTCGGAACCAATCACACGTTTCGTGGCCAAGAAATGGCGTCCGCTAACTTTGACGGATTTGCTTTTTAAAAAAAGGGCCCACTGGGCCTGGTTGGTAGCAGCTTTAACTGTATAGTTCGTCGTGGGTTGTGACCAAGCGTAGACCATTCCAATGGCCGCCTACTGCGCGTCGCCATCTTTGTTTACTGGGCCGCAGAACGCGTTCCGAGCATGCGCGGAAGCCCTCGTCTGCAGAATATCAGAAGCCATACATAATAGCATAATTAATCACGCCCTGCGTTTCTTAGACTGTCCGTCAGTTAGGTATAAGATGCTGGACAGGTCGCAATACGCCACAAGAAAAAAACAAAAAAACGAGGACTTCTTATCCGAACAGCTAATGAACGAGTTGTCGAAATTTGCTAAAAATGCTACCAATTGTCTTGTTTGTTTGTTTTTTTGCTATTTCTTTGACGATTATATTTATCTCTAGGCGTGCTTTGTTTCCAAAGCAGTCAGTTCTTCCAGAATTAAATTTCCTCCAGTAAATTAGGTGGTCATGCTTTGACCGCAAAGCGTTGTAAACAAAGGTACAAAAAGTGAGCGGGCAAACACGGCGCTAATTCATTTAGGAAGAACCGACAGGCGTCCTTGACACGTAAACGCTGCGGGGGTTTTGTAATGAGGCGCGTAATTTGTATGCATAACGGTTTTTGTGTACAAGGTACCCCGAAGGCGAGGCTCTGCCGCAGCCAACGAATTTTATGTGTGGACTGTTTGCACGCGAATGTGGTTGTTACTCATTAGCAAGTGCAATGGTCGGGCAGGTGCACTGCTGCATGCTCCGGTTGAGAAAAATTTGTTTTTTTAAAACCCCAACTTGGTTTATGTGCTTTCTGTAGGGAAAGGGTATAGTGAAACATGTACCGTCATTGGGGTTCTGAATGGCCACCTTGTATACAGTCACATCAAAGTTAACTGTGTCGTTCTACGAGCAACTCAGGACAAAATGAATAAAAAACTCCAAATACACTGCCTAAAGGCATATTACAACTGTACAAATAAATAATTTTAATAATAGACACTGTACGTGCCTGTTTTTTTCTAATTATTATTCATGGATGGGCCGATGAAACGTCTTTAGTTTCATCAATCCTTTAATGAAGATGTCTGTCAGTTAACGAGTAAAGAAAATGCCACGGCAACCGGGTGGTCGTCTGGGTAAGTCCTTACATCATCAATTTCAGCGCTGCTACTTAGTTATTTCGAAAAGATATATTTTTTGTATGTGTTTTTACAACGCTGCTGAAAGTTTTGATCGTGACTTCAGCGGGTAAAGAATGAGTGGTGGTTCACGTTCTAGTAGCACCTGTTGAAAGTTGTTTGCGTCAGACACCCCGAATAGTCAGAATATAATAAAAACACACAAAAAAATCGAAATAAATCCGCGAGGCTGTCTTGGCTCAAAGCCCTCTTGAAGTAACCTTGCCAGATATCACATAAATACGGGAAGAAAGAAATGATGAGTAAGCCTAACTTGTAAACGGAAAACGTCTTCCAACAAGACGTCGTGATTAGAGAGAAAAAAAAAACACCTTGTTATTAAAACTCCAAGGAAACCCTCGGTTTCCTTGGAGACAGACTAAACGTGACTCAAGCGCCCTCTCTTGACGTTGGTGGGAACACTGGAAACAAACAATACCCTCAAGCGCTGGAGATGGCATGGGCACACGACCAGAAAAATCATACGAAAGAATCACAGCGCCCATAATCATAAATTATTATCCCGAACCACTAATCATCTTGGCCCGGAGAAAAAAAAGATGCAGCGGCCGATCGTGATCCATTAGCGCAAGGTCGCACGCTCCGGCCTTGCCCAAACAGAACTCCTTCTCCGCCTATTTTATTATCGTATACCTCGGTTTTCAGCATCTACTCGTAAGTCCGTAAAGATAGGAGAACACTTAGAAGAAACCATCTCCGTAACGTGAGGTGTTCCAGAATCGAGGCGGTCCATGCAGTACCATTTCCAGACATATATCACTCCGGAATCGGTTACTGGTACCACCAGGGAAACCCCCATTGGTCTCGGCCCTTGGGGCCCTCTTTTAAAAGCCTCAAAACCCGTTCCCGCTTCGATTCGCCTGCCATCTAGCGAGGAAGGCCTCCTTTGGGGCCCCGGCTATGCACCGCATCTTCGCTTGGTATGCGCGACTGACAAATTGGTTTTGCACGCTTGATCTGATGGCGCTGTCTACGACCTCCCGTGTCTGGGGCTTCTTCCGTTGGGTTTACTTTGTTTCTTGGGGTACTCGTCCCGGTCACTTTTGAAATTTGACTTTCAAGTTGGAAGCTTAAACCAACGCAAGTGAGACGAAGGTTTGCGGATGGTCAAGCGCTAGTGTCCTTGAAATTTCGAGGTTTAAATAATTCCGCATTAAAACAGAACAAACGTGCGTCTCTTGGTTGTGGAACGTTAATCTTTCTGGAAAGAAAGGGTCAACTTAGGATTTGTAGGGGAATATATTGTGCCTCGTATCTTGGATTTGGAAGTTGTGCTTCGACGGTTTGGCTCTTCTCTCAGGACACCAGACATCTAGACAAAAAAAAAAATAGAGTTAAAACTTTACCTTAAAAAAGACTTTTATATCGTAAGATAACTGACTTATAAGACCATGGTTCTATTATTTCTGTTAATGCAAGACACAATTGGATAATATCTCCCAGTATTGCATGATCTCGAAGCCAGCTCGACGTACTGCCGTGGGGAAGGGGGGAGGGGTACAAAGTGATGAAGTCACGGGCGGGCGAAACGTTGCCCAGCTCTATTTGTTCTCCTAATATTTGCTGTATGTTATTAGAAACCAAACGTTCCTTACTAAATTATTATTTTTTTTATTTAGAATAAAATCACTCTCTTCACTTCCCTCTATTACTTCCTTCGAAGACCTTAGAGGTCTTCGAAGGAAGTGAACAAGGAAGGGGGGGGGGGGGGGGGGAGGGACACGGTCTCCCCCCCCTTTCTCCCTTAAGTTCGCCCATGATAGTAGACACCAGAGCACGTCTACAGTTCAAAGAGAGTGCTCTTAAGTTGCCATAATCTACATTGTTATTCGATATGACATTCTGAAGTGAACATTTTAAATTTCAAACACAAAATATAGGGCCTACAGAATGCAGCTTCTTTTGTGAATGTGTGACGAATGGGAGTCCAGTTTATAAGCATTTTGAGCCGGGAGCTTGTAAAATTCTTTTGTCCTTCCGTCAGTAGTAGCCTGGTAGACTTAACGTGCAATCTACATTGTATATTTTCTTGGTCAAAAAAGTTGGATTTTTGGAGCATGACCACAGCCAGTGCTTACAGTCAATAGGGGCACGGGGGGTCTCGGACCCCCCTCCGATATTGTCGGGTGTCTGAGACCCCCCGCCACTGGTCCGGAGACGCTAAGCCACACTGAGCTATTGCTCTTGCAATTAGGCGTGATCGTTTTTTTTTTTTGTGATTTAAGTTTTGTTGAATAGCCATGTCAAGACAGAGAGAAAGAGGAAGAGACAAAATAAATGGTGTTTTGTGTAGCCAAGTCGATTTCATGTGCAACTAACCGGCATATGTTGGAATGCCCTTTTTTAAAACTACTTCGAAAGACTTGTTGGGCGTTTTGGTTGGGCGTTTACGTTTTCTACAAAACATGCCTGGTGGCGTTCACACTCTCTAGTCTGTTGCAACATAAGATGTGCAGTAGAAGCTTCGCCTCCAGTGTGAGCTTTTTTATCCTCGATAGCACCTCAGCGTCTCGTGAGCGTGTGTATCCAACGCAGATAGAAGGCATGCAATGAGTGAGTGCTGGAAATAAAACTTCTCCTGTAGATTTTTTTCTGCAGCAGACTATAGTCAATTCAATTTTCTCTTCATCCAATACAGGCATATTGAAGTAGCGAGCTGCACAATTTTATTTGCGATTCACAGCGAAGTGATCACGTGGCTCTACAGCGAGATAGCCAGGATTGGCTCAAAGAATGTGCACTGCGGATCGGAACGCTTGGAATCCATCCTCAAATTCTGACTGACATAAACACGCGCGTGACACTTTCCTTATTGTTACATGTCTTCACGTAAATCAATAAAAAGAAAACTGCACACTTTTCCTAAGCGTGTCGAAACTTTAACGCCGTAAAAAGAGGAAAATATCTTACGGAGTCGTTGCTTGAGGAATCTTGGGCCGTTTCCAGGCAAGAACAGGACATCGTCGCTTCTTTTTTCCAGATGGCGTATCAGGGGAATGAAGCCCTCTTAAAGTTACTTTTCCTCGAGCGAACGCACTGTGAGCCATATAAAAAAGGAAAACGGTCGCGTTTATACTGAAAGGTGCAGCTTGGAATCCCGGCAGTTTTGAAGGACGCAGTAACTCTTTTCAGCCAAGGACGAACAAAGATGATCTACATCTCGTTTGCCTCGCTCACCGGGTGTTGTGGAACAGCTGTATATAATAGCCTCGCTGTTGCCAGAACGTATTTGGTTCTTGTTGGCTTTCGAAAACGCAACTTGCCAAACCTAAACATTTCAGTGCTGTATTTTTTTTTTTTTGGGTGTGTGTGTGTGTGCGAAATTGTTGCAAACGACTAACTTGTGCGGACGTATTGAACGTACGTAAAATACCGCGGAAGCGACCACTTCATTCGAGCGACCACTGTTAACCTTTCCCAAACTTGGGAAATCTGCAAACTATGCGGAGAGCAAGTCGTCTGCTTCTTGCGCAGGAGTTGCGGTGACGTCAGAATGCCAATTTCTTATTGGCCGATTGAAAAAAAAATAGTGGGTAGACCTCATGGCAGCTGGCTTTGAGGTCTACCCACTATCCTTCCAATCAGAGCCAATCAGACCTCGGCGTCGCTCTGACGTCACCGCAACCGCTGAGCAAGAAGCAGACGACTTGCTCTCCGCATACGTTAAGCGCCCGATTTGACCGTACAACCACCCGTGTCTAGATTAACCCCGTTTTCAGTGAAAGTGGGGTGGGTGTCCGATCATATTTTACGGTATTTCAAATTCGTGTTCACTAATTAAATAATTTTTTACACTGCTGCCTTTATATACTTATGTAATGGCTTTTTTTTTTTTTTTTTGGGGGGGGGGTGAAGTTTTTGTTTATTCGAAAAAAGAAAAGTAAAAAAAATACACAAAAAAATGAGTATAGCTTGTTACAGGTTAAGAAAAGCATGAACTCTCCTCCTGTCCGGCGCTCGCTCTGTTAAAGTGGACAGAGTGGAAGGCTTTGTGGGAAGAGTTTGTTCCGCTTATTTTAATCTGCAACGGTTTATAGATTTTGAGACATTGAATTATTTTCGTCTCGTGGGTAGAGACAAGGGCTCCTGCCTCCCGTATTATTATTTTGTTATTTCTCGCTATATGTAGCTATGTACAGGGTGTCCCAAAATATTTACTAGGTTTCTTTTTCGCCGCAAATCAATACACTACGCATCACCGAACACTCACTGTAAGCCCAAAGGTAGCTCTCGCGCTCCGAACCAGATTCAAAAGTTATAAACAACTTTCTGAAATTTTCAATGGGAAAATGGCGGCCGATGAAACCTCTTAAAATACATGGAGCTGAATGGCGCCAATTACCGAAGGAGGGCGAAAACGAGTCGAATTTTCCCATTGAAATTTTCAGAACATCACCAATTACTTTTGACTGAGATGTTCTGAGAATGAGCGTTCGGCATGCCTAGTTTATTTTTGTTACAAAAAAATACGCTGCGTATTTTTTTTTTTTTTTTTTTTTTTTGGGGGGGGGGGGGGGGGTGGGAGACACGTTGTATATAACTGCAGCTACCAACATACCTCTCAATACATATATTTGTTTTAAAATTTCTGTTTCTCTTTTTTTAGAGAGAGAGAGAATTAATATATTTTTATTTAAAATGCAAACTGAAAAAAATCTTTTTTTTTTTCTACTTCCTGCGAAATTGGATGAATTAAAGAGAGCACCGACGGAGCAGAAAAGGGACTGAGAAGATGATTGCTGGAAAAGGTATTTGACTTTATCTTTATATTTACTCTGGATTTGGAAGTGGAATTCTGGCGTAACTAGTCACTGCTTTCGAGGAATAGGTTTCAGTTTGCTCAATGCCATGCAAGCTCACTGAGTTCCATTCCTGAGATGCATCAAAAACAAAGTGAACCAACTATGTTTGCGGACGGGAAAAACCAAATAAAAGAAACTAAAATATTCACTATTTTAGCCATTAGACCATTCGCTTTTCGGATACTCGAATAGTTAATGAAGTTGTACAAGCTAGGTCAATTGCAACGGGAAAAGCTGAATGACTTAATAAACCATTATTATTTGCGATTTCTCGGGTATCTGAACACGAAAGTGCATTTCTAACCCTTCTCATTTTAGACGATATTCCTCCCATTAGGAAACAAAAATTCCGCGCCATTTTGCGTCGTAGCCGTCCGGCGGCGGTGATACATTGCACAAAAACTCCAGACTCAAAAAGTGGACCCGAATAAAGAAACTGAGAGGAGACGATTGCTTCATCATTGAAACCAGTGCTCATGTTGGCCGGATATATCGGCGCCGCAAACCTAAGCAAGCAGACGACCTTGTTCGCCACTGCTCGTCCGAAGCAAAGATGGCACGAACAGGGCATCACTGATTGGCCTCGCTTCTTTTTTCTTCTTTTTTCTTTTCCTTTTTTTTTTTATCAAGGTTGCATAGCGACGAAAGCTGGTTTGTTTCCTGTTCTCCGCCTGGCGAAGCGATTCACCGTGAAGTCCGATCGGCACCTCGTATCGTTCCGTCGTCGGAAACTATATAGTTTCCGTCGAGGGATCCGGCTTGTATGCCGCTACGAAAAGTGCGAACCTTCCTTCCCAAGAAAGACCGTGTGTGCGGCTGTTGGAACGATTTATTTACGTGTCCCACAGACCTACTTCGTTCGCATCGAGATTGGTTGCTACGCCAAGCGTGCGTTTTTGAGCATTTCATCGGACGTCGCCATCTTGCACGTGTGACTCACCGCTGTCTCGTTTTTTTTTTTTTTTTTTTTCTTCTTTTTTCTAATACTTTTTTGAAACTTTTTGTGTGTTTTATTCGGTATGTCGTTTTCAAATTTGAGATTGCCGACTGTATTTCGGTCGTGTTTCGAGGTAATGTGTTTCAGTTAAAAATAGTGAAGAATTTTAGATTGTTTTATTAAATTGGTAGTTGTTAATTAACCTTATATATGATTTGGTTCTCTATCCGAAAAAAAAATTAAACTGAAAATTATTGTGGAAGGTGTTATATCCTACGGAATTTAAATTAATCTATTCATTAGTTCTGCAGTAAGGGCGATAGAGTCAATGACAGCTTAAAAAACAGATGTCTTGAACATCTTATTATTGTTCAGGGGCCAATGCGTGGCAAGCGTGAACATAATAAAGCACACCCCAAGTTTCTTAAGTTCTCCCATAGCCTCCTCTATACTCACTAAGCCTGGCAGTTCGACGACGGAGCCATAGAGTGAACAGAGCATCGAAGAGACATTTCTTGGGGAACCTGGACGTCAGCGCACAGCTTTTGCAGCGGCAACTACCCGAAACACACTTGTTTGCTCGGGAGAAGTGTGTTTCGGCGTCTCGCCGCAGGTTGGGCGCCAGTCGCGTGGCTCTCTTCTCATCCGTTGTCTGCCGCTCCACCTTTTCCATTTCGGCGGCCGCTTCTCGTGGCGATCTGCCAGGCTTTGACCGAATATAAGGAGTATTCACTGGGCGCCATATTTGTGGGTGATGTCTAGAGCGCATGCTCTGAACGAGCCCACGTTAATAGGCTGCTAAGACCGGCAATCTTGAGGGTGCGGAATGCACGTTACAAAAGAACTGTGGAAGCTCGAAATCAGCACGCGCTCAGCAGTCGTGCACACAGCTATGGCCGCCAGTGAATACTTCCTATAGGAGGATATATGGTTCTCAGCGACTATTAGCGACGTGAGCGAGGAAGCGTCTTGCGCGTCGCACGACTCGTCCGAATCTCCACCGACACAATTCAGCGTGGTCGGATCGTATACTACGCGCCGGGCGTTTCTAGTGCGCGTGTTTTGCACTCGACTTCACCGAGCTATAGATCCTTCGTCGACTAAAAATAAAAAAAATGAAAAAATAAATAAGTTGTCCTCATACTTAGGACAAAGAAGAAATTGCTGGAAAGACGAGGTGAAACAAATATGCGCCGTAAGAAAATACTGAAAAATATTTTGTGTGACGGTTCTATGTTAAGATCAATAAATATAACGGCAAGTTCTTTTGAGCATCCAAAACAAAAAAAAAAAGAACATTTCCATTCACTCGAACATATCCATTCCTACTCCCGAAACTTTCTTTTTCTCATTCCTAATAAAATCAAAACTGAGTGGCCCTAGGTAAGAATGTAACATTGCACTGCAACCATTCCAAAATTACAACCCCATGGTAGTTCTGAAATTCTTCAAAAGTATTAAAAACTCGCGTGCGGTCGTAATGTGTAAGAAACGTTCGACGTAGAGTTGCGGGAAGGATTTAGCCTCCAACAGCGAACGAGGAGCCATCTACGTGGAGCTTTTGGAGCTACTCCTTAGCTTCGCGAAACAGTCGTGGCTGACAAGCTTAGTGTCACGCTGATGCTGCCGACGGATAGCAATAGATAAAGAGACAATTTTTTACAGCGGAGTTGTTAAGGGCTAGTTTCCCCAGGATCGTGTCCCCCGCAAAGAAATGAAGACACCGAACTCTGGACACCTACCGCCATCTATGAGCGACGGCGGCAAGCCACGTATCTGGTTTTCGCCGTCGCTTATAGATGGCGGCCGCCTTTCCACTCTAGTAGAGTTCCTGTATAGGCTCCCTACGGGAGCCAGAGTTGCGCGTTTGATTCCACATGACGCGTGCCGCCCTCGCCGCTATTCGCCGAGATCCGATCACGTGAGGAGCCGTATCAAGTGTCGTGCAGCAAAGTAGACGTTGCACGCGCCCCGGCGTACGTTCCCAGAATTCAGTCACGTGAGGAGCTGGATCCACATGCCATGCGTGAACGCGCAACTCTGGCTCCCGTAGGGAGCCTATACAGGAACTCTACACTCTAGCTTGCCGACTTGCGGTCGGCGATTACTTTCCATTGTACAGCTCCGCTGGTCTTCCTTCTTTACCAGAGTGGAAAGGCTGAAAGTTTTTTATGTAATATTCCTTTCTCGGGCGTGGCAAGAAAACGCCCCGCAAACACCCGAAGGAGTAAGATGTAATCTTGAAAAAATAGTATCTACCCATTTTTAAGTACGGCAACTGCGTGACGTCATCTTGCTGCTGTGTATTTTAATCGTCTGATGCTCAAGCATTTCGCATGTCCCGGGGGCCGGAATGGTTCACCAAGAAAAGATTTATTTACACACGGTGGCCGTGGCTACACTAGCTTTTGAAGCGTGTCTGCTTGCAAATGTTCTTCTGCTTGCATTAACGTTTATTTTGTCCTAGAAAAATACATTAGGTAGAACGTTGTGACTAGCAATTCCTTGCGTTGCAGTTCTGCTCTATCTTTCGATACCTTTATAGCGGCAACATCCGTTCTGATCACAGTCTTCAAAAGCAGCCTCACTAGCACGAGCAAACTCTCCCATACTCTTCCAAGCTATAAGTACTCAGAAGTTAAACGGTTTTCACCCGCATCCTTCCACTCATTGCCGGTCTTCAGCCTATATGAACAACGCCCGTTCATTCGAACAATAAAAATCGAGGAAAAAAAAACGCCTAGACCCTCTAACGATACGCGCCTGTCACAGAACGCTCACGAGACACGGGTCTCGGTCCTCCGCTCGCTCTCGGGGGTACGCTCTGACATTCCCTCGGATCTACGTACAGTCCCCGCCACGGCGCCGGGCCGCCGTAGACAATGCAGAGGCGTTCTCGCGCTACGAGACAATAGCCGCCGCGCTGGATTCCGGGCATTCGCATTCCATCTCGTTGGTCATTCGAGACGATGCTTCGCCCAGGGGATGCGAAGAGGCATTAGTGTCTTTAGTGTGGGGCTCCTGCAGCCGTCACTGCAGCCGCTGCTGCTGCGACTTACGCAATTCCTCGCTGCGGTGGCGGTGGCGGCGGCGACGCTTGCAAAAGTTTCTCTACGGTGCGAGCGACGTGCGCCGGCGTGCGTCGGTATATAGGGCTTCCAACAATGTCGCAGATTCGCGGTTGGGTAAGGCAACACCGCCTAGAAGACAAGGCCTGCGCATGACGTCATTATCGGTGGATCCCCGACCCACCTCAAGCGGCAAGCACAGGCCGAAGTTCGACGAGACAAAAGTTAGGCGGCGCTGCATAAATCAACTAGTAATGACGTCTTTTTTCTTCTTTTTTTTTGGTGGGGGCGGGGGAGGGGGGGAAGGCGCAGGCCTTGTCTTCTGTAGATGGGATTGGGTAAGCTGGGCAACTGCGCTGCGCGCGATGAAAAGGATGAGGCGCGTTGGGAGGCCCGCCGCCGGACGTTCACGACGACTCGGAGAAACCGCTTACAGAATGTGAAACACTCGCGTTGGAGAATGCAGTTTATCGTGTGCATTCTCTTACGTAGTTTCGCGATACGTGCGGGTTCTTTTTTTTTCAGACTGTTTGTGCATTATTTCTTCTTGTTTCTTCGCTTCTCGCGTTTTGGATCAGAAATGTTCTGCGTGCAGATTGAGACAAAAGAACGAAATGCATCTATATAATAGAGTTTTTTTTTCGTATAAAAATACAGTGAGCCATTGTCGAAAATGATCACATTTGAATCAGTCGTGACAGATTTGATTGAGTAGACCTCACAAGGAAGTTTGCGTGCAGGCGGTACTTCACCTAACAACCGCGAGCGCGCGATTGCCACATTTGTTGCAACATAAACGCACGAACGACGTCACTGACTCCAACCCCAAATAAGAATTTACTAAAATATCTTTGATGAGTAATGGCAATCAAAACAAAGCTTCAACTGCGGAGAGCGGGACATTTTGCGCTTTACAACAATTAGGCCTCGCTCACACACCTGCGAAAGCTTACGACCGAGTGCCTTATAACTAGGATTTCGTGTTTTCGGAGTTCATTTCTCGTGAAATTTGGAGGGTGTTTTTCGGAGTTCATTTTTTTCCGAAAATTCCGGGTTTATCGGAGTTTATTTTTCTTAAATTCCCAATTTTTCTTTTGAATTCAGAGTTTATTTTACTGCTTACTTTTATTTAAAAAAATTAATTAGGTCCGCGAACCATGACCCGTTGCCCTGAAGGAACCTCGACGTGCTAAAAGGCAAACCCATTTTTTCAGTACTAGTTCTAGACTTCGAAGTCCAAGTCCAAGTCAAAGTCAAAGTGTTTATTGCCTTAATGTCAACACGCCCGGTTGCCGGGGGCAACCAAAAAGCAGAAGCCCGTACACCAAGCTCTGGCTGCCTATTCGGGTCTCCTTAAAAAGAAACTTCAGTTTCCTTCAAAGGAAAGTGAAGTGGAGTCTCCTCAAAAGCACTAAGGAAATTTGTAAAGCAACATTTCTTTCTGTTTTTTTTTTTTTTTGTCGTTGTGACTTTGAAAATCGGAGTTTGCCGGGAAAATCCGAATTGACAAAACGTTTACTGGCGAGTGTTTTTTTGGATTTTTACAGCGGAGCTGTTGAGGGCTAGTTTCCCCAGGATCGTATTCGTTCTCAAATGACCTGATGACACAGAACTCTGGGCAGCTACCGCCATCTATAAGCGACGAGGGCAAACAGACAACCGGCTTGCCGGTTGTCTAGATGCCGCCGTCGCTCATAGATGGCGGCAACCTTTCGAGCCTTTCCATTCTGGCTTGCCAACTTGCGGCCGGCCATTACTTCATTCCCACCATAGTACAGCTTCGCTGGTCTTCCTTCTTCACCAAAGTGGAAAGACTAAACGTTTTTTTTTTGTTTTTTTTTTTTATCCGAGAACACAGAACTCTAAAACAGTTATAAGCCCGTGTGATCTCTTATGACGAGATAACACACTGGCGCCATCCATTGGGCAGCCATGAAACCCTTGCGATTTCCAAATATTTCCTATTTTTTCGCGAATCATAACTGTTTTTTTTTTCTTTAAAAAATTTTGACAATGTCATAAACGTCCGTTTTTCGTAGATAGTATACATACATTTGATCTCGCAAATATCGAAAAAACTTCGCTCTAGTGAAATTCATTTCTAGGGCCACCTCATGCATGACGTCAGCGCGCCGGCTTATCTCTCGTCGTCAGAGATCACAAGGACTCGGTCGTAAGCAAACGCAAGGGTGTGAACCGGCCTTTAGAGGTAAGCTCAGAGAACCTTTCTTTGAATCGTGAGGGTTCTTTATTGGTTTAGTAGTTCATAGTTCATATTGCGCACAAGATTATGGGACCGAAAATCGCCTACTCGCAGCCTAAACAATTAAAAATTACGCGAATTACCGCGAACGACACAAACGATTCCGAACACGCAACGTGCGCTCGCACAGAGACCTGACGTCCGCGCATAAGCACACGTTGACAACCCTACACGCGTGTATACGTACGGACGCAGGCGCACAAAGACACACATTCAGACAGACACACACGGACACAATAGAGCAGAAAACAGTACAATTGCGCAGAACGAGGGCATCTGTGCGGGCTGCACTCGCACGCGGAGAAAGACGCACATAACTGACGTGGACAAGAAGGATACGGCCAGCAGAAAGACACGAAGCCATTCGCCGCGGCTGGGTTTCGTCAAGAATGTAGAGCTCACACACACTCCCGCGGTAGTTCCAGTTTACGAGCTGGCTGGCTGTCGCTGTCCACAACCGAATTACTGGTCCGCTGACGAGAACTTTGGCGGCCCCCTGGAATTTAGGAGACCGCGAGGTTGTCTAAGCCGCACCAGCAATCGCAAAAAACATTTTTTATTTTTTTTGCGAAGTGTTGGGTTTTAAAGTGTGGTGGTGCGTGAACTGTACGCGTTGGTGTTGCTTGCTGCGTGCTACACTTGTACGCGTCTGTTGGTCATAAAATGACCCCAGCTCGAATGTTCTTATTAACTTTACGATGCCAAGGTTTCTCTTGCGCCCCCCCCCCCCTCTCACCCTTTCCCTGAATACTGCACATTTGACATGTTTGCAAACATAAAGCTCGCTAATTGGAAAGAAGGTGACTCTACTTTGTCTAAGGAGAAGTTGGAAGTTTGGGAATTGTTACCGAAGTTAGTTGGTCTGAATACGCGTATCCGATTGATGCATGGACGGGTGCTAACGGCTGTACCCTTTATAAGGGGCAGTAGCTTGCGCCACCTAGCTGTATTCACGCGTACTCGCATATTCAGACCGCCAATGTTGCTTGATGGACTTTTAATTAGTGTCTATTATCTGAGGGCTCGAAGCACATTTGCATCATACATACTTTGAACATGTCTGCAGACAGTTTTTTGTATGACCAATGTGAGAGGACCGTCTTAGAAACGTGCCTCGGACAGTGTTTGCACTCTCTCTTTCATAAGCTGTATTAGCAGTGCCATCGGGAGTAAAACAAACCACTCCCAGACACATCAACATTAAGGCACCCTCAAAATCCTAGAAACATAAACCTGTCTGCTGACATAACATGCGATAACCGATAATTCTATGCTGCCTGTCAATGGGGAGTTTTAGTAAATAGTCCCGACACATCCGATAACGATACCCGATAGCGGTACGACTCATGCGTAAAGGCTTCAGTATTGGGTATTGTTATTAGAGTTATCAGAACGATCTACCGAAGCTCGATAACGATACGATGTATTGGGTATTGTTATTAGAGTTATCAGAACGATCTACAGAAGCTCGATAACGATACGATGTATGTGCAAAGTCGTGGGGGTAGCATTGGGTATCGTTATCGGAGCTATGAGAACGATCTACTAAAACTCCCTAATGATAAACTTGAACTTGCTCAGTGCGCTTGCTGTCATGTTTCTCGATAAGGACGTAAGAAATGTGGAGCAGCCACCACTTAGTCACGGTTCGCAAAACGAATATCATCATTTGCAATTTTTTTTCTTGTTTTATATGGCAAACTAGCTCCCAAGTAAACAAGTCGAAGAAGAGCAGCGTTTTCCCTTTCAAATAGAGTCGATTACGTATTCTGCCGTTCCTCGCACGGCGTTTCCTGAATCCAGGCGATCTGGAATGGGGTCAAGCACCCACGCTCGGCGGGAGGAACCTTAATGTTTGTTTATTTTCAGAAATTTCGCGGACATCTGTAGTCGTACGCGCTTTAGAAGTGGAAGCACATCTCGGGTCTTCTTCCTCTCAGAACGGGGTCAAATTTCATGACAGAGACGCACCCACGTAGACCTGATCACGTCGGCCCTTCCCTAAGATCCAGACTCCTAGGGCCTAGTCATGTAAACCAATTTTAAGCTTCTCACTCACAGGTCAAATCACGAAGATCATGTGGGGATGCGTAATTAGGGCAGCTCGATCGTGGATTCCAATCGTAAAAGACGAGTCACTAAGACCCAATTATATGACTAACCACAATAGTCAATCACAGTTGCCCAGTCATTAAAGACTCAGCCACAAACACATAGATACGGATGCGCAATAACAAAAGGGTCGATCGTGAATACCGATCACAAGAGACCCAATCACACGAACCCCGTACTATTGAAAAATCACATGGGCCAACCGCAGTTACCCAGTAAGAATGGCTCAGTTACGGGTACTCAATTACATAGGCTTGATCGGTAGTACCAATCAGAGAAGCCCAGGCTCGGAAACCCAATCACAGAGACAAACCACGGGAACCTGACCACACTGCGATCATTCAAACAGACAAATCACAAAGATCCAATCACAGGGATCGCCGAACCACGAGGCGACGAGAAATTGTTTGACGCAGAAGTCGAGCCTCGAGCAACTCGAGCACGTGGACAAAATTATCAGCTGATGTTTCGGTAGAATTTTGTTTCTGTCATAGCATTCGCCAGGTTTTTCTGCATATCATCGCGATTGGTCATTTGTGCGCTCGGGGGGATA
The DNA here is from genome assembly GCA_013358835.2 of Ixodes persulcatus. Lineage (NCBI taxonomy): Eukaryota > Metazoa > Arthropoda > Arachnida > Ixodida > Ixodidae > Ixodes > Ixodes persulcatus. The sequence continues at coordinate 359,995 of JABSTQ010009496.1, read as the reverse complement.
CAAAACCGTGGGACCCATTTATGCTGAGGATAGCTGTCCCGATTAAATGTACTGCCTATAATAGGCCCTATAGGATCATAGACGAAGTCAGACTCTCATAAGAAAGGATGGATGGATCCATGGCGGTTGATCCATTTACGTCGGGCGGTTTCTTGCGCCCAAATATTATCTCTAGCGCTAAAGTACGTGCTAATTAAATTAGCTTTATTAAATTTGCGGCCAATCCTTCCCGCGATTACAACAGTGTTGGGAAGTACTTTAAGCATATTGTACGTAAACTACAATTTCGAGGAGGTTTAGAATACTTGTACTTTACTTGAAGTACATTCAATGAGTATGTACAGTCGTGGACAAAATTTCCTGTACCACGGGAACTTTGCTTGACGCAGAATACGGATGCTTCTGAAGCGGCGCCACGCGGCAAGCTATCGAGAATCGCAGCAAAGCTGTCAGAAACGAAAGAATCGGCATCCCTGCGACTAAGCAAGAACGCGCATGTACCAAGCGCCGGGCTCGACAGCAGTCGCCGCGCCATTATGGGGTGGAGCAATGCTTATCGGCCGCCGCTCCCGTGGTACGGGTACTTTTGTCCCCAAGTGTATTTGTAAAAGTATTTTTCTCTGGTACTTTTCGAGAAAAGTACAACTCCCGACTTTATTTCCCCAAAGTTCGTCTCGTTAAATTCGTGTCACAAAATGATTCTTTGTCAACTCCGAAGCCACTTGACTTTATACAATATTCGCCGCCATTTCAGATAAGTGATGCACCCAACGATTACCCCTAAAGCAATGCATAGCAGTTAAAAAAAAAAAAAAAACACTGTATACTATAGGAGAATGAAAGAGCATCGTGAAAGATTGTGTTAAAAGTACTTTTACTTTCCTTTGAAAGTACGTTGTTTTATAGTACTTTACTTCACTAAAGCATCATAAAAGCTGGTGTTCAAAAAGTACTCGGACTTTACTTTGAGGGTACCTTCTATTTCTTGTACTTCAAATACGTTGCACCCGGTGTACTTGCTCCTTTACTTGAAGTACATAACCTCTCATTTGCTTTGTACATTACTTCGAGCACTTTTCAGAAATACTTAACCCGGCACTGGATTACAACTACTATTCGTCCAACCTTATCTCGGATTATTACACCCTTCGAAGGTCTCAAGTCGCAGTCAAACTGCTCATTCGTCATGTTGAATTAACCTGAGACTGGGGTAGAGAAGAAACCTCAAAACGTAGAAGGGACAGAAAATAGACAGGACGACGGTCTCAAAAAGAAAATAGACAGGACGACGTCTGAGACGTCGCCCTGTCTATTTTCTGTCCCTTCTACGTTTTGATGTTTTTTCTCTACCCCACTCTCCGGTTAATTCAACATGGTTAATATTCACCAGCTCGGCTGCACCCCTACGATTTTTTCTATGCTCATTCCTAATTCAAATAAAATGGCGCGGTGTTCGCCGCAGTCATGATGACATAATTATCCGCGGACACTCCTGGAGCATCTTCTACGCATGTTCGCTTCATACACGCTCCGTACATGTCTGCATACTGACTTTTGTGTGATCTATTAGCAGTGCGAGCGCGGCTGGATGTACCATCGCCTTCAACGCCCCCGTGAGACCCACCCTCTACCTCGTTGTTGAGACCAGAAAGCGACGAGTGCCCTCGTGCGACACATACAGCAAGTTTCACGCGGGCTTCGACGACTGCAGGAGCGCTGTGCCATCTGTCCGCGGTGCGGCGAAACCAATTTCTCGGCACATGACCTCCGAGATCCCGAAGCGCGCGCGCGAATGCTTCTCCGGCCGTCCCATTCGAGTCGCTCCCCAGCAGAAGAGTGTAAGTGCGCTAACTCCGTCGCTCGCCGCGAGGCGGCGCTGTCTGCCCAGTCATAACAGAGAGGCGAGCCGTCAGCGTCGCAGGTAGAGATCTGCACTGGTACGGGCCAGACCGCGGGCCACGGGCAGGCCCGGCCCTCGGGCCAGGCTCGGGCTTCACGGCTACATTCATGAAGGGCCCGTGCCGGGTACGGGCCTTGCATTCAAGTCTACAAGGGAGGCCAAAGCAAGCCAAACCAACCATTACTTTTTTTTTTTTTTTTTTAGCGGCAAGTTTTTTGGAACTGTCTATGGGGGTTGGGAGAGGAACCACAGTTGGGGATAAACAGATGCCGAAGCATGTGTGTGTGGGTGTATGTTTTGGTATGGTTCGGTGTGTGCAGCGAATGCTCTTCCAAAGGACTAGCGGCGCGGTGTTCCTTTTCGTCCCCGGCGGCGCCGCCATCATACAATCGCTTCTCACCACAAACACGCACATACACGCGCCTATACAATGCGCACCCTCGCCGGCGTACACGATCTGTACGCACGAGTGCTTGCATCCCCAATAGGGGTGAAGAGGTTCCCCTGTCCCCTGAACAATTTCTCGCAGACCACCGCAAAAAACGACGACATTGCTATTTTTTTTTTTCTTTTTTTATGGTTGTGCGCAGCGAGAGTACGGCCCAACAGACAACGGGCCGGGCTGGGGCGGGCTTCGAAATACCGTCCCGTGCACACTTTTAGTCGCAGGCATCGCGGCTGGGTGGTGTCAGTCGCGTCGTCGTGCTTCATCTTGCGTTCACCCGAGCTTCTCGGACTGTTTTGTTTTCGGCAACTTCTGGACATGAATTGAAAGCAAGGAATGTTCTAAAACTATAAACACACGCGCTAGCCGTATAGGTTTCTTTGCGGACTCAGTGCAGTCGCGATACGTAGAGGAAGAAGATCTGCCGATATGAGTAGGGGGGGGGGGGGGTGAGAAAAAAAAAGTTGTTTTGTTGAGACTGCCGAACCGCTTTTTCTTTGTCCTCCTAAACAGCTTCCTTCAAATCTAATTGACGTGTTGTGGATTGTTACAGGGATAGCCGCTATGGTCTTTTCATAGTTGTCACATCACATGATGACGTCAGAGTCACGTGACTTCATAATGTCTTGTGACGTCACAATTACACTTGACATCATGGTGTCACATAATGTTTACAAGATAACGCCCCACTTTTCAATCAGTACCTACAATTATCACGAAGTTTATAAAAAAAAATGGCGAAATCATTGCGAGGTGGTTGTACCTCACCGCCATAGGTTTTTCCCCAAAGCCGGGGTCACACTGCTTGTAGTACATCATACGAAAGACAGTCTGCAAACAGGCTCAAACTCGAGTCACCATAAGATCTGAGCTTCGAATGCCGCAAGACAACGAGTTCAAGGAGACACTTGGCACGCGACATTTGAACCATGGATATCGTGGTGACTGATATCTGCAGACTGTCTTTTGTTTAATGTATAAGCAGTGTGACCCCGGCTTAAAGATACATTCAGTTGAAGCGAACACCGAAATACGACCCGCAAAATTGCGTAGTAAATATTAAACATATTAAAAGAAGGACAACACGGACTTTACTATTAGCGGCGAGATATTTTGGTGGCGCCCTCCTGTGGTTCCCCCTTGTGACGTCATTACCTTGCAAACAACAAGTTCGATGGTGTTTGTTATTAGCATGATGGAAGCTTGAAATCATTGCGCTCTCAAAGGAACACTGCCAACACCGTCAAAATTAAAGTTCTTTCATTCCTCTTACTTCCGTCGATGATAATCCCCTTTCCGACGTCATAGTCAGCGTTCGGCCAATCGTGGAAGGCCGACCACAGCGACGCTTTCGGTCGCGCACGGGGCTAATAGGGAGTATTCACTGGGCGCCATATTTGTGGGTGCTCTTTAAAGCGCATGCCCAGAGCGAGGTCCCATTAATAGGCTGCTAAGACCGGCAATCTTGGTAGTGTGGAATGCACGCTGAAAAAGAACTGTGGAAGCTCGCCGTCAGCACGCTCTCAGCAGTCGCGCACACAGCTATGGCCGCCAGTGAATACTACCGGCGAGATGTTTCGGTGGCGCCCTCATTTGGCTACCTTTCGTGACGTCATTACCTTGTGAACAATAAGCTCGATGGTGTTTGTAATGGGCATCGTGGAAGCCTGAAATCATAGCGCTCTCAAAGCAACGCTGCCAACACTGTCAAAATTGAAGTTCTGGCATTCCTCTTATTTCCGTCGATGAGACATCCTTTGCTGACATCATAGGCAGCATTCGGCCAATTGTGGTGGGCCGACCACAGCGACGCTTTCGATCGCTCGCGTCGCCAATAGTATCAAACCTCGTGCTCAGGCTCAAAGTGCTGCGCCAAACAACGTGCGAAGATAAAAAAAAGAAAGAAAAACAAATTGCAACATGATTATTTTCATTTAGGGAAATCCAAATTTTTTAAGTACGGAGCTAATTTTGTTCTGGAGTTTTATAGGTGCTATAGATCGCAATCAAATATATCAACAGGCGCGCTTGTAGCGGTTGCCGCAACATGTCCAGATGAATATCTCAAATTGAATAATTAAATAAGCATCACAAATCGTCTATCTGCGTGTCCAGAGCAGCTGTTCATCGTTTTACAACAATACACAAATATGTGTAAGTAGAAGTTACAGTAACTCGCCGTAACAAGACTTTTTCCTGAACTCTTCTGCCTTGCGCCATGCTGTGGATGACTGGGTTGGGAGCGCCTCCCCACGGAGTGACGCCGTCTCCTCTTTTTCCGATTACGCCCTCTCCGCACGAATGGGACGGCCGGAGAAGCGCTCGAATCGCGCGCTTCGGGATCTGGAAGGCCATGCTCGGCAACCAGTTTCGGTCCGTGACGTCACGGATAGGCGGGAAACTGTACCTTTTAAAAAGACGAAAACGGAACCAACAGGTTGGCGGTAGGAAGCGCGCTCAAGGAGAACACGTCGGAGGTCGAACGGCGTTAAATGCCTGTCTTCGTGGCCTGTGGATGCGAAAGGTCATGACTCCCCCCCCCCCCCCCCCTACTCTACGTCCTAGCACAACAAGTGTTTTTTTTTTTTTGTTTTGTTTTTTGCGTACGGCGATGGTATCGAGGTGCTATGCAGCTTTCCGGCGCTTATGACCCTAGGCAAAAGCTAGGCAAAAGATGCCGAGTTAAATGGCTGTGAACGCATGCGTGAGTTCTGATATTCCATAAACGAATAAGGCTGTGCGTTGATTAAAAAATTGAGCCCAATCAATCGCAAGCTCTGAATCAATTAATTATTATACTTATCGGTGCCGTCGACTTTCGGGCAAAATAAAAAAAAACAAAAAACGTCAGTGCTACACGTTGTTTTATTTTTACTTTTTTTTATTGTGTTCTCAATGGCGAAGTCTACAGTCTCATGTCAAACTTGACGTTGTGCCACCAAAAAAAGAAAAAAAAAGAAGACGAAAAAAGGTAAAAAACTAAACTTAAATATTGAGCCTCATAATCACTCTAGATGACAATCGTAGGGAATGCTAAAGTGCTTAGCTGTGGAATGCAGCAGTGCAGCCTGTCACACTCGTCAAAAGTAGTAAAGCAGGCATTTTTACTCGAAGAATTAGAGCGTGCTGGTAAAGTTACGGTGAGAATGAACGACGGAAAGGACGAGAACATCCTGTTCTCGTTCTTTCCGTCGTTCACGTTGCGTTCCTTTATTCCAGGCATTTTTACTTTTCTCAATATTTCAATTCAAAACCAAGCCGCTTAGCTAATTCAAACAAAATTATCCTTGATATATGCATTAACTGATTAATCGGAAGCGATTAATTGCCCTGCCCTACAAAAGAAAGATACTGCGCATGCGCAGAACGCGTTTCACGACACCATAGGGAATGATGGCACCGCGCAGGATCCGATTAATGGTATGGTCTATGCCGTCTTTTTTCGGATTATAAACCGCAGTCGGTCTATAGCCCACAAAAAGAAACCTCGGCGTAAAATGTCTTAGATAGTTCACACCTGGTTTGCACGTAAAAAGCGATTATGATACATGCAATAGAGCAGCCTCCTTGGCGAGTGTCCGCTTTATTAACTCACAGAAAATCTTCTGTCATACATAAATCATCATACTCTCCGATTCAAAACTTTTCACGTCGCGTCATAAAGAACGATCTAAAGAAAACAAATCCTGGTATAGTCCGCACTGCCTAAACTTTAAACGTTGAACGTGTATAGTCCGTGGTTTTTAATTTGGAACACACCGTACCTAGGGTTCCGTGTCTTCGGCGTACACCGCAGAAAAAAAAAAAAAGCGCCAAAAATGTACCCCGAGCTGGTTTGTTCAAATGCGGGGAAAACCGAAACCCAGAAACCCGGGAAAATCCAAGCTCCCCCGGAAGAAATCTTTAACTTCAGCTCTATTTTGCGCTGGCCTGGAAAGAATTCACAACCTACACTGAAAACGTCCGCAAGGCCTCCTCGGGACCCTCGTCCTTTATCTCGTATCCTTCTTTTATGGGTAGCGGAAGGGTAGCCAAACAGTCGGCGTACGCGCATGTTGGCTGGAAGCTGGGTAATCTTGTGTCCGTGTCCGGTTTGCTTAAAAATAAGACCCCATACTACTCAATATTTTCATCCGACGCCCAAAATTCACTCCGAGAAACACCAAATCCCCTCAACAAAATAAACCCTCCCAAAAAAAGAAAAAAAAAAACTCTGCGAACTTGAATGAAAGTAGACTCCGAGAACGCAGAAATCAATCTATGCTCCGTTTCAACTTCCGCCTAAAGTCCCTTGATGTGTTTTCACTGAAACAAATATATCCAGGGACGTTACTTCCGCCGTCTATAAGCCGCCATCTATGAGCGACGGCGGCAACCAGATACGTGGCTTACCGTCGTCGCTCATAGATGGCGGTAGGTGTCCAGAGTTTGGTGTCTTCGTTTCTTTGCGGGGGACACGATCCTGGGGAATCTAGTAATTAACAGCTCCGCTGTAATAATAATAATAATAATAATAATGTTTACTTTATGTGCCCAAAAGCTACCACGCGGGTCTCCGCATTGGCACACACAAGAAGATAAAAAGAAACCCAACACACGCACAGCATCAAATGTACAAATTAACGTGTCTGCAAAGAGTGGGCGCACGTACCTCACTCAAAATATGCTACAGTTTCAACTTTCAGTAAGACTTTCCGAGTTCCGGCGAAAAACGGAGGGATCCGTGAAAACGTCCGAGCTATAGGATGCGATTTTATTAAATGAAATTTGCATACGGGACACTGGTAAGAGCTTAGAAAATAGATTGAACTTAAAAGACAGTAATATTTCTGGTAACGCGACAAGGAACGTGAAAATCGACTGAACTCAGAAGTAGGTTAGAATCGATCCAACCGTTTAGCACCATGTGAAAAAAAATCAAATCACGCTCGAATCTGATATTTGACAGAGGACTAAGTAAAACACTGTTAAGAATAAATTCAAAACCATAATAAATGCGGCGCTGAAAGTGTCTGTCATATACAATCCGTATCATTGTTTTACAGAGGAGCTGTTAAGGGCTAGTTTCCCTAGTATCGTGTCCGTCAGCAAAACAAATGATGACACTAAACTCTAGACAGCTACCACCGCCGCCCATAGATGGCGGCAACCTCTCCAGCCTTTCCATTCTGGCTTGCCTACTTCCGGCCGGCCACCACTTCATTCCCTACATAGTACAGCTTCGCAGGTCTTCTTTCTTCACCAGACTGGAAAGGCTGTTTTTTTTTTTTATTATTATTTTTTTTTTTTTGCGGCGATTCAACGTTTAGAGATTGTGTGCGTGTTAGAGAATTCCAAACCACTGAGACGAATTCTAGCCGTGAACGAACTAAAGCACAAAATAAACGAATCATACAAGCGTGGTGTCTGAACATTTGAGTTATACGAGGTATAATACCGAGAGGTTTCATGCACGGTCGACAAAAGAAACATGAGCATTTAATGACAACACGCTATCAAGGCACACGCCGAGATCTTCCCTTACAGTCACGCGTTCGACTGGAGTTCCTCCCAAAGAGTAACTAAAGCGCAGAACAGTCTGTCGTCTGCTCAAAGAATGAACCTTCGTTTGTGGTAGGATTTGGGAGCAAATTATTCGTCAAAGACTATTGCAGTATGTTGTTGACGTCGTCAAGAGGAGTTTTAAGAGGAGTGTCACGAAAGTGTCAAGAGGAGTATCAACGTGCATAAAAATCTTAATATCACTCGCAAACAGTAAGAGCTCAGCTTTTTCGACACATGACGCTTTATCGTTAAAAGAATGTCAGAAACAGAAGAGGACCAAGAGTAGATCCCTGGGGGACACCTGAAGTTAAGCAAAATAATTTAAAATGCACACTAGGAATTTGAACATGATTCGTACGACATGACAAATAGCTCCGAAACCAGAGAAGTGGTTCAGAACAACAAGCGTATAACGATAATTTGTGGAGCAATAGCTCATGATCAAGTTTGTCGAATGCTTTAGACTTATCAAAAATAAAGAGAATCTGACTGTCCTCTGTTCGTAAGAATTGGTGCAGCGAAGTGTAAAAGGAAGCACAAGTTGGTTTCAACCAGGGTGTCGAACCGGAACCGAACCGTTATTTTTACCCGAACCGGAACTGAACCGAACCGAAATGTTTGCCGCCATCTTGGAACTGAACCGGAACCGAACCGAAAAAAATATAACGGTAACCGGCTCAAAACGGTTCAAGGTAATTTATTTTTTTGTTAGTATCACAAAATGAACATATGGGAATAAAAAATTGGCGGCTGTATTTCTATCTATTGATCAAATCGTCATATACACAGTTGCAATGTATGGTAAATTGTGGGTTTTCGTTTCGCTTTTGTATTGGCACTATGATTAACCATGTTCACGTGACTCACCGCGTCAACTCGATTTAATTTGAGGAAGTCACTAGATGTATGAACTTTGTTGACCGCGTGACGGAACATGACATCACGATTTCGTACCGAGAGTCACGTGACACCGTAACGTAAGCGGTTTTCATAAACTTTAGTCGAGTGCTCGGGTTAATGACAATCAGCATCGCCAAACATTCGGGTAACGGCTCATGTCTATTAATAGTCCAACTCTAACAATATCTGAAGCTCAGCCCAAGATTTTGCTTTCCAAACCCTAGCCGCCAAGGGCATGACTATGATGAACACTGACGGTATATAATTAGCGTCAGATCACGTGGGCGCTTGTTCAAATGGCGAGTTGAGGAGGGGATGGACGGCTATCTCTTTCCTTTATTTTTTCTGCATCTGCTATTGCACTGAGGGGGAAACCAATGGATGTTTTCGCAAGCTATCAATGTCAGGGGTTACTTCTTAACAGTCTTTATTGAAAATACAAAAAAAAGTTTAAAAGCCAACCAACATCATTGAGGCAACTAAACATGTTTTCGTTGTTGCTGAACTGCATCCGGAAGATGTCCCCGAGAATAAAAGTATTGAAATGACTAAATGCGACTTATTAATATTACGTTACATAGAGCTACATGTGTGTACGGAAGGAATACCTAAAAAAATAAAAAAAATAAAAGATTTTAGTTACCTCAGAGGGACAGCCGAACGTTGGCAGTCGCTGTAAGCCTCACACGAGCGTCGTTCTCAAGTTATTGCCCAAGTTTCGACCCCCCTGTACTTTGCTTAAAGGAGCTATAAAAAGATTTTCATACATCACTAAATACTACTCAGATCACTCCCTAACGTTAATAACTGATTGAACTTGGCTTTGCTCTTTTTTCTAGGCAATGGCAGACGCCAAAAAATTTGAAAAATATGAGCATCGTTCATCTTCTCAACTCGGAGCCAGAAGTGGCCAAGTGGCCTGGTGCCTATCTTATGCCGCCAATTAACGTTAAAAGAATTCGGCTATTCTCATCACCGCAGTGGTTGGACACGAGCCACTACCCAAGTGCCCGCAGAGGCATTGATTGTTACGAGCCGATGTACAGTGCTCACGTAGTTCTTTTGTCCAATCCATGAGCCGCACTCGGCTGTCGTTAGGCGGGTGGTTTTGATCCCACAATTACGACATCAATCTTTGCGAAGGCAAGACTGAAAGAAATAGTCTCATTTTATCCTCGCAATTTCACTGCGACAAAGAAGCGTCTGAATCAGTGTCGGCTTGTGTGAGTATACTTGGGCCAGACTAGGACCAGTACGCCTCGGAAAAGTCATGAACATTCAAACCCGATATCGTTTTAGGACCCCTTTAAATTTCACAGGGTGCATAATAAAAGCAATGAAGGGTTGCTGTTAAGAAGTGACAAATAAAATTGTCGAATTAGCACACACAAACGGAGGAGGCAATTCCTCAGGAATACTTTCAGCCTTTCCACTCTGGTGAAGAAGGGAGACCAGCGAAGCTGTACTATGGTGGGAATGAAGTAATGGCCGCCCACAAGTCGGCAAGCCAGAGAGGAAAGGCTGGAGAGGTTGCCGCCATCTATGCGCGACAGCGGCAAACAGACAACCGGCCAGCCAGTTGTCTGGTTGCCTTCGTCACTTATAGATGACGGAAGCTGTCCAGAGTTTAGTTTCATCATTTGTTTGCTGACGGACACGATACTGGGGAAACTAGCCCTTAACAGCTCCGCTGTAAAAAGAAGTGTGTGTGTGTGTGTGTGTGTGTGTGTGTGTGTGTGTGTGTGTGTGTGTGTGTGTGTGTGTGTGTGTGTGTGTGTGTGTGTGTGTGTGTGTGTGTGTGTGTGTGTGTTTGTGTGTGTGTGTGTGTGTGTGTGTGTGTGTGTGTGTGTGTGTGTGTGTGTGTGTGTGTGTGTGTGTGTGTGTGTGTGTGTGTGTGTGTGTGTGTTTGTGTGTGTGTGTTGGGGGGAGGGGGGGGGTTAGTTTTAAAAACATACTGTGTTGTAAAGGTTTCTCTTCCCCGCATCTTTGGCGCAAACTAAAAAGCGTTACCCCGGAAACTACTTTGTTTGCAAAAACGCTCTTGCTAAAAAAGCACGTTTTTGTCGTGCCAGACGCTCGCGCCGTTTCTCACGACGATGCGCTAAGAATAATAATACGTGCCTTTCAAATACTTGGCTTTCACTGTGCTTGAACCTCCTGCAGAGTGCATTTTTCACCATCAAATTCGATTTTCTCAGGAAGAAGAAACCACAATGACCTCCAGCCTATACTGTGATGACGTCACGTGCATACCATGTTAAACAATTCAGCTTTCTGGTGAAATGTGATGTTCGCAACACTAGCAATAGATGCCCTAATTGTAAAGTTGCGCAGTATTTATAGCAGTCTCACGATGATACATGGCAGCCTAAAGAAATGTTAGAGCTCATGACTATTTAAGCATAGTGTTGTAAAGTGAGTGCCCGAAACAAGTGCAGGTAAAACCGAGTATAACATTACCTCCCGAGGCAGTATTTTGCGAAGTTTCGAGCTCATATATGCAAGCTGACGAAATGTTATTTATAATAAGATTTTAGGAATCTTCGTCTGTCCTTCGCACTATTTATGTAAAATTATGAATTTCATTGCGTGCATCTTTACGCATCTTTTTTTACAGTAAGGCGTTCTGTAAGGGATTATTTAGAAAAATAACATTAATTATCTCTCTCTTTTTGAACATTTCGTGCATTTGACTTCCAATTCATCATGTGATCACAGAGTCCTTTTTGGCATACCCTGCAACCCGATGTTTCACAATGCCGATCGGCGAACAAAAAACACGTTTACGCAGACTCAGCACCCCACGTAGTTTCTAGTATCATCCTTCCGTGTCGGTCTCAAGCGGTTACGTGAACTTTATAAAGTATAATTTATTGATCATTATAAAAATATATTTTATTACTAACTGAAGATTTGACAACATAAATAAAGGGCCGACCACCCTAAAGGAATGCCCCCAACATCTGAAAGGTACTCTGCAAATCTTTTCCTGAGTTTTTATCCTCGACAGGCACGTTGTATATGATTTGGGACAGCCTTACACACATTGCTGATTTTGAAGCTAATTTAAATTACAATGTGCTCCTCCACATATAACTTCTCAAAGATATAGAAGCCTGTCATTGCCTCTTTTATGTGGTAAATAATACTTTTATGTGTCTGTGGGCGGGACAAAAACAAAGTACAACGGGGCGCGCGGCGGAACTATGACGATCACGCACGCATACCGTTAGAAAGTGTCCAATTAAGTAGCTGCCATGTCGAGTAGAATATGAAATACAACGTTTTACTCAACAAAAAAATATCTTGGAGGACACTTAAGCTTCGCCTTTAAAAGTGGAACGCGATAGCGTAGCGGGCCTTGGTCGCATCGCCTTCTGATTCGCCGTGCAAGCGTGCCTCGCGTGGCCTAGTGAGAACCAAAGGGTTGCGGGTTCGAATTCCGCCAAAAAACTTTTTTTTTTCTTTTGAAGGCAAAGGAAATGTATAAAGGGAAATCATTTGAGACATACGGAGACCTTTATGTCGCATTACATGTCATGTTGTAATCACTTGCATTTTAAGCGTGATGTCACGTTTCACGTGAGCATTGTGGGTTGTTTGAAATTCCTGCACGAGGGCATGTAGCTGCGACGTCATGACCCTATCGACCAATCAGGGTATTCGAGTCACGCCACCGACATCGGCTTTTCTGCGACATGAGCTCCTTGAAGGCCTGTTCACACATACAGCGGAGCGCTAAGTTAGCGCTACGTGAGCGCTCATGTGGCGCTTCCTAGCGCGTGACTTCGTTCTAATATAGCGCGCGATTAGCGCTTTAGTAGCGCCTTGTTAGCGCTCCAGTAGCGCCTTGTTAGCGCTTCAGTAGTGCCATGTTAGCGCTTCAGTAGCGCTTCTTGTACCGCGGTGCTGCGGATTAGCGCGTGCACTGCGGTTCCGGTTCCCGTGGTTGGGTTTGCATCAGCAGCACCATGGCGCACATGTGGGATGCTGAAATAAAAATGCGACAAATGCTCTTACACACGCGATTAGGGCATATGTGTGTGGACGGCTTAACGCCCAGAAGAGCCTTCTGGGTGCGCGAAATCTTTCGGCACCGAGATACCGACGGGTACCCGGCGAGCCTTGTTCCTAGGCTGAGGGACCGAGACACAGAGCTCTTTCGAAGGCGATTATTTTTAACTGCGTGTCTTTGAAACCAGGATCACGCATATCAAATAGAAAGCAATGAGGTCGTACCCAATCAATTAGTCGCTCAGAGTGGACGACTCTGGTTCGCCTGCCCGACCCTTTGCTTGGAGAGCGGCTCTTTTACTTCCTCTTCTTTCAATGCCAAAGGAAAAATAATAACAAAGGAATCGCCGTGCACGCGCTGTTCCGCGACAGCAAGCACGGCACAGGGAGCGTGAGAGCGCTAACAAAGCGCTTCTGTAGCGCTAACAGAGCGCTAACAAAGCGCTAACAGAGCGCTACTGAAGCGCTAACCGAGCGCTACTGAAGCGCTAACCGAGCGCTACATCACGCGCTAGGAAGCGCCACATGAGCGCTCCTTGGAGCGCTCACGTAGCGCTAACTTAGCGCTCCGCTGTATGTGTGAACCGGCCTTAAAGGAGCTGTGCAACGATATTCAATTGGAATGTTTTTCACTTTAAACGAGCTTACTGGCACTAGTGGGACTCAAGGATACTCGCATGCAATGCCACTGGCCAAGAAACTCCTTTGTTGCGGTGTAATTTCAAGGACAAAAGCGATCATTTTCATTCAATCTCTCCCTTGCAAAATTCGAGGACGTAACGCGGGGATCGCAGTACACCCGTATGACGATATTTGAATGCGGTTCATAGATTGGACCCGAGCATTGCGTGGGCACTCGATTTAGGCTCGTGATAATTGATAGCTCGAGAAGCATTCGAGTAGTGGCCCGTGTCCAATCGCTGCAACGACGACAATAGCCGAGCCATAACAATGTCTGGAACTCAGCGCGTGTCCTGTGCTTTGCCAACCCCAGCGCGTGGCTATGATCAACATTGGCGGCATATAATCGGCTCCAGATCACGTGGCCGCTTGTTCTGGCTGCGAGTTGAGGGCGTGAACGCTGCTCGTTGTTTTTTAATTTTTTTCTGAGACTTCTAATGCGTCGGGTGAAAAATGAAGGCGTGTTTCATAGGTCATTAACGTCAGGGATCCGTTCTAAGCGGTATTTGCGCAAAGTAAAAAAAGTGTTGCATAGCCCCTTTAAAGGGGCGGTGCAACGATATTCAATTGGAATGTTTCTCACTTTACACGAGCTTACTGGCACTAGTGGGACTCAAGGTTACTCGCACGCAACGCCACTGACCAAGAAACTCCTTTGTTGCGCTGTAATTTCGAGGACAAAACCAAGCGTTTCCATTCAATCTCTCCTTCGCAAAACCTGATGACGCAGCTGGGCGGTAGCAGTACCGCCCAGTGACGATATTTGAATGCGGCTCAAAGATTGGACCCGAGCATGGCGTGGACACTCGATTTGGGCTCGTGATAATCGATAGCTCGAGAAGCATTCGGGTTGTGGCCCGTGTCCAATCGCTGCAATGACGACAACAGCCGAACCTTAACAATGTCTGGAACTCAGCGCGTGTCCTGTGCCTTGCCAACCCCAGCGCGTGGCTATGATCAACTTTGGCAGCACATAATCGGCTCCAGATCACGTGGCCGCTTGTTCTGGCTGCGAGTTGAGGGGGTGAACTCTGCTCGTTTTTCTTTATTTTTTTCCGCGACTTCGATTGCGTGTGGTGAAAAACGAACGGGTATTTCACAGGTCATTAACGTCAGGGATCTGTTCTAAGCGGTATTTGCGCAAAATACAAAAATCGTTGCATCGCCCTTTTAACGCTATGGCGTTAAAATAATCAATTAGCAAGGGTGATGCTCATCAGCGAATTAAATTGACCGGTATCTTGTCAAGAACAAACCTCAACAGCCAGGCTATACCAGCTTATCCTGTATAAGAAAATGTTCACTCGGACAAGCACTATTGTGGGCCAGATTCTATCTGAGTGCGAAGGTGCGTATAGAAGAGACTAAACAATTTCGATTACTCCTTTCTGCATGATTAGTCGCATGCGTCGCGGTGCTGAGTGTAAACATTGTTTGGTTAGAAAAACAAGCATTGTGATTGCCGCTCGGTGTTTCGATAAAAAATAGACTGAAAGGGATTGTCCTAAAACTTCCTTGACATTTTCAAAATTTCAGCTCAGTTGTGTCGTCCTTATATATATATATATATTGTGAAACGTATTTCGTAAACTATATTTCATGATATATATGGCCACGAGGTGCCCATTTCATGATTTTATGTGCTGTAATTAATTCCTTATTTCAAGGACACAATCCCGATTTAACTTTTAATACTGCGACACAAAGTTGTACCAATCACGGGTATTTTATACGACCTACCACACAACGCGACATTTTATACCGTGTAAATAGATCAGCTTGAACTTTAGAATTTTACATAAACACGAAGAAAGAAAGGACAGGAAAAGACAACATAATTCTAAATTTAAAGCTGATCTATTGACAGGTATGTACCAACAAGCTCAACTCTTTACTGTTGGACTTAAACATTTTGATTCAGGTAAAATATATGTTACTGGTAAACAAAGGGATGTTGAGTCGTATGACAATGACGTTATGTATGTAGATTTTCTTCTACTCTTGCGTCGAAATTAAATAACTGAATTTCATATTTTGGGTATCTAAAAAACAAAAGTAAATTGCACGGACGATCGAAGAAACTATATAGTTAATCGTTTCACGGCGTAAATAGTGTATATTGCCAGAACAACGCGGAAAATATAGTCTCAGTTTAGCAATTCAAACCGGTTGGAACCGGTTCGAAGCGGTTTGAACCGCTATTTTTTGCTCCCAGGAACTGAACCAAAACCGAACCGAAAGCCGTGAACCCGAACCGGAACCGAACCGATAAAACTTTCGGTTCGACACTCTGGTTTCAACTGACCGTCCCGTAATAAACCCGTTCTGCGAAGCCATTAATTTTTGATAAAAATAATAAGTTATACGTTTATGAATAACTTTCTCAAACATCTTAAGGCCCGTTCACACTCTTGGGACCAAGTACGACTGAGAGAAACGAGATCTCTTAAAACTTCTTAATTTTTTTTTTTTAGAACGAGGGAACACACTGGCATTGTGGCGCCCTCTATGCGGTGACCCTGGAACTGCATTTCACAAGAGCGAAGGTTTTGCGGGATTTCCGAGGTCAAATGTGCGTAATACCCATAGAAAGGCTCGTTTATAACATTGACAAAAGTGTTTCGAGCCAAGAAAGAAAGGATAATGCGCGAGAGAAATAAAAAAATATGCCGGACCGCCGAGTTTACACTGCTACCCAATAGATGGCGCCAGTGTGTCCTCTGGTTCATTCTGCTGAAAGAAACCGTATCATTGACCAAGCCGAACGTCGTCTACTAGACGCTAGGACACAAGAATGTCGTGAGACATTGCGGAGAAAAGACCTTGACCTTTTCTTTCTACGACTGCAACTTGAATGTCGTGTGCCTGAGGTAGCTCCGGCCATCGAGGAATTCGCCAAGTCTGCTGCCTTCTCGACCACCATCAGAAAAGACACAGAACACAAGAAGAAACTTGTTTCTCTTCAAGGCCGCTCTACCTTCCCTGAGACATCTGGCAAAGGTTTCGTCGAAAACCTTTCTTCGAAAGTCCTTTCTCCCACCGAGATCCTTGTGTTGTCGAAAGGAAGAAAATTCAATTTTACAACTGTGCATCCTCCCCTGGCATTGATTGCAGCTTCCGTTGAAGAGCTAGGGCTTATAGAAGCTAGACTCTGACGTCCGCGAGGAAGCGCGCTTAAAAGCCATTGGTGTACTATCAAAGATAAACCCAAGGAGACATCTGAACTACAACGCTGAAGAAAAATCCGCCATCAGAAAGCTAAGGGAAGATGACAACATCGTGATCCTCCCAGCTGACAAAGGAAATACCACCGTGCTGTTAGACCGTGCAGACTACGAAAAGAAGGTGCACGAACTTCTGAACACGGATGACTACAAAACACTACTGAAGGACCCAACATCAAAAGTTCAAGCAGTCCTAAACAAGACACTTTTTCTATCTTCGGAAAATATCCAGAATTTCGGGCCCTCTACCTGAACCTCATCTGCCGGAACGGCACAACACCTGCGTTCTACGGCTTACCAAAAATTCACAAACCAGGAATCCCTCTTCGTCCAATAGTCGACTTCACGACGTCACCACTACGGGCTTTGTCTAACCATCTCCATCGTCTGCTTCTTCCACTCATGGGAAAGACAAGCACGTATGTTGAAAACACTGCCCACTTCATGGAACTAGCTTCAAACTTACAAGTGAATGACGACGAGAGTCTTGTTTCTTTTGATGTAGTGTCCCTATTTACAAGTATCCCCATTCAGCTCGCAGTGTCCGTCATCAGATCGGCACTTACGTCAGATACAACTCACCCTGAAAGAACCCATCTATCCGTGAACGAAATATGCCGCCTACTAGAACTGTGCCTGACGAACACCTACTTCTCTTTCGCTGGTAGTTTCTACAAGCAAAGTAGTGGCACCGCCATAGGAGCTGCTGTGTCCTTCACAGTAGCTAACTTCACAATGGAAGCCATCGAGAAAAAGGCATTAAGTACGTTCCTTCCGACACCCACTATGTTTCTTCGCTACGTTAACGATTGCTTCTGCGTCGTGAAAACCAGCGAAGTTGACCGTCTACACATACACCTTAATTCAATCGAACAAAATATTCAATTTACAGTAGAACGTGAATCTAACGGTTGCATTTCATTTCTGGATGTTTCTGTGAAAAAATTAGGCAACCTTTTAACATTTCAGGTGTATAGAAAACCAACGCATACTGGACGATACCTAAACTTTTTATCAGACCACCCCACATCTCACAAATCTTCAGTAGTTTCGGCACTATTTCGACGTGCCATCACGGTGTGCTCCACAGATAAGGCACTTAAAGAGGAAGTTGACATTATAAAACGGGACCTTCGAAAAAACGCATACCCGACAAGATTCGTCAACAATATCTACAAGAAACTTCGCCACCCATCGGCAGCCGAGAAACCCCATCCCTCCAGCCGCATGTGCGTCCCGTACCTCAGAGGCACGAGCGAAGTTCTCACCCGTGCTCTCAGACCGTACGGCATAGCAGTGACACACAAGCCCGTCTCGACCATTGGCCATCATCTTCCCCTTCCAGAAGATCGTCATCCAAAAAAAGAAAAAGTCCAAGGCCTTGTTTATCGCATTCCTTGCGCTGACTGCAACGCCTCATAAGTGGGCGAAACCAAGAACTTCACCGAACGTCTTCGCAGACACAAATCTGATGTCAAAAATAAGGACGTGCAGGGAAACGCTCTAGCGGAACATGCAGAAAAGAACAACCCCGTCATCGACTTCGACAGCAGTTCCGTCCTAGACACCGAAAGAAACTGGAAAAAAACGACTCTATTTAGAGTCCTGGTATATCCAGCATACCAAGAACAACCTGAACCGGTCGATCGGTACCCTCCCAAGCAGCTATATTCACGGACTTCGAGGAGTCACAAAGAGAACAAGGCGATTTTAACGGCAGCGACAAGGAGAAGAAGAGGAAGACGAACACCCAGCCAAATAAGTCACCCGTGAACGAGCGCCCGAGCAGGCCTCGAAACGTCGGGCAATTTAAACCAGTTGGTTAGAGTACTTTCAGTTTCTTTTCTCAATGCTCACCTAACCAGGCAGATTTTGCCAAAATGTTTACTTTTCAATCCTCTGGTTTAAGGAGTTTTAAGGAACCCAGGTTTAAGAGGTCGCAAGAGTGTGAACGGGCCTTTAGAAAACTCGCACAGTAAAGAAACAGACCGATAATTACTGACAACCGATGAATCGTCCCCTTCAATATTGGCACGACTGCTTTCTTGCATAACGATGGAAACACACCAGAGCGAAGTGACAGGTTGAAAATATGTTCCAAAATCGGTGCAAACAAGTTACCACAACCTCTGATTATAAACCTCGGAATACAATCTACCCGAGTAGATACCTTAGGTTTAAGGTGTCTCGTATCTTCCTCAGTTTCATTCGTATCCACTCTAAAACCCGATAAAACAGCCTGGCAGTTTACTTCTATGCCTATTGGCTGAATAATTGACCGATCAGTCGTGTAGCGTCGTCTAAAATAGTCAGCAAAAACAATCTGCCCCCACTGGTGCGGATGAGAAATACTTAGTGTTTCCATCGAAACAATGCCGCAGTGAAATTTTATGTGCACTGTTACAAGAGTGATGTTTTGCAAGCGTCCCAAAAAATTTGGGGCGGCGGTTTAGACTGCGCTCGACATCATCAAGATGTATCTGTTTATCGCGCGAGTATACTTTTTTGGCGAGAACACGATAAATTCTAAATTCTGTGTACCAAAAGCTAGAGACTTTTTTTTTCTTAGGTTTATTAACAAAACATTTCTGAAGTTACATTTTTAATTTATTAGAACACCAGTCCGGGTAAATTAAAGTTGGCAAATCCGCTTTGGAATAAAAACCTTCAGCCTTTCTACTCCGGTAAAGAAGGAAGAGCAGCGGAGTTGTACTTTGTGCCGCCGTCGCTGATAGATGGCGGTAGCTGTCTAGAGTGTTGTGTTGAGATTTATTTGTCCACGGACAAGAAACTGGAAAAAATAGCCCTTAACAGCTAAGCTGTAAAAAATGCTAATCACGTCTTCCACAACTGAAGTAAACGCTTCTGTTGCGAGATCGGTACCATCTAATGCAAGAACATCGCTCCAGTTATAATTATGAAAGTGTCCATACATTCCCAGGTTATCTACTTTGGGGTAATAGTAAGCGTACGGTCTGTTCGATACGTGCAACTTTCATGGAAGCCGTTTTTGAACCTTGAGAGGTGGATGATATCCATCCATTTGTACTAGAGGGATCGAAACACTACTAATTGATTCGATCGGAATATTTGATAACAATAGGTCAAGAACATTACCCGCGGAGTTTTCGAAACTTGTAACCTGATTCAGACCACAAAAATGTATTAAAGATAGCAACCCAGCTGCCTCATTTAACGCGATGAAATCACGGCTATCTACAAGGTCCAATGACCAATCTATTCCAGGGAGGTTAAAATCCCAATGTAACTGAACTGTGTACCTGTCGCAGTTCACTCGGATTTTTAGCGTTTCAAGATGCTCGATAAACCTTGGACCGCCGCGAACGTTACGAGCCATTTGAGACAACACACTGAAGTGTGGGTGTCACATGGCCTTTGGGAGGGACGCCACAACCATATAACTTCCTTTATGCTCACAAAGCCTGCCAGTTCGACGACGGAGCCATAGAGTGCCCGGTCGTAGATTTGGAGCGCGAGGATCTGGTAGCACAGAACATTTCTCGGGGAGTCTGGTATTCAGCGCACAGCTAGCGGCGAGGACCCGAAACATGGTTTTCAAACCCGACCAGAAAAGAAGTGGTAGCGAGAGGAACGCGAGAAGCACGAGCGGACATTCCATCGCTCGGAACAAGTGTGTTTCGGCATCTCGCCGCAGCGAGGCGCCCATTAAAGAGCTCTCCTCTCATCCGTTGTCTTCCGCTCTACCTTTTCACTTTCGGCGGCCGCGTCGCGTGGCGATCTGCCAGACTTTGTCAGTAGAAAGGAAGGAGGCTATGTTACAACGCGCCGAGCGCGTAGTGACGTCAAACTTTCACAGCGCGGGATTCGCTGGGGACGACTCGTAGAGTCCGCTGCAGACTGTCGTAAGGTGAAACGGAGTATGCAATCCAATGTTCTCAATGGCAAGCGAAGCCGCGCTGACACTGTCCTTATGTCGTGCAAAAGGACACGGTGTGCATACACGATGAACTGTCTGCGGACAAGAGCATGTTGGAAGTACGTTTGCTCCAAACGATTTCTGGATGACGAAAGGCGTAACGCACTGACAGAGGAAATAGTAGAAATCAACAAAGATGGATTGATACTCACCGATTCCACAGAAATAGTTAATTTTTTCAACACTTCTACACAAATATTTTTGGAACAGCAATACCCACGAAAGAGAAGACTGAGATCGAACAGCTACTCACACAGATTCCAACACTTGACGACGAAGATCGCAATCTAATTGAAGGACCCATAACATTAAACAAAATTAAGGCCACCATTAAATCTCTCCCAAATGGGAAAACACCGGGACCAGACGGACTAAGCGGAAAATTTTACAAAACGTTCCAAGACTTTCAGCAGAATGACGAATAAAGTAGTTCGATGAAAGTCGAAAGACGTCTAATAATTTTCTCAATGTTCAGTGGCACTGTGGTATATTGTCTTTCTATCATTTTCCCGGAGAAGTCGAAGCCTCTATACACCCTTTCTACGTGAACGCCGCCATCTTCAATTCTGGAACTTCCGGTATGCGTGAAAACATTGCTTTCTTCTCGCCTCGTCAGTAGAACGTGTTAACAATTTAATTGGAACCGTCAGTCGTTCTTGTTTTGACCCTTCTACACTTTTTTACTTGTTCGGGGTTGTAATCTCTTGCTTTTTTTTCGAAACGCATACCGGATATGGGGACAACGTGGCTGGGTGCGAGGCTAAACGAAAAAGGTGTATAGGGAGTATTCACTGGCGGCCATAGCTGTGT
Organism: Ixodes persulcatus; assembly: GCA_013358835.2. Lineage (NCBI taxonomy): Eukaryota > Metazoa > Arthropoda > Arachnida > Ixodida > Ixodidae > Ixodes > Ixodes persulcatus. The sequence goes on along the minus strand of JABSTQ010009496.1, from coordinate 338,519 downwards.
GCTCGGCTGCGGAGCGCGTGCTGAACGCGAGCTTCCACAGTTCTTTCGCCACGTGCATTCCGCACCACCAAGATTGCCGGTCTTAGCAGCCTATTAATGCGAGCTCGTTCTGAGCATGCTCTCTAAACAGTGACCTCAAATATGGCGGCCAGTGAATACCTCCTATTAGCCCCATGCGCGACCGAAAGCGTCGCTGCGGTCGGCCTTCCACGATTGGCCGAACGCTGACTATGACGTCGGAAAGGGGATTTATCATCGACGGAAACAAGAGGAATGAAAGAACTTTAATTTTGACGGTGTTGGCAGTGTTCCTTTGAGAGCGCAATGATTTCAAGCTTCCACCATGCTAATAACAAACACCATCGAACTTGTTGTTTGCAAGGTAATGACGTCACAAGGGGGAACCACAGGAGGGCGCCACCAAAACTTCTCGCCGCTAATAGGAGCCCGCTTAGGCTAATGTACCGCCGCAGGATTTGAATTGGCGCCCTCCTGTGGTTCCCCCTTGTGACGTCATTAACTTGCAAACAACAAGTTCGATGGTGTTTGTTATTAGCATGGTGGAAGCTTGAAATTATTGCGCTCTCAAAGGAACACTGCCAACACCGTCAAAATTAAAGTTCTTTCATTCCTCTTGTTTCCGTCGATGATAAATCCCCTTTCCGACGTCATAGTCAGCGTTCGGCCAATCGTGGAAGGCCGACCACAGCGACGCTTTCGGTCGCGCACGGGGCTAATAAGGAGTATTCACTGGGCGCCATATTTGTGGGTGATGTCTAGAGCGCATGCTCTGAACGAGCCCACATTAATAGGCTGCAAAGATCGGCAATCTTGAGGGTGCAAAATGCACGTTACAAAAGAACTGTGGAAGCTCGCCATCAGCACGCGCTCAGCAGTCGCGCACACAGCTATGGCCACCAGTGAATACTTCCTATACTTCGTTTCAGCTTAAAGTGGCACTGACACCCCAAAGGTTGTTTTTTTTTTGTTTTTTGTTGTTGTTTTTTTTCTAAAACGATGCAAGTTGTTGTCATAGACACGCTAGGCAGAGAAACATTTGAAAAACGCTTACGCTAGTGTTTTGATAGGCGTGTTCGAAAGTGGCCCGTAATCGTATTGCTAAAGCCGCGGTCGCATTGCTCATGCATATATCATACAGAAGACAGTCTGCAGACACGCTGTGTTTCTTTCTTGTGTAACTGTCACATTGGTCAAACAGAAACGTTCTGCAGACGTGATCGAAGCACACGTATGCGTGGATCAAACATACTTCAAACATGCGTGAGGTGGGTCCGTGGATAATTATGTCATCATGTTTGCGGCGAACACCGTGTCTTTTGTACGATATATGGGCAGTGGAGCTGCGACCGCGACCTAAAAGATATCAAATGCCGGCCTGCTTTTGTGCTGGCGAAAGAGGCTTTATCAGCTCTGGCCGAACAATAGCATTTCGTTGCGATTGCGCAGCGTTGAAAGCCACCAATTGCAGCTCCGTCACGCGGTTCTATGGCAGAGCTCGCAAGTTTTTCTTTTGTTATATATTATTATTATTGTTCATTCTTGGAACATTTAGTGTATCTGGACTTACGTGAATACAAAACGAATGTAATGCTACGCCTCTACACAGTGACAAAAAAATAGACCTCGAAGTTCCATTTTATAGAAGTGAGTGTGCTGCAACCACAGGAGTGCTGCGCAGCGTTGTTGAATAAAGCCCCCTGATGGAATTCATTCGCGTCAAAGTACTTTATTGTTGGAGCCACGGACGCGAGCGCGCGACCTCGAATAATGCCTTCGTTTCACCCGTATACACCTTTCCAACAAGGGCGCAGCCATCTTGAATGTCGTCACTTCTGGTACGCGGTAAAACATCTTTTTGATCTCTCCACGCCATGGAAGGTGTTTACGAAAAATGCGTGGTTGTCACAAACTCTTGTTTTGCCTCTCCTACATTTTATCGCATATTCCAGGTTAATATGTTTTGTTGTCCCACATACCAAATACGCAGCCCACGTGACTGAGAACGACAGGAAACAGAAAACGCATATTCACGCAAAAAGAGAACATTGCACAACAAAGCTTTACGCATAAGTCTGGTTTACACATTTGCGTCGATGGTATTTTGCAGACATATGCACGTTACTGAAAAAAGTCACTAAATGCCGCACTTAAAAAAAAAAAAAAATCTGGTCGTAACAGTACTCTTGAAGAGATTGTCTGGTGAAAACCGGACGTTCTTAAGATATTGTGATGGTTACTTGGCGGGAGCCTAATGATTAACATAGGCCATTTTTATTCTATTAAACGACACCCCAATTTAGTGTAATCAATGACGGATAATTATACGAAATTCCATGCCAAATTTCGCAAGTATCAACGGCTGCACTCCCATGCCTGACGTGACGTCACACCATGACTTGCAATTGTCAGATCCTGTGCCTCATTCCTCTGTGGGAACACAGTGCTCCCGACGCACCGGAGCGTTCCATTTTACTCGTCACTGTAAATCTCGCGAAGAAGTGTGGAGCGGGACAACCGCACAACGTAAGTCCCCTTTCACTCACAAAAAAAAAAAAAAAAAAAATCTAACGCAACAGCGAGGCTGAACCACGTCGTAGCGCTCACGTGGAGGACAAAATTCGAAGTGCACTTCAGTTTGGCACGTTCACTGCGTTATGTTATGTCAGACTCTCCGCTGCTCTGAAGGTGGAAGAGGAAAACGCCGTTTATGCAGTCTTGGTTAAAATACAATTACTCGGTTCAGGGAAGCGCAAAAAATTCAGATTTCTCGTGGAAGATGCTCCTACAGCCATTGACAACGAGGTCTAACTGTTTTCTTGAGTACGAAACATGACCGGACAATCCCTTTAAGCCGGGGTCACACTGCACATACATCATACAAAAGACAGTCTGCAAACACAAGTCACCGCAATATCCCTGGTTCGAATGCCGCTTGCCAAGTTTCCTCCTTAACGTCATTGCCATGCGTCATTCGAAGCACGTATCTCGCGGTGACTCGCGTTCGAATATGTATGCAGACTGTCTTTTGTACGATGTATAAGCAGTACGACCCCGGCTTCAGGGGTTCTTCGACTGGTCCATATTTTGCACCCTAAGATTTTTTTAAGCACCCCCTGAAACGACTCTTCGTGAAAAACCTATAAGGGATTCTTTTAAGCTCCATTTTTGATGCGAAAGACTTCTTCATCGCCCAGTTACCTTTCTAGTGGGCCAGGGTGTGATAGTGCCTGAGCCGAAACCGTTCTTCGCGAGCTGAAAGAGTTCTTGGGGCGTCGAAAAACCTTTCAAGAAAGGATTTTTGTTTATGTTTTTTAGAGTGCCTTACTCGTTACTTGCTTCAAACGTAACTAATACCCTTGTTACACGGGCAAACTTAACTGCAGTTACGCTAAGCCACCGTCAGCGCACAATACTTACCGACAACATTCTGCGGCTATGCAGTCAAAGCTATGGGCGAACGTGCGCTTGAGCATCTTGAGCATCTATCGAAGCAGTGCACGCGCGCTCTTCACGTGTTATGAAATAGCTGTCCGAGAGTATACTGCGGCATCTGTGGTGCCGCGAAACAGCAGTTAAGCTGAGTTAACCGCGGTTAAAGGGGCTATGCAACAATTTTTTTACTTTGCGCAAATACCGCTTAGAACGGATCCCTGACGTTAATGACCTATGAAACACGCCTTCGTTTTTCACCCGACGCATTAGAAGTCCCAGAAAAAAATTAAAAAACAACGAGCAGCGTTCACGCCCTCAACTCGCAGCCAGAACAAGCGGCCACGTGATCTGGAGCCGATTATATGCCGCCAATGTTGATCATAGCCACGCGCTGGGGTTGGCAAAGCACAGGACACGCGCTGAGTTCCAGACATTGTTATGGCTCGGCTATTGTCGTCGTTGCAGCGATTGGACACGGGCCACTACTCGAATGCTTCTCGAGCTATCAATTATCACGAGCCTAAATCGAGTGCCCACGCAATGCTCGGGTCCAATCTATGAACCGCATTCAAATATCGTCATACGGGTGTACTGCGATCCCCGCGTTACGTCATCGAATTTTGCAAGGGAGAGATTGAATGAAAATGATCGCTTTTGTCCTTGAAATTACACCGCAACAAAGGAGTTTCTTGGCCAGTGGCATTGCATGCGAGTATCCTTGAGTCCCACTAGTGCCAGTAAGCTCGTGTAAAGTGAAAAACATTCCAATTGAATATCGTTGCACAGCTGTGCAACGATATTCAATTGGAATGTTTTTCACTTTACACGAGCTTACTGGCACTAGTGGGACTCAAGGATACTCGCATGCAATGCCACTGGCCAAGAAACTCCTTTGTTGCGGTGTAATTTCAAGGACAAAAGCGATCATTTTCATTCAATCTCTCCCTTGCAAAATTCGATGACGTAACGCGGGGATCGCAGTACACCCATATGACGATATTTGAATGCGGTTCATAGATTGGACCCGAGCATTGCGTGGGCACTCGATTTAGGCTCGTGATAATTGATAGCTCGAGAAGCATTCGAGTAGTGGCCCGTGTCCAATCGCTGCAACGACGACAATAGCCGAGCCATAACAATGTCTGGAACTCAGCGCGTGTCCTGTGCTTTGCCAACCCCAGCGCGTGGCTATGATCAACATTGGCGGCATATAATCGGCTCCAGATCACGTGGCCGCTTGTTCTGGCTGCGAGTTGAGGGCGTGAACGCTGCTCGTTTTTCTTTAATTTTTTTCTGGGACTTCTAATGCGTCGGGGGAAAAACGAAGGCGTGTTTCATAGGTCGTTAACGTCAGGGATCCGTTCTAAGCGGTATTTGCGCAAAGTAAAAAAATCGTTGCATAGCCCCTTTAAGTGTGCTCGTGTAACAGGGGTATAAGTCCTTTACTTCTACGTTACTGAGGTTAGAAAGGAGCTCATTACTTGAGCTCCAAGAAAACGCATTAATTTTGTCGCTCTGAAGTATCGTTTTTTTTTTAAAGCCGCCTTCCAGTCTTTGGACATGGACGTACTAAACTCCCACATGATGCATTACGTTGATTGGAAAAATCAACTAGGGATCAGTGTTGCTGCGTTTGTAAGCATCTGTTATGCATATATGTAAAAACACTAACATCGCAAAAAAAAGTATGTACTGACTTTGACGAATTAGCTAGTTGCAGACGCAAATATCTCTATATGTTTCAGCTCGACAAGATCCTTAAACCGAATGTTCTTCCTTAAATAAAATCGGTAACTTGTGCTGTACATGCCCTCCCCCGTTCCCCCGATGTAACTAATCACACCGTTACTCGTTAGTCTATTAAAAATGAATGGATGCACGTGACTCCTTCCATCACTTAAAAAGTAACTGAGTCGTTCCCGAAAAAAATAAAACTAGATATAAGTAGCGGGTTACTGGCAACGCGTTGCGTACAAATCTTGTATTTTGTAGCCACCGAAATGATAGCAACAAAAAGGGAAGCGTGAGAGTCATGTTTTATAAGCTACGTGGATGATGTAGATGGAAGGGTCTCGTTGTTCTCACCGACCAATCACAGATAGAAAACAATAAGGGCGGGCGCCTATTTCGCTCGTTATTCTTCCTCGCAGCTAGTCCTTGGATTGGTTGTCACTCGACATACGAAGCACGGTCCCGGTGAGGTCATCCTTGTGGTCGGTTCATTTGGAATAAACGGAATCAGCAGACATATCGGAACCAGAGATGAGTGCGCTGCAAATAACTTGTGACGGCGTCTTCGTATCTCTTAGTGCTTGTTCAAGGTCCTCACATAAAGAAAAACAACTAACTACTTCTGTTTAGATGCGATAAGAGCTTTTGATGCAGAAAGTTTAATTATGGAGGTTGTAGCTAGTATATCGCTGACTGAATCTAAGTCTTCTATGCTGAAATTGCGTCTCGATTGTGAAGTTGGCTCTGCCGCGTAACGTGTACAGACATATTCGATGTAATTAATTTTTTTTATATTTGCGTTATCTTATTGTATCACAATTTCCGCAATCAGATTGCATGGAACCTTAAGTATACATTAATTTTTAAAACAATGGCTTTTACATACTATAACTACTATATGAATTCATTCAATAAGTTACAACGCAATTGGTAAAATCGACAACAGAAATGGCTGTACTCACAGTGAAGTGCCGTCGATGTCCAGTTTGCAGCCTGCTTTACACCTTGTCGAAACCAGAAACCCGTCCACCACGTACAGACTATCCAGAGCATCTTCGCTGGACGTAAACATTCTAAACGCCACGACACCGTTCGAAACGTCGCAAGCTCAGGCTTGAACCAACAAGCAACAGCTGCACTCCGTAAGCAGGTTTCTCAATCAGAGGGAACGCTACGACTGGAAAGTCGTCATTTCAGCTGTGATACGCTCTGCACCAATACAAATCACTCGAAGTCCTTGATTTGGTACGATGATCGTATCCTCCTGCTGTCTTCGCCTCAGAAAAAAAAATGAAAACACTTCACAGATCACCGCACTAGCTTTGCTCGGCGTCGTAGCCGATGTTGGCATCAGCTTCAGGCGGAGTCGAATGGAATATCCGAACTCGTGAAGATGAAAATCACCCGAACCAGTCGTTCACTCACTTATTCAAAAGCACGTTTTCACCCAACAATCACCAGCACACCTTGGTTTCTTTGAGGCGGGATCACTCGGCGAAGGTGAATCAGGCGTGTTTATATCGAAGATTGCAGAAGAGGCGATGATATCTTCTCAGTCGTTCACTCTGCTCGCGCGTTAACGGGGATCCCGAGGAGAAGTGCCAAGGCCTTCCAGCGGCCTCCTACGGTACCGCCGGTTCCGGACGAGAATTTGAATGCAGACGGTTCTCCGACCGTGGTCTGGACGGTGAAACGGGAATCGCCGCTGAAACTTCTCGACCTCGGGAAGCCGGAATGGAACGGAGAAGGTCGCTGCTGGGGTCTGCCCTCTCTTCCGCGCGCACGCATCGAGAGGGGAGGGAGAAGCTGCTTTTTTACCGTTTCTTGTTAATTCGTGCTTCTTTCCGAGTGCCCCGGTCTCGTCAGACGCACCGTGCCGTGGGCTTGCGCAAAGAGATCCCGGCTCGTGATGACCGACGCCTCGCAGTTCACCAACACGGTCGCCACCGCGATTAAGGACCGACAATGAGAACGAAGCGCGCGCTCGGTGCGCTCGACAGCGTGTCCTGGGATGGAAAGGGCGTTCAGAGGGGGAGAGGGGAACACCAGACAATTTGTTTCTTTCGTTAGTTAGTCAGTACACTAAACTGCAAAGCCGTCACTTATTTCCACTTCCTCATACGCGCGACCGCACCGTTTCGGGTGAATTGACACCGTTGGGGGCGGCGGCAGCGTCGCGTTTTCAAACTGACCAATGGGGGCGGGTGAGGAGGGTCCGTGACGACACCGGGAGGCGCCGCTCCCATTGGGCGAAGAGCGAGATGGCGATGTCGCTTGGAGCCGGGCACGGGTTTGCTTCTGGTGTCGAGCAGTTTCGTGCGCGCGTCGCTGAATCGTAATCAAACGCTAGAACACGGGACTAAAATTAACATTAGAAAAAGTAAAAACCGGCGAGAGAGTATGGAAGGAAAAGTAGTCCGTCTACTTCTGGTAAGAGAAACTGCCGGCGATACGCCGCGCGTATACGACCGGCCTTTCGGACTGCGTCCGAGGACCGACTTTGGAATTGCGACTATTACGCGGGTCCTGGGAACTCTTTCTTGCCCACTCACTCTTCATTTTTTTTTTAACTCTGCTGTCTTTCGTTTCTTTCTCTGCTTGCAAGAGGAGCGGAAAGAGAAGAAGGGCGGTCGCCTTCTTTTCTTTTTTTTTTTTTTCGTGCAGGTTTCTTTTTCTGTTATGTATTATTTTTTTGTTTGTTTGTTTTTGTTTTCAGTGCCTAATGTCGCCGCGTCTAAAAATAAATCGTGCGCGAGCTTTTGCGTTGAACTTGGTGATGTGGGTCGACCCGGTATAAATATAAGCGTGGACTTTTCGGCGCGAAGATCTCGTCGTAGCACCGCGATAACCGAGAGTAAGTACAAGACCCGGAATAGGCGTAAGGTGGGAGGTCGGGTACGCAACCGCGCATACGGAAACAGGGTTTCGTTCAGTTCTGCCAGTAGCATAATCCGGCAGCGTTCCCGATGCGAGATTTACGGGCTTTCAATTACCATTTCAGAAGAGCTACGATTTATGCCAATATGTACCCTACTCTTTACCGCGTATTACCTCCCGGAAACATCCCAACGTGTTCGGTTTGTCAGTGAAAAATGTTGATTTGAGTCAGATTACAGTTATATCTCGTTAAAACGGGCACCTTTATTACCAGACCCCCCCCCCCCAACCCTGCTCCTTTTTTGCCCCTGCAAAAAAAAAAATTGTTCACAATAAAATTTTATATATTTACGCAGTTTGTCCTTGATAATTTTGCCTATAAAGCGGAGTATTCGTATTAACGAGGTTCATAGTAACGAGACATGACTGTAAACATCGCGTTACTGTTAGCGCGAATGCGACATCGGCGCATTTTCGCATTTTACTTCTAAATTCTATTGGCGAGCACGAAAGTTTATGGCTTACATTGTAGAACTAAATGAGTTCTTTCCATAGCAATAATAACTTGGATGAAATCCCTTGGTTTCAAAAAGAAAAATTGGAAAAACCGGCGATCGCTTGTTTGCGCTAACAGTGTCGCGCTCTGTACATAAGAAGAAATACTCCCATAAGCATTGTTAGTACAACTAAGACATCCGCAATATCTGTATTGTATTATCTGTGTACATCGCGTTTTGGACAACTGGGCTATCTTTAGAATATGCATATTTAAACGAGTCAAGAACATATTAGAGGGATCTTTTTCTTTTTTCTTTTCGGTGATGGAAGAGCTCGTCGCGTTCGTGCGGAAAGTGTGAAGTTCGGAAAGCTGCTATGCGATGCATGAGTGTTCAGTCAAACTCCCACGGCAAAGTTTAAAAGAAGAGGTACCTAATTAAATTAAAATAGATCGAATCAAAAGGCAAACTGTCGAGTAACTCTCGCGACTCCAGCGAAAGCTATAATCTGTTTCACCCTGTTTTGTACCGCAGGAAAGGCTACAAGCGCGAGCTCCTTGCTCTAGGGCACATCTCGGCGCACAAGCTCTCGTGCACCAAGGGCAGCTGTCAACGCTATGAGCTCGCGCTTCTAGCCTTCGCTGCGGTACAACATAAGGTGAAACGGAGTATAGTTACGAAAATGAACTCGACATCACGGCCACGTAACCACCGTGGAATTCGAAAACCGGAGAGCATTTACACTCTTCTTATTTCTCTCTTAATGCTAACTCAGTCTAAACTGCAACTTTCTAAGCGATTGCTTTGTGGTCGGTGGCTTATGTGCATTGGTGGCTACTATGTGTTACGCAGTTCGACGTGTTTTTTTTTTTTTGTGCCAGCGTGCGCTGTATAGGGTGCGCGGTCAATTTGTACCCGGTCTTTCGCCCCGTTAGGAACCCACATCTACCCTCTTGGTATCATTTTACAAGCTGAAAAAGTCTATAAAATATCAGAAACAAAACTTCCGGCGCATTCTCGCTGCAGAATTGGGCTGTTATGGAAAGACTGGATACGGGACTCAGAAAGAAGGAATAAGTTGCGTTCTTATTTTAATCTTTTTTGTATTCTTTTTTTACAGATTGACAGCATTTTGTTTTATGTCGTTGTGTATTTTCTTTAGACGCGACTGTGAAAAAGTGTTCTAGATCGGTGCGCTAGGTCGATGTGCAGTTCTATGGCGATCGGAAGCAATCAAGGCTGGAGTTTCCCGGTAGCAGACCGACGCGCGTTAAATGCTCGTTTCCGTCTGCGGTCAAAAGATTCAGCGATGCGCGGAGACATGGGTATTCGAGGTCGATATGTACTATTTCTTTTTCTTATGATTTTCACGAGTGAACAAGAAAGGTTAGAATGGCACTCAGAAAGAGAAGCCGAGCGATCGAGTGTGTTACGCAACGCATTTCGACATCACGGGAACCACATGACCGTAGCTAATGCTCTGATGAGGTTATACGTTGCAGCCCCACTCTGACCTCTTTCGACATAATCCAGCGTTATAAAGGTACTGTGAGATGTGCGTACACTACGTGGAAAAGTATGCACTCCACGACAAAGAACGCAAACAACCCATCGAAGTTCTTTTTTTTCTGTATTTTTCTAAATATTGAATGACTGCCATCAAAACTATTATTGTGGTGGAAAGTGCTCAGCTGGGGTACTAACCTAAGAGGTAAATTTTGATGACCGCCAGTAAGTACCTTTTTAAAATAAAATGCGAAAAACGAGCCGCAATCGTGTTCGCGCTAACAGTGTCGCGCAGTGCACGGACAAGCGAAAACCGGGTGCCTGCATCTTGTTTGCGCCACTAGAAGTTAGTGGCCGAAACTAACAGTGTATCGAGATGAGCTTATAACCCGGAGCATCAACCTTGAGAATTAAGTTTGGTATTGGAATCGACACTGATCTGTATGCGCGAGCACCCACCTTGTGCTTATGTTGTGTCGTGTGGCGCGCGCTAAAGGCGCCGAGTTAACTATTGGCGACTCTAGCGAAATCGACGCCGCGTAGCGGCAACGCCGCGAAGCTCATGAGAGGAGGTCGTTTCAACTCTGTCGTCTGCTATCGCTGCGTGGTACTCGTAGGCAGCATAGAAACAAATGTCGTTTCTAGTAATTATTTTTATGCTTCCGCCGTGTCATTCCTACGCATTGCCTAGAAGAAGGTATCTACCGTCGAAAAATCGCTATGCTTTCATGTGTAACACCGATTTTACGCTACAGTGCAAGACATTTATGGTGGTTCGCGTGCTGAACGACGAAAACAACCTCCTTTCGTCCGCCATTTGCCTGACCAACGCGCCCCCTTTAGTTCGCTGGAGTCGCGAATAGGGTGCCTTAAAACAAGTTCACGTGTCAATGCAAGGACGCCTTAGACAATGTTTTGCAGGCTGTCTTCTGTGTGACAGGTCTGTTCGATTGGGTCAGAAAGTTCTGAACTAGTTCTGTCCGAGTTCTAAGGAGTGCAAGAGTCGTGCAGTGGCGGCGCAGAACCGGCGCATTCACCGCATCAGGACTGGCGCTGTGATCGTCTTCCGCAGCGGAAGCGGAAGCGTCTGCATCTGCTGGCTCTTGTTGCTCCACACCACGTCGTACATTTCATTCTTCGCGCTTTGATGAGATCATTCTTTTTTCGAGTATACTAAAAACGTTTTCATCACGAATTCCGATTCTATCTGCCTTTTTAACGTTTACCGTCAGCCTTCGATCGTTCATAAGCGTTCGTATCCTTCGATTGCGTACGTCACGATATAATTTACATTCATTTTACAATAGTAGATTAATTCCGAGTCTCTCGAGTTTCGCATTTCGATGATAGGTTCGCGGCATCAAGATGATCTCGCGTCGGGAGTTACTGACGGCAGCGCGCAGTAGCGGTCACTTCAAAGACGAAGGCCTGACGAGAGCATCGCTTTGGCCAAAACAGTTATCGACCGTCACATTAACGTCAAGTTGAAGCGCTTATCCTGACTCTCAGGACAGATTCCCGTGAAACTACCAAGCCGTGCAACGTAAATTCTCGGCGTTTTTCTTTTTTTTTTAGAGCGCAGCTCTTAGGCGCCCGTTTCCGGCTTGAGCGGCGTCGGCGTCGGCGTAACCGCGCGGTGCATTATGGGAAATTTCCCACAATGCACCGCGCGAGCCCCCCCCCCCCCCCCCCGGGGTCACGTGCCACTGGAGGGGGGTCACGTGACCCTGGGGGGGGGGGGGCTCGCGCGGTGCATTATGGGAAATTTCCCATAATGCACCGCGCGAGCCCCCCCCCCCCCCCCGGGGTCACGTGACCCCCCCCCCCCCGGAGGACATTGAACAATGAGGGGAGGAGGAGGAGGAGGGGTATACCCTCCCCTGAGTACCCTTCCCTCCTCCTCCTCAAGAGCTGCGCTCCAATTCGGCGTTACAGGGAGTTGTAAACGGCTTTCATTTTTTTTAGGTTTGTTACTGGACGGTGTTCGAGGCGGGGTTTAGGCCGCACGTCTGGAGGCTTCCTGGCTCGTGACGACGACCAATCCCCGAAGTGAAGAACCCAGGGGTCCAGTGGAGGTGGGAGAATTTGTAACGTAACGAACGGTTTAATTACATGGTAGCGATACAGTCGTCAAATCCAAGAGAACCACTGGAGCCGCCTCACGCCCCGCCTTATATAGGGTCCGTTTTCTCCCTCACTCTCCGCCAGGGCAGCAGGTGCGACCGCCAAGTGCGTTGCAGCAAAGTCCGCCGCGTCGTAGCCAGAAGTGCGTCGTAGCCATGGTTCTCCGCAGTTAGGCCAGGCCTCTCTCCCCTTCCGGAGCGCACGAACCCACACGCACACACACACACGTCCCGTTGACGTCACGGACGCGTTGAGACTCGTTTTGGGCAGGCTTCGACAGGTGGGCGACAGTCCAGAACACGTCGGGACTCGTTTCGGGACTCGTTTCCGCAGCGTTGAAACTCGGAAGAAGGTCGCCGAAGGTTCCATTCTTAACAGCCCCTCCGGGGCTAGGGAAACCTCGAATGGCCGTTGGTACAATCGCTGGCCTGAAGAGGTGGGCTTGGAGTAGGCCTTGAGAAGACGCTGCAAGCACCAAACAAACTCCCAAACCTCTCACAACGGAGGCATCAGCGGAAACGTCCCCCACAACACCACGCCACACCGCAGTCAAACGCTCGGAATTCGCCAAAGACCCGCCAGACTGGATTACGGATTACCAAAATTTGGTACAATTCCGGGTATCGAGACCCCCTGTCGCCAAAAAAACTCATTTTTTCAACGAGGTCACTAAGAACAAAATACAAAAGACAAAACCCTTCGCAATTTGTGAGGTCATTTTGGGCAAAGTGCCCCCACTTTGATCCTCATTCCCGTGGATGACGAAAACCTCTGAGATCATCCCTACTGTTTTGGTGATATCAGAAAAATCTGCTCAACCCATCGGCATTGCCGTTAAATTTGCCTTTTCTTTTTCTTACGCTGAAGTCATAGTGATCGATTTTCACGTGATTTCTAGACGTGAAAACGCGGTCCTTATAGCGCCGATAAAACAATCCGCCTTTTTCATGCCCCGTCACATTAGTCCTAGCAATCTCCTGAGCTGTACCGCGAAACCCTGACACACTAGGGTCGCTCTTCTGCTCGACTGTCAAAGACACTCTGTCTACTCGCAACAGACGATCCAAATTACGTGACGTCGGAGCTACGAGAGATCCTTTAATGATCCCGTCTTCCTCCGCCTTTTTCGCGGGCTCGTTGGGACGGCGTACGCTTTCTAGCGCTGCGAGGTCAGGCTGTTCTACAACCTGGTCCCTCTCATCCCGGTTTTCTGCCTCCAACTCTGGGAGTGCTTGCTCCCCGTCAGCTGCCTCTGGCTCTGGATCACTCGTCAACAAAGGGGCGACCTGACGCGATTTGGACCTCGTACACGACTGAACTAGCCCTTCTCCCAGTTGTTGACCCCTTTCGCGCAGCAGGAAATCTGACCGGTTAGAAAACAAATAAGGATATTCCAACGGGACTGTCTGCGAGACAGCCGCCTCTGTCACCAGTTCTCCGAACGGGCCAGTTATCTTTACTCTCGCCATAGGCAGACAGACACTGTGCTTTTCGAGCAGCTGCTTGATCTAAACTACCTTTCCCGTAATATCGGATGGCGTTACATACGACGGATGGACAACGTCCATCGTCGCTGCACTGTCCCGAAGCACCCTGCACGGCTTTCCGTTTACATAAAGCTCGTGAAGATAGGGACGAAGAAGCTTCAGGTCCCCGTCACTACCGTTCACGAACGAGAACACAACCCGCGGTTTCTTACATCTGGCCGCTGTGTGTCCCGGCTCCTGACAGTTGTAGCACAGGAACGGCTTCCTTGCCTCGAACTGCCCTGTTGGGCTTTTCCGCGCCTCGTCTCCGTTCAAGTGTTCTGCGCTCTTGTCTGGGACCTTTTGTCCTGCTTCGGGCTTCTCGGGCCCGTTTTCTCGCGAGCCGTTCCCCTGTCGGAAGGTCTTGCGCTGATCGCTCCGGCCGGGTTCGCTTTCCTCTCCGCTCAGCTTTCTACGCGTTGCGTATACTCTTCGCCTAGCTCAGCTGCCCTTTCGACAGAGTCGACTCCCACACTGTCCTGCACCCAGAGCTTGACTGACTGCGGAATGCTACGAAAGAACTGTTCGAGGCACACACACTCGACTACCTTGTCTCGGCTTTCGTACACTTCCTCGCTCTTCAACCATTCTATCAGGTTGGTTTTAAGCCCGTACGCGAATTCCGAGTAGCCCTCGCTGCTCTTTTTGGATGCGTTTCTAAACCTTTGACGGAACGCCTCGGCAGAAAGGCGGTACCGCTTCAAAAGGCTGGACTTCACCTTGTCGTAGTCGTCCGCGTCTCCAGCACTAAGGCGCGCGACAACCTCTGCAGCCTCACAGGACAACAGAGTCAAAAGTCGTTGCGGCCACGTTTCTGGGGCGAAGCTCAACTTCTCACATGTCCTCTCAAAGTTAACTAAGAATAGGCCCACGTCTTCCCCAACTTTAAACGGCTACATGAGCTTCTTCATTTGATACGACTCGGTCTCACTTGCTCGTACCGGAGCCCCAACTCTACTGTTCTGCGAGTTTAATCGCTGTTGTTCAATTTCGAGCTCTAGCCTTTTCAGCGCTCGCTCCTCTGTCGCTGCAGCCCGCTCCTGTTCTCGTTCCTCTTTCGCTGCAGTCTGTGCTCGTTCCTCTCTAGCTGCAGCTTGCTCTCGTTCCTCTTTCGCTGCAGCCTGTTCCTCTTTCGCTGCAGCCTGTTCTCGCTCTCGTTCCTCTCTTGCTGCAGCTTCACTCTTAGCGTTCTGAAGCAGTTCCCACGCAATTTTAATTTCCTCTGCTTCCGCGCTCTCTGAAATCGCTTTACTGATCTCAGATTTCTTCATCTTTTGCTCCACCTCCACACCCAATTCTTCACATAAACAGAATAAATCTGTTCTCAGTAACCTCATTAGATCCATGATCGCTGCGCTTTAGCTTTGGCTTTGTTCTAAAACTTGTCGCGAGGTTGTACCAAAAACCTAGCGCACGAGTCAAACACTAAGGATTCCCAGCAGTTCAAAATTAATTACCCATAATCTGAAGCCTGGCGAATCTCAAAGCAAAGTCCAAACGCTCACCCACAGATGTAGCACGATGTCGCATGGTCCGATCCCAACCACTGCCAACCAGTTGTTCGAGGCGGGGTTTTAGCCGCACGTCCGGAGGCTTCCTGGCTCGTGACGACGACCATTCCCCGAAGAGAAGAACCCAGGGGTCCAGTGGAGGTGGGAGAATTTGTAACGTAACGAACGGTTTAATTACATGGTAGCGATACAGTCGCCAAAACCAAGAGAACAACTGGAGCCGCCTCACGCCCCGCCTTATATAGGGTCCGTTTTCTCCCTCACTCTCCGCCAGGGCAGCAGGTGCGACCGCCAAGTGCGTTGCAGCAAAGTCCGCCGCGTCGTAGCCAGAAGTGCGTCGTAGCCATGGTTCTCCGCAGTTAGGCCAGGCCTCTCTCCCCTTCCGGAGCGCACGAACCCACACGCACACACACACACGTCCCGTTGACGTCACGGACGCGTTGAGACTCGTTTTGGGCAGGCTTCGACAGGTGGGCGACAGTCCAGAACACGTCGGGACTCGTTTCGGGACTCGTTTCCGCAGCGTTGAAACTCGGATGAAGGTCGCCGAAGGTTCCATTCTTAACAACGGCCACAGGTACCAGCGGACAAAGCATTCAGTATTATGTTCAGCTACGGGGACCTGCGAGTGCCAACGTACTAAATCGAGGACCTCTGCAATGTATCGGAGTCATCAGTCTGCATCTAAGTGCCACTGAAGGCGGAGGCTATCAAGAGTATGAAACTTTTCTGTGTGTTTTAAGAAGAATATAAACACTGCGAGTACCCGCATATCCTCAAAAATAAACAATTTACGGGAGTCAATCTTTCAACACTTACCACAGGGAGCCGAACCCGCGCGAGCAGGTGCCTAACACGCTTACCGAATGTCATATTCGAGCTAATTCCTACCCTCCGTTAAGATCTTGCTTCTGCGTCCACCACGGGCACATTATTTTCATCAATAGACCTATTGCTATATTACTCAAGCATCAAGGAGAATGCAGGGATTGGTGTTCCACGCGCCACACACACACGCCTTCCCCGTATAAAATATTTGAAGTAAATAACCAAAATAAAGCGTTGACGAACGCGCGTGCAAGATGTCATTTGTTTTGGGTATTTGCTTTAGAAAAGTTGATACTGCTGACGCCAGCACGTGCGGAGCGTGGAACACCAATCCCTGCATCCTCCTTGATGATTGGGTAATATAGCAATAGGTCTATTATTAGCGGCGAGAAGTTTTGGTGGCGCCCTCCTGTGGTTCCCCCTTGTGACGTCATTACCTTGCAAACAACAAGTTCGATGGTGTTTGTTATTAGCATTGTCGAAGCTTGAAATCATTGCGCTCTCAAAGGAACACTGCCAACACCGTCAAAATTAAAGTTCTTTCATTCCTCTTATTTCTGTCGATGATAAATCCCCTTTCCGACGTCATAGTCAGCGTTCGGCCAATCGTGGAAGGCCGACCACAGCGACGCTTTCGGTCGCGCACGGGGCTAATAGAAAATGTAACCTTCGTCACGGCGTTATTGTTAAACATCGCGAACATTCGAACAACAACTCCGAAGAATGGCACCGCGAGCAGAGACGGGCGAGGAGTGTCATCTGCACTCGTCGTCTGCTTCCGCACGGACGCGGAACTGACTCCGGAGCCGGTGCAAGGTTTTGAGGAACTGGGTCTGAACTCGTTCAGAACTGGGATGAATCGAACACTCCAGTGCAGCGGCCGTGCAACCTCCTGGTGGATTGAATGCGCCAGTTCCTGCACTGCTGAACAGTTCAGCCAGTCCACGCGAATCGATCAGACCGGATATATAAGCTTTTCCCGTAAGCTACAAAGCCGGGGCCACACTATACTCATACATAAGACAGTGTGCAAAAGACTGTCCGCGCGACTGCTGAGCGCGTGCTGACACTGAGGGCGAGCTTCCACAGTTGCTTGGCAACGTGCATTCCGCACCATCAAAACTGTCGGTCTCAGCAGCCTATTAATGTAAGCTCGTTCCGAGCATGCGTTCTAAACACCGCTTTCAAATATGGCGTTCAGTGAAACCACCCCCCCAACCCCCCGTACACAGCAAGCACGGTTTTTCGACGAGCGTCCCCCAGGTAACTTTCGTCCCGTCGACAACGTTCTTAATGGCTCTTTCGCACTTTACACTAGCGTAACTTTAAAATCCGCGCACTTAAAGAAGGGCTCATGGTGTTGTGGCGTTACGCGCCGTGCCGCTCACGATCTCATTCGACGCGCCGTTTGCACCATCGCCGGGGTCAGACGAAAGCGCATCCAGCTTTCGCCAGAGCCGGCGTGAGGCAAACTTCGAGAGGAACGCGCTGCTTCCGGATCGCAGTGGCGCTGGGTTACGCATCCCTCCCCTAAGGTTGCCTCACTGACACGCGCCAAGTGGATCTTTCACTTACACGCGCACAATCGTATACACCGACCGCCGTAGACCCATCTGCCCGCGGGCACATCGACCGAATGGATCCACGCTCGCCTCCGAGTTACGAGCGGCAAGCTGATTGCTCTCCGTTTACCCCTAAAGTCGCACTATACTCACACATCATACAAGAGAGAGGGTGTTCGCCGAAGATAACTGCAGTACCTGCGGACACGGCTCGTTAAAATGATTTTTGCCTTATAGACCTTTGGAAAAATCGCCTTCTTCGTGCTGCCGTCTTTGTCTGCTGGGCTGCAGGGAAAGCCTTCCGAGCATGGGCTGTTTGTTGCTCCGCTGTGCGGTATATAAGACCCTGCGCATGCGTCTACAGCTCTGTGATTCCGCATTTTTTCGCCCGGGTGACAAGCGATGCAAGGGTCTATACATAACCACGCTTTCGTTTTGAACGTGTCTAAAAACAGTCTTCGTGTCAGCAATGTGGCCGGGCCGTCATACGAGGAAGAAACGCTTCTCAGACAATGTCCGCAGACTTCTTTTTTTGTGTGTGTGTGTGTGTAATACCGCGGTCCCATTGCTACGAGGGACAGTCAGACACTGCCTGACTATGAGGGTTTCTTTCTTTCGTATGACAAAAAGTTTCTGCATATACAGTTCGAATATGACCAATTTTACGGGACATTCGTGCGAGAGAGAAACGCACCTCGTGCACTGTCTGCAGAGTGTTTCTCGTATGTTCTATTAGCAGTGTGACCGTGGTTTTATGCATCGCGTAAAAAAAAACACAGTCTGCAAACACTGTCTGTGGAGTGTTTTTTGCTTGCACGGGGGTCCGCGGTCACATTGCTGATACGAAAACTGTCTTTACAGACACGTTCAACAGGAAGCACGCGAATGCACGAAGCGAACATAATAGACAGTTTTCGAATAGGGGGCCCCAAAGCTTGGGGGCCAAATAGGGGCTCATCACTGCGCATGCGCCGCACCCAAGCTCCGTTTTGGTTTTTGAGTTGGCGCTCGCCCCCAACGCGAAATTCGAGAAATAGCATGGGGCCCCTATTGGCTTGGGACCGGGTTGCGTCACCAAACATGGCGGCGCCATTTCCCCTCGCTTCAGAGCAAATTCGTCATGGTCGCTACAGTATTAGCCACTTTCATTGCCAGTGAATGGTGCAACCGGCTTTCGCTTTGCTTTATCTCGCTCAAGTCACAAAGAACGAGCGATGGGCTCGCCCCATTTTAAAGATCGTCCCTGATTCTGGCCGTTCCTAAACCTAAAGAGACGCGGTAACCGTTGACATGGCAACGTATCGCTACTCCGTGGCTCCGAGTGGATTTCGCTCGTGGCACGATACCTGTAGCTTAAAAACAAGTATTTCAAAATTCAAAGTAGCTCCAGTTCAGATCTAAATAGAGCAGCCGCTCGCAGGGTATGCTCGCTCGCGTTCGTCTCAGTTTCGGCATAGCTGAAGGCCTAAATCTTCGGCCACAGACGGTCAAAGTGCACACGAACGCCCAAACAATTCGAGAACGAGCGGCAAATTAGAGCGGATTGGACTGTTTTGGCTGAATACAGCCAACAACAATTATTCTGATTTTAGATTGTCTCTTGTATTAGCCGGCTTGATTAGAATTTACCTTAACTATTATTTGTAAACAAAACGTACGTGCTAAGCGCATATGTTTTACATTTGTTTATATTTTTTATGATAACACTTGTTGGCCGCATTGGCGCTGCAAGCGGGATATATAAAAGTGCGCCGCGCTGCGTTGCGAAACCCCTATTCTATAAGACAGTGGTTCTCAGCCATGGATGTGTCGGGGACCCCTTGCTGACCGCTGGCAGTGATGGGGGGACCCCTTCCAGCAAGGGGGGGGGGGGGGGGGGGGGGGGTACGTAAGTAAGTTAACACGTCTGGAGCATGAAACAGGTGCCTTTTATTGCTGTCGTAGTTCCGGAAGCAGGCTGCAAATTAGTCACGGCCGGACTGAACTACAAAAAATGTGCCAAATAAAAAAAAAAATTTTGTTGAGGGTCTCGCGGACCCCCATCTGAGAACCACTGCTATAAGCCGTCGACGGCAATCTTGTTGCGTTTTTGTCCCCCAATTCGTTAGGGGAACCCAAAAGTTGAAGCTCTCTATTCTAGAACTCTCTAAGTTGAACACGCTCGAGGCGCGTCTGCAGATAATTGTCATCGTGTCTCCAGCGAAAGTCGTGTCTTTTGTATAACGTCTGAGCAGCGTGCACCTGCGGCTTTTTGGGTGTGAACGGTGCGCAGAAACGTCCGCAGAAGACTGTTACAACTGAAATTCGCAGAGACGCCGTTGTTGAGAACGTATAAATGTGCGAGATATACGTTCTCCATGGTGTGCGAAGCAGATATGCTGACGGGACTTTTGGCAATCGTATTCTCTAAAAAAGTTCTGGTCGTAAAAGAACTCTGAGGAGCTCTTCGGCTTGTCCCTATTTTGCATTCAAAAAGTTCTTTTAAGCCCTCCTTAAAAGTTTCTTTTTTTTTTTGTGAAAACCTTTTAAAAAGTTCTTTTAAGCTCTTTTTTTTTTATGCGAAATAGTTTTTGTATCGCCCAGTTGCCTTTCTAGTGCGCCAGGAGGCGATAGTACTTGAGGCGAAACCGGTCTTCAAGAGCTGAAAGATTTCTTGGGGCGTCAAAAAACCTTTCAAGCACAAGTGTCTTTTTGTTTTGTTTTTAGAGTGTACTAGTTACTTATACACCAAAATAAAAGCAACAAAACTGACAAAACGAATTCGGTGAACTGTTCCGTGATTACTGTGTTTCTATTTCTTTACATTTGATTTTGAAAATAAGAGCTTACTTTACGCAGGGATTAGAACAGGTGCCGGATTTAATAACCATGGAATTCCGATGAAATGCGTTCAGAAATGCACTAAAGGACAAGAACGCAAAAAAAGAGTACGTTCGTTATGCTTCTTTGCTGATATTTTGTTTCCCTGTTATTTTGGAGAGGATGCTTCACTATTAGCTTTACTGTTTTTTTTTTTTTTTTTTTATCCAGTTCAATGCGCCGGAAGTTGGCCCATTTTTGTAAGTATTCTGAAATACATTGTTATCGCATAAACCTGTGCAGGACACTGAATAATTCATAGATTCGTTCATAGCAACGTTACGCACGGTGCGTGCTGCT
Organism: Ixodes persulcatus; assembly: GCA_013358835.2. Taxonomy (NCBI): domain Eukaryota; kingdom Metazoa; phylum Arthropoda; class Arachnida; order Ixodida; family Ixodidae; genus Ixodes; species Ixodes persulcatus. Next base: position 317,745 of record JABSTQ010009496.1, on the reverse strand, counting down.
TGCACTGACTCTATTCAAGACTGGGATATCTTGAATAGAGTTTGCACGGCGTGCGAAACACCTTTCATGCATAGCTGTTTTTCTTTAATAATGCACGAGGTGAAGAAAATATTTAAAAAAACCGTAAAAACAAAACTAAGCATGCTTTTTTTTTTTTTATTGGGGGGGGGGGGGGGTTTGGCGTGTTTATGTGTTTGGTTGTCGAGCCACACTTTAAAGGGATGGTGAACCGAAATTTGAATTTCAGAAAACAATGCAGGAGCAGTAGGCGGGACGCTACAATCCCTACAACACTACTCGTAAGGCGATATCTCGAATCGACGGCCGTATTTTTGTAAAAAGAGGTCGAGATTGAACGAGGCCGACGAGGCGCGTGACGTCAAGATATCTGGTTTCCCTCTCTCTTCGCCTCGCACCCTTAGGCCGGCGAAGCGGAGAGAAATAGAGAATAAACTATTATTCTGAGCATTTCAGCACGGTGGCCCGTGCTGGATGGAAGTGGTTCCCTCTTCACGATATCCCATATGCTGCCTTAGCGGCCTGGCCCCTGGTGACCAACCGAAGCTGATCTTCCAGGGCGGGGCTCGAGACCAAGTTCTCCCATCGCTCTACAGGGGGAAGGGTGGGGTGGTGGGGGATAGGGGTGGTGGGTGTTCTTGATTGAATCTACACTCGCCTACTATATGACAGAGGGTTCCTATCTCTTGGCACACTGGGCAGTTCCCACCGGGTTGAGTGGGGAACTTGCGACTGAATAAAAGGGGGTGGGGGAAAGACCCCGACTGTATTTGCCTATACGCTACCTGTTCCTCCCGCGTTAACTTAGGTTAACGCGGGAGGAACTTCGCGTTTTAAGCTTCGCTTTTAAGGGGACACTGACAGGGCATTTATGCTCGCCAACCGGTTTTTATTTTTACATGACATATGAGAGCCCAACTACCCAGGACACAATTTGCGGCTCGAGATTTGTTTACTTTCCGCCCGAAAACCGCCGATCGAGAACTGGCCGGTTTGAGTCGCGCTCACTCTCTTCTCCGTGGTCACGTGCCGTTTTCTATGGTTTAGTCATAACCACCAAATACAATCAAAGTCGTAGGTCATCGAAGGCACACACACAATATAAAAAAATAGAAAGGAAATATAATACCAATTTTTGAGGCTTCTAAAAAACTCTAAAAAAAAAGTTGCACAGCCACGTGATTTTTTGAATCTTTCTTCTCCTCCATATTTCTTCATCCTCCCCAGTCTAGTTTCGGTTTTGGTTTCGAGCAGTACGCTTTTTGAGTTTATTAAAACTGTACGTGACACTGTAGCAAAATATTGATTGGGTAGTCTTCTGACACCATAATAAATCGCCTGAAAAAAAAAATTATGGGGTGTCAGTGATTTTTTAAGAGTGGAGCGCGATAGCTAAATATATAAACTCCCGCTCATTTCCAACCCGTGCAAGCGTGTCTGCGTGGCCTAGGAGAAGGATGAAGCCGTTCGGAACGGCCGCGAGAAAAATGATGTCTGGGGCCCTGTGTTGCGCTTTTTGGACTTCCACGGCGATTAGGGAGAAGGAAGTGACGTCAACAACGCAGCAAACGCGGATTGGATGTTGATTGGTGAGAGTCGCTGATGACGAAGTTCCACAGAAGAAAACAAAGCTCGCTTTTTCTTTGTTTTTTTCTGCGGAAATTCGTCATCAGTGACTCTCACCAATCAACGTCCCATCTGCGTATGCTGCGTTGTTGACGTCACTTCCTTCTCCCTAGTCACCATGTTAGTCCAAAAAGCGCAACATAGGGCCCCTGGTGGGAACACCGTATCAGTCACTGGCCGAGTTAACCCCGTATCGTCTGACAACAGTACAACCGGCTACAGGGTAATCCTTCCCGTTTTCCAACCGTCCACCTGATTCTAAACTTTGTATTCCTTCATGCCGACATAAGCGCTAGGCCTTACTCAGCGCCAGACTTTCGCGATGCCCTCAAAGACGTAATAGATCTCCGAGACGTAAAAGCAACCGGGCAATGCCAGATGAGTCACATTTGGATGCTCACCTGCACAAACGCGCTCGCGAAAGCGAAGCTGTGTCAACGTAGAGTATTTCTCGTGCAAGAACGAAAATGTTTGGTTATAGACCCAGAGACTCGCGACATCTAGATAAAAATCATTTGGCTACCAGATCATCGTGAATATCGACGAGTCGCTGAGGCCCTGCAGGCCTAGGAAACCGTGCGGAGCATAAGCCGGGAGAAATGGAGATGCCCAGGCATGGAACATATGGACACTTTAAATAGAGAAGTCAACATCACACTTCACGACGGCATCACGATTGAGAAGGTGCCACATCTCCTGAAGATTCTTGGATGCCAGTGCCTCCTACTCGCGCACCAGGACGTCCACCTCTATGCTTCAGCTGTAACAGAGTGGGGCATGTACGCCGCCAGTGCAAGACCCCAAGCTGCTTTGAATGTGAACGGTACGGACACACGACTGATACTTGTGTCACAACGTATGCAAGTAAGCTCCTTGGACCACGAAACCAAGAGGCTGAAGAACAAAGTGAGCTGCTTATGGATGTCACGAAGTTCCTCGACGCCTCGGGGCACACACAAGCGGCATCTACGATCGAAAGGTTCGTGGAACAGGAGCACCCAAAAGCAGCACCTGCCATCAACGAATGCAAGGAGGACCCTGGGGGCCTCTCAGAGTCACTTCCACCGCCTGATGAGGACGGCGCGTCATCTTCATCATCAGAGTCAACGATTGTCGGCGAAGAGATTACAATGTGTGACGAAGAGCATGACGCGGGGGACGCGGAACCCACAATCATCGTACCGGCCTCTGAGACGTCGAGACCATCTGATGAACCCGAAAACACTTCAACGCCCCGCTCGACCAAAAGTTCGTCTGCCGACGAGCTACGTTCCAAGAGGTCCAAGAAAGATCGCCAGCCGGCAGGGATGCGGCACAAGCCGTATTCCAAGCTACTGGACGACCTCAAGGGTACAGACGTCAACCACTACAATGTCCTGATGTATCCCGCCCTTCTATTACATATCCTAACGCTAAATGTAAGAGGTTTAATGTCTAGTAGGAAACAGTTTCAGCTGTTGCAGTTTTTTTTTTTAAAAGAAAGAGTGGACGTTGCGGCAGTACAGGAATCAAAATTATCTACAGATGAAGGCATCGCGGAAGCGTTTAGACCCTATGCTCCAAATACCCATAAAGAAAGAACATCGTTCTTAAAACTTGTTTCGCCGCTTTTCAACACAAACAGAACAATAGTTACAATGGGAGATTTTAACTGTGTTTGCAGTGCAGACGACCGATCGGTGTCACAAACAAGGTGTGACGGAAGTGCCGCTGCTCTGCGGGGCACGCTTCAAGACCTTGTTGATGTAGCTTACAAAAAAAGGTGAATCGATACGCTACACCCATTTCCAAGGAACGTCTCACACACAATTAGACAGAATATATGTCTCGGGTGGTATATTCGACTCAATGAGTAATTATCAAGTGAAACCAGATTTTTTTTTTTCTGATCATTGCCTGGTATCAATAAGCTTTGGGCTGCGCAGACCCCGAGGTGTTCATCAGCAGTGGGAACACTGGAAGCTCAACCTAAAGCTTCTAAGTGATGAGCAGTTTTCAACTAACATCTCCTTACTTTTTTCGAATACATTGAAAAACGTTGACATGCACTTCTTTGCAAACTGGGATAGTTTCAAGCAAGAGCTAAAAAACACCGCAATCCAACGCTATACAATTACATTATATATGAGCCAACAGCAGCCGCGTGTCCTTTTTAAATATTTAGTAACTCTGCACGAGCTTGAATGATTAAATTCAGGCACGTACAGCGACGATGTTAACATAGTGCGAACCCAGCTTCAAAAGTATGAAACCGTAAAGTACCGCAGAGCATTAATTCGCTCGCGGAAGAAACGCTTTCTCCTTGGCGAACAACTATACGAAACGATTTCTGGATGACGAAAGGCGTAACGCGCTGACAAAGGAAATAGTAGAAAATCAACAAAGATGGATTGATACTCACTGATTCCACAGAAATAGTTAAATTTTTTCACCACTTCTGCACAAATATTTTTGGAACAGTAATACCCACGAAAGAGAAGACTGAGAGCGAACAGCTACTCACACAGATTCCAACACTTGACGACGAAGATCGCAATCTAATTGAAGGACCCATAATATTAAGCGAAATTAAGGCCACCATTAAATCTCTCCCAAATGGGAAAACACCAGGACCAGATGGACTAAGCGGTGTATTTTACAAAAAGTTCCAAGACATTATATCTCCTGTTTTACTCGCTGTATTTGAAGAATCGTTCATACAGAAAACTCTCCCCCCTTCATTTTACCGTGGACACGGTATTGCTGCCAAAAACAAAATATTGTGAAATGCTTAAAAAGATGGAACACTACAGACCAATATCCCTCTGCAACGTAGATTATAAAATTTACGCCAAAGTGCCAAATGAAAGACTTCAGTGCGTAAAAGAAAAGCTGGTAGGTGAGCACCAAACTTGTGGGATACGCGGCAGATCTATTCAGATGAACGTACATGTTGCCCGTCCTGTCCTAGAGTCTGTGTCAGACTAATGACCAGGTAGCACTTGTACAGATGGACCTTACAATAGCCTTTGACCACGTGAGTCATTCATTTTTATTTGCCTTTCTTGAGCACGTAAACGTGGGAGAGATACTTTTGGAAGGAATCCGACTTTGCTACATGCATGGTTCCGACACGACTGAAAATCAATAACACACTTTCTGATGAAATTAAGATCAAATCTTCCATAAGGCAGGGCTGCCCTCTCTCTCTCCCCTCCTTTTTGCATTGTATTTAGAGGTCCTATGCCTTGAAAACATCTTGAAAACAGAATGTATTCGTGGATACTCTGTGGCAAATGTTGAGGTAGAAGTCCTCGCAAACGCAGACGATGTTGGATTTTTTCGCGTTGAAAATAAGTGTGTGAAGAAAGCGCTTGATCAAACAGCGAGTTGCTGCGCAATCACAGGGGCTTCAGTGAATCCATCCAAATGCAGCAGCTTCTGTTACGGTTCTTAAGCCACAAAACCACGTGTCTTTTTTTTTTGTCTTTTTTTTTTGCGGGGATAGCGTGGAATCCAGATCCGACCTCGTATCTTGGAGTACCGCTCTCACAAATTTGTGGTAGCTCGACGTACTGGTCCTCCCTTGCGACCACACTGAAAAGGAAGGCTGATACGTGGAAAGATAGAGACATTTTCATTTTTACTAGAGCAAGTGTCTGCAATATATTCCTCACTTCGGAGCTTATGTACGTTCTTCAAGTGCTTCATTGCGCTCGAACAGACATCCCAAAATTCCATAGAATATTTGCCACTTTGAAATGGTGCTCGACGCGGAAATGAGTAAAAAGGGACAACCTTTTCCTCCCTCTTGAATCTGGTGGTTTAGGACTATGCCACATTTTTGTCCACCAGTTAGTGTCGAGATTCTTTCTTTTTAAAAATGCCAGTCGCAAGTTACTTAGAGTCATACTCCAATTACGCCTTGCTGAGTGTTTAAATTATTTTGTTGTTTCAACGGGCGAAACGTCGAAAAATAGGCTCTGGGGATTTTTAAGGGAAGTAGTCGATACCTTCAATTTTCTGAAAACACGATTTTTTTTTGGAATATTTCTTTAGCGTGTCAAGGAAGACTTTTATCGTAAACCGGAGACACGGCAAAATAAAAAAAAAAAAAACGGACAAAACAACAACAAGTCTCAAACACAGCTTCTAGTTTATTTGAACACCACCGCTCTTATATATACACCACGACCTCCTCTCCACAGTCGAAACACCTCCTCTCCACTTTGTCACCGACATCTCAAACTGAACCGATGACACGTGCTACCTCCCTTCCTTTCACACCAACCAAAAACTGACCCCGACGACCTATGGAGAGGAGGTCGTGGTGTATATATAAGAGCGGTGGTGTTCAAATAAACTAGAAGCTGTGTTTGAGACTTGTTGTTGTTTTGTCCGTTTTTTTTTTATTTTGCCGTGTCTCCGGTTTACGATGGAAGTTCTTCACCAGCTCGCCTGTGCTTTTACCCTTTCTTCAAGGAAGACACTGTCGAGGAATATTACAGAAAGCTTGTTTTCTATGCCACTTTATCGTATACCCGTTTCACGCTAGACCCCATCAATGATGTCTTCAAAGGAGCCAAGAAAATGGGCGTGCCTCCCGCAACCAAGACGTTCTTATTCAAATTGCATACACCAACCTTACCAATAAAAACGTACCTCCAGAAAAAAATAATATGTGTGCTGTGGACTGTTAATTGCAGACTCTGTAACAAGTCAGAAACCATAGAGCACTGTCTTAATTATTGCAACGACGCGTGTTTTTTTGTTTTTTTTTTGTTTTTTTTTTTTTTTGGGGGGGGGGGATGTTCTGCAACGCACGCTAAAACAAAATCTAATTCTTAATGACTCCAGTCTCCGCTTCCTCCCGTTCGCTGAGAACGAAACCGTCCCGAACGACATGTTCCCTCTGATTTGACTTCATAGTCAATGGAAATGTCGCATGATCGATAGACATGCAGGGAAAGCCCGTACGACGAAATCGCTTCTTCTAAAACAGGTAGCGCAAGTGAAGAGCGTATTCGCTTCACTTTTCAGCCAACCAGAGTGGTTTGCCTTGTTCGATGCATGTCTGGGTCTCCCAGATTTCTGAAAAGCTCTGTTGACGGTATATCCCCTTGTAACCATTGTATTACGCTTGTCGATGAAATTTCTGCGTCTAAATTTATCACACCTACTGGCTACATGTACAAGTTGCCAAATATAAGGTGTGTGTGCGTTATTGGTATGTATATAGGGTGTGAATTTGCATGTTTCGTAACTGTATATGCCCATAAGTATCAACATGTTGTGTCATCTGTAAACATTTCTATGCATTAAAGAGAAAAAAAAAGTGTCTGCGTGGCCCAGTCAGTAGTGTGTCTGGCTCGCAACCTAGAAATCGTGGGTTCTAATCCCGCCAAATATGTTTCAAATTTTGCCTTTAAGAAAGGTGAATCACTTTATAAAGTGAAGTTATTGAGACATTCGGCGACCTTTAATTCTAATTAATGTCATGTTTTAATCACTTCAATTCCACGCGTGACGAGACGTTTCCCGTGAGCGTTGTGTGTTGCTTAACATTCCCGCGCGAGGTCATGTGGATGTGACGTTGTGACCCTATCGACCAATCCGGATTTTCTCGTTCCACCGACGCCGACGCCGGCTTTTCTGTGACACGAGCTCGTGTATCCAAATCGCTGCGTGCATCCAATAGCGATGATGTTAAAAACATCATCGCTATACTTCGTCTAATCCTATGATGGACTAAAGGCAAAAGCTACTAACCACCAGATCCAATCACGAGCCACTTAGAAATTGCCTGGTATTTCGCTTCGATGAACGTTACTGAGTGACTCATCAATTTTACATCGCAAAGAAAGCCACAACATACAGGATCTTTGCAGTGTTGAAGCTATAGAAATGATGCCAGCGCATTTTGATTACCGTAGGAGCATTATTCGTCCATCCTTAATCAATGTTAAGCATGTGATAGTTTAGCGTGGAACGTGATTGGACCTCGCGGCCCGTAGCTTTGGATTTTAATCCATCGTAGGATGAGACGAACTATAGTGGATGCACGCAGCGCCGCCTACCTTACTTCAGCATCGCCGTCAGCGCGTGTTGCGGCGTCTCACAACAAGCATGACGCTAGCCCGCGGCGACGCCAAGACAAACGCGTCTGCCGCTTGGTGCGGGTCGGGGAGCCACTAGCGGTGACGTCATGCGCAGGCCTTGTCTTCGAGGTGGTATTGGTGAGAGACGCGCTCCAGGCACGGCAGCGATACGAAGAACGCCGTACATCTTCCATTTCCCTGAGATGGACGCGCTCTGGCGGCGACTGCTTCAACTAACGGTGGGAACAAGGAAGCCTTAATTAGCAGCTTAAGTGACGCGGCTCTTCCGGAGGTTCCACGCACCTCTCCCTCTCTGACGACACGCACAGGCTAATTGTCCTCGGAGAATAGAAACAAAGAAGCTGACACGAACGCTGTGCCCAGTGTTGGGCTGGGGCAGCCTTTTGTCGGCATTGTCGGTTGACGAGTTCCGTAGGTGGCGTTGCATGACCAGCAGTCATCGCGAAGGCATAAGTCGTCAAACATCGACAGCTACCGGCGAGAAGATCGAGCTAAAGTGGGCGCTTTGTCTATCTCGTTTTCCACGGAGCTTGATGTTTACCCAACACGAATACTGCGCACTGGATTCTTTACGTCATCTTCCTCGATCGAGCTAGTGGCACAGCTTGAACTCGAGCGCTGGCCTAAGGCAAGGGAAAATAAAAGTTTAGTAATGCTGCGCGCTTGTCTGAACGACCAGAAAGTTTTTTTTCCAGGAAGTAACATATAAGTATGTCAGACAACTACATAATCATTACACTAAGATATAGGTTGTTGCTGTTGTTGTTTTGTGCGATGAATAAAAAAAAATATTTAAGACGGCACTTGAAACTAAAGAATGATTCCTTCTGCATAACTTTATTAGACTTGGCGGAAGTTGGGATACGAGAGTGATACCATAATCGGCGAGCTACGCTTTTTGAAATGTACGATTGAACCTCTTCAATGCTATTCATTTTATCTGGTACAATGTAATCATAACTGTGTAGGCCGTCTTCAAAATGAACCGTAGTGATTGTTCAATTTCTACAAAGCATTATTTTTTTCGTGCTATTTAGCAATTTATTCGGGCCTCCAAAGACTACCATCTTGTGTTTTTTTTTTTTTTCTTCCTTTATACAGTTAGTATAGGGATGTGCTGATATGCTAAACTTCTAACGATTCTTGAATATTGTTTGCCATTCCATTCGATTCCCAGCGTGCTTTTACTGCTCGGAGTATTCGCGCTTTTCAAAATATATTCGAAAATTACGAATAATGCCTCCAGGAATTCCTTGCGTCTTTCCGTCAAGCTTCACCGCATCGCACCAGCGCGCTTACGTCACGCTTCACTGCTTGACACCTGGGCGAGCGCGTCAAGTTTCACTGCCTTGCACAGTTGCACTCGGAGAAACGACGGGAGTCCTGGTTCGCTCATTGAGCTCAGACATTTTTCTCACTATTGCAGGTCAGCCATTGCTCTGCTTGCCATGCTAGATTATGTTTTATCCAATTCGTGTTATCGAGGACTTTTATTATTAATGCGAGTGATTTAAATGTTTTCTGATGCAATAAAACTACTTCTTCATGAACATTCTTTTCGAAAACATTCAAGCCGTGATTGATTAAATCATTCATGCTCAATTCACTCATTTTATTATTCTTTATATGCTGCACACGTATTTCTTCAATGATGGGCCACAGGTCGGGCACTCAAGAATCTGAGGCAGAGACAACACTGTTCTGCGGCCCGGTATGCCTGGGTCACCCCCTCTGAATTTATTTATTTATTTAAAGGATACTTCGGCTCAAACATATGTGGGCCATAGCAGGTACACCCGCCGGCAATATGAAGGTGAACACCTTACCTGGTTTCTTGCCTGTTTTACGGCTCCCTAAAGTTATATTAACTCTTAACGTCTCAGATGGTACGTGGCTTGGGGTCTAAACTTTGCGTTCTAGCCCTCTTCTGGAACAGAGCTTGTTCCAAAACCTGCAGGAGCGTCAAAAACAAGAAGAGGGCTGTTCATTTTCATATCGCTCACGGGTGTACGAAAACATAAAAGGCACACTGTGTTCAAGCATGTCATGTTACAATCACGAACATTATCTTGCAAAAAAAGTAATCGCGTCTACGAAACCGTCAAGTGGCGGGTCGCAATTTAATTTGACAAGGAGTTCCATTCGTTCATTGCCCGAGGGGAAAAAATAATACACGAGAAAAGCATGGATACGTTTTCATTATTTTAATGTGAAGGTACAATTTATTCTGGACAACCGGTTGTTCAATATATATATATATATATATATATATATATATATATGTTTCACTGTTAACATTAAAACTTTATTTACAAGAGAGCATAGATGCCCTAATTTATCTATCTCTTGTGTCTAACAGCTGAACATTACTTTCTAAAAGCAAGCTTGAAACCGAGGAGTTAAATCCGGGTATCGTTATCGGTGGAATCGGAACGATCTACTAAAACTCCCTCTTTGGTTACACAGAAGTCTATAACGACTGCCTCTCTCCAAGTTCGAAAACGGCGCCCAGTTATCGAAGCGTTCACGTTTCTCTATTTCTATGCCAGGGCGCGCTAGCGTCACACAACGTCGGACCCCTATCGCGTGCGTCTCTCTAGCCTCCCACGAGATGGCAGCACGACTTCGCTCGGGAGTCTTGCGCCCGGCACCCCCGCTCACCAAAGCGCGTAATACGCAGCTATCGTCTCGGCGTTCGTTGACTCGGTATATGGCAGTATATGGCAGTTGGCGTGTTCGACAAACACCGTGTCAGAACTCTTTTAATGTCGCTGGAGCCACGCAAACTTGCAACACTTGTTGAAGCTGACCAAAGTGGAGTTCGACGCGCGAGAAAGAAAAGTTTCACCGTGCCTCAATCACGAAGCGAAGTTGGGCTCTGCGGTTAGAAGCTGCAGGCGACGAGGAGTCATCGATTGAGGGGAAACTTACATAAGAAAATCACATCGATCTCAGCCACATCACGCGGTTGCACTTCTCTGGGTTCAAGGTTAGGCGGCTAAAGCGCATTCAACCGAGTGCCCCTTTCGCAAGCGCCGACGGCGAGCGACTTCAAAATCTCGCACCTGTCAGAGCGATTTCGAGGGATTTCTTTTCATCGCGCTGCGGCTTGTTGCATGTCAGAGGGCTGTTTCCCAAGCGGGGACCTTTTCGCTCGGGCTCTTTGGAATTTCTTTTTTCCAACTTGGCAGGGCCCGTTGTTTGTCGGGGCTTCCTCGCGTTTCGATTGAAAGTGCGGCTGCCCAGTGATCGGATTTGTGCTGTACATGTTCAAAAAGCCTCGAAGAATCGATTCCTCTCATTGAACCCCGTTTCACCTTAACGACCCACGGCGGTCATCTTGAATGACTACAAATGGTTTTTTAATGCATTAAACGAAATGTTATTAAAAACACACGCGAAGGTAACTTTGCTGCCCTATTCCCATCGTTCTTGGGGATTCTAGGGAAGCTATAATATTCCAATGTCAGTGATTTAATGGCATGGCAATTGTTTCCCACAGGTTTTAATTTATTTCCTCCAATATGAATGTTAAGAGGGTGAAAATATTACACCACGTGCTCATTGTTGTCATATATAGTGGACGGCAGCCTTTTCGAAAATCTTGTTTTGAAGTCTTTATTTTTTTTAAATAAAACATTGCGGCACAAAGTTACTCGTGTTTTTTAACACATTCCGAAAGAATATTTCCAGAAAAGCTCTCGTGCACGTCTTGATTATAAGCGCTAAGTCCGCGATGTGGCAAAAATCACCCTCCTGACTTTAGTGTTAGAGGAGAAAAATGAAAAGTCCGCGGGAACGTTAAATTATTAATTGTGTAACGAAATAATTAACCTATGACTATTACATCTTGCACTAGAATCCCCAAAATGCGGTGAACATGTTAGCAGAGTTAATTCAAGAATTTAAATAAACATTTCGTTTCACGAAATAAAACCATTTTATAGCACTAGTTTGCTACGCGTCCTTTCCTACCCATGCATCAAAAACGGCCTATGGTAGCAACAAACTGCGACGCACCAGCCGGCCTGCCATGCTGTCGGATCTAGCAATCCTGGCGGTTGGTTGTCGAAATGATCGCGAGGAAGGCGAGGTGAGAAACAAACTCAACGCGGATATTAAAAAAAGGGAAAGCTCACTACTACAAAAATACGTTTCGTTCATTATATGATAATCCAAGGTAAGTTTGGCAGGCTGTAAATGAATTCACCTCTAAGCCCCGTGCTGTTGCCCCAAAACAACTTACAATCGAGCAGGTGACCTACTCCGGCCAGTCTCTTGCAAACAAATTTGACTCTCATATTTTTGGTATCGGGATCTTCAATGTTACGTACGCCTAGGTGTGAATCTTATGTTACATTACCCATGGATCACTCAATTTTTCTAGAACTCTCTAGTGACAAAGAAGTAAACACGATTATTAGATCCTTAGAGAACAGTGCCGCCTGTGGTGAAGATGAGTTTTGTTCTAAGCCAATAAAAGAAGTTTCCTCTTTAATCTGTATAGCCCTTGCACACATTTGTAACACCATTTTAAGCACTGGGAATTTTTCAGAAAAAAAACTATAAATAGCAAAATTATGTGTAATTCATAAAAGCAGTCCTAAAAATAACATAAGTAACTAAAGACCAATCCCAGTACTTCCGGTTTTCTCAAAAATAGTCGAAAGCGTTATTTACAAATGTTTAGGTGAATTCTGTGTTAAACATAACATTATTGCAAACAACCAGTATGAATTTCAGAAAGGTAAATCGGCTCAAATTACATTGCTAAATATAAAAAAAAATCGTACACAACATTGAAAACCAATGTTATAGGGTAAGTGTGTTTTTTTAGATATCAAAAAAGCATTTGACTTCCTAAAACGCGACATTCTACTCCGAAAACTACCGCTTTATGGAATAAGGGGTACTGCGCTTAGCCTGATCCGCAGCTACTCCTCAATGATGCGCACTCTTCTCTAGCAAAAATTGAGTATGGTGCACCGCAGCGGTCAATTCTCGGGCCTCTACTTTTCCATCTTTACGTCAACGACATAATAAACATTCCAGAAACTCCTGACATAACTTTCTACGCAGATGACACGAATGTATTTTTCACCGGGAATCGCTTATGTACTTTAGAGGCACAGACAAACACTTGGTTGGACCAACGTCCCTTGTGGTTAGTTGCTAATCAGTAAGAACTAAATACGTCAAAAACTAAGTATAACATTTTTACAGCAAAAAAAAAAGAAACCCATTACTAGCGCAATGAATATATCATTTCAAAACTCGATTATTGAACGCGTGGAATCTTAAAAGTATCTTGGTGTTTGTTTCCACGAAAATTTGTATTGGACTGCCCAAGGAAACGGTCTCCGAAGAGAGATTTCTAGATCCATTGGCTTACTTTTAGGTGCAGACATCCTCTTTCAAATTGATTAAAACGACAAATCTATACATCTATGATTCAATGGAGGCTTCATTACTGTTTAATGGTGTGGAGACAACCACAGGAAATTATATAAAGCAATTACTTACATTACAAAAACGCGCGGTTTGGCTAAATGATAATTTTCCCCGGGTTCAATCGACTTCCTAGTGTTTTAATCAACATAAAATACTGACAGTAGATAACCTTTCTTTGCCTAAAGGTGGCGATTTCAATTCATCCTCAAATTAACACTGATCCTGAGATATATTACGAAACGTACCTACCCAAGCAAACAAATTACAACCTGAGGCATCAGCAGTTTCCAAAACCAAAAATGAGGACTAATTATTGGTACCCAAAAATTATCCTACCACATCGCACATATCATAAACAAACATTATTGGATGTATGAGATGGCCCAGAAAATCACTTCCATGTTTCATTTTAAAAAAATACCTAAGGGAAGATTTTAATGTTGCTAGTGTACATACCTATTAGCCCCGTGCGCGACCGAAAGCGTCGCTGTGGTCGGCCTTCCACGATTGGCCGAACGCTGACTATGACGTCGGAAAGGGGATTTATCATCGATGTAAATAAGAGGAATGAAAGAACTTTAATTTTGACGATGTTGGCAGTGTTCCTTTGAGAGCGCAATGATTTCAAGCTTCCACCATGCTAATAACAAACACCATCGAACTTGTTGTTTGCAAGGTAATGACGTCACAAGGGGGAACCACAGGAGGGCGCCACCAAAACTTCTCGCCGCTAATACTCCGTTTCATCTTATGTTGTACCGCAGCGAAGGCTAGAAGCGCGAGCTCATAGCGTTGGCAGCTGCCCTTGGCGCACGAGAGCCTGTGCCGCCGAGATGAACCCAAGAGCAAGGAGCTCGCGCTTGTATAGCCTTTCCTGCGGTACAACACAAGGTGAAACAGAGTATAGTTAGTTGTGTTATTAATCAGTGTGACTTTTTAAAATCGTATTTCTATGCTGAAGAGTCTTTAGCTTGGGTGAAATAATTTATTTCTCAACTTGTGCTGGGGGGTGGTTTTTTATTATATTTTTCTTTCTCGATATGTGCCCTGCTGTTGGGGGTTGTTACACGGGTTTGGACCCAGTCAGGTGATTGTATTCGCCTTTTGTCCCACTCCCCTTGAAACTTGTGTAATATATATATATATATATATATATATACTGGCACCATTGTCTGTAAGGAACTACGCCTCTGAAAACGCGCTGTCGCGTAGATTTGGACCTGTGGCCATGAGGTGGCGCCACTCGCCCCAAGCATGTAGGAGTACTAGCCATGCTTTAACGGTAATCAAACGAAGACTATATCTTGACAGCGATTTTCTGGCTCAATCCCCGACTTAAGTGTAAAAATAAATGCTTTTCGTGCAAACAAAAAGAAAAAAATTACACCATCTTCCCGAGGGGAACCATGGGGTGATGCGGAGCATCGTGTTGGTTCCGAGGAAAGAGTCAGTTGCGTGCTGGCGTCGAGAGATGGCGCCACCGACTGCCCTAGCGTTACCCCCTACGCGAGCCTTCGTCGCGGCTCGCGGCAGAGAAACTTGGAATGCTCGCCGCTCGCCGTTTATTTTTTTTCACACTTGAAGGAGAGGAGACTAGAGGAGGAGAGTTGCGCGTGCGCGCGCGGTGTGAGGAGAAGCGAACGCACGCGCAGTGCACGCAGCTGGTAGAGAGAGAGAGCGGAGAGAGTAACGCGCAGCTGTTGGAGAGAGGGAAGGAGGAGAGTTGCGCGTGCGTAGTTCGAGTGCCGACTACAACGCCGACGCCGCGGGACATAGACCCGAGCAAGAGATGCTCCGCATCTAAAAAACGCGTCTTCTTTTTTTTCTTTAGGAACGAATAAAACATTAGTTCAGTTGCCCTTTAAAGCTCAGTTGCTGCTTGAAATATCACTAGAATTCGAATCGAAGAGAGTGGTGGGAAGCGGAGTGTTGTAAAAGAGGTAAAAATAAACGGAAACCGGAATGGAATGCCTGTCACCGAAAGAGGATATCGCCGAAATTCGTCTTTTAATAAACGCAATTCAGGTGCAGGTTTAAGGATACGCGTCTGAAATATGTTTCAACACGTACTCTCCGGATCTTTCGTCATCTTAGCTTCACCGCTCGACACTGGTGCAGTGTGGAGAAACGACCCGGAGCAGTGTGCAGCAGCACGTTTGCCTATCTTTCCTACTTGCACTTGCTTCGTTTATTATGGTATATTATTATCGGTTTCTGTCATATATTCGATTATGTATTAATTTGTTATAGTTTAACTGACTCGTCTCTGTAAAACTGCGTGGCACCTGTACTTTAGTTTTGTGTAATATTTGTGGCGTTCTTTATTTTTGTATCTGGTTAAACTCCCCCCTTACGCAATGCTCTTAGTGAGCCTGTAAGATATTGTGAATAAATAAATAACAGGCAGCAACCATTTGATTATTGGCCTGAAGGGGTCTCTGACTAAGAATCGTCGTTCTTTCGTTCCAAGTAAAGGCCCGTTCACGCGAACATGCCGGCCGCTGTTTTGTCTAATTTTCTTATAAATGTTTTTTTTTTTGTCTCAATTCTTTGTTTTTAAACGCTTTAATGCGTTCACGATTTTCGACATTTTTTTAATTCGCCTCTTTAAACACTTAAACGATAGCTAAGCAACTTTAATTGAATTACGGACGCCTGAAAATTGTTTGAGAGCAGTCGAATGTGGCTGAATGACGACTCCTCTGTACACTAAGAAATATGTGCTCGCGAGAAGCTGGTACATTCACCCGTATCAGTGTGGACAGGCCATGAGATTTGCGTTGTATGCGGAAAGGTAACATATCACATTGCAACGAAGAAAATAGTTTAGTTGATGACGATGCAGCTATTAACGAAACACAACTGTTTGTTTATTTAAACGACAAAGACTCTTCTACATCACTTTGCACACTATATAATTTGAGATTAAACGTTTGGGGGTACTATACTCCTAACCTCGGGCGACTTCCCCCACCGTCCTCCTTGACCAAACCTTCAGCGGGTGCCCCGACCACAGCCAAACTCGACAAACAAGGATCTACACAAAGGCGGGCGAGCCGAACTCCTCCACAGCCGTAAGGGGTCTCAAGTTGCGAGTTAGTGGGTGGAAGACTCCACAGCCGAAGGGGGTCGGACGTGCAGGTTGGCCTCCAAAAAAAGGGTGATGTCCAGGGCTTGGTATCCGGGAGCCAAGTCCCTCACGGCCCTCGGTGAGCATTCTGGGGTCCTCCAGTCCACCAGTAAGAAAGTTTTGGAAGTGCCAATCAAGAGGGGTTTTCTGAGCACCAATCAAAAGGCTCCGAGCTTAAGCAAACATCAGCATGACAAAACCAAACGCATACCCAAGACAAAACACATTTCGGAAGAAGTTCAAAAGATCAATTAAAACAAGACAACGGCAGAGAAGTTATACATGTAGGAATACCACCTCCAAAGTGGAGATCCCAAAAGCAGACATGCATAAATCAAAACATCTCCGCACGGGGTTCTAGGAACTATGTGTAGCGTCACAGCATTCCCGTTTGCCCCCATTTGGGGCCCCTCTCAACTCCGGTCGAATATACATGAGCCGTTCCGTGGAGACGAACGAACTCTCAGAGAAGGTAAATACATAAAATGAAGCTAGACAAAAAAAAAAAAAAAAACACTCGCGTGAGCACAATTTCGCCACAATATATTGCCGTGAGCATGTGTATTTCTGGTGTAGCAAAAAACAAAAGCGTTTCAAGGCAAACATTGCGGGCAGTATAAAAACGTTTAAGAACAAAATACAATTAAAAATGCGTGGACTTCGGCATCTATACACCGAATTTTTTTTTTTAGCAAACAAGCTCGCTACCCCTTGCTACCGGCGGACCACGGCGCGCTTCCAGTTTTTCTCTTCTTTCCGTTCTTTTTCATCATTTTGTTATTTCTACTACTTCCTACAATGCACGCAGGTTCTTACAAACGTATTACAGCAACTTCTTCGAGAAAAAATCTCCTTACCCGATCGCTGCGCGTCGGTGGAGTACAAATAAATACACTACTGGAAGTCTACTGGGGCGACAAATACCCTTGCGCCCTCGTGGTAGTAGCTCCCGCCGAATGCGGTGAATACGGCATTCGCCTCGAGATTAAATCGGCACAGCTCATCTGGTGAAAAGCAGAACTACGCTTTGTTTCACGCTTACCTGGAGCAAAATGAAGGCTACGCACGCTAGGCCGCGAAGCCCCATGGGAGGCGCCGATGCAGCGCTCGCGCACTGGAATCAACTGCTAAGAGCTCGTGCTGTGTACCCTTGCCCGTCCTCTGCGCCGTTAGTGTGGACGCTTTGTCTCCACGCGCATTGTTGATAGAGGGAATTATCACGTGTCTCATAGAAAACCA
This sequence comes from Ixodes persulcatus, assembly GCA_013358835.2. NCBI lineage: Eukaryota > Metazoa > Arthropoda > Arachnida > Ixodida > Ixodidae > Ixodes > Ixodes persulcatus. The sequence goes on along the minus strand of JABSTQ010009496.1, from coordinate 300,183 downwards.
TAGATGAACAAGAGTTCGACGACAGAGCCAGAGAGTGCAAGGTCGCGGATTTGGAGCGCGAGGATCTGGTAGCACAGAGCATTTCTTGGGGAACCTGGACGTCAGCGCTCAGCTTTTGCAGCGGCGAGGATTTGAAACATGGTTTTCAAACCCGACGAGAAACGAAGCGGTAGCGCGAGGAACGCGAGGAGCACGAGCAGATATTCCATCTCTCGGGAGAAGTGTGTTTGGGCGTCTCGCCGCAGCGGGGCGCCCGTCACGAGGCTATCTTCTTATCCGTTGTCTGCCGCTTTACTTTTAGATGCGGAGCATGTCTTGCTCGGGTCTATGTCCTGCGGCGTCGTAGTCCGCACTCACACTACGCATGCGCAACTCTCCTCCTTCCCTCTCTCCAACAGCTGCGCGTTACTCTCTCCGCTCTCTCTCTCTACCAGCTGCGTGCACTTCGCGTGCGTTCGCTTCTACTCACACCGCGCGCGCATGCGCAACTCTCCTCCTCTAGTCTCCTCTCCTTCAAGTGTGAATATAAGCAGCGGTAGCGCGCTGCGCGCGTTCAGTTCAGCGCTGTTGACTCCACTCCGTTCTTCCGAAGAAGTGTGATGGAAGCAACAGTCCCGTCAGTTAGTGGGTTGGCGCAAGCAAGCGTCAGCACCACCCCACAAACTAACAGCAACGCTACGTCCACTGAAGACAAAAAATTACACCATCTTCCCGAAGGGAACCATGGGGTGATCCGGAGCATCGCGGAGTTTCCAACAACGTTCACGCGATGTGTGGTAACCAACGCAAGTTAACAACGTAATAACACGCAAGTTAACAACGTTACTCACAACGTTACTAACACCGTTAATAACACCGTTAATAACGATCCGCGATGCTCCGCATCACCCCATGGTTCCCCTCGGGAAGATGGTGTACTTTTTTTCAATTTAGGCGGCCGCTTCTCATGGCGATTTGCCGGATTTTTTTTTTTTTTTCAGTATAGAGGAGGCTATGATAGCGGGAATCATCGCGTATCTCATAGAAAGCCATAGATGAACAAGAGCACGCTTCCCCTCCATTCAATATGGGTCTGAGGAGAATCGCATCTAATGTAAAGTCGCTGTTTCACCTGTCGTAATGAGAGCGTTTCAAAGCTGGAAACACACTGCTCGTACGTCATACAAAAGACGCCGTGTTCGCTGAAGACAGTATGACAAAATGTTGGGAGCATGTTTGCTTCATACATGTGTGTGTTTTTAACATCTCTGCAGACAGTTTTTGTCTTATCAATGTGATAGAGCTGTCACACAAGGAATGTCTTAGATTGTTTCTATACGGCCAGTGTAAGATATAAACTAAAAAAGTCTCTTTTTTTTACGAACTAACGATGTCGAGCCCTTCACAAAGTGTCAAGTAGTCTTAAAAACTGGCACGTGCATTGCGTAGCGTATTTGTAGCTTCTATTTGCTGATTTACCTGAACGTCGCAGAAATACCACTGCGCTTTGCCGGCGTCGTATCATCATTCTTACACGTTCTGTAGCTTATGTGCGAGCTTCTTACCCGCTCGCCACTTCGACACCTGTATGGAACGCGTCGTCGCGGGTCATGAACTGCCTCGGACTGGGTCGCTGAACGATTAAAGTAGTTATCAAAATCCTCATCGTCATCTTTGGGTTAGAGTGTTGAACTGGGCGAGTTGGTAATCATTCAACGTGATCGGAATAACAGCCACAGGAAATATATTATTTACGCTCGATCACGAGTGGCGCGAGCAGGGTGGAGAATAAAGATCGATTTGATTTAAATCCTGATTTAAATCAGACCCGTTTTGCTATGATCTTTAAATCGAACCTTCCGCACAAAAAAAAAAATACTCCCCCAATTTTTTTTTTTTTTAATTTACCCCTTGTTGAATTTAAAGGGGCGATGCAACGATTTTTGTATTTTGCGCAAATACCGCTTAGAACGGATCCCTGACGTTAACGACCTGTGAAATACCCGTTCGTTTTTCCCCATACGCAATCGAAGTCGCAGAAAAAAATTAAGAAATATGAGCAGCGTTCACCCCCTCAACTCGCAGCCAGAACAAGCGGCCATGTGATCTGGAGCCGATTATATGCCGCCAATGTTGATCATAGCCACGCGCTGGGGTTGGCAAGGCACAGGACACGCGCTGAGTTCCAGACATTGTTATGGTTCGGCTGTTGTCATCATTGCAGCGATTGGACACAGGACACTACCCGAATGCTTCTCGAGCTATTCATTATCACGAGCCCAAGTCGAGTGTCCACGCCATGCTCGGGTCCAATCTATGAGCCGCATTCAAATATCGTCACTGGGCGGTACTGCTACCGCCCAGCTACGTCATCAGGTTTTGCGAAGGAGAGATTGAATGAAAACACTCGGTTTTGTCCTCGAAATTACAGAGCAACAAAGGAGTTCCTTGGCCAGTGGCGTTGCGTGCGAGTATTCTTGAGTCCCACTAGTGCCAGTAAGCTCTTGTAAAGTGAAAAACATTCCAATTGAATATCGTTGCACCGCCCTTAATGTGCATATGGTGTGTATTTAAATCAAAGAATCGTCAAGCACCAGCAAAAAAACAAAAGTGCTATTAACAGATCGGAACGTCTCAATTGTTTTCTTCCATTCCGTCCGTCAGCTGCGTAAAGTAAAAAAAAAAAAAAAAAAAAAAAAATTAAGAACGCAAAAAAAGGAAGAAGAAAAAAGATACGAGAAAAATAATTTCCTATTACATTGAAGTCAGAACTCGAAAGAAAAATCTAATAAATATTGTGAGGAAGGTGAAGACTACGACGGGGCAGTGGAGCGCACAACCATCTCGCGTCAGGCCCCATCACCTGTCTTGTCCTCTACGCTGCCGACAGCATCATCCTAGCAGTATGGTGGAGATGCGGAGCCATCCCCGTCCCTTATATTGAACATCGCCACCACTATGATCCTGCCGTCCCGCCTCGTTGAGGTGTAGTCATCCGCAGTAGCGGACCGAGCACCAGCCCACGGCTCAGTCGCCCAGCCCCTGCCCAGACGCCGTGACGAGCAGAAACAGACAAAGCCGACCGACGATTCTCCCGATTTCTTTTATAATTCCCCATATTATTCTCTATGTTATCTTTTACACGCACGTGAACCCCTGTCAACGATGGACACTCTCTTGCCCTATACCTCGATGACACATCCCTTGATAGTTGCGCTGAAGACATATTATGCCGTGCGGAAGAAACTCGCCAGATTTCACGGATTTACACATTGAGGTGTCGACAAGAGCACGTTCCCCGCTATTCCGATAATACTCATACCCCAGTTGAGTACACGGTGGGTGAAGAGGTTCTCGTATGGACACCGTCTCGAGTGCCGGGAAAGTGCGATAAACTGCTCAAAAAGTTTAAAGGGCGACACCAAATATTTCGCCGAGTCTCCACGACCCGGTATCACAACATTCTGACCACGAGGTCGCCCCGTTTTCACCACATTCTGACCATCGATCAGAAGAAACGGACATCGTTCATGTTGTGAACCTCAAGTGTTACCACCGTCATGCACTCTAACGCCGGGCTCTGACGTTTTCTCCACGGGGGAGTGACTGTGGTGAAGGAAGAAGTAGAGGAAGAAGTCAGGGCTCCCGAGACTGCCATCGTTCAGTCAACTGTCACCCCGTTAAATCCATCCTTCTCAAGTCTTGCAATATTTTTTTTTTAAATAGCGAAGCAAATTAGGCTGTTTTTGTTCTAGTATGATGGGGATTACATCAATAAAAACAGTAGTTAATTAAAGTGTACTTTACATTTACAGTAATTCCTTCTTCTGCAAAGTTATCAGTGATCGGACGAATTGATAAAACAATCTACCATGTTGAAAAAAGACCCTACTGGTAAAGAATCACTATTTTCTAGCTACGGTGATTTAAATCAAATTAATCCGATTTAAATTTAAAAAAAACTGATTTATTTGATATTTCTTTTTTATTATTTAGTTTTCCATTCTGGACAAAAGTAGTGTCTAGTAACGCTCACTTGACAATAAGGGCCACGTGTAGGGCGTTTTGTTGTGTGCAGATAATGAAATCTGACAATGACTTGCCATTTGTTTTCCTTTTTAAAGCATGAAATGTTTTTTTAACGCTACACCCGAATCCCAAGATTGTGTCCGTCCGTCCGCCCGTTCGTCCATTTCCCGCTAAATTTAGCGGGGAAATCGATATCAAGAGTCCTATACTCGAATTCAGTTTCTCAGCTAAATTTAGCGGGAAAATTGATGTCACGTGACTTGAGATCATGGGACAGAGATCAATTCAGATTCCCCGCTAAATTTAGAGGAAAACTTTACGTCACGTGACCAATGCTTCAACTCAGTTTCCCCACTAAACTTAGCGTGAAAATTCACGTCTTGTGGCCACAACATCAATTCAGTTTCTCCACTAAATTTAGCTGGAAACTGACGTCACGTGACCTATACAACTATTCAGTTTACCCGCTAAATTTCGTGGGAAAATATACGTCACGTGACTGCACGAATTCCCTCACCAATCCCGTATAATGCATTTCATGCATTATAAGTAGGGATAAATCCGGAAAACTCCGAAAAACACCCGCCGGTAAACTTTTTGTCGATTCGGATTTATCAGATTAACTCCGAATTGTTATGTGCCCATGCCACCCCCCCCCCCCCCCCCCAGCAAAAAAAAAAAGTATTTTTTTATTTATTTTTTTTTACAATTTGAGCAGCACAGGATCAATGGTCCTGGGAAAATGACACCATAATTAATTTTCAAGCCTCGGACCGTTGTCAAAAGGGGGTCTTACGGCTTGCCTCGTCAAGGTTGGTTCAGGGAAACAGGTCATCGTACCATTCGTGTCACGACAAAAGCCACTGTTTTGGTTTGCCAGTTTGGGCCATGTGATTTGGGATTTAGAGAAAGGAGAGGGTATGTTTCTGGGGGTAACAGTGAAAGTTATGGTTCATAGAGATTGTATAAAATAGGGAAGAGGGGCAGTTGAAACTTCTCTATTAAATCCTTAACCACTCCACCTCGCGCGGCCACGGGATAGATTGATGGGATGACTACGAGCTTCCTTGCGGCTACCTCCGGCAGTTCATTGATTTTAAGGTATTGAGGTTTATCGAAGGCTTCGAAGCCACACTTGTGTGCGACGTTTGAGGTGGGACAAATTATTATTTGCCAATGACACCAACGCCAAATTCAACTGAAGAAATCTTAATTGATACAAGCGCGTTTTATTTTTTATCTGGCATACGTTTGGATCCGGTTATTATTTATTATTTTTTAATAGGAAACACTGCAAAATTAATCTCCGAATTTATGAGAATTGGGAATTTACGAAAAATAAACTCCGATAAACACCGCATTTTTGCTAAAAAATAAACACCGAAAAACACCCTCCGAATTTCACGAAAAATAAACTCCGCAAACACGGAGCCCTAATTATAAGACTTTGACGGAAGAGGTCGCTGCCAATCTTGTTCTTTTCAAGTCATAAAGTTAAGTCGCAACTTACAGCTCGCAACTTATCCCCTTTACAAAAAGGGGATAAATGGATAAAAGGGGGATTAAGGGAATTCCTTCCCTTAATCCCACTTTTATCCATTTATCCCCTTTTACCCATTTATCCCCTTTTATCCATTTATCTGAAAGAGATAAAAAAAGTTGTATTTTTCGCCCACAATGTGCGAACAAACGAAAACGATAGCTGTAGCACGGTCGCGCAATGCGGGTGGAATGGTGCCGTCGCGTGCCTGAGGACGGTGGTTAATTCTTATAGCCGTTGTGGTCGTCGTCGACGACCGCCACGAGTTCTCGGTGATCCATGAAGTAAGTGGGTAAGCGTGGCATCCAACATTACGCCTAGCAACTGGATAGTGCAAAAGGGGGATTTTGCGTGACGCGAGTAACGTTTGAAAACAAGTGTTTGAAGCAGACGACAGGCAACACTCTCCCTTCATCGCGCCTTTAGTGACGGGATGCCGGGGTTCCCCTCTCTTCTCTCCGCGCTGCGCGGCCGACGGGAAAACTAGACTTCCCTCTCCTCGTGCCAAGAGGGGAGAGAGAAAGGGGCTTTCTATTGGGGCGACGAGAGCCCACGAGCTCGAAATCTCTGCAGAGTTTCGCCCGTAAAGCTATCACTTAAAAAAGGGGATAAGAATGAGAAATAAATGGCAGAGAGGAAAGAAAATAAGATGAGGAAAAGGTAATAAGTAAAACGCGAGAAACTCGGCCTCTTATATTCGATCCTGAGAACACGAAACGGGAACTTTTCTCGCGGCAGAGCAAATAGTCGTCAAAACGTTCGCGGCACACTTTCCCTCCATATCGCAAGAGGCCCCTGTGAAAGATACTGTCATTGCGCGAACGAGATCGGCACGCAGCAACTGCGCAGTGTTTGCTCTCGAGTGACGTCGCGCGTTTTCTTGCGGCGGAGCCTGGCAGAGCAGCAGGTGCGAGGCTGTTGCATTGTCGGGGATATTGCGCCACCCCAAGCTCTCTCGGAGTCGACGTCGGGCAAACCAACTTTCGCGTTTCGTCATTTTCGCCCGCGCTCGGTGTACTCCGGCGAACTTTGCCTGACTTCTCTTTTCGATGGGCGTGTATGCGTGCGTTTGTCTGTCTAGCGCAGCGTTAACTTAAGGATTGAAGTTGGAAGGACTCCCACGCGGCGTACAGGAGGGTTGGAGGCGAACCTTGCGCGAGAATATTCGCGGTCGCGCATACGACTTTATGTCGAGCGTAAAACTCGCAGCTGCGCCGAGCTGACAGACGCATTTGAAGCGCTCACTACGTTTCTGAGTACACGGGATCGTAGGCTGACTTTTTTAGGTTTTACGGAAAACGTGCTGACGATGTTTTTTTTTTATTATTTTTATTTTTATGCGCAAACTCGGCTACTTTGTTATACGGATCTCTAAGTTTGTGGTAGCATTGCCTCCTTTATTTTTCTTTTTTACAACCATCGTTCCTTCCGGCGAATAATTAGTCTGTATGTCTCCCTGTTGTGACATGCTGGAGCACTAAATCAACATGTGTCGCTTGGAAAGAGACGCAGCGGCTCTTCTTTTTTTCTTTTTATTAGAAAGGTTGATTTTACTTTTTGATTAATGTTGTTTTTATAGTTTTTATTCAAAACAACCATAAACATCGGCAGTGCTGAGTCCTGACTGAGAGCACGCGACCGCAGTAATCCAACGACCATGCTAAGAGCTTATATATACATTTTTTTTTTCGGCTTCACTCGAGTTTAATATAGAAAGCCCCGTTTCAGCTCGAATATTGAATGCTTTTCCTCCAGCTTTAGTCATAATCTATAATTTTCGTATGAATTCAGTATCCATTTAAATTCTTAATTTTAAAATGTCCTCTTTCTTTTTTTTTTTTTGATGGCAAAAATGAACGATTCTGAGCTTTAGGTGCACTTGACAGTTTCAAATACAGACTATATATACCACTTGGAAAGTTTCTGTAGGAGTAAAACCTATTTTTATGTTTCATAACATTGTTATAAATCAACATTTTATGACCTTTTATTGTAGTTACTGGGCAAAAAATCAAACAGTGTATTTTGAAAAAAAAAAAAAAAAGTCTGATTTTTTAGGAGGTACACAAAAATTTAAATCTGGATAATATTCGAAACTTTATTCAGATGTTAAAACAGATGTAACTCGATTGCGGTGAACCCTGGAGAATGTTTTAGATGATCTAGGGTTTTCATACTTCAGCTCATTCGGCTTCTGTGTCAAGATACATTTTTTTCAAATAACTCTTTCGGCGTTCACATTAATCGTCTCGGATCTCACTGAGCGCTAAGTCACCACATAAAAGATCAGACAAAGATGAGAGTAAGAGAGAGAGAGAGAGAGAGCACGAGAAAGAGAGACAGACCTATAGTCGCCGACAGGTTAAGAGTTCAGAGGAAACTCCTCCCACCTCTTTCCACTATAGCAGAGCGAACGGTGGAGAGGAGGTCGCCTCCTCTCCACCGTTGGCTCTGCTAAAGTGGAAGGAGAGAGGTGGGAAGAAGTTTTCTCTGAATTTTTGACCTGTGCAACGACTATAAACAATAAAATGAAGGTAAAAAAGAGATAAACATTTCGATAGGAAGTGAGACAAAAGAATGATTAACAAAGGACCGGAAGGGAAGTGGATTGCTGCCATTACTGTCGAAGAATCACTGCTCTGATCCTGTTTTTCGACGAAATAAAAAATGACGATCGCGAAAAAAATGTCTGGTCTGCGAAACGGCGAATTCTTTAAGGAAGAAAGTTGAACGAAAAATACAAATTGAATATTAAGCTCCTCCTTATTAGGGGGTAAAATTTCATCTGATTTATGAAAAAGCTCAGCCTCCAATTCTGCATTTGACGCGATCAATTGTCTTTGTTTTCTTGTACCAATAAGTTGATCGACGTGCTTAAACTCGTTTACAAAAAATTGTCGATTGAATAGCTGTTTTGGGCAGATGTGAAACAATGCGAGACAAACACGACGTCCAAGATAAACGCGCTCGAAATGCGATGGGTGATACTTTGCGAGAGTCTTAATGAGAGTTTACAAGGAAGGCTTCAGGTGAGGGTTTGATTCAACGCACACGTTCGCTAGCGTTGGCAGTGCTTTAGTCGAGAGTGCCGCAAAAGTGTCTTGTTTGTTTTCTTTCAAGATATCCAGTCACCACATTTGACAGCGGAAAGCTTAAAAATATTGTGTGTGTGTGTGAGTGAGTGAGTGTGTGTGTGTGTGTGTGTGTGTGTGTGTGTGTGTGTGTGTGTGTGTGTGTGTGTGTGTGTGTGTGTGTGTGTGTGTGTGTGTGTGTGTGTGTGTGTGTGTGTGTGTGTGTGTGTGTGTGTCTGTGCGCACGCTTTGTTTTGATTTTGCCGCAAGCAGTGCTGTTTTCTAACTTTCTCATTAAAAGCGGTTGGGGAGAGCAAAATTATTTGCAATTCTCTTTGCTGCGATATGCGGTGAATCGAAATTAAGTTTACTCCCTGTGAAAGAGGAAAGTTATTTTGTGTGTATGTGTGTTGTTATATTTCGTCTCATCCTACGAAGGACTGAAGGCCAAAGCCACGGGCCGCCAGGTCCAATCGCGTTCCACGCTAAATTATGACACGCTTAGCATTGGTTAGGTTTGGACGAATAATGCTCCCAATCCAAAAACGCTGCGTCATTTTTATAGCTTCGACACTGCAATGAGTCAGTAAGTCGTGGCTCTCTTTGCAATGTAAAATTGTTGAGTCACTCATTGCTCGATCCGAACCATTGTCGGCCCATTCCCATCGGTGATCCGAGGACCGAGACGTGAGCACCGATACGTGCTTCGAAGCGAAATACCACACAATGTCTAAGTGGCTCGTGATTGGATCTGGCGGTTCATAGCTTCTGCCTTTAGTCCATCGTAGGGTGAGACGAAGTATAGAGTATTGTCTTTAGGGAACGTCACAGGAACACCTGGCAAAGACGTCATACCTCGTGCAAGTGCTCAGCAGGACAAGCACGATTTGAGTACAAGTTAAACATAAGTCAAAAATTACAAGTAAATAAAAAAAAGACATTTGTAGGCATGAGTAGAACCGATAGGTGAGCTATGCTTAGTGTATCGGCACTCTGTTCCCCGATAATGTGGGCGCCACCTTCTTGGTGCTTGTGCAGACCAGACGCAACTGCCGATCGTCATGATTTAAAAGTGCAACTTCTTTAGAATAAGATTTGGTGTTAAGTAGCTCATGTAATAATGCTTTGCTCTAGTCGCGAACTGTTTAAGCATTCGTGGAAGATAAAGAAGCGTTTCCTGTGATTTCAGATAAAGCTTCAGATAACTAGTAATCATGATTTTAAGCCCCAAGCTTATTTAATGGCACTAAGCATGACCTTCCAGCAAGACTGAACGTTTCCGTTTTTCGAGTCGACGTGGTTTATATTGAACTCAATTTACGTAACAAATTTTTTTGTCAATGTGGTTTTATTGTAGGATATTTCATAAGGCTTGTTTAATATCGGTTTTTTCTACAATATATTTTTACGCTTTATTTTGGGTACATCATCTCTCGCGGATCATGTACAAGAATTCTGATGAAAAGTTACCTGTAACGTGTATTTCCTTGGGAAAAAGCGACTAAAAGAAATACATTAAATTGTGAGATTTGTGTTTTATAGCGGATTAGTTCTCGGTACCCGCAGCCCGGTGTTGAATTTCACACAAGTAGGAATTTCCGCTCGCACTTCTGAAGAGTTATTCCCCGACTATTCGCACCTTTGGCATTCGTTGATGTCAACTAATGCCAAAGTTGTTGAAGTCCCACAGATACTAAAGGAACGCGTCACCTCTGTAGTTTGAACCAAGTGAGGTATTGTTACAGCTGCGTTGCACTGCGCTCGTCTATTACGATTATGTATTCAATAAAATACGCAAATCAACGTAATATGAATCTTGCTCTAGCAAACCCAGGAATGCTAATAAAGTTCCCCGGCAGGACTTACACAGAACAACACTAAAAACAATGTGCGAAAAAAAGTCATGTGAAAAAAAAAAGAATGTGTCATTAGTGTGCAGTGGCTCGGTAGGGTTCCTTCGTTGTTTCTGCAGAGAAGGGACATTGCGCGAATTCCATATATACAAGTCGTTTACAAACAAATCCACATTTGCTCAGTGTGGGGACCACGCGTGCGCAAAATCTAGGTTTGCTTACTATGAAGCATCTGCGCATGCGGAGAGCCGACAGCAGCATCACCGCAGGTTGGACTGTCAGCGAGATGAGTGGTACGTATATTGGCGGTCACCCTCTTTTACCTCGGTTAGTGCCCCACATGCGCACTTCCCACCACACCGCGGCGTCGAATAACAGTCAGCAAAAATAAATAAATAAACAGAAAGAAAAGAAGCGGCGATTGCTGGTTCGCGCTGACACAGTATGCCGCCATGTATTACATCCCTTGCCGTCGCCCCCTCGCCTTCCGCCGATAGGTCGCTCGGAGCGCCGCGACCGCGGCGTGGTTGCTCTCGCCTCTAAGGGGCGGCGCTGACTACATCGAGTTCGCGCGACCTCCGCCACCTGTTCGGCGGCGAGTCTTCATACCTGGTTTTGTGCTCCATCCGAAACGAGCGAGCCGCGACTGTCCGCGCGCACCGACGACTACTACGACGACAAACAAAACTCTTCGCCTCCCGACGACTACTCCAAAAGTGCGTGCTGTTCTTGTTGTTTTTCTGTGACCCGCGACGACGTGTTTGTGCTCGTCCAGAACGCCTGGTTTTCGTGCGTGCGTGCGTGTGTGTGCGTGCGTTCTTGTGTGTGTTCCGGCACGACTAGGAGAAGGTGCTGCGTACGATCTGAAGATCCAGTCCGACCGGACAAGCCGTCGGTTACCTCCCCCCTCTACTTCCTTGGATTATACGTTGCCTTCGTTCACATCTGCCACTGGAACCCGGAGCGCTGGGAAGAACTCTCCGCACCCGTAGTGGAGTTTCGCCAAACACGGTGAGTGGAACCGCTGTTCCCAAAGTTGTTAACTCCTTCGGCCGGTGCTCTTTTTTTTTTTTTTTTCCGCTCTGGCTTTTCCGCTTGCTCTGAGGTCATTCCCGAGCGGGTTTCCACCGAGGACATTCTTTCCCGATGTACGACGTTTCGCGATATCATATAGATATCTACGCTGCGCAACACTGTTAACGTAAACACGACTTCGGCGCCTTTTTGTTCTCCCTTTTTATTTTGAAAGGACATTGGCTGGCATCAAACTTTACCACGTACACTCGGCGACCGGTTAAGAGTGAAATGGAAGCTCCTCCCATCTCTTTCCACTTTAGCACAGAGAACGGTGGAGAGGAGGTCGCCTCGTCTCTAACTTCCGCTCTGCTAAAATGAAAAGAGAGAACTTTCACGAGTATAACAATTCTGACAACATTCATTCAATACTTAAAACAAAAAAAAGAAAGGCGGGCTATGGCTTGTTGGCCTTAACAGTGTCGCGGAGTGTACCTTTCTAGGATATGTTTTTGCTCGCGCCGCTTTCAGTCACCATTACTCTCGAGTCCTACAGGAACGTCCCAGCAGAAAGAAGTGTCTATATGTGGCTCAATAATTGAGATGAATTATTAAACGGTGAGACGATGAATTGCGTAATCGAGGATCAGAATGGGTCCGGCTGTTTTTACTTCAAGTTCGGTAACGCAAAACCCTAATTGGCGTTGTTTTTGTTTTTTGTTTTGTTTTTTGAGAGATTAGTTTGAAGTGCGGATTAGTTTGGGAGGTGGTCGCTGCACTTTAGCGACTGGACGAACAAACCCGGTGAAATGTAGGTGGAGGGTATTTGGTGACTTCAATCGAGCGTTCCAGTTTTAATTCAGAGCATGCGCCGTCGCTTCCAGCTAATCTACGCTCGACCGAACTAATTACTCACGTTGACAGCGAAAACCTATCGTCCTCCAATGCTCTCATGCGGGTTTGACTTTTTTTTTCCTTCTCTATGGTTGTGCATTCGTTTGTTTGTATTTACTCGGGTCTTCTTTGGTTTTACCGCGCGTTCATCCGCAATTTTCCAGAAAAGATTCTCATTCGTGGTTGGCACTTTTGTCCCCTCTTTTTAATCACCCTCGCCCTGCGCTCCAGATGTGCCGAAGAACAAACGGTGTACATGACGTGATCAAAATAAAAAGGCCGCTGCCGCACAAAAGCTGTCAGTGCGTCGATGCCTCTTAGACGCGTTTCGTTCACCTTGAAGTGTCAGACATAGCTTCTTTATGGTAAAGAATAATTGGAACGGCTGCACGACAGCCTCCTGGTGCTCAAGAACAAGCGTGTCAATACATTACGACATCTTTTGAGGATATTAACCGTCTTAGAATGTCAGTAGAATTATCAGTCACCAGTCAACTCAGTTGTGAAAAGCAGACGTGAAAAGAAGTACTATGCAAACCCTCTAATACCGAGAGTGGTGAAGTTGGCGATTTATATAGTAAACGTCTTCGTTAAAGCGACGTATTGAAATGTTGGAGCTTTAGACATCGAATAGCATCCTGGTCGTCTGTTGTCGAAGCGGCAGGTTGAAACATTGTGATGTAACTTTGTGATTGAAGCGTACGCCCTTGATCCATAGGAAAGAGAAAATGCCAATCCAGGTCGTGCCGTCACCGCGCAAGGATCGAAGGTCATTGCCCATCTGAGCGCAGAATAGTGGGACGCAAAACAAACCAAAGTCGCCTCTTTTTATTTTCCTTTTCTTTTTTTGCGTACGGAAAACGGCGATTCGATCTACAAATGCAGTGATGGTGGCCTTATGTGCCCGTCTGCGACATCACAAAAAGAAATAACATTTGGTGGTCGCCAGTATTGTTAAGTGAAATGTGAAAAAACGACGACGTTGTGATCGAGCTAACTGCGTCGTGCAGTACAGTCGTTTCTTGCCTAATCGTCACCATTCCTTTTTTTTTTTTTTGCGGACGGCGTAATGTTTATTTACTTCCTTTATTTCACATAGCCCGCAAATTACATGAAGATGAATGGCGTCGGCCACCCGAGAGAAACAGGCCCCATCATTGAAAGATTCCGAAAATCACTTTAGAACGTTTTTGAATCTGAAAACTGCGGGCTGTAAACCTCTGCCAGCTGGTCCGGACAGCCGGAGCTATACATTTGAGGTGGAGACTGAGCGTATTCTGTTTTTCCGCAAAAAAAAAAAACAACAACAACACTGTCAAGTTTGTTTTTGTTTTTTCAGAGATACGAGCGTCCTGGGAATACTCGCGGTCTCGTTCAACGGCTTGTCGTGTCGCGTGTCGCGCTTAGAAGGAAAATTGTCTCCGAGCACACTTCTGCCCCGCCCGACCGCTTGCCAGACGAGGAAACACGTCGGTTCACGAACGCTGTCCGAGGAACCGAGCTCTTTCCGTCGGAGCGCCCGTCCCACGAGAGGAAACGGACGGACATTTCTATGGGCTCCTTTCGAAAGCCACGGGCCGGTTATTGGAAGGCCGAAACCACTGGACACTGGCCGTACAACTGGCATCGTGAAACCTGCAAGACAGCGAACTTCAGAGCGCGGCCAGCGCTACGAGCCGGCGAGCCAACCAAACGGCGTCGAAAGTGCAACGTCACTGCGCTCATCACCTTTTCCTCTGGGGGGTGTTTTGTTGGCTTCTAATCCAACCAAACACGTAAAGTGTACGCCGACGGTGCGGTTCCGTCAAAAAGGGGGCATGCTTTCGAAAAGGGTCTCTACCCAAAGGAAGCTAGCAATGAGGTCTAGGCCCACTATCCTACCAATCAGAGCCAATCAGAGCTTTCTGACGTCACCGCAACCCCCGCAGAAGAAGCGGACGAACTTGCGCTCCGCACATTCTGTTTCCAATGCAGCAGCGCTAAAAGTGCGTCGTCACGGCAGTCGTTGTCTTCGTGAGTTTGCTGCCACGGGCCTAAACCAATCACGCACAAAAATAAAAAAAACAAAGGCGCGGGGTCGAGGCACGCATTCGCAGCGGTGATTAGTTTAGTAAGCGATGGCAAACGCCCAAATGCACTTTTGGCGCTGCTTCATGAAGTTTATCGGATCGTGGCGTGGGCTCTAGCGCGAATATATCGTATACCTCGTGGTTTTGGCCGGTCCTTGCCGATATCAATCCTCGTGATTACGTCGATATAATTCTCTTTTTTTTGTTGTTGTTGTTGTTGTTGTTTGTGTATACGTCGTTTGTCCGAGCGCCTTGTTTGCTGATTGGTGGAATATTTTGTCGTCGCCTCCTTTTCCTCCCCGTCTTTATCTCGCACGAACGTCGCCTTACCGGGAATGAGAGCCAGCGAGTGATGCGCGACGAAACAACAATTCGAACTTCGGCGAATTCAGCCTTTATCTTCGTTCGCGGGAAACGCTTTGATACTATTTTTACTTCGATTCTTGTTATGTAACCCGGAAACAACCTGCTCACATCAAAGAGAGAGAGAGAGAGAAAAAGGGTTAGTCGTATAAGTGTTTTGACATCGTCATGTTATTCTAACAAAAAAGTATTGCAAAAAAAGAAAATGTTATGAAACAATTTGGCTTGCCTGACAGAATCGCTATTTTAATATGCTTCATTACAGATGCGGTCAGTTAATTGGGTCTGTTTTACGATTTGCTCATGCAAATCATCTAAACGTCCGACAAACAAAAATGGAAGCGTATGTGGCATCTTGCTGCATAGCATACCTCGTGGACATTATGAGCAGCAGCTCCTAATCCGGCCTATTCTGCGTCTACAATCCCGTAATTTCCTATTGTCTCTCGAGTTGTCATAGAGTAGACAGAATAGAACCCAAGCTTCTTCACGCTCAATCATACAATTTAGACCGAAGCTTTTTTTTTTTTTTTTAACCAACAGGTACCACCAAAACAAAAATAATTGTTGCAGGTTATGTTGTCCGCGGTTGCCCCTTGGTCTCTCTTCCTGCTCGTTGCGAGGTGGACGCGTTCGTTACCTTCCGTAACAAACGAACGCGTAACGGCCCAGAATGGTAACAGCGGTTCGCCAGTCGGCGCCGCGGCTTAAAAGCGGGTTCCTTCCACTAGCGCCGGCGCCAGCGATCTACAGTCGAGTGCTATCTCTTCCAGCGCGAGGTCCTTGCGCGGGCGTTATCTGATAAGCGACACGAAGCGCTATTAAGGCTCAAGTGCGACCGTGGGCCGGACAGAACTGCCAACAGTGGAGCCGGCCGTGTGCCGGATTCGGCCGGGCTATCTTCCGAGTCGCGGTGTCGTATTTTGTTGCCTTCTCGGCGTGTCGAAGAGTTTGTCGAGGAAGGAGTATTTGCGCCGCGTCACGAGTCAACAAAAACAAAAACAAATGCCCTCGAAGAACTTGTGCGGTAATTGCTGCTCATATTCCGGTATTCTCTAACGAAAGTGCGATCCGGGTACAGTCTCCATCAATAAGAAAGACCCATTCGACAATGCAGCTTCGGGTGGCTGCGCGTGATTCGCTTAAGCCACAGTCCCACTTCTCATACATCATACACCAGTCGGTGTGCAGACTTGATAACAGAATTATGCGCGGGCAGGCCTCAAACATATTCGAAGCATGTTAGGCAATAGCGCACGCTAAAGCTTTGCGTGCGCAAAGAATAGCGTCGTCGCCACCGCGCATGCGCCAAACGCTAACCACGTTTTGCGCTTTGCGTGCGCTACTTCAGCGTACGCTTTTTCTCAGAAATAGCCTGCGTACGCAAAGAGTTTCAAGGAGGATTTGTGATGAGAGGTTGGCTAAAGCCAAGACGAGCGGAGTTGAAAAATGCCGGCTTCCAGGACCATGTCTGCGGCCGCTGTGGCGAGGTCGTGAGCGCGACGTCGGCGACATCCTCGCGACTGCGATGTTCAATAGGGGGTATTCACTGGCCGCCATATTTGAGGTCACTGTTTAGAGCGCATGCTCAGAACGAGCTCACATTAATAGGCTGCCAAGACCGGCACTCTTGATGGTGCGCGGTGCAAGTTGCAAAATAACTGTAGAAGCTAGGCATCAGCACGTGCTCAGCATTAGCGCACACAGATATGGCCGCCAGTGAATACACCCTATACGGGACGACATATATCACTCGGTTTGGCAACGATCACCGGCAACTTGATGCTCGCGATGCGCAAACATTTCTCGGCGGAGGTATGGTGTGCGAAGGTCAGTACACGAGACCTCGCTTGCCGAGGCGTCGCAGGCGGACACGACCGGTCGACCGCTCGCGCCGCATTCTCATGTTTTAACAAATCGAAAACGTTACTCTGGACCAGTGGTTCTCAAATGGGGGTCCGCGAGACCCTCAACAAAAATTTTTTTTTTATTTGGCACGTTTTTTGTAGTTCAGTCCCGCCGTGACTAATTTGCAACCTGCTTCCGGAACTACGACAGCAATAAAAGGCACCTGTTTCATGCTCCAGACGTGTTAACTTACTTACGTACCCCCCCCCCCCCCTTTCGCTGGAAGGGGTCCCCCATCACTGCCAGCGGTCCGCAAGGGGTCCCCGACACATCCATGGCTGAGAACCACTGCTCTGGACCAAAAAAACTTGTTTTTTCTCAAGTTACATCATTTCGTGTGTGATATATAAATTGTGACTGTATCTTGGTGGCGTTGCAAGCGCGAGATGCTTTTGATTTTGGTTGCGCCGGAGAAACGCTGTTCTAAAAGTCTCTTGCGTAGCGTGCCCTAACGCAAACGCTAAATTTAGCGCTAGCGTGCACTAAAATTGCGTACGTTATTCTAAAACTCTGTTTTGTGGGAGACCGTACGTGTTCCTCAAACTCGGTCTGGGGTTAGTCATTACGAGTGCGAATCCTGTTCTCACCGACGAGGTGAAAACGGCAGGGAAAGGCTTCAGTTGTCCCGGCTCCCATCTCGAACTTGTATACTTTCGACAACGCTTCGGCGTCTTTTCACCTCGGGCGAGCGCGCTCGCAGCCAAGAAGCACGACGGAAGGCGTGGTGCGCGTGTTGGAGGCCAAGCGTTAGAAAGAGACGCATTGCCATTTTTGTTTTGTCGGTGACTATAGCAGTTCTTCGTGTACACCCCGCAAAACAGTTAATAATAATTCAGCTTTGAATGGGACCCTTCGTAGACTCGGGGGAGTTTCAGAACCCGAGCAACTGCTGCTCTTGCAATTTCTGCGCGACGCTGGACTGCTCTCCTCCCCCCCATTCCCCCCAATTTCGCCGTGTGGCACATCGTACGAATGAAAAAAAGCTGTTCTGTACTTGCGTGATGCATACAAACTAGTCATGGTATAGATCTAGTGCTTAACTGCTTAGGAAATGAGCTCAGGAATTCGGACGAGACAGGTTATGAGCAGACTTGTGCCTATCTCAAATACTCTACTCAAGATACTGTATCTTAAATACTTTTTGGAGTATCTTGGTATCTTGCAAATACCTTTGACAGAGAGTATTTAATACTCTATCTTAATTACAATTCCGAGTATCTTGTACTCATTATCTTAAATACATTTTGACATTCCGCCATTTTCCGAGTTTTTCGGTATGAAGTGGGGTGGGCGTGGCACGAGGAAACGTGAACATTCTTTCGAGCAACCGAATCCTGTTGCTAGCTCTGATTAGCTACGGTGACTTGATTGAGCTCGTAAAAATATCGCTTTTTTGCCGACTGTGACTCATATTTCAGCCGAAAGTTCGTACAATAAAGGTTCTCCCCTCGCCTTCCTAAAGGCGCCTTTTGTTTCCCCCCAGAAAATCCTCAAACTAAAGGTGTGGTTTTACGGAAGTAAAGATGCCACCCGGAGGCGAAAGCAGACCGGGAAACGACCTACGAGAACAATGCAGACTTAAGTGTCAAGAAATAACAAAAAGAAGAAAATGAGAAGTGGACACACACAAAAAAGTAGACATTTTTATTTTGCTTTTTGTATATTTGACCCCGCTAGGGCAAAACGTCAAGGTTTTTTTTTTGTGTGTGTGTGTTGTCAGTCCGGCGCATTATTGCTCTCGCGAACACTGAGCAGAGAACAGGACAGGAAACAAACTGCGAGCAGGGTGACGTGCCGTGGCTATTATGTGGGTTCTCTTTGTTATCCATTCACTCATATCCGTGTCTGAAGTTCGTTTATAGTGAACTCCCCGTATAGGGAATATAGATTGTAGTTAAACGATGCGTCTAAGGTGCGCCGCAGGATGTGATATTCAGCGATGTCACTATCGGCGAGGCGCTCTATCCCGTTTGTTGTCCCCACACCTCAGTGTTTACCCAACACAAGGCCTGTGCACGTGCTTACAGGCCTTGTGGGAATGTCCATGACGTTAGGTGCCGGATCTGTCCCGAAAGAAGTCTTCAGAGGATGCGAGCTTGACCCACTTCGGCTTTTGTGTTTAGCTGAGGACCGTGCATGCTGCATCCTTCATGCAGGCCGGAATGGTAACAAAAGAGCCCCTCCTCCCCCTCACCGGAGAACACGAACTCCAGCCAAACGCTGACGCCGCGTTCGGTTAAGTCAGCCGAGCGCTGAGCCATTGTATTTGTTGTCCTCATCCATCTAGTTCTAAAGTTAACCGCTTGCGGCGCCACGGTCTGATCTTCTCCCCAATAGCTAAAGCGACCTCTTTCTTGTTGTCCCAGAAATGTTTTGTAACATCTATCAGTGATACTGCCACGCGCGTCGCCCAGCGAGCGCGTGGCCGGATGGTTACCGCTCTTGGCTCTCGCGCGGAGGCTCTCGCGCGGTGGCTCCGGGTTCGATACCAGAAAGCGGACTTGTCTTTTATTTATTCCTTCAACTTGACATTCTGGTAAGTTCGAGGATTTTGTCGTCTGATTGCGTTACGAAAGTTCTACGCGCCGAACTTTCTACGCCGAATGTTCCAGAAACACACGCGGGTATAAAAGGTGCTCCGAGTGGCGGTCCGGAGTCAGTCTCGCCCCAGCGGTCGATCCTGCTGTTTCGCTGACATGGACGCCTGCGACGCTAGCCTTTCTCTCTTTTGTTTTGGGAACAAGTTCGCCCCATTAAACGTTTAGTTTCTTCAGTTATTCGCCGCGTCATCATTTATCATTCGTGACAATATTTTGCTCTTTATAGTCGGACTGCATAAAATAGCCCTACGATACTTTTTTTCCGTTTTCTGTTGTTGCGTGCTAATAAACCATTCTGGTAACCCAGGTTTGCGTAGCTAAATAACTGCCGTTGTCAATGACGTCGATAAAAATTAAGCAATGCGGAAGTATCTTCAAAAGTAACTGAAATACATTTCTAAGTATCTGTACTCTACTCAAGATACTTTACAGTGAAAGTAACTTGAGTAGTATTTTAAATACTTTATGACGCAGGTATTTAGTAACTTAGCTTAAATACTTTTATCGAGTATTTTGTCCAACACTGGTTATGAGTAGTGTAGTCTGCTCTTTGCGCGGCTGCACATAACTTCAGGTATACGTTTTACGCACACCTTGCTTGTATTACGTTAGTGTTGACATAGGTTGGAGGGTTTTGTTAAAACAATAAAAAAAATAACGAGAAGCAGGAGCCGCTACATAAAGAATAAAAAGAAGTTTCATTCCCTTCTTTTTTTTTTTTTTTTAGGAACGTGCACGCGAAATTTTTATGAATAAGGTTATCACGAGTTTGGTCATTCACGTATTTTTCAAGCGCTGTATAACGTAGGACGCCTAGGAAGGCAAACATTGTTTGTAGCAAAGTTTTCTTCTAGTTTTTCTACGTTTTTTTTAACACATGTACACTGTGTTAAGCTTAGATGAACTTGAAACGCGGCTAGCACGGAAGAGTGTTAGTTATTGCAATGGTACAAATAAAGAATATACAAGCAGGCACACATGTCAACTCTTTTACTGCATATTTTCTCTTTGTGAAGCTTTAATTTAAATGTCACATTGAAAAATAGGTATTTTTCGTAAACACTACGACATAGTCTATATTTAGCTGACTATAACACACCTGCTATGAGGATCCTTGCTGCTGTTCGCTTTCAGCGTGTGCAGTAATGTTGTGTTACCCACGGGTTGGTAGTGGTAAAATAAACGCTGAAGTGAAAGTCAAGTTTTTTGGCCTTCTATTTTAGCTCTAGCCAATACAAGTCCAATAAATATCCGTAAGCTTTGGTATGTTGTAAGTACAAGAGTGCTTACCCTGATCTTTGCAGTCTTAGTGCGGGTAAAACTTGGTTTACGCTCATTGCTGTTTTAATAACACTCAAGATGAATGACAACTCTATGAGGTGAGGGGGTTGCAGAATTAGTTGTTTGACTAAACTTCCGATCCATTGAATCTTTTCTAGTGACGTTTCAAAGGCTCCCCCATGTGTCAGTAATGAGTTAAAACATATTATTTATCTATATCTCAGGTTAATTGGCTCTAGCTGTGAAGTTTACAGTCTTTGTGGCGTTTTTCTTTCAGGTTTATATTCATTACTTTTTCAATTATTACGTATCTTCGACCTTTCCGGACTCGCGACAGTGCGGAAGCTATTCCAATGCCAGTAAAGCTGTCATACATTCCTGGGTAATTTCAAAAACATTGAAATACGCTCGCCAGAAGCGTCGGACTCCCACGTAGTGCCCATGGCCCCAAGGAACGTTGCCATTACTTGAGTTCGTGCAACTGGCTTACGTACACTATCTCCTAGTATGCGTGTTTCACGCTTACGTAACGCATCCAAATAGAGCAGCTGGCAGCGGCAAACACGCACAAGTAGCAAAAAAAAAAAAAAGATTCTTGGACACTTAAGCATTTCTTATGAGTTGTGAATGCGAAAGCATGAATGTCGTTCTTCCGCTCCCTTGGTTCGTCTGCGGTGTACTGGTGTGGATGACCACGTTTCACTACTGATAAAGCTGCGGTCGCCGACGACACAGATGCCTCAGGCGCCGCCATGTTCCTCGGCGCGGAAAGGAGCAGAAGCGGCGGCCGAGCGCGCGCTCTCGTGAAGCGGCCGCCAATGGCTATCTAGGAGCCGTTTCACTCAGCCAATGGGAGAATGGGCTTTTTTTTTCGCGGTTACAGACGCCGCCGGCTCCGCTCCGTGGGATAGTTAATGATTTCGCATTAAAAAAAAAAAATAAGATAATAATTTTTTTTTACGTTCGAGCAAAACATATTTTTTTATTTAAACAAAAATAAGCAAGATGACCGGGGAATAAATAAGTTGGGTTATGAATTGGCCGCAGACTTAACGGTTTTAACCGAAAAAAGAAAACGACAATAAATTGTCGGTGTCCCAAATACAAATTACGTTAAAACCGAAAAACAACACCGATAAACATTTGCTGGTTGGTGTAAAAAGTACAATATCGACGAAAACTGAAATCGACAAATTTGCCCAAATTGTGGCTCCAGCTACAGCTGGTGACAGGTTAAGAATTCGAAGAAAGCTCCTCCCACCCCTTTCCACTGTAGCAGAGCCAACGCTGGAGAGGGGGCGACCTCCTCTCTACCGTTCGCTCCGCTAATAGTGGAAAGGGGTGGGAGGAGCTTCTCCTGAACTCTTAAGGTGTCACTAACTGTAGGTGTTTCTTTTTCGTCATGGACCTTTTTACTATTGAACTCTTATTTTTTTATTAGTTTTCTCGCGATAATTATTCTTTTTAGCGTCCTTCCGAAGCAGATCAGCAAAATACAACGATATTTCAAAATAAATGAACGCCGAAAAACATTTACCGATTTTTTTTTTTCTTTTTTAATAAATGATCACCGGAAAATCTACGGCCTAGTTCATACAGTTCAGACCGTTTTTCTCTCGTGTCGCCCATGATCGGTTCGACAAGACTTTGAAAAGACCCAACAAACAGCGGATAAGATTCTCCAAACGCTGAGCGAAACAGATAACGCACTCGAACACCGCTCCGCAGGCTCTTTTCTTCTCTAGCGGTCGCACTGAGAAAAACCCGATTGACCTCTAAGAATGTTCTCCCCGGCGGCTTCAATGCCACGGCCGGCTGACATCCGGAGCGATACACTTTCCTGGCCCTGCTGTCGATTCGTAACAAAGCCCTTTGTGCTTTGAGAGTCGCCGCGAACCAGAAAGGGACCCTTGTCACTTTGTGGCCGGCATTGTTTGCGCATCGCCGTCTCCGTGTTTCTCGCTCGAGAAAGCGGTATCCCCGACCTCGGACGTTCGATATCATTCTTGCTCTTTTTTTTTTTTTGCCCCCGATGTTGACGCGACGTTTGTTCTTTAATGCAACGCGAGAGATTGGGTCTGTCAGCTGCCGGGCGAACTTGAAGAGGTGAAACAAAAAGCTTGTCTCCGACGGGAACAACGTTACTTCACTCCTTGATGCTCTACACTACTTCGAAACTTTGTTTGCGTCTCCCTTTTCTTTTCTTTTTTTACAAGTTGTTCTTGAAGGTTGTTTTTTTTTTTTTTTTCGGAATTTGTGACACATGGAGAACATAAAGTCTTCTTTCTGGTGGGCCTTCTGTTTTTCTTGGTTATGTGCTCGGTGTCTAGGATGTATACGGAGAGGAGAAGACACGAGCGAGAGGTGACGTCAGATCGCTGTGCTCTGATTGGAAGGATTAGTGGGTAGGCGCGAAAGCTAGCTACCTTTGTCTCTACTCACTCTTCGAATCGCCTTGACTTCGATTTCGAACGCGGAGTCTTCTAACTCACTCGTGTCAGCGGTCAGCTTGTACGAATGACTTTTAGTCACGAGGACAACCATGTTAGGCTCGTTATTTGTTATTTTTAGCTTAATCTTTGTATTAAATAGTTCCAAGTACTGTGACTGTTTGCTATATCCGTTGCGTGCGAGAAATATTTATTTCGTTGTGTCGAATCTACTCTTTAATGTGACGGGTACCTTCGATTCTTATTGCTTCCGGTCGTCATTGCAAATGATTCGAGGCGGGGTCAGCGGACCTGGCTGATAGTTTCCTGGAACGTAGTGGTTGCGATATTTTGTTCTTTTTTCCTCGAGCCACGATGCGCTCGTTTTTCATGACTTTAGGCCCGCGACTTGAAACATCAAAAGTCCTATTATCGTAGCGCAGCGCGCTTTGTGACTCAACCCGCTTGCGCTTGTAATTAGTAGGTGTACAACGTTCCTTTCAATGACAGCCTGTTCTTTTTTTTTTTTTGACTGCATGAAATGCTTTTTAACGCTAGCCCCAATCTCAAAATTGTGTCCTTCCGTTCGTCCGTGCATTTTTCGCTAAATTCGGCGGGGAAAATGCCGTCACGTGATGTCAGCTGACGTCACGTTCCTATGCGCCTTGGTGAAATTGACGGCACGTGACCTATACGGCAACTCAGGTTCCCCGCTAAATTTAGCGGGAAAAATCACGTGGCCAAAACAATAATTCAGTTTCCACACTGACTTTAGCAGGAAACTGACACCACGTGACCTATACACCAATTCAGCTACCCGCTAGCGGAAAAATACAGGTCGTGTGGCGCAGCAATATACCCTATAATGAGGACTTCATAAATAAAAATCGCTGCAAGCTTTTTTTTTTAAAGAATAATTGGTGCGAGCGCGACGTTATCTTGAATTCTCTCAGGGGCATGGCTGCAAACAGCAGCAACCGCTGTAGCCGTCTCTTTACGCGCAACTGGACCGCAGCCAAGGCTAAAAACCGATAGAGTCATCAGTGCCAAAAGTTCATCGTCTTGATTGGCTCCGTCGGATCGTACCGTTGGCTGCGGTGCTAGGGAGTTTTAGGGAACCGTTTTTCCCCTTCCGATGCGGTACGTGAACCGTATCCTATGCTCCGAATAGGATACGGTTCACGATTTCGCGAGAACGGGGAGTTTTAGTAAATCGTTTCGATGACTACGATAGCGATATACCCGATGCTCCGCCGGCCGCCTTTGCGCAGGCATCCTATTAGGGAGTTTTCGTAGATCGTTTTCGCCGTCCCGCAACGCCCTCCGCAATCCGCTACGACATCCGGAACTCTACGGTCAAGGCTATCGGCGCGCAGGCGCAGTAGCAACTTCTTCGTTGCGAAGGGCTTAGCGGAGGGGGAAACGCGATCTACGAAAACTCCCTATTGTTTTCGGGTTTCGCTATCGAAGTTATCAAAACGATCTACTAAATGGGAACAAACCCCGCGCAGAGGTCATTCTTCGTTTACTTTTACCGCGCATTTAAACCCATGTAGAAGCGTCGTGGATACCTACGAAACAACAGCCACTAAACCGTTGGGACGTCTTCGTGAAAGACATCGCTGTTTTGCACATCAGTCATTGCACGCGACCCCGCACTGCGTTTTTGTGAGCATTCCGATCGCATCTAAAAGATCCTTTACTGATGCACGGAGCAGCGCGCAAATTTCGTTACCCAGCGCACGCGATCTGTTCGCATCGCAAAGCGAGTCAGGCGGCCAGCCGTCACGCGCGCAAGTACGCCGGAAATGGCTCTTGGAGGGTGACGTTGCTCGTAACGATAGATATTTAATGTGTAAAAGTGTCACGCGTTCGTCTTCTTTTTATGTTTTACTTTTCTATATGTTTCAGCAGGTACGAAATGTGAAGTCGCAGTTTCACTGCCAATACATCATACAAACGACAGCCTGCACACAGTGTCTGAGGCGTTCCTTGCATGACGGGCTTGTCGCGTTGTCCAGGAATCTACTCTTATGGCGGGCCAGTTGCAGCCGAAACCCTGTGTACAGCACTTGTGATATCTATTTTTACCGCGTTTGATAAAAGTGATTCCCCTTATGCAGGGGAATCACGCTTATAAAACTGGCCGCATAAATAGGCGCTGTAAAAGTAAGCGGGTTTCCTTCGGTGGTCGGGGATGTTTATTTTTCCATAAATAACGGGCGAAACGTGCGACATATCCCATGCACGTCACCATGTGACTTATCGGCTGTCGCGCAGAGTGAGTCAGTCCACACAATTGTTCCCGAGTTTCCGTGGCCATTTCCTCAATGTCGAGCGCAATACCAGTTTCTTGCACGTTAAGCACTGCGCGTCTCTAGACAAACGCATGATATCCTCTTCGCAGCCGGACAGAAGCAAATGTGCACTAGATAAACTCGTATACGCGTAACTAACATTCCGATTGGTCCCGGTCTTGCTATCACTACTAACACCGAGTTTTATTCGTCGATGAAATCTCGTTCAACTCTCTGGCGACCAGAGCCTCTTTCCCTGGTACCGCCTGGTTCATATCCAGTCATAACGCCCAGTCAGAACAGAAAAAGGATGGCCGACAAAGTGTATTTGACGTATCGGTTGACACTCCTTATTGTTTCTCGTTCAAGTATAAAGAAAGGACTGTGACTGTTATGTGCGAGACGCTTTTCCGAGGTAACGCGTGGGCTCTGTCTGCCTCGGCGGCTTCCTTTCTTTCGCAACGCATTGTGACAGCGTCTACTCCGCGCTTCGTCCGGTCACAAACTGACGCAACCGAATGTTTGCCAACAGAGATCGTCTGCCGCTGGCGAGTGACTTCACCACTGCCTCATTAAACTTGAAGCCCTGTTAGTGGGGAAGGGGATATATTTCGGCTCGTTCGAAGTCAATTTTTTTTTTCCGCAGGACCTGTGCGGGTATTGCCCGTGCCGCCGGCGTTTATGGTGTATTCACGCGACTGAGTTTTTTTCCCACAGGGAGGAGGAAACGTCATCGCGCTTCGAGGTCACGTGCTCCACATCACGGTTGCTCGCTATTTAAGCTTAGACTACAGCCAAAGCTGCAAGCGCGAGCTAGCCTACGCTCCTGGCTTTGAGATTGGCTTTTCTAACTCCAGCGCTCGTTCTGCAGAAGAACATTTCAAAGCTGCAATCTCGTTCTCGCGTGGTTGTAGTATACAGTGGTTGTAGCACGATCTGCGCATGCGCTACCACAGAAGACTCGCATATAGGCAGTTTGTACCGGACAGCCCATCGTACCGTATCGGATGCACAAAAACGGTTTCCTAAAACTCTCTAGTACGTAGGCGAACCGTCACGACGAACGCGTCTGCCGCTCTGCGGCCACTCCCGTTCATGCTTCAGCCTGTTGGCCGCTTGGGGCGGGGCGGGGATCCACTAACGATGACGTAATGCGTGGTATTGCAGTACTACGGAAGTGGCATTCGCTTGCTCTGGCGACGATACTTTGGAACTGAACCGCGGTCCCTGGACGCTGTTGGTGCCTTCGAGGAGTTTAGTGCACGCTGCGCAAATAGGAATGTGCACATATCCCACTTGCAACTTAGAAAACTGGAAAAGTGCCTAATCGCGGAATACCTACGGGTAAGCAGATGTTATCGTACGCACTTCCCAACCTGCTTAATTATTTGAATACTCAAAATATGCAATTTTTAACATAAACACCGAAAGAAATCCGATTTTTTTAAAGAGTGTCATGTCAAGCACAATCAAAATAATTTCCAATCTCTAATGTAATGCAAAATAATTGC
Source organism: Ixodes persulcatus (assembly GCA_013358835.2). NCBI lineage: Eukaryota > Metazoa > Arthropoda > Arachnida > Ixodida > Ixodidae > Ixodes > Ixodes persulcatus. The sequence goes on along the minus strand of JABSTQ010009496.1, from coordinate 273,345 downwards.
CAATTGTATTGCCAATCAAAGTTTTACTTAGGTGTGTGTTTAGCTATTGTATGTCTGTTCGAAATAAGCTTAGTAACAATTTAATGTCCGTGCTGAATCATGTTCTTTACATCCCTGAATAAGCGCATTTTTGTTGCTATAATTATATATTTTTTTATTATATCGAATTGTTAGAGTTGAATTTGCGCCGTGCTACAATGTCATATATTGAATCGTTGGCCCGATTAATTTCGTTAATATGCTTTTTGTTTATTTTGTGCTCTTTAATTGCTCACACTGCTGTTGACTGTAGGAAAAGGGGGGGGGGGGGGGGGGTCGAGAACTCGTCAAGCTGCATTTATGTAGCTTTTTGTCTCGGTCTCCTTCCATCACGAATGTAATGCGAAGGAAAATAAAATGTATTTATTATATTAGTATTATATACGCGCCAAGGCAGCTCAATGGCCTCAGGGTAGCAGGAAAAATGCACAACGCTCGACACAAATGCAAGAATGAACGTACAGAAAGGTGAAAATCTGACAAGAGTATACAGGCGGCCGGCGGCTCTAAACCTAACCGTCCTACTTTCGGCCCTGCTGCCTAAACTGACACAAATCTCTCTCCCCCCCCCCCCAATCCGGATTTAGTCGCGATGTTTGCAACCGGGATTTCTGCACAGGCTTACGCGCTGCGAAGGAAAGACAAGACTAAAGACAAAAAAGGAAACACCCAACCAGGAATATTAATCTCAGTCCTTATTCGCACTTCATTGCGCAAACACGAATTTGCCCACTCGAGCCGCACGACATTTTAATCCCGTTCTACGAATAGAACCACCAGCTCCACAGTGAGCTCTCCGTGGCTGCGGAGTGTTCTCGAAAGCGACAAAAAAGAAAAATGCTGTCCAGAGCACACGTGGCCACGGGACGAGGACTCGCTGGATCCGTAACAACAGCCGCCGGGCAGCAAAATCTAATCCGTGCGGCCGCAATTCGATTTGGCTAGAAAGAGTCGGGTCTTCCAGCGCTCTCGAAAGCCGACACTGGCCGGGAGAGCCGTAGAGAGCGAATCTCAAAGAGCGAGCTGAAATCGGCGTCGGGCGAAAGCCCTGGCTTGTTTGACGACGAAGGACCTCGATTCGAAGTCGCCCACGTATATACGTTTGTGATTCGGTCGCCCCGATCTTCCAAGTACGGCGGTCGTCCCGAGTCTATTAGGTTATCGAGCCTTTCTGGAGCCACCGCAGGTGGCGGTATATAGAAGACTATCCAATCTAAACAAGGTCTGAGAGTTCACTTTCCTGCAAAGCACGAAAACTTCCAGTCACGGCGAAGAGTAATAATGAAAGGAGAGCCAGGGGCGGATCCAGAACTCCGTTTGGGGGGGGGGGGGGGGGGAGGGCGGAAAGTTTGTAAGGATACTATTCTCCCATTGTTTCGTGTGCACCGGGGGGTCCACCCATGTAAAATTGCCCTCCGAGAAGGGGGGAGGGGGGAGGTCGACTTCGTTTGGGGGGGGGGGGGGGGGGCGGCTGCCCCCGTCGCCCCCCCCCCCCCCCCTGGATCCGCCACTGAGGACAGCTAATCGCGACGGACACGTGACAATGCGGTGTCGAGTGCCGCTTCAAATGCCGCAAACTATTTTGCCGGGCTACACCGTTCGACATCAAGTACGACCGCAGCCGACGGAATACAGTCGGATGGAAACATTTGGGCAGCGCCAAAACTGTATCGTCGCTCTGCTCATCGTCTTTCTATCACAGACTAAGCCAATCACACGCAGTAAAAGCGTCATATTGCTGCGCTTTTTCTTTTTTTCTGTGCGTGATTGATTCAGTAGTTTGATAGCAAACCCAATGAGAAAATGATTCTCGGGAGGACGCCCTTTTAGCGTGGCAATTGATTGGTTGTTTCGGATCGTAAGCCGGTGGCTGCGGTCGAACTTAAAGTGCAAAGGAGTCCCATTTCTCCACTTGTTATTCTGCCCTAGCGTGAAAAAAAAAAAAAAGGCTCCTGCTCTTTGTGCACTGACGTCACGTCGTACGTCATACCCCATGGCAGTTTTGCAGGCAGAGTGGAATGGAACAGCTGCGTTTGAGAACATGGAATCTGGTGTTTCTGGCAATAAACGCAGCAAACTGTATACGCGCAAGTTTCTTTCATTACGGTTATGCATGTACACGCTAAAAAAAAACTAGTAAAGAGCTAGTAACTGCAGCGGTTACTACGTTTTTCTGACCGTTACTACCTTTCACTAACTATTGACTACCTCAAACGCGCGATAGGTATTGTAAATGTTAGAAAATGAAGCAGTTACTACCTTTATCTGACAGTTACTACCTTTTTACTAGCTATTTTCTACCACCTGAAAGGCGCGGACAAGATGGCGGCGTCTGCTGCATCACCGATGGCCAGCGTTATCGACGCACTTACTGTTTCGGAACGCAGGGGGAGCTATCCACGCGCAATCGTATACCATGAAATATTAGGGGGGAGCATGTTTAAGAGTTGGAGTTAAGTCACTAAATGAGCTACGCTTAGAGTATCGGCACTCTGTTCACCGATATTGTTGTGGGCGGCGCCATTTTGGGGCTTGTGCAGAGCAGTCGCAACTGCCGATCGTCATGATTCAAACGTGCGACTTCCTCAGAATTAGATTAGGAGTTAGAAAGCTCACGTATTATTGCTCCGCTCTGTCGCGAACTGTTTACACATTTCTGAAAGACGGAAGAACGTTTCCTGTGATTTCAAATAAAACTTCAGATAACTGGAAACCACGATTTTAAGCTCCAAGACGGGTAAAACCCCATTCACACGACCGTAAAGGTACCTTTAGCTAAGGGACCTTTATTCTCTGCGGCCCATCAATTAACGATCTTTCGCGCGTGGCGTGTGCTCGCGACCCAAGAGCACGGGCTGATTCGCCGATAGCAAAAGGGCCTATGTTAAAGGTACGTTTATGCTGACCGTGTGAATGGGGTATAAGTGTCGTTAATCTAAAGCTCAGCGTATTTAGTGTCGCTAGGTTGGAGCTGACTACTTAACGATCGCAGCCTCTGTTCCAGCGCGTCGTGGAAGCCGGCGCTGCCGCGAGTGCGGCCATCGTTGATGCACTGGGGCCCTATGTTGCACGTTTTGGACTCCCACGGCGACTACGGAGAAGGAAGTGACGTCAAAAACGCAGCAAATGCAGATTGGATGTTGACCGATCTCTCATCAATCAACATTCAATCTGCATTTGCTGTGTTGTTGACGTCACTTCCTTCTCCATGGTCGCCGTGGGAGTCCAAAACGTGCAACATAGGGCCCCTGGCCATGCCGGTTTTCGCCGCTGTCCTGATGTACTTCTCGTTTGCATTTTTTGGAAGCGTTTATATTTTCGTTTTGATTTTAAGTGGGATGAAAATAGCCACGTAGCACGTGCCAAAAACATTTCCAAAGACAAGAAAGGTTCAGTCTTTTTTTTTTTTCTTGTATTCTTTGAAATATGTTTCTCTTTCACAAGAGACGCTCGGTAAAATTGTAGGACAAGCATATTTATACATGAAAAGTTTAAACAGAAGATGGACAAACCGAACCCTAAATCTTAAATTTAAATGCCTACACACTAGTGATGGGGTTGTGTAGACTACTTTAGTTGAAGAGGGAGTGAAAGAGGCAGAACGAAAAATGTGGGAGGTAAGAATGCAGGAAAAATCAGCTCTAACGATGTACAGGACACAAAAACAGGATATAAGAACAGAAAAAGTGTTTCACAGTTTACTGGGAAGTTCTTTACTGTTTTGGTGTCTGTGACATTCGGCGACGTCTGCACAACTGCGGCATAAGTTTGCGCACGTAGTGTCCTTATTGTGGACGAAACTCCAAGAGACATTAGGGAGTTTTAGTAGACCGTGTTTTCCCCTCCGCTAAGCCGCTCCGCTTGCCGGAACTCTACAGCCGAGGCCATCGGCACGCAGGCGCAGTGGTGGTTTCTTCGTTGCGGAGGGTGAGCGAAAAGGAAGACACGGTCTACTAAAGTCTAAAACTCCCTAATAATCACAAACGGTGAGACGACGACGGCGGTGGTGACGCGGGAGACGGCGGTGACGGCGGAACTACGGCGGCGAGCTTTGCGAGCGCGCTGAGGGGAAAGGTTGCTGACGTCACTCATTACGCTTGCCTGGAGAAGTAAACACAAGCAAAAGGGGGCAATGTTGATGACGTTTAGCTCAATGTTGGCATGTTGGCTACGCCCACGCCGTTGCCTTGACTGCGCTGATGGTTGCGCTTCAATTCGCCCGCTCGAGTCAGCCGCGATTTCGGCAACTTGGTGAGTTGCAAAGCTTGCCGGACTGTTTAAGAAACAGTTAAACAGAACTAGGTCGTAATATTTGTCACGTGGTCTTTCTAGGTGATACTAAAGAGGACTGCATTGTTTTCTTCAAAAACAAAAAAATGAAGCGGAGTCGCCCTTTAATGCAATTACCGTACCAACTGCATCACTAGGAACGTGTTTTTCAAGTTCTCCGTGATTATTACTTATCTCAACATCGGAAAAGAGCTAACTTGCTAAGCAGGAACTCTTTCGAGACTATGTTGTTGGTGATGAAAAATCTTAACGAAGAAAAAAACAAAAAAACAGCAACAACGATAACTGGTTCAAAAGGATACTTTGCGCGTTTGTTCTAATTATACATTAAAGAGGAACGGAGCTTGTGTCTCCGCTTCGCGTTTTATCGGAGTTTATCGGAGCGGTTTCCTCCCGGTGGACAGGTACGGGCTTTTTTACTTAAGCTTTATTTGATTTTTGTTGTCATTTTTGTTTAACTGCCATAAATGATTAAGCCTGGCGGGACTCCGTCGCACTGTTACCTGCTCTTGCCACACATGCGCACTGAGCCAGATACCGATCGTCGCAGCGGGTTACTGCACTCAAATCCGGATTGATGCTTGACCTTCGGAAAGAAAAAAAGGTTTTATATATATATATATATATATATATATATATATATATATATATATATATTTTTTTTTTATTGGCGAACGACGGGGTTGTTTGCGAGGGGCATAAACTACACTGCGGATACTTTACTATTTTTTTTTTCATTTTTTTTTTTACTACTGCATTCGCATGTTTAGAAGATACAAGCTCCGGCGAAAACGATTTGTTTGCCGAGTGGGGAGGTATGTACGAACGCGATGAGTCGTGGAATGGTTTGTTCGCAGGCAGGGGCTACAGAAAGCAAATACACCGTTGCGTACGCTCTAATAAGTGCGCCGTTTTAATTAGTCTTATTTATCGACACCCTTAACATGATTTTGGGTTGTTACAAGACTGGTTGCTATACAAAACCATACGATGCACCGATATATAATAAACAATCGTTCCGAAAATCTCATAAACAAAAAATTAAGACAAAAAAAATGCACAGCCAGAAAAAAAAACATATTTTCAACGGGTCCCCATGGACCCGTTGAAAAGATGGACCATAGTAAACGCCATCTATACTTGAGGCCCAGGGGTCGTATAATTTCGGGATAATTGAAACGCCATGTAAAAGGTCTTACATCTGCTTAAAATAGTTTTTCCCGATTTTTTTCTTCTTCTTTCTCTCCTATATGGACGCCGGTCCTTCTGCCAAAACTTTTAAGGGCGGAAACCGCCGAAGCTTCCATTCCAGTATGTTGTTTTTCTGAAGACTATGCGGTAACTTATCTGAGGAGCGTGCCTGCGCGCAGGGCAGTATCCCCGTAACAGCAAAAAGTGGAAATTCTTTGATGCCTTTTGGCGCCGATAGAATTCGCTAATGCGCGGTTTGCCTCGCGGCAGGTAGCGAAAGGCCACGTACACGGACCCGCCCTCGCGGAAACGAGTCGCTCCAATTGCAATTTTCATTTCGGCAGCAATTCGAGAACGTGGTCTCACGAAGAAACCGAGCTCTCTCCGCGCCTGCACTCCTCGAAACAGAGTTACCTGCATTTTTTTTTTTTTAATGTGCTCCCGCAGTTTGACGCGTTGATGTTAGAGCACACAAGAGGCACAGTGCCGTCTGCAATTTCCCAGATGTCTTTAATTAGTTTAAGTCTAGGTGTTCGTACACTTCTGTGTGTGTGTCTTGGCTTTATAAAGAAAGCGGGGATGCGAGACGCATGGTTAGTCTCCCCATGAAGAAGGCTGCAGATTCTTTTTTGTCGTTCTTGTCGTCGTAAATTTTATGCCATTTTTGCGGCAGGCATCGTTTATGTGACGTCATACTGCTGCAGTGGCGCCACTGTCGGCGTGGCACATGGTCAGACGCCTCACACCAGGCGAATCTGTTGTACCCTCAGGGCCGAATGTTACGGCCCTGAGGGTAAAATAAAGAAGTAAACAAATAAATAAATCTGGTTTCGGCGCACGCGCAGGTGCCGCATGTGGTCAGACTTGTGTCCGTTGCTTTAATAATGTAATGGGTTACAATTGCAAATTACGGAGCTTCAAATCTAATGGATTACCGTTACAAGTGAATTTCGCTGAAAAGTAACAGATTACTTTACTCGTTATGTTATGAATTACTCTTACGTTACTTTTCCCGTGGTTATCGAGAAAACAGTAGAAACAATCTTGATTCTTTCAAAAATGTTCCGCTGCACTACTTTTCATTTCTACTTTCCATTTGTACACAGTACTACTTTCCATTTGTGCTTGCACTATTGTACTTAACAAAAAGAATGTCGGTGCACTACGTTCACCTGTACGCTGACGTGGCAACGAAAGCTGCGACCACACCCGCCATCCCGCCAACTTACGCGACCGGAAATGATCCCTGGAATTCTGCAAACAAAGCTAGCGTTGCGCATGCTCAGTAGCAGCTTCTACCTTCGCTAAGAGATCAAGAGCTTTCTTTTTCGAATATTTGTATGTGCCCCGCACATTTTTCTAGCGGTTCTAGAGAGCGGTCATACAAACAATTTTGTTTTATTTTTAATTATGTTTTTATTGAACTTGCTATCTTTATGCTGCTGAATTGCCTGCTCATATCGCTTCAGTTTATGTATATTCTCTTTATATCTTTAAAAAATTAACGAGTGATTAAAGTAATCCGTTTCAAATATTCGTAACAAAATTATATTAGAAATTTCTGCCACAAAAAAGTAACGTGGCAATTACAAAATACTTGAACAATTAACGGATTGTAAGTAATACGTTACTTGCAACGGATTAAATCCCCAAGTTTGCATATGGTGGGGGCGAGCGCGGGCGTGATTGGAAGCTTCGTGTTGACGTATATCATCGCTATTGCTCGAATCTGTCGTCCAAAAAAAAAAAAACAATTGGCTTTTTTCAACTTTTTGGCTGGCGTCCTTGTTTTCCTCTATTTCGGTATAAGCCATGCCTCCAATCTCTTAAATAAAAATACCATAAGAGCCGTTCGAGAGCATCAACATTCAGAGGAACATGCGATCAACAGCCACCCATACAGACGCCAACCCAGTTTGCGGCGAAAATGCGTAGCTAACGCAAGTGTAACTCTAACAGATGGGTCCTATGAGTGTGAGTGCACTTAAAACTAACTGCAAATTCCGGCAGACATTTTTTTATTATTTTTTATGGAGCTTAAGTATAGAACGGACGCCATGAACTGCGTGCGCAAACCGCTATAATTTTGAAACATGACCGCGTCTTTTATTGTTACGACTATGGTCATTGTTTCTCGTGAGAGTTTGTCGCCCATTGTTAGCCTTGACCGTTTACGAAGATTTCCAGAGACTGCTTGAGAACGGAGCGCTGCTTTTTTTCCTAATGATGGGAGCTGTAATGCCGGAAGTAGTTATGCACATTTTATTTTGTACGTTGTTTTTGCGAGCGAAATTATGACCGATGTCTCGAGCCTTTTCTCGATACAATATATTTGCCTTCTGCTGCCTCATTCCGTGAAATATAGGCGAAAGGAAAGCATGAACAATGGGCCAAGCATTTAATAGATGGATGGAATAAAACGGCTGAACTCTCTTAATCGGGCGGCGGCTTGTGCCATCTAGCCAATGTTTTTAATTTCAGCAATTAACTAATCCCGGAAAAAAAGAAAACGCAGTTAGGAAAAGCCTTTTAACTGGTATATTTTAAAATTCGAACCCGAACCTAACGAGCTGACTGAAAGTGGTAACATTGCGCACAAATGTGTTGCGTTTTTCCAACTACCTGTTGATTAGAGTGTCCAGCTACTCTTATCAATAACTCCAGGATCTAACACATATACTATAAAACAAAAGTGACACTATTTGTTCCGAGCTAAGGGGCTGCTCGCGCTATAAATACGTCAGGCGAATACTTTTCGTGAAAAACACTTCCCACTTTTCGTTGGCACAGCGATTCCTGTGAACCTGAACACCTTCATAATCTCGTTTAATAAGTTATATTTTATATGAACATGTTTGACGCGATGCACGTTAAAGACCCCAGGCTGGCAGTCGTACTGCACTGGAACTATTTCTCATTTACAGTGGGTAACAATGTCGCCACACTCTGGCAGGCTAAGCTATGGTTCCTAGAAAGACTGGCTAGTCTCCCGTTCGAACGCCTCTCTCCACGCAGCGAGATGACAGCGCCGTTGATGAAATTGCAAGGGGCGCTGCGCACAATCGGTGTGCTATTGTTGCTGCTACCTATTTCACTCACTACCTTCTTCAGTCTCAACAAGCTTAATGCGAAACACATTTTTCACTTCTCTGCATTCTTAGCAAGGACAGATTTATCTTTGCTAGGGTGTGAGCTGCATGCAGCGGCAGTATTTGCATGCATACTCAAGTCCTTCATTTCCCTCCTTTTCCGCCTTCACACCAAACCAATGAATAACGAGAGGGCAGCAAGGCGAGAATGGCTAAGGCTTCTGAGGGCTAGGAATTGTAATCTGCGAAGTGTTCATTTGCTCGTGTCTGTCGTAATTTCTGTAATTTCTTCTTTTTTTTTTGTGGCTTGGTGATTGCCATACTTTGGCACGCCGATTGCTCGCAGCGCCGCCATGCGCTTTCATTCCATAGCAGTCGCCGACGGGGGTAGCGGGCGGAAGACTAGCCAGTCTTTCTAGGGGCCATAGCTAAACTCCTGCTGTAAAAAAACAACTAACAAAAAAACTTTTGTTTGTGCAGTGCCAGTTGAAATTGATTTATCTTTTGTTCCGAACGCTTATTTTCCTTTTCTTTTTTCTGTTTTTCTGAAGCGCGTTAAAGAGCGTGTCCCTGCACGCATTCGTAGCGCTGACCGTGCTACGGCAACATTTTGTTGCCAGCGATTTAATCGTATTTCTTCCGTGAGCGCATGCTGTCGCCATCAGGTACTAGAAAGGATGGCACCACCCTAAACAGAGGGACATTGAGGCTCCCTGAACTACTATACTAGAAACTCCGCCTTCGGCGCCAGCTTTCTGCTCTTGCTAACACAAGTATGGACGCGCAGGCACGCGCAACCAAAGCACTGCGGAAGCCAGCGAGCTCGCGCTGAAGGCGGAGCTTCTAGTATCAGCTGAGGGTGAACGGAGTTTAGGTAGGTGAATGAGTAGAACCTTGCCTGGGACCTTTATCTCTAACTTCGTATTGCAAGCACGCTCGTGGGAAATTGGTACTGCGAGGCTAACTTTGCCTGACAGATCACGGTCTATAAACGTCCCGTCTTCCTCTTTAACTGCTTCTAGTCTCGCCACCGGGTTCGACTTCAAGTAAATAATTTTTTTTTTTTTTAAAGCTGTATGACATTTCTCATTTCAAAATAAAATTTTGCAGCTTGTCTTTTTTGTAGATTTTTCTCTGTATGTACGACGAAAGGGACCGATATCTTTTGCTCGTTCTTTTTCTTCTCGCAGTGCGTACATTTTTTATTCGCGGTGGAAGCAATTACAAATCGTAAGTCTTTTTTTTTTTTTTTCTGGTCGCTTTTGCGGAAACAGGCAACTCTTATGGCCTCTGGACGCAAGGTGCTTAGGGGCTGTTCTGGTTTTCTCCCGAGCATCGGGCCGCAGCGTTCAGAAGCCTATAATCGCGAATCTTCCGCCTCAAACAAATACCCGCGTAGGTCCCGCGGTGACCTTTCTTGCGACGTCCATCCAACACCTGACCTCGATTAATGGGGTTGTCGTTAATATTCCCGAGAACAGCGAAAGCAGCTCTCGTTGGAGGAAGTAGTAGGCCCCTTCCAGGCCGGTACCACCTGGATGCATGCAAAAAATCTAAACAAATTCAGGTTTTTTTTTTGTTTTTGTTTTTTTGCGGGTGGCATTGAACGCGTGGTTGGACATAAAAGCGCACACATATACACACACACGCGCGGCCGCGCGGAAATACTATGACGCTGGTCTTCGAAGTTGTTTGCGTGCAATTTCGTTCTTCTCTATCCGGAGATTCTGAAGAGTCAGGAGATCGGGAAAAGAGCTGGTGACGTCAGCGATGACGTCAAGCGCTTGAGCGACGACGGCGTTGCCAACCGTTTGGCAGCGCGACTGGGTACTCCGTCATGTTGGGGGGGTTTCTTCATTTCTCGGTGTTTTCGTTTGGAAGCTGAGTGCGTCAACATGCAGTCTGCGGACACTGTCCGTTCCTTGCATGGCAGACAAGAACTGTTCACAGACATGTTGGAAGCATTGCAGGCGTGCCCAATCTACGACGCCGCGTTGACCTCTTCAGCTGACGTATAGAAAACTCGGCAATTCGGCACCTGGTAATGTTCACGTCTAACAAGGTTGCGGCACGTTTATGTTCGTCGCTAGCGCGGTGTCTCTGAGCGAATCGTTTCGTATTCTCCGAGTCCCAGCGCATTTCTTCGGGTCAAATTGAAGCGTTGGGCATCGCCGTTCCCTTGGCTCTCCCTGGATAGTCGGCATGAGATCGCTCTAAATCAACTACGTTCCGGAGTAACAACACTGCGGCCATCTTGCTGCTTTAAAACATTGTTGCCAGTTATATTAAACCTTATCTGAAATTGCCGGAAAACGCCTTTTGATTCCCTCCGAAATGATAAAACACTCCGCGACAGAGCCAAAAGGATATCGCCGCGGAGGTTTCTGGCACCGTGTCGAATGCTCAGGAAGTCGCATTTTCAAAACGTAACGATCGCCGATCGCGCACCCTCTCCAACAGGCAACAAAATGGCGACCCCCACAGGGAAGGCGGAGTGTCGCTACTCTTAAGCCCGTCTTATTTTGGTGGCTGTAGTTAGCCCTTAAGCAGGCTCGGACCTGCGTGTAAAAAAAAAAAAAAAAAAAAAAACTAATTAAGTCTTGTTTTCTACGCTGCGCAAAACGCTTTGCGTCGTGCAGACCGGAAGTAATAACACGCTTCGCGAACGCCCGCTCTGCACACCTCTCACACTTTGTAATTCGCGGAACGAGAAAATAATCGACGCGCGCGGCAGAAAATGAACCGCATTTCTCGGAATGCGGGCGTGCTGGCGCTCCAGGCCCCTGTACGCACCGGCGAGGAATCTGTCATGGCGCGCGCAATTTCTCTAAGAGCCTCTCGGCTGCCGGGACGGTCATAACTCTCCGCCTCGAGAGAGAGAGCCCGGCAGAATGGCTTTCTTCCGTCAACAGCCCGGTCCTGGCCGCGGTCGGGACGGGCCGCTGGAACAAGGGGGAAAAAAAATACGCCACGAGTGGAGGCCGGGGGCTTTGTACGACGAAGCTCGTCTTCCATCAGTGTTCGCCTCCGAGTCTGTTGCAGTTTCCTCCGCGCTGCACTCGAAGCAGTGTTGCCGACCCAGACATCAAAAACCCGCAATTGGAATCCTGAAAAAAGCCGCCATAAACCGCGAAATTTAGTACGCTGGGGAAGAATGGCGGTTTAATACAGGTTACAGTTATAATTCGTTGGGAAACCGTAATAAATATTAAAACCCTAAAAAGGAAGCTTTCATTTTTTTTTTCTTTAGTCTGGCGGATTAAACGCACAGTCTGGGGTCCACCTCATCATCTTGTTGTTACCGAGTAAGTCGCCGTGCCTGCAGCTAAAATATAATGCCCGCGTCACACGGACATCAGCTCGCAAGCAGCTCGCCACTCCTCGCACTTCATCGCCTTCGGTCTAGATTCCATTTCAAATGCCAATGTTAGAAGCCGCTCATGGAATTGTACCAAATCTGCATACGTGACATTGCATTAGACCATTCAATGGCAGTAACCGAAGTAAGTAGGCGTGTTTTTTAGAGACATTTAAGGTGGACTCTCGCAGCTATAGTTATAGCAGTTTAATCGTTAACCCGTCTGAAGGGGAAAAAAAAAAAAAAGAAATGTTTCACTGGAGTCGCTCAAAAGAACTATCGCCCCTTAACCCACAATTTTTGTTTTAAATATTTTTGCTAACTAGGAATGGTTGTCAGCACATGCGGTGACGTCAGGTGAGTAGATTCTGTGATGTTGCGGTTGCAATATCTGATCTGGCAGGAATCTATACACTAAAAAAAAAAAAAGAAGAAAAACCGACGAGCCCCATAACACGGCTTCGCGATGCGGGGTGCTCCTTTTTCCTCACCTGTTTACCTCGAAGGCCTTTCGCGTATAGATGCGATCCGAGGTCGGCCGCGGAACTTGTAACACTCCGTTCACCCCTCTAAGCTGAGAGTTTAGTGGGAGCTACGCGATCGCCTGGCTAAGCAACAGCCTCCCATTCGTCACCTCATCACCCTGCTCCCTGCTCCTGGGTATTAAGCGGGAGCATGATCACGTGGTGAAAGATCGACGTATGGCCGGTCCAACAAGCGCGTAGCTTCCACCACACTGCCAACTTAGCGGATTCACGGGGATCGGTCCGTCCGCGCCGACGACCGTGTCGGAGGAATTCGCTGCCGCGGCGCTAAGGCTTGGAACGCTCTCTCCGGCCTCGACGACAAGTAAAAATTGTGCACCATTTTCAACTTTTTGTTAAATTAACCGTAAAACAAACCTCCTCTTTTTTTAAATTTTAGTTTACTACACGGTTCTTTTTTTTTTTTTTGTAGTTAAGTGACTTTATAAGCCTCGTGTTTATTTTCCTGTTCAATAAGATGCTTGCGTCGACGTCACGTGGCAGCTGCCGCGGTGCGATGGTTTTGTTGCTGAGCACGTATTATCGCGTCCAGTATGAGCTCAAACAGTCCTGCGTGCTTTTTTGGCATACCTGCTAGGTTTCGGGAGAGCTTTGGTCCAAGCTATATACTATATATAGGAATTGAATGGGAAGTTGAGGTCCATAATCGACACTGTTAGCGCAAACACAACATTGGCGCACTTTCCTTTTTTTATTTTACTTCTTGGGTTATTGCCCCAATTGAGGACTTTTCTTCACATAAGTACTTTTGATGACGGCCTCTTGATTCTAAGTGAACTGCAAAAAGAACTCGTGATCGTTTGTTCACTCTAACAGTGTCGCTCAGTTTACGCGCGAGCACGACATTTGCTTCTTTTTTTTTTCACGTTTTAGACGAGCATTGCATTTCACCCTTTAGATCAATGTCCCGAACGAACACTGGTCATTACAATAGTAGCCAGTGTTGTACACGTTCCTCCAAAACAGGATCGGAAGCTCGTTCTTCCTTCTCAATCTTGGAACGAGTTCCTGCTATAAGATTCAGTGGTTCGAAGATAACCAGTTCCCGTTACATTTCTAAGATTGGAACGTGTCATTACCTTTACGTTGGATACGCGCGCTTTAATGAAATATTATGCTAGATAATTCGTAATAAGATAAAGCGAGCGAGTGAAAATAACCACATCGAACCGCGTGTCATGTGACCACAATCACGTTTGTTCCAGTTTTTTTTTTTTTTTTTCCTACCATTTCCTGGTTGATTTACCATCCCTTGAAGTCGCCGGTGGAAATAGTCGATTATAAAGAAAGCCTAAACGCCTAATAGAATTCGGCTAAAATTGCAGATTTACATATAGACAAATAAAGAAAGGAACACCGTTCCTTCTGCCACACCCTCGAAAATGTAACAAGTTCTCCTTTCGGTTCCATCGATGCAAGATGGAACGGCGGCGTTCCTTCATTCCATCTTTAGAAAACGTGTTCCTTGCAGCGCCATTCCGTACAGCACTGAGAGTACTGATTACGCTCTTTCAATTTCAAGATCAAAACATGAACAACTCGTCATCACTTCTTCGTTCTAGATTGTCGCGCTCTGTACCGTTTGCAACGGTATACTTTGCCCCAGCCAAAATGTTCTTTGTAGAAAGGATTATTAGCATGCTGCCATGACGTCACGTACAGGCCATCTATCTTCTGGTGTTTTCCCCGTCCGCACGGACCTGCCTTTAATGAAACATACAAGGAAAAAATATATCTTGGCACCAGGTAATTCATTCACTTGCCGGAGGCTGAACGCAGAGGGACACATTTAGCTAAACGGGAAGGGGGGGAAGAGACAAAAGGCGCTCCGGCCAATAGCCGCTTCAGAATCATGTGACGTCCTAAAGCTGATACAGTATCACATGCTCGCATGCTCGAAAGAAAGATTGTTATTTTCCCGCCGTGGGCTTCCTACTCATAGTTCCCGAAACTCAAGAGCCTGAAACAAGATGCGATCGAAGAAATATTGGTGTCGGGCAAGCTGAACTTGTCACATAATCAGTCATAAGAAATAATGATACCCTGTTGAAGGTTAAGAAGAACAGGACAATGCTCATCCTGCAAAAGTCCTCCACTTTTTTACTCGCTTCATCTCCAGCGTTTGGTCTGCTAAAGTCGAAAGAGTGGAGGTCGTTGCAGAATGAGCTTGTCCTGTTTTTTTTGTTTTTTGTTTTTTTAATTCTCGCGAAAATTGCTTGACTGGGATAGCTTGAACGAGACAGTTGTAATTCTAGTTTTTTTCCAACAGGAGAACTGTACATGATCATAGTCTCGATTCTAACAAGGATATGATCGTCGTCATTTTGACGAGAGTGGGCGCTGAAATGAATTTCGAATGCTCGTAGGTTTCCTTTGCTGAAGATGGGTTTTTGATCTTATCCTTCGGGTTTTTATCGAATTTCAATCTCGCCATAATTTCTGGGGTAAATTATAAATTATTGAAGGAGGTGGGCAAAAAAAAAAAAAAGAATGGTGTTCTGTCGTGCGAAAAGAGAAGCAAATATTGTTGAAGATGAAAGAATAAAACTGATTTCTTTTTGTGAGTTGAGAAATGAACGTTAGGAAAAGACACGTAATAATAATGGAATCAGAAATATTGTGGATGAAAACAAAAATTTAAAATTGCTTCAAAAAAAAAACGAAAGCTTTAAAAACATTTTTTAAACATTTTGTACTGCTGAAGCACCGTGATGGGAATGCATAATAGTCGGATATTTTTGTAAATAAAAACAATTTTCTCCCACATATTAAGATCATGCGAGAACTGAAGAGAAACATCGTCAGTGCCAATTACCTGGAAAACTTGTCTATGCCTTTGAAACATTATAAAGGATGAAGAATAGGACATTCTTTGTGTTGGTAAAAGCAGCAAGCTAATCCTAGATTGCAAAATATTCTACGAACATGATAAATTGTGTAGACTACCGTCATGCTCTCAGACGCGGCATCCTTATCAAAACTAAAAGATACACGGCCTCAAACAACGTCCCATTTATCAGACTCAGATTGCACCGCATTGCGGCACGAACACACGCAATAGAGCGTGAACGTACTACGTGCGTAATAACTGGTTCCGGAACAAAATATAGAGAACAGGGAACAACTCTGGCGTGGATTAAATGCAGTGTTGGAAGTAACGCGTGTAAAGCAAAGACGTTACTGCATGGTAACGGGTTAGGTTCTACGGTAACGTAATAACGTACTCGTTAGATTCCAAAATGACTAGCTTGTAAAGTAGTTTCGCCACTATTTTACACTGTTGTATACCAACCTACACTACTTGTTACTTTTGACTAAAAGTGGTCACGTTTTCGATCCATTAAAGTGCCAGCATATCAGGGGGACCTCGCTGTACTCGACAAATTTGATAAACGAAGCTTAAAAATACTTTTAAATAATTATTTAACAGTTCCGTTATTGCCAGAGTTTGTATCGGCATATTGCTGCCAAATAATGGTGCTGAAATCCAGACTTACGCAAAAATATTGCGAGAGTAATGTCCGTTACATTTAGGAAGCCACGGCAACGGTATGTCATTACACTTGCAGAACGGTAACGAATGTTAGTGCCGAGTTAGGTTTTGACGAAATAACGAGCAACGCTATGTCTTTACTTATTTTCTTTAACGGACACTACGCTTTTGACTTGCTGTCCCGAAGTTCTGTAAACGTCATCTTGGACTCGTAAAGCGTCCCCTTTCATCGTCGTGCGACCATGCGCCTCTGGGATAATCTTTCAAAGCAGAAAACCTTTAAAAAAATTAAAAAAAGGTGTTACGCTAAGTGGTTTGGAACGCCTGGCACCGAAAACATGTACGACCAATTTATCCGATGTATATAAATAGGAGTAGCTAGGAAATATAAAAGCAAAGCGAGCAAAAACACACGTTATTGGCGCCTTGGGCTTTCCGGTGTTGCTTAGCTCTGGGAAAGGGGTTATGCGGCTTTCAAGTAGACTGTACTTTCCTAGATTTTTCTAAAGCCTTCGACAAGGTCCCTCACTTTCTCCTTATTCGAAAGCTTATCAAACTTAATTTAGACCCTAACGTCGTTGCATGGCTACGTTCGTTTCTTACTAATCGATCGCAGTTTGTAATGGTCAGTGATGTTGATTCCCAACCTTCACCAGTCACTTCAGGTGTTCTCCCAGGGTATTTTTTCTGGGGCCCCTCTTATTTCTTATCTATATTAACGACTTACCTAACAATGTATCTTCAACTTCCAGTCTGTTCGCAGATGACTGTGTTATTTATTGTGAAATAATTAATGACTGACATATCTCTCCTTCAGTCTGATGCTATCTCTGAACGGTGTAGCTTGTGGTGAATCAAATTGAATAGTGCTAAATGTAAATACATGCGTGTGTCTCGTGTTAACACAGCACGTCCCGTTCACTCCGTTGATAACATTCCTCTTGAGTATGTACCATCCTGCAAGTATCTGGGAGTGCACATACCTTGTGATTTATCCTGGAAAGCTCATGTTGAGCATGTCGTAAATAATTCTAATCGCATGCTTGGTTAGCTGAAAAGAAACTTTTTTTCTCGCGCCTACGTCATTGGAACTCATTCTTTACGAAGCCCTTGTTCGCAGTAAGATTGAATATGCTGTGTCTATCTGGGACCCCGGTCTTGAACCGCTGATTTCTGAATTAGAATAAGTCCAAAATTGTGCTTCCCTCTTTATTCTTTCTCCTATCCTTGTCAAATCTTTATTTTGTCAGAAAAGTTTCCGCTCGTGTTTGTTCCATAAAATATAGCATCATAATTCATCTCTCAAGCAAAGGCTACTTAATACAACCCCATTATCTATCAGCACAGAACGATCATAGATTCAAAGTTGGCATTTCATCCTGGAGGACTAACGCATATTATCATTCCTTTATTCCCAGCACCTCTTTATATTGGAATCACCTTCCCATGAATGGTGGCGAAATTGTGGACAGTAAGAGTTTTAGAAATGCCTTGACTAACATATGTATCGCTTCACACAGCCATAGTCCTCCTGCCGTTTTGCTGTTGTGTGTTTTTTCTATGTGTTTTTGTTTTTAAACCCACTCCCCTCTGTAACGCCTGTGTCCCTGAGGGTAAAATAAAAAAATAAATAAGCAGCTACAGCAATAAACGCTACAAACGGGATGCACTAATGCGCCACGCTAGAACGCGAATGAGAAGGGGGATCACCTCCTGGCTTTTGTATATTGAGTACACGACACCGCCTGTTCCTGGCTTTTACTATATGATGGCTGTGTTGTGTTCGGTCCGAAACGTTATTTCCAAATGCCTTCTTTTCTTGTCTCTTTATTTTTTTTATGTGTCTTAGACCGTTTTGATAGCCTACTGGCGTGATCGTGAATGGCTCGTTAAGCGCTCCGCGTTGTAAATAAAAACAAAAATGACACGCATTTACAGTCTCGACGGTGCAGCGGAGGATGACACGTCTTGTACCGGGATGCCCAAGTTGAGTTGAACATTGGGAAGATTGCTTTCTTGCAACAGAAAAGCGTCACCCTCTTTTTTTCCCCTGTACCTGTGGTATCAGTGTGGTTTCCCTTTCTGCAGAAATATAAAAATAAAAACAAAACTGCCCAGCTGGAAAAAAAAAAAAAAAAAAAAAGCCAGCCGCATATTTTTGGTGTTAGTCTACAAGGTGTGAATTTTCAAATGTTCAGACCCGTTAACCAAGCTGAACGATAATCAGATATAACTACGTTTAGCGATAGGAGGATGCTTAAAGTAGAGGCGACCTGATGTGTCTTAAACGTGATGTTAAAACACAAGTCTGAGTTGAAACAAAAAAAGTAAAAACAGTAAGAGGGTCAGAAAAAATCGGGGAACAGACAGCGTCTCAATTGAAACAATGACTGTCCCCTCCATTTTTACTCTTTTCACCTCAGTCTCAGAATCTCCCATCAGGCTTATTAACTCTGTTTTCGAAAAAAAAAATATATATATATGTATATATTGCAAATTTTAGTCCTCTCTCAGTCATATTTCATCGCAAACATGCAGGAAAATTTATAAAAACTTTCTGCTCTGATGAAATTGATCGGACATGGGGACGTCAAGCGAATAAACGCAAACATCGCCACGTTCCATTTTTAATTGGGCAAGCGACTCGGCAAGCTCAAAGCGCGGAGTAACCGTTAAGTTTCGTTTTGAGAAATCGCTGGATTATAGTTATTACCATATTTTTTTTTTCTATTTTCTTATATGCTTTCCTCGTTAACCGCTCGGCATGTGGGTGGGCGTGTTTTTATAGCCCGCCGCACTTTCCTCCCCCGCTCCGGAGGAGATTGAGGCGTGAGGCAACGGCGAACCGATTTTCTCGAGTGCTTGTCAAACGTCGGCAACTCGGGGCTATCAACCGGTGCCCGCTGCGTTACCCCAGCAACGACGGATCATGAAATTGCGTGTTGTCGTATCGACGAAACCGGGGGTCACCGGCCCACCCTAACCTTGACGTGTGTCTCAGTAGAAGCTTCGTTTACTTTCCCGACAAAAAAAAAAAGAAAGAAAAGGAGCCAGTTTAACAGCGGGCCAGTCTTGAGGCCTCGTTCGACAAATGGCAGACATTGCTTGCTGACATGTGAGGTATATACCTCCTAATCAACAGTATTCATTTATTTTTTCTATGCTTTAATTTTGGCTATGAGCGGGAAAGTTCAACTATTGCTTGGGCTGCCAGAAAGGTCGGTGACAGGTCAAGAACGAAGTGGAAGCTCCTCCCACCTCTTTCCACTTTAGCGGAGCGAATGCTTGGGAGGAGGCGACCTCCTCTTTTCCAGCGTTCGCTCTGATAATGTGGAAAGAGGCGGTAGGAACTTCCATTTAACCTGTCACCGACTTATGTTGTTGTGATAACGCCGATAACGATATCCGGTACCCCGCCGGCGCTTTTGCGCCTGCCTCGCATCGTTATCGGACGGATCGGAACGACCTACTAAAACTCCCTATCATTGGTATCGCGCTACTTCAAATCAGTCGCCCTTCCGTCGCCAATGCAGAATGGAACGGTGCCTTTTTTTTTTTTTTTTTGAGTGGTAGACGCGGGCTTGCTTTAATAAACGTCTTTCTCCAGTTCTACATTGGTTTACTGATTTTATTTGTGACCATATTGATTTGTTTGCCAACAAACTTAGGTGACTGTCACGCTCGTAGAACTAAGCTTGTGGAGGGACTGCTGCATCGTTGAAACCATGTTAAAAAAAAAAAAAGTCGCAGTTTGAATGCTGTACGTTTGCACCAAAAACAGTCCTGAGTATCGTGTTTCTTTTCTATTCTGTATTTGGTTGTAGGAAAACCCTAATTGGGAACTCAAATAAAGTGGAAAACTTGTGACGTGTTTTCGTTATAGGCGACATTATCAGAAAATATTGTCACATTCGACCGAAGGATCTCGGACTTTTATTCGTTAAAAGCTATCGGCATATTGACATCTTAAAAGCTGTATTTTTTTATCTAAAGTGTTAGTAAGGTAAATAGTAAACTATAGATTCATTGCACGTCCATGCGAGTCAGTGCAGAGATGGACGGAAAAAGATAAATTATGTCATGGAGAGTTTCCCAGCGTGGCTGTAGCATTGGATTGAAGTAAGTCAGATTAAAATGTAAATCTGTTGAAGTTAGATCAAGGTTAATTAGACCACTGAGCGACTACAGTTTCGTTTACGAAAGTTTGAAAAAAATAATAACTGTCTTGCTTAGTGTTATTTTCTAGATTCGACGAATGGGTGCTACAATTAATGTTTTGGAGCTGCAATTTTGTAATAAGTTAATAACACTTCTGTAATCTCATTTATTGTTCACTTTTAGTTTGCGGTGGGATAAACCCGCTAAAATACGCGATTTCAAAAGCTATTCTTTTCGTGAATTGGAAGGCTTCTACGAGTCACCGTATGGGTGATTCCCGTAAAACCGACATCAACTAGAAATTATCGCGGCACGTTGGCTGGCCTACGCTCCGAGAGAATGTGAGAGAGGAGGAAACGCCGAGCTCTGATTGGTTCTGAATGAAGGATTGCGGGAAGACCCCGAGGTAGCTTGCTTTGAGGTCCATACCCCCTATCCTTCAATCCGAGCCAATCAGAGCTCGGCGTCTTTCTGACGTCACCGCAACTCCTGGGCAAGAAGCAGACGACTTGTTCTCCGCATATGTATACTCGGCGAATCACAAATAAAACCAACGTAGTTGTTTTTTAGAGTGCAGCTCTTAGGCGCCCGTTTCCGGCTTGAGCGGCGTCGGCGTCGGCGTAACCGCGAGCTCCCCCCCCCCCCCCCCTCAGTACCCTTCCCTCCTCCTCCTCAAGAGCTGCGCTCTGATTCGGCGTTACAGGGAGTTGTAAACGGCTTTCACTTTTTTCCTGGTGTACTCCCTGGAACGACGTTCACATAGCTGCAAACATAAGAGGAAAGCATCGAGCGTCGTGGTAATGACCGGTGATGCCTCCATACGCTCCAAATCGGTGGCTGCAACGGCAGCGATTGCGCCTCGATAATAGACTATCACACGGCTAAGCACTCGTTGTCGTCTAACGACTGCTTTTTCTTTTCTTTTCTTTTTTTTTCCTTGGGGACGTTTGGATACTGAGACAGCCCGACCCTCTGCGTACGTGGTAGTTAGTGTAGTTGGGGTTAGGGGTACGCAGAGTGCAGAAAATAGCCGCCGTTTTAGGTCCTAACTGGAGGACATGGCTTCGAGAAACGGGGTTTCACCGATCCCGACTTAGGGCTCATTCACACTGGAAGCAGATCCGCGTTCGCAAAGCGGTTGCGAACGCGGTTGTATAAGGATTCAGTACAATTGCACGCATCAAATGCGCGTGCAATTGTACTGAATCCTTATACAACCGCGTTCGCAACCGCTTTGCGAACGCGGATCCGCTTCCAGTGTGAATGAGCCCTAAGGCTGGTACGAGAGCCTGCTTTTCCGCCCGAGGTTTTATTCGGTCATCGCCCGTAAACTTGGTCTTTCGTGATTTGGCTTCGGGTGTGGTGTGCGCTCGCTTCCCAGCCCGGACCAGGTAAAGGTGTGTTCATGTCAAGGTCAAAAAGTAGCCAAACCCTGACTGACAAACTTTATAAGCTAATGTGTCGACTGGTGAAGGAGCACTTATCGTACAGCTGTTTCTAATGAAAGAGCGGGACGCTGCTATCTGTGACCGAACCAAACACATGGTACTGCTTTTTCAAGGGCCGTGCACGACCACAGTTTACGTTTCAGGGTTTTCAGCGTCGTCGTTTTATGAAAGGATACTGCGTTCTTACGCTATTTTACGCGTTCTCCGAGCCTCGAGGATCTCTTTCGTATCGGGTTCAGAAGGGAGAGAAGCTCTATCTTGTTCGTGGGCTGTGGAGCGTGCGCTTACCGTCTTTAGTCACGGGCAGGGCGAGAACGGCAGGGAGGTCTTTCAGTCGGTGCCTCATGAGCGTCGAGCGTGCACGCGCTGCAGCCAAAGCACGATAAAAGACGCGTCTGCTGCACGCCGGAAATCCGAAAAAGGCGCCCCGCAACTCTCATCCTGTCAGGGAGCTCATCAAATGCGTGCTCTGGAACGTGTCTGGGTTTCTCTATCACGCTTAGGTGAAAGTTAAAACCAAGTGCAATACCTCCTGAACTTGTACGCGTGCAAGTGGATTTGCTCCTTTTACACCTCGTGCGTTTGTTTACCCCCCCCCCCCCCCCCCCCATACGCGCCCACGTGCTTTTGTTTTCCCCTGGTCTCAACCAATTCCTACGGGCGCAAGGCCTCCTTATTGCTTCCCCTTGCGTTTCGATTCGCCGAAGATGTCTTTTGGAATACTCGTTCGCCAGCCAGTGCGTGCGTTCTCGACCGCGACGCGACGCAGCGATTACATTTGCCTCCCCCATAACGGACGGAAAGCATCGCATCCCCCGCGGCTGCAGCGATTAACAGCTAGTATCTTATTAGATTGGAACCAAAATTGGGCAACGCTCCTCGCGGAGAAGGGGAGGCGGCGGTGTGGCAGCAACAACCGCTTCTCACAGTTCCCGTTCCGCGCTGCATGCCTCGCTGTCCCGAAGGCGTTCATCGGAGCGGAGTGCATGCTCCTTGGGCGAGGCCCCGTGCTTGGACGAGAGCGACTCTCCCCTCGGAGGATTTACGACGCACGCCTGGTTTGGCGCTCGTCGGAGCTCGTTACCGGTGCGCCCTCGCTAATTGATGACCCCAGATGCCGCCGTCCCGTTTTCTTCGGCCCTGCCTGCGCTGGTCCGTTCTGCTTGAGGCGTGGTTCTTCACCTTTGTCTGCGCACTGGTGTGTGTCTGATACCATGTTTCATCTTACGATGAACCGGAGCAGACTCTACGAGCCTTCCCGGCTAATAGAGCGCTGCTTACGTGTCACGTGACTACGCACCCCCGTGTGTCACTGCCAACACCACCTATACTCGTATTCGCCTCAAGTACCGTAATCAAAAAAAAAAAAAAAAGGTCCGGCTCTTTGCGGAACGTTACTAATTTTCTCTTGCATGCGTTGAGTCAGGATATATAAAGGTGCATCTTAGATGAGTGTTCCGTTATGTTATCACAACGTGCACGTTTCAAACGTTAAAACCATTGTTTCTTTCTACGACAACCAAAACTTGTAAGAACTACTTCGCGCATCGCATGAGTAACGCGCAAAACTTTCTTTTTCGCTTGATGTGAGAACGAGTCTGGAATAGTCAAAGCCTCCGAACGGCCTCCTCTTCTTCCACAGAACGGAATCTTACTCGGATGGCGCCAACGTAGCAACCCATACCTTTCTAGAAAATCCCGGGAGACCTCGCAACGAGGGGAATTGTGGGGCTGTCCGTATGTACGCTCGTGCCGCCTAGGACGCTTCGTATATCCTGGTAGCGGCACGATTCGTTCTTTCTTATCACTAGGAGCCTAGAACACACATAAAAATAAAGCGAACGAAAAAGAAGGCCATCGCATACTCCCTTTTGCTTTCCTTCTGCCTCATCCGCCTTCCGAAATCACGAACTGTTAAACCAACGTCAACTTTGTCTTCGCTTGGATAATTTCACGTGCCGTACGTGCGAACGTCACAATGCGTAAAGCAGACGCTGGGGGCACCACATATATCCGGAAGAGTAACTATACGGTGAGCAAGTCGTCTGTTTCTTGCGCAGGAGTGGCGGTAACGTCAGAATGACGCCGAACTCTTATTGGCTGATTGAAAAAAAAAAAGAAGAAAGAATAGTGGGTAGACCTCGATGCTAGATGCCTTGAGATCAATCCACCATTTTTCAGCCAATAAGAGATCGGCGTCGCACCGCCACTCCTGAGCAAGAAGAAATCGACTTGCTCTCCGCATTGGACCCGAGCGCGACGCCGAACGTCCTTCGACGCGACGACTGGACACGACTAGCAGCCGAACGCTGACGCGGCGCTCGTATCCAATTAGTACCTGCGCTCGATCTCGCTGTGATGACGTCGAAATACTAGTGCACAGGCTTCGATAATTCAAGGCGATGTTGGTCGCTGCGCCTCGTCCCGAAACTCACGAGACACCGACACAGGATGGCACGTAGCATTCGATGCGGTCCATCGTAGGTTGAAACGGGTAGGTATCGGAATAGAACATAGTCGGTGAAGGGGGAGGGGGGGGGGGGAGGAAGGGGAACTCCCGCTCGTGACATCGTTTGTCACGGATTCTGGCAGCGGCCCCTGGAAGACGGAGTAGTTTATTCCGTTTCGATCGGTCATCTACGCTTGGTCAACACTCGCCACTAACCGAGGTCTTTTGTTTTTGTAATGTTTATTTGGGTTTATTTATCGATGTCCACCAACCTCAACGTGCCTTCCCGGTGGTGCGTCGCAGCGTAGTCGAAAAAGAAAGATACACGCATCAAACACTTGCATTACACGCACAAAATACCGAATAAAAATACAGAAAACAAAATCACATATCCTACTCTAACTCTGACATATTACGAATTTTTAAAAAAATAGCTTAAAAGCATGAACGTTTCAATTAAAGGTGACGAAATTCCATGAAACGAAACTTCTTTTCGGGTGATAGGCGAAAGCTGAGAGAGCCCACCAAGAAAAGACAGTTCCATCCGAGAAGAAAAACAAAAGCTTGCGGTGGATAATATACTTGAGCATGACACTTTGCCGTTTAAAAGTTTGTGTAAAAATAACAAACCTCGAAGATCTCTTCTTTCAGAAAGTGTGTTCATACCCATCTTCGCTCAGCAGTCAGTTGTAGTCAGAATAATATTTCTCTCCAAAGTATTGGTGATAATTTAAACGAACAGCTCCTTTCTGGACGCTTTCAATACGCTTAGATTTTAAAGAATTACTAAGTGAATTCCAGGCAGTAGAAGCGAATTCCATCCTTTTGCGGACTCATCAATTATACAGAACAAGCGCAGATGACACTGTTGTAAACTCTCGCGTATAATTCTTGCTGCCATACCGAGCATGCTCGATGACGAAGCCACCACACCCTTGCGTCAGAAAGTTTTAGAACGCGTTCTACGTTCCGCAATATTAGTATTTTTTCCCTTCTTTTATACGTATTTTGTCTTAAACGTAATAACACAACATCGACGTGCAATAAAAAAAAAAAAAGGTGACAACATAACCACCATTGTAGCCTCGAGTAAAATCTGTTTTGTCCGGTCTGTTTTGCAAGTGCAGCATTTTCCATATTAACAAGATAGCGTTAAGGAGCTCGTGTGGAAGAAAGGCCTGCTTCGGTGGCGTGACGGGAAACTCCCGATTGGTCGATAGGGTCATGACGTCACAGTTACATGACCTCGCGCGGGAATTTCAAACAATCCACAACGCTCACGTGGAGCATGACGTCACGCAGTGGAATGAAACTGATTAAAACATGACATGTAATGCGAATTAAAGGTCGCCGCATGTCTCAAATGATTTCACTTTATAAAGTAATTCATTTGCCTTAAAGAAAAAATTCAGAGAAATTTAGGGGGGATTCGATCTTACGACTGTTCGGTTGCAAGCAAGACACGCTACTGACTAGACCACGCAAGGCATTTTGTTTTTCTTTATTGGACACAAGTGCAGCATAGAATGCCATGTCAAAATATTAACATACCGCCCACGCACTCGTGGGTTCACTAAAATCATTTCATATTTTTGATAGCATCGAAAAAATATGCCCATTCGGGTGTAACATCTGCAGTCCGACAATGCACTATACCTGGGTGAGATGGGGGTCCGGAAGCCGAAATTCTATGCGGGTTTTCCAGATGCTAAATAAGCCGAGCACCATGAAACTATTATAAGGGACAAGATCGACCGTATCGACTGGAAGAAAACGGATAGTTTCCCTCGTAATACATAAATCTTTTTTTTTTTTTCAATTACCCTTAAAAAAATACCCCCCCCACTCAAAAAAAGAAAGAAAAACAACAACAAAAAATCAGCGCGTTTCAACAAATTCGAAGGCATGCTCAATAGTCTCGGGATTCTTGCACACCAGGCAATCGACAGACCACGGCACCAAAAATTTCTTTTTCTCTTAGCCAAGGCTTACCAGGCACTGTTCCACTGTGTAGCCTAAAAAAAAAAAAAGGATTCAACGGTAGGCGGAATACACATTTTCTTTACATGGCAATTAGGCTAAGAAGGCACGCTTGCACGGCGAATGAGAAGGCAATGCGAACGGGGCCCGATAACGCAATCGCGTTCCACTCTTCAAGGCGAAGCTCCTCCAAGCTTTTCACTTGGTGCGTGCCTTCCCCCCGCGTTCATCATTCATCTTAGCATTTCCGTTATAAAATCACCCGTCACTCGCTGTGATGTGGGCTCTACGATAAATTTTTGTCGGCGACCCTTCGGTTGCTCGCGGTACAATTGCTTCGTGAAACAGATGTTCTGTTTCCCTTGTCTGTATTTTATCGCCGCTGAATTCGCGCAGAGCCATTCCTTTGTTCTCTGTGGTTTATTCTTCCATGATCTCGGCCCCTGGTAAGAGAATTTTCCGTGTCTTCGTATAACGTCCTTGAGGCGGTTAAGTCAGTGATCGGTAGCTTTGCTGCCTCGCTGCTTCAACGTGACAGCTTGATCGAAAAAGCCTAGGTGCGATGATATATGCCAAGCTTGTATACCATAGTTTTCTTTTTTTTTCTAGCGTTTTTTTTTTTTTTTGTTATCGGCTCTTATGCTTACTGGACGCTAATTAAAGATAACATGCACAAAGAAAGAAAACACACACACACACAAAAAAAAAAAAGACGGACGAGTTGGCCACCTTTCTTTTATATTATTTTGAAAACTCGAGATCGTGGAAAGAGGAAAAATTGGACAGCACACGCAATTTTCTTGTTTTCTCGATCTCGGGATTTCGTAACGGTGACTTTAATAGAGATAATTCGGAAGAATTAGGAGATACTTGTTGTGACTTCCCGTCGTTAAGGCTTTTTTTTTTTATTTCAGTAGAGGCTTGCGTCAGTTTGTGGGTATATAAAGGGGAGCCGGACAAGGCATAACAAATATATAAAAAATGCCGTAAAAAATGAAAGCATCAAAAGAAAAAAAAAAAGAGAAACCGCGGAAGTCTTGAGCCCATCAAACACATCTGAAGAAAAAAGAAAGTTAAATGTTAAACTTCACATAATACGGATAAATCATATCAGATCTACTAGGCGCACACCAGTCATAGCCAAAATGGCGCCGCCGCAAGCTATGCTCCGCTCCACTCTACATCCGACTGGAGCCGAAGCTCCGTTCCGATAAGTAGCCAATCAAGCAGCGCCAAAAGTGCGTCGTCACGCCGCGCGTCGTCTCTGTGTGCTTGCTATTCCCGGCTATACCGAACACGCACAGCGAATCCGAAGCAAATTGGCTTAGAAGGGCCAAGGGAGGAATCATATTGTTTTAGAGCGCAGCTCTTAGGCGCCCGTTTCCGGCTTGAGCGGCGTCGGCGGCTGCGTCGCCGTCGGCGTAACCGCGCGGTGCATTATGGGACGCGTGACGTCACTGATGATGTCACAGTGACGTCATCGTGATGACGTCATCGTCATCGTCACGTAACCTTACAGGGGTCACGTGACCCTCGTGAGGCGACGGCGACGCCGCTCGGAGGGAGGAGTAGCAGACAGGATGAGGAGGTGAGGAGGAGGAGTATACCTTCCCCTCAGTACCCTTCCCTCCTCCTCCTCAAGAGTTGCGCTCTAATTCGGCGTTACAGAGAGTTGTAAACGGCTTTCATTTTTCATTTATTTATTTTTTTTTTTTAATATCTAGGCCAGGTGGCGCAAGCTATCGCCCGTTATAAAGGGTACTGCCGTTAGCATCCACCAGAGCCGTATATGGAGAAAGTTTTGCCATTCATTGGGAGGCACCATTCGTCGAAGGCGGGCTGAGCGTGCACGTTCAAGGGCGTCTTCAGAAATTCGAATGCTGTCCCAGAAGCCGCAAATAGCACCTTGGGGGTGGTCACGAGAAACAAAATTAATAAGTGCGTCGTAGTAACTCTCGGTGACTGACAATATGGTGCACGTGATGTTTCAATCACGGTCATCCAAAATCAAAATCTAGCAGAACGATCGACGGGATCCGTACTTCATGCGCCGAGCGCCGGGAATCTGCCATCCCAGCGGTCAGAGTCTGACCCCTGGGACGGCAGATTCCCGGCGCTCGGCGCATGGAGTACGGATCCCGCCGATCGTTCTGCTAGATTTAGATTTTGGATGACCGTGATTGAAACACGCAAAAAGATGTAAGAAACGAATGTGGAGCTCGAACTTGCTCGGACGAAGTCTGACCGTCAGACTTCGTCCTAGCAAGTTCGAGCTGCACATTCGTTTCTTACATCTTTTCGCGTGATCATAATCGAAACATCATGTGCACCCTATTTTACCCCATGACGAGTTACTACAGTTGACTCTTACGCACTTATTAAAACTGTTTCTCGCTACCACCGCTGGGGGATTCTTTTCGGCTTCCGGTTGGCCAAGAGAGCATGTTCAGCCCTCTATCTGCGTCTGGTACACGCCCTCGCTCTGCACAGAGCTCTATATAACTCCTTCGGAGCAGAATAGCGCAATTTCGCTCGCCATCTCTCGGCGACTAGCGGCGAACGCCGGGAGGTTCCCATTCCGCGGTCGCAAATGCATGGGGAACGTGAGCAAATCGGTTTTTCTTCAATATTTTGAGGACGTACGAAACGACAATGGTTTTTGACATAATAAAGAAACATTTTACAATAATGTGCGCTAATTTGTGCGTCACGTAAGTACTTAATTTTTTTTTTTTTTAATTGCCCGAGCGGCATTATACAGCATATGACGCGGCGCAGTGGAGGACGATCACGTGGAAGCAGCTAGAAGCAGCAACACTGGATCATCGGCCACTCCAGCCTCTCCAGCTCCAGCTGCAGCTCCGTCTCGGTCGCCAAATATTGTAAATATTATTTTTAATCAAGTGAACTACGAGGGCGCGAAGGTATCAAAGGCTCCAGCCTGGCTTGGTAATGTACAATTGACTGGAAATATTTGAAATGGTATAGAGTTTCCGGAATGCTGATATTTCGTTGGTGTTTGTTGACTACGCGTTCGCATTCCGACAGGACGTTTTACTAGTACGTAGATTTGCGCTCCGGTTGCTGCTCGGAACGTAATTACACAGCTGGAATTTTGTTTCACTGGTGGAAGTTATTCGACGAGCG
Source organism: Ixodes persulcatus (assembly GCA_013358835.2). Lineage (NCBI taxonomy): Eukaryota > Metazoa > Arthropoda > Arachnida > Ixodida > Ixodidae > Ixodes > Ixodes persulcatus. Next base: position 244,158 of record JABSTQ010009496.1, on the reverse strand, counting down.
GCATGGAGTGCTCAGAGTACTGGCGGCGTCAACGCCAAGGAACAGAAGCCGTCGCGGCGGTTCTGGTTGAGCCAACTTCTCCGACGCTTGCGATTTGCCCCTTGTTGTGGGATTCTGAAAAAGCTGTTAACCTTTTTCAGCTCAGTTGCTGCACCCGAAGGCACAGCAATCTGTCATGTTTGAGAAGCTGTGCTATGCAGAGTAGACCCTATAGTTGTGAATCTATTCGTAGCCGACAAAAATTCGCGACTCGATTTCCCGATCTCCTCGATGCTGCTCGACGGGTCACAGCGATCACGTGACCCGCTCCGGCCAACCGAGAAAGTTCATCTCCGCTGCGTAAAAACAAATCGTCCACTTCAAACGCCATTTCCTCGCAAATTGCCTTCTCAAAATTTTCACAGGCATCCAATATTATGAAAACGTTGATAAATTGTTTTGTGCTTTACTAACCTCCCGACAGACTAGTTTCGAAAAGTGTGAACTCGGCGTTTATATATTTTTTTTAATTAGCCGTGTTGCGTCGATCTCCATGTGTTCTACCATAGGGCGGGCCGCCTCCTGGAACCCTGAGTACCACGTGACTCGCGCCGAGCTGCTCTGTTGGTCATTTTGTCGGCAAAACGCGCGGATCAAAGGATAGCGTTACTCTGCTCCGTATGAGCAATGTAGTGCTGTAGCTCTGCCCGCTCCTGCCATTGACCAAACTCTCTCTATAGACCTTTTCTGTGTACTCTCGTCCCCGACCACCTATCTGGTATGACCACGAAAAAAATAATAAAACGTTACAAGTTAGTAAACATACTAAACTTGTAACTAGTAAAAAAATAAGGGGGAGGAAAAACGATAATGCGTGACGGTTACGCTTATATCCTAAGTGTCTTCTACTGGCGTGGCGATGGCAAAACAATGTTTTCGCCCATACTGGAAGTGACGACATTTCAAGATGGCGGCGCCCTTGAGGAAAGGGTCTATATACGGCTCTGGCATCCATCCATCTATCCCGCCACGATCGGGAACTTTTTTTGTTGTAGGCGCGATAGGTTTATTTTGAGAGAACAAAAGCCAAAAGACGACGATCGCCGTGTCAATGCGCTTTCGCTGCTACTTTATTGGCTCCACCGGATGGCAGAATTTGCCGCGGTCCAACTAGATTTGAATCGGTCTATAAGCTTTCCTTCTACATAAGAATAGAAGAAGTAAAATCAGAAAACGCACCATCTTTTTTATCTGGCCTTCTCATTCCGGAAGGAAAGGTGCCAACAAGGCCGCGGAGGCCAAATAACCGGCGTTTTACTTAAAGTGCCCTCTCACGGACAATATGAGCTGAAACAGTCCTTGGAGTTCTTTCGGCGTACGTGGCGGTTTTCGAGCGAGCTGTAATCCAAACTAAGAATGGAATCCGAAGCTTCGGATCATTTGACAGGTTGAGAGATGAGAGAGCTTGTAGGGACCGCGGACGCGGCAAGTGGCGCCGGATCGTGTGTTTCAAGCTCCTGTTGTCCGCTAGGTGTGCATCCAAGTCGGGCGACGGACGGAGTCGCCCGGTTGTGACGACCTTGACGTGCCCACACCCCAGCCCGGGTCCTCCTCCCCACTCCGTATCTCCTTCATGTATCGATCTACTACGACACGACACCATTGACGAACGCGGCCGCGCCACCGGAGACGACGAAGCACTGCCCAGGGACAAAAACAAGCCGAAGGTCCGCGGGCTCGAGCCCCCTTTTTCTTTTCTTTTTTTTTTTTTTTCTGATTGCCGGGCTTTGTGATGCGGGCGCTCTAATAAAAGGAGCAACGACCGTCACCATGACAACAAGAAAGGGGGACTACGCTTCTAGCCGCGGGGGAGTGGTAATTTCGCGACGGTTATAAGCAGACGAATGGGGTTTGTCTTGGACGGCGATCTCTGCTGCGACCCAATTCGACGCAATGAGGCAGGGAGACGTTTTTTTCTTTTTTTTTTCTGTCTGCCTGTTCATTGACATTCTGGAGAGCGCTGTGTGTAAAAGAGTCTGGCGTCCCGTTTACTAGCGTCGCGGAAAATGGGGAGGAATCGAGCTAAAGGGTGGTCGTGATGCCACGAACCGCGACTATACTTCGTTTCAGGTTACAAAAGGGACCGCAGCGAACGCTACGAGGCATCCAAGCCAATCCAGCGTTGTGAACCGTTCAGGTGACAGCGCTTCCGCGCTGCGCTGCGCCCCTTACGAAAGTCACGTGACGCTTACGTGGCGCGGGATTGGTTTTTTAGGGCTCGTAGCGTCCGCTGTGGTCCAACTCGAGGGGAGACGCAGTGTAGGACGAGAGAGTGGTAGGAGACGTTAGCGAAAGGAAGCAAATATGTTGCTGTTTGGAACTGGTGCCCTTTTTTGTTTTGTTTGTTTGGTTTCTTGTCTCGTATTTTTGTTGTTGTTTGGGGGGTGGGGGGAACCCTGCTTGCTTGCGGGTTTCGGAAATGGTATCGCTTGTTTGTTGTCCCCCTCTGCTTGATTTGGGACGACGCCGACTCTGATTGGTGTGGCTCAATATTGTCTAATGAAAGCCGAGCGTAATTAGGCTAGATTCGAGGTGGCTGACCGCGCGGAACAATTGTTGCGGATAGCTTGAAAGCTTCCTGCACCCATTAACTGGCGTAAAGAAATCGTTTAAACGTTCACACAGATCAATAGCTCTCTTTCCAACTCTTTCCTTTTTTTCTCTATTTTTTCAAGCAGCGAAAATTAAGTATGGTTGTGATTAAAAAAGAAAATAATAGTCGTGCGTTCATTAAAGCTTTATCTTCGTATCGAATAGAAAAACGTATAAAAATAATTCAATAATAGTGTGCCTTTTGATTCCCAAGAAAATGCTGTCTTTTATTTCAATCAAGTGACACAAAATTACTGCGGATCGGTTATCTCATTAAAATATTGCGAATTCGAAAATTCAAGAAAAAGTAAAAGAGACTTACTTAATAGTATACTCTCCGAAGTAAATAGTCGCCGTTGCGACAGCAGCCTGTTTGTCGTCAGTCGCTTGCAAGACGCCTATGTGGTCTTCTAAGAAAACTATAGATATTTGAGCATGAAATAACTCCGAGAATGAGCGATTTCGCCCTTGTTGCACCACTAAACAGCAGTTGTGAAGAACTTCATGATAGCTACTTAGACGGCAGACGGCATGAATTTTTCGATTTTTGACACCGTGCTTTTTCTGCGTCTCTGTGTCCCAACAGTAGTACTACTGCTACTGCTAGATGGCGTTTCGGGAATTAACTTACGATATTGAATAATACGGTAGATTTATATGACACACATAATGTTTAGGAAGAAGGAAAAAAAACCTGAGACTGGGAAGAATAAAATAACGCACAATATGACAACACGTGTTACTCATTATTTCCTATTTCTAGGTTCAGGGTTTTGGATTAAGACATTATGTGTAATCGTTTAAAGGTGTAGACTTTGTTCGTTTTTTGATCCAAAGTGTTGATAAACAATTCTTTCTGCTCGAAACGTCGAAAATAAAGCCTCTGCTGCTGCTCACAATTTTTTCTACGTTCGTTTTTCGACACCGTCGCCTAAAGTCTGCAAGCGCTTATACGAACGTGTCATTAGTTTCTTCGTTCCCGTAAAGGAAAAATCCGCTGCAGTTTTGAGCACCTTTTTCAGGACCTCATTTTCTACGAGAAATTGCTGGAAAAATCCCCACCGTACAACCCCGACTTTTTTCCCATGCACTGCGGCTAGCATTTGTTCGGTCAAGTGAAAAACGAGTTTCGTGCACAAAGACTACATGCAAATTGATGAGGCAGTGAAAACCTACTGCAGTCCAAAACGTGTTCCTCAAAATTGAAGGGGACTTTTTCTTGTGCGGGTATAGAGAAATTAATCGCACGTTCCGATAATTGTTTACAGTCCTTCGGCGCCTGAGCAAAGGTTTTAGCTTTAGACGAACATATTGTCGTGAATATGCGTAGTTTCGGGTTTTATTCGAAAGTGTAACTTCCTTTCCTGTATACCCGCTTACTGCTACTGCTATTAGTAGTAGTTGTGGTGCTGGAAGCGAGAAGCAACGTTCAGTTATCAAGTTAAAAAATATAGTTGGAAGGAAAATTGCGCGTTTGCTTACAGCTTTACGTTACTCACACGGTGTCGCTATTTCAAATCAGTTCAGTGTAAATCATTCGCAGCTATAGTCCTATATTTGTGTACACTAAAAGCCCGAACACTCAGCTGCCGTTCAACAACGTTGCGGGAACTTACGTGGAGATACGACTGCTGGTTATCATGACAACTAAGCATTGCGTCGCTTGGTTGCCTTGGTAGCACGCAGTCGTATCACAACATAAACAACCGCGATGTAGTAAAACGCAGTCAAACATCTGTTTGAATGGAGCTTGGGGCTCAATCCCGGTGACCGCCCACCTCACTAAGCAAAGGCGAATAAAAATAAAAAAAAAAACCTAGATTAATTTTTTTCTCCCTTCCCAGCCAGAGCCACATTTTTTTTTTTTTTTTTAATGGAAAAAGGGGCATATATTACTTTATTTTTAGGAAGTGCCTCGTTCTCTGTGAAGTGTCAATCATCCGTTATGTGATATCCGTTTGTGACGTTGTATCTTCCCGTAACGCTACACCTCGTTGCGCCCCCCCCCCCCCCCCCCTTTCCCAGCCTGTCCCATAAATGATAAATCCACTCCGTGCATTCTTTTCGCCAGCGTTCAGATTCGACGCGACTCTTATGGCTGCCAACTCGCGATCAGGGAGTTTGAAGGACGCGATAGTCTTCTAATTGTGGCCTTGCACACGTCACGAGCCTCGTACACCTCTCCACTTGCGTGTTGTCACAGCGTTCGTCTGCTCGTTCCGCGCCACTGATTCGAGTGACCACAGCGTCGGACGAAGTGACAGCCCTGTTTAACAATAGACGGACCTCACCGCCGCCGTGGAAAATTGCGGGTGTTCAGTTGCGAGCACAAAGCCCGTCATCCGCTTTCGTTTTCTTTTTTTTTCAGTATTAATTGTGACGTCTCCCGCCTTTGAAAACCAGTTGCGCGCATTTTTATTCCGTTCTCGACGCATAGGTATACAGTCAGAGGCACTATGAGGCATACAGGGCCATACTATACAACGGCGCAGGCGGCCAAAAGTTCCGATGCTTCAGATCATACTTCCTCTGTCTGCACTTGTAGTTTATAAAGACATCTTTCGTTCCTCGTTTCTTTTTTTTTTTTTTTTTCCAGATATTCACTTTTACAGTACGATCTATAGTCACTGATATCAGGAGAACGGCAGGGCGTCTCTTTAGAGCGTCCGGCGTCCAGCACACGCTTGTTGCCTTCCGCCGTGTTTCGACTATGCGTCTACACTCGAGGATCACGAGACACCGAAGAGTTATCGAATGCACGATACCCGTTGACTCCGTGGGGCTCCTCCGAGCTGGAGCCAGAGGGAGCGCATATATATATATATATATATATATATATATATATATATAAATCAGAGATCCGTACTTGCGGAGTTGCTATGCTAGGAGTTTATTGTATGTATTACGACAGTTTCGCCGAGAGGCTCGGCTTCTTCAGGAGATGGCATACATGTGTGCCATCTCCTGACGAAGCCGAGCCTCTCGGCGAAACTGTCGTAATACATACAATAAACTCCTAGCATAGCAACTCCGCAAGTACGGATCTCTGACTTATTACATTTTCCCGGTCGATTGTTCTCAAACTACTGTGCTTCACCTATATATATATATATATATATATATATATATATATATATATATATATATATATATATATATATATATATATATATATATATATATATATATATATATATATATATATATACCTCGAGGCAGCGCGAATCACTGTCAAATCTCGCGGCCGATAGATCGACACGACGAGTGTTGTGTATATGGCGAGGGTTCGTGTCTGCGTCTACTAATCTCCGTCCGCATCACTCGTTCGCGCTTCCGGCACTGTGGGTCGCGGGCTGCCTCGCTAAAGGGGAAACACTTGCTTCCGAAACGATGCCATGGGCAGAGATAATGCTCGTCTGGGTGTCGCAAGGCCCGTTTACCTTCGCCGAAGGTCGACCCCCAGCAGAAGGCCAGTTCGCCCATTAGCATTGCGAACGCAGTAAACTGCGGTTATCGTCCACCCTAATGTCCGGGTGACAATGAGCCCGCGGTCGCGCCGCTAATACACGTCCTACAATAGACTATCTGCAGACAGTGTCTGGGTCGTTGTTTGGGTGACGTGCCTGTCAGATTGATCGCGCAAAGACTGCCTGCGGCATGGCATGTTCAGCCATGCGTACAAGTGTAGGATGAAATCGTGCTTCCAACATGCGTGAGGACTGCCAGCAGATAATTATGCCGTCGTGTCCGCACGGAGCAGATTGTCTTTTGTGTGGTGTATGAGCAGTGTGTGTGTGCGGCTTTGGTTCGTCCGTCAGTGTGCGTCCACTTTTCCCCAGTTTGCGAACCATGTTCGATGTAATAATTGATTTATTCGTTCGTTTCTGGATTAATTCGTTCGTCCAAGAAAGAACGCGTTTGTCGAAAAAACGAAATCGTTTTAAAATGAGGGTCATAGCGCAGTCTAGCTGGTGAACGGTCAAACCCCGAGACAAGCAAAAAAAAAAAAAAAAAAATAAAAATAAAGTACAGCACAACGATGTCTCAGATTAGTTTGAGACGTCGGACTGTGTTTCCTTTTTTTTTTTTTTCTTCTTCTTCTTCTTTTTCTCCCCCTTGTCTCGAAGTTTCATAAGTATATAGTTTGTAGAATAAAGCAATTCGTTTGTCGAATTAATAAATCGCTTTTGTCGAGTAAAGAACTCATATTTCTTTTTCACTTTGGGGCAGAGGTTTTCTTTTTTTTTATTTATTTTCATACTCTCAAGTCCCGGAGACATTGTACAGAGGAGTGGTTGTGAGACGTGAAATCGTTTTCTCGTATCTTGAAATAGGTGGCTTCAGAGATGGTCGCGATGGAGGCAGGGAGGATGTAGATGTTTGTACGACCTGGCTGGCGTTCCAACCTTAAACTGATGATCGGGGCGAGATGGCACGTACGGTGCGCGAAGAAACAATTGATCCTTGAGTATTGGGGTAAAGTGATACATTTTATGGAAGAGGCATATACGAAGATATTTGTCACGTAAGCCGAGGTCGGGCGAGTCCAGGGTTGATTCCTTTGATGAAACGCTAGAAGGACGAAAATGGTTGGATAGGATGAAGCGAGCGGCGCGGTTTCGAATGAATTCAATAATGTTTGTTAATGTCACATTCCCAGGATTCCAAATGCGTGCGTATATTTTTGGAATATGTCTGCCGAAGGGTCAGGAGTACCAACCAGATCTTGAACCCCGTCACAGCCTTGAGCGTCTAGATTTTCGGTGGGTCAGTGGCGGTGAAAGTACTTAAATGTAACGAAAGAGAGAGAGAGAGAGAGAGAGAGAGAGAGAGAGAGAGAAAAGAACGACTCTCGGAACAATGAAATAAAACAATTTATATTCTTTATTGCGTGCATAAAATAGGAAAAGGGAAGGGAGTGCTAATTTTTTAGTTCAATAAATTTCTAGGCGTGGGTTTGCGATTTTAGTGATTGATCGTATTTGTAAAATGTACTGCGAATCTCCCCTTTTTATGGGGGAGTTCACCAAAAAAAGCAAAAAAAAAACACGATGTATTTAAAACTTTGCGAATAGAACGTTCCACAGTCTTAACGGAGGACATGTAGAGAGCTAACCCCTACGCACGAAAATTCCTGAAGTTAGCTAGGTGACGTGAATGTTTGAGCTATTGACTTTCTGAGGGGCAACACTCCGAATTTTGTCGTTTCAACTCCGAGTGCACAGCAAACTGGATATACCGAAGACTGGAAGCTATTTTTGTTGCGTATCTTGTCGTACACTTGTATCCTAATACATTATTACCGGTTTTAGTAGCCAGTTCGAAATTTAGGCTACAGAAAGGATGTACTTAATCTTATGCCGCCGTTGGTCCGTTAGCTTTCCTATTTTTTTTAACAAAAAAATAAATAAAAAATAATGTTGTTTTTTTGTTAGATATTTGAAGTTTTCCAAACATTTTTGATCTCTAGGCTGTCCACCTGCCTAACCCGACTCGACCAGAAAATAACCTTCGTAAATAGAACCAAGGTTTGATGACAGGTAGTGACGGAATTTCCAGATTGTGTATAGAGCATGGACCTTCCACCTGATCCGCTGAGCGACTTTTAACAGCCTTTCCTTTCTCCGCCACTCACTTTCACAAACGCGACACCAATCCAAAGGAATTATTTATCAAAAATCGTGACTTTGTATTATGTCTTCTGGCTAAACCCGTTTCGTAAGGACGTAAAAGAACACCCTTAATATAGCTAATTTAGTTTCTTTTTTCATCGCTTTCCACTTTTTTCGTACCCCAATCTGTCGCGCAAATTAACGTCACTCCGTTTCGCTCTTCCTTTTTTTTTCGTTTTTTTATTTTGTTGTTAAAAGTGGAGTACGGCTGGGGTGGAAACGTGGAGTGGAGCCTTTCCACCTTGGCATCCTGTAGCCCGTGAAGCTTTCGCTTTCCCCGCTTTGCGAAATCGCACATCGTGATTTCATACACAACGCTGTGGCTTCAGATACTTGAGCGGAGGGATTGTTCTATTCGCGGCGAGAAGTCGGGGTATCGCCGCCTTGTGGAATTTTTTTCACAACCCAGAGTGAGGATACTTCAACTTCCTCTGTTGGTGCAAGCACATTGCAATTCTAAGCTCATATGCATCACTCTGAAAATTAAAACATAACATCGTGGGCACCACATGCACTATCCCTATAGTGAGAAAAACAGAAGCGCCCCTGGCGAGCTTCTCGCCGTGAAATATACCCATGCGCCCGTGCTTTGTGATCAATGAATTAAAATCCACTTGGGTACACGTAGCAAAGAAAGGATATAGCGCACAAGTCAAGGAACTGTAAGGAGTAGATACACTGGTGTCCCATGCTTGCGAGCACGTGCACCTTGCGAGTGAACATAGCTTTGGCGAGGTTGTAAGTGGACGCACATAGCCAGCACGAGCAGAGACATGGCCGCGGCCAGTCCCCCTGCTTGCAATCGCTTTATTTACGCCTTCAAAAATGACGCCTTCTAACGGTCGTTCTGGAAATACTGGAAAGTGGCGTGCGCAAAGGCGAGTCTATCAATTGTATACACTCTTGGAAGTGAGTATTACATCAGTCAGAGACATACCAGCTTGTTGGTTTTATTTTTTTTTTTTTTTTGCGCACGCCACTTTGCAGTATTTTTAAAACAACCGTAAGAAAACGTTTATTTTTGTTGTTGTTTTTTAGGGGTCTACATTTGTTGTCACATCAAGTAAAATGAAAGTTTTGCGCATTCTTCATGCCGCTGCACGGAGTAGTTCTTACAAGATGGGGTTATCGGAGGAAGAAACAATGCCGCTGGGTTTTGAGACTTAAGACGCGTTCGTCTTGACAAAATAACATAAAGATATAGCTAAAGATGCACATCGACGCATTAAGGGGGAAATTAGTAATGTTCCGCGAGGAGCCGCTCGTTGCACCGTTTGTAGAAGACGCGGGTGGCTCAGGGCCGTAATGCTCTGCGTTAACCGGCAGTGGAGCTCGCCCGTGGTGATATAAAACTCTTTATTATTATGCGTCGAGAAACCGAGGGAGATGAGAAGGCGAGAGCTAGCACCTTTGTCTCCACTGGAGCCGTCGAATGCGTTAGAACCTGAGAGCCAAACGTCGGAAGCCGCCAGCGTTCCGCGTTCTTATGTTGTAAAATAAAAAGAAGATGACTTGGGGATGCCCGAGCCGGGAAGAGAGGAGCGACAAACGACTTCGAGGACGAGCCGGGACCGACGCACCATCCCCTTGCCAGGAAACCGCGAAGAGGGACGGGGAGCCGCGGGGGAGCGCGCGGCGCGCCCCACCGTGGGGTCATAAATGACGAGCCCCCCTCTTGGACGACCTCTCTCTTCTTGTTCGAACGACGGTCGAAGGCGGACGTACCTTCGCTAACTTTACTTAAATAAGTTTTCACTAGAAATAAACCATGTTCTGTTACACTAATAAAACAACAAGTCCTTTCCCTAATCCCACACTGTTAAAAAGTTGGTGCCGAAACCCGGGAACGAAGGAAATTAGGACATGACTTCAACGCAGAACATCCAACTCATCTCTGTTACGTCACGGCGGGGTGGTTGGCGTGTCGGGCGCACTTCCGGTCTGGGGCTGTGGGCGGATGTCCCCATGTGAGACGTGTATTCCTGCGTTGTTTTGAAAAGAACCAGACAAAAACCTGCCTTCTCGTCAAAAGCCGCGACTGGGACTGTACCAAAAGAGTCGAGAAAGGTTTGAAGGTCAGTTTTGATGTGCTCGTTTCGTCCGAGAACGTGGATATGTGCTGTGAAAAGGGAAAACCAGACGCCGTCGGACCACGATTGCTTGGGCGGCAAGCACTTTGGGTTGAATTCACGAATACTTGTGGTCATCAGATTTATTTGCTTTGTTGAAACATGAATGCCGGAAAACCGTCAAGTTGTACGAACCACCTGCGGACTACGTTCAGTGCGTCTTCAAGTTCAAACGGCCGCCTGATCGTTCGAACTGTCGATTGCTCTTTCGAACGTTTCTGCTTGCCGTCTGCTCTCTTAGACGACGCCGGCCGGTAGACCAAATGTTGGCCCGGTACTTGCGATAAGAAGTTAGTGCAGGCATCAAAAGACTAAAGTTTGAAGGTTGGTAAACAGGCTCGATGTAAACAGTAGAAACAAGGAGATGTTGATCATTGTTACCAGTGGCCATCACCGACTCGTTGTGCCTGATTCACTCGGTCCGATTCTGCTTGCGAGTTTCACTATCGACGTCGACCATCTCAGCTAGGTTCACACTTTTGCAGCCCGAGCGACGTCGCGACTGAAAATTGCCAGCGAAATCTCATCATGCGAATCAGGCTTTAGCGCCCATTCTGCGGCGTCCTCGTGGAATGAATCGCCGCATGTCACATTATTCACGCGAAGGTTTGTGGTGTAACGAACCTCGGTAATTTCGCTGAGGCCGCTCAAGTTGTCAGACATTGCAAGGAAGACGTAGAATCAACAATTCCAACGGGAAAAAGAGCACGGGGACTCACACCGACGCCGACAACTTCGCATTTCAACGGTTTGTTTATGGGCGACGGCGAGCTTCTTGGCCACACCCCATCGCGCATGCGCGGCGCCGGTGGTGTCCGCTAGGGGCGCTCCGGTTTGTTTGTAAACATGAGTTGGTGTAGATGCATGTCTCGATGAAAATATTGCAGCCTACCACCACCACACCCTTAAATTATCCAGACTTGTACGTAGTTCAACTACTCTACTCAAGTTACTGTAGTAATTCTCTGAGTAGTTTACTAACTTTCAATTACATTTTTATTTCGGTAATTAGTAGTTTACTGTAATTACTTTTTCTGAGTATTTCTACTCAAATTACAAATTACTTTTGAATTGTGGTGGTTGTTTTGCCCATCAACAAACATTGCTGCACAAAAGAGATAAGAAGTTGGAATTAAGATCAGCTGATATTTGCAAAGCGGGGGAAGCAGGTGGCGTAGAAAGGGGGGGGGGGGGAGAGAAACTAGGTTGGAGAGTCCGAAATCCTCCAAAATTTTACCCAGCCCCCTTCCCCCCTACGAAGCGCGGGGAGCGAACAGGCACGACTCAAGAGAGGCCGAGTAACTGCGGGACAGGGTTGGGCAGTATCGCGATACAAATGTATCGCGATAGTATTTCAGAAATACATTTTGTATCTGTATTTCTGTATCGCGATACATTTTTTTCACCAGTATCTGTATTCCTGTATCGAAATACATTTGAACGTTTCTTTGTATCGCGATACACTCAGGATGAAATGTATTCGTTACATTTTTCGAGAAATACTCCTCCCCCCCCCCCCCCCCCCCCCGAAAAAAAACAAAACAATTCCGAACGCATTTTGTTTTAAAACGTTTGACGGCACTAGGGTTAAAGGGGCTATGCAACAATTTTTTTACTTTGCGCAAATACCGCTTAGAACGGATCCCTGACGTTAATGACCTATGAAACACGCCTTCGTTTTTCACCCGACGCATTAGAAGTCCCAGAAAAAAATTAAAAAAACAACGAGCAGCGTTCACGCCCTCAACTCGCAGCCAGAACAAGCGGCCACGTGATCTGGAGCCGATTATATGCCGCCAATGTTGATCATAGCCACGCGCTGGGGTTGGCAAAGCACAGGACACGCGCTGAGTTCCAGACATTGTTATGGCTCGGCTATTGTCGTCGTTGCAGCGATTGGACACGGGCCACTACTCGAATGCTTCTCGAGCTATCAATTATCACGAGCCTAAATCGAGTGCCCACGCAATGCTCGGGTCCAATCTATGAACCGCATTCAAATATCGTCATACGGGTGTACTGCGATCCCCGCGTTACGTCATCGAATTTTGCAAGGGAGAGATTGAATGAAAATGATCGCTTTTGTCCTTGAAATTACACCGTAACAAAGGAGTTTCTTGGCCAGTGGCATTGCATGCGAGTATCCTTGAGTCCCACTAGTGCCAGTAAGCTCGTGTAAAGGTAAAAACATTCCAATTGAATATCGTTGCACAGCTCCTTTAAGATGCTGGGGCATTGTTACTATGCTCAACAAATTTCCTTCCGATTCTTCAAAATATTTTTCTATGCGTCCTCTTCTCTCTTTTGAGAAGTGTTGCGTAGTCGGGAACTCGAATCAGGTGGCGTGCCAGGAGTGGAGTCAGAGCATCTTCTGCCGCAGGTCCTTAGGCAGGGATTTCTTGAGTCATAGTTTGCTGGCATCCAATGCCCGCTGCTAATCGTCTATCTTGCCTTAGCGGACACAGCCGGCAAAGCTGAGTAACAGTCCGTTGCAGCACGAACCTGGCGGTGGTTGACTTAAAATAGTAGGATGACTCACGCTGTGAAGTTCAACACTTATTCGAATGCGTCAGTGGCTGCGCCCGTAATACTGCACGGCTTAAGGGTACGTCATCAGCCGACGTAAACATGACCCGCTGCTCTGGTGATCCGACACCCAGGAAGGAGGTCAGACGTGGCCTCGCTGTGCCGACTCAGACTTCGTACACCTGCGACTCGTCTCGAACTCACTGTTTCTCGGAGAGCTCGCACCTGTGCCGGCAATATCAGGTCGCAATTCACGAGGTCTCTGTTTGGATGATGCGAAACTTGAGGACCGCAATCCATGCGCCGGTGGCGGAGGGTCGGCAGGAGGAACCTTCACAGCAGAGATGCCACCATATCGTTTTTTTTCAACCGTAATAGAAGATAAGACATGTGTTCCAGGATGCTTCAGGTGGTCCACTATTCTCAAAAATTCCAAATGACACTGCCTGCACGATCTTCAACCAGGTAACTCACAACGAAAGTATGTATTGTCCTTTCATACAGCAGCGTGGTAAAGTTTAATGTTCAAGGCCACAACTACAGATGAAAAATACCAGTTCATTCCACCGTGACCTCATGTGATCAATGTTGACAAGGGCGTTCTTATTGAACAGGGGCGTGGTGACGTATTCATGGGATTTAGGGTGACGTATAATTTATTTAGAGGTCGAAGTATTTTCGAATCCCTCGTAAGAAAGACAAGATGTCAGGGAAGGGACCGCGGTCAGTCCTTGATGAAACGTTTTCTTGAGTCCATTGAAGACTTCTCGTCGTCCGAAACAACTATTTTCAAGGCAAACCACGGGAAGTAATTTCGGGATCAAAAACTTCCACTTCAAACTTCATCTCAGTTTTCGTCTCAAACAAATTTGAAAATGTATTGCAGTATCAGTATTTCTGTATTTGTATTTCTGCCCTCCCTGGAATGTATTCCTGTATCTGTATTTCCAAATACTTTTTGCCTCTATTTAAAATGTATTTCCGATACGTATCGCGATACATTTTTACAGATGTATTTTAGTATCAGTATTTTAGCTTCTATTTTAATGTATTCCAGTATTTGTATTTCCAAATACTTATTGTTATTTATACTACGCTACTTCGAGTATAATGCCCCCTGTGTACTTACTACTTACATGAAGTCATAACCTCTATTTACTTATTACTTTGCTCAGCACGTTTTAGAATGTAACTTTTAACGCAACACTGTAACAAAGCAAGCACTGTCTAAAAATCAAGCTCAGCAGTGCTAAAGCTCAAACTAAACGACACATTTTCAGTACATCATTGAACAAACAAAGAATGGAAGTACAGCAAACAATTAGGCGACGCAGAATCAGAACCAGCTATTATATCATTTCTTTGAAAAGAACAATCCATCCGGAGTTTGCTAGGCCCAATTTCGATAACGGATCAAAACCTATGTACTCTCTTTTTTTACCATAGAAAACATAAAAGTAACTTCAAAGTACTGTGAATAATTCCTACTTTTTTACGGTAATTAGTAATTGTTCCCTCTATAGCTTGTCTATTTGAGTAAGTTTACTCTAGCTCAATTACTTTATGACGTCAATAAACTCAAGTACTTAACTTAATTACTTTTTTTGAGGTACTTGGCGTCTGAAATTATCGCGTAAAATGCGTCAAGCTTTCCTTCTCCATGCTCTTCATGCAGGGGATTTGTAGTTACACAAGGTGCTGCTTGTCTGCCTGTACAAGATTTTGCCTACTATAAACTATATTTGGATCAGGCGGAGCCAAGCAAAAGCTGAAAATACGGAACCGAAAGGTGCGTTGATTGACACCGAGACTAATTTAGCGCCCCTGCCAACTGCCAGGTGTCCTCCGTGACTATATGGGCCAATAGGGCCTGTGGGAGCGTCCTCTCTTTACGTTTACTATATTACTCTGTGCTCTCACTAACAATAAAACGCAAACAATGCTTTTGTTGTTTTTTTTTTTTTTTATGGCGACGAAAGTGTAGCGGTACAACGTAATATACATATATATATATATATATATATATATATATATATATATATATATATATATATATATATTTTTTTTTTTTTTTTTGTGTATTTCTGTTAGCATTTTTTTTTCTTCCTTTTGAAGTAGAGAAGCGTGAAACTTGTTTTGTTGTTCTCGGGTTGTTGCAGCAAGCGAATCAGGTACGGGTTTATGGGACATTTCTCCTCGTAATGCAGCGAATGCGGCCTCCTGCTGGCGGCGGTAATAAAGATAGGCGGTGGACGGACGCGTCTCCTGCGCAAGATCCCAGGCGGCCTCGCCGCTTCATTCCCACTGCAGTGCCTTGCCGACTGCAAAGGGACGCGCCGGCGAAGGGAGACACTCGTCCGCTTTTTCCTTGCGAAATTCTGCTTCCCCGTTCTGAGGCTAAAAGCGCCCTCAAATGACGATTCCCGCTGCGATTCACGCACGTGATAACGGTTCTGGAAGAGCTTCCAAGCAATACCGGTTGGTATTCAGATTTTTCAGCTGTTCATTTCGACCAAGGCCATTCGGATGTCTTGCTGAAAGTAGTATCTACAGTGCAATCTACTTATAACGATACCAGATATAACGATGTACTGCTTATAACGACTAGTTTCTAGAGCTTCTAGACTAGAAATGATCAGGTTCAAGCCCAGATACAAAAATAATCGGTTAAAACGATTGAATTTTTGAAGTTTTCTCAATATCGCTATAAGTGAATTGCCCACTGTACTGCCTTTCTGCACATATTACCTTAGAGTTTTTTTTTTTTGTTTGTTTTCCTGGGGGGGGGGGGGGGGGTCGAAATTGGTTTTTGGTGTTCAAAATTAAAAACCAAAGAGACCGGGGTACGCTGGTTCCCCATTAAAGTAAACAGATACGGGCACATGTTATGCACATATTCACACGTACGTACACCTTTAGTCACACTTGGTTATAACATGCGGGCTGTGGTCTTTCCAAGGTCCCAATGCCCGCATAGCACGTGGACTCCGAAGACCGCGCAGTCTGGAAGATTAAGTCCTGCCGCACGCCGCATGCTTCGTGCTTTCAAGTACTTTTGCTATGTGGGCGCTGAGAGGACGGAGAGACCAGGACCCGCATGTTTTAGCTAAGTGGGATTAGTTGTGTACAGACACACGCGCGTACACACGGATTAATTTGGATGTCTCATTCCAACATCTTGCTGGAAGTATCGCGTTCTTCTAACATCTTTTTTATTGTTTGTGTATACGCTATTAAGTCAGTTTTTTTTTTTTTTCTGAATGGGAGAGCGAGAGAGATAAGCCGCTTCTCTATTAAACCTGCACATGGTACGAGCAGGTTTGTTTTTATTACACCCACACAAGGTACGCATACACAGACACGCACGTAGTACATATACAAACGCGCACATGCGCGTGCACATACGTATACACTGATGCGCACCATGCGTGGATATTTAACGGGCAACAGAGTCTAAATGGTTCTGATGGATGCAAGAAGCATATTCCTCCTTATTGTCTTAGACACACATTCACGCATTGTCCTTGCTCCCGATCATGAAGGATTGGAGACTGGACCTGACTCGGTTTTCCTGATCTGCGTGCCTCAGGACAGAAAAAACGCGTGCCAGTGCCAACTCGCTACCTCTACTCGTTTTGCTATAATTCTGTCTCGTTCCGCAATACCCAGGAGCGATTGTTTGATATAAATATATATACATATGCGGCTTCGCGGCGCTTTTGCTTTGGAACATTGCGCAGGGCCTTGCGATGGATGAGCTGAATGCAGTGTAGTGGCACAGCAGTTTCGACTCTTTTATTCTGTCGTAACTGCTCAGAACACCGCGCGAATAACCGCTTTAAGCAGTCACAGCCGTAACTCTTCCCTACTAATACGATACAGGGTTACGGTGGTGAACGCCTCGGACATTTACATTCGAACCACGGGGTGTGGGGTGGTTGATCGGGATGGTTGATCGTGACGCCCAGAGAAGCTCAAATTACAGAGTCTATTTGAGGCTGGGTCAGTGTCCAGTAAAGGCGTGGCCTTGGTAACCTTGGCAGACGCAACAGCCAGCCCTTGAGAAAGGACGTTCGTGCTTGTAAACGCCCTAGTGTATAGTGTACGGCGACCTAGCCGTTGCGAGTCCCTCCACGCTTGACGGTGTTCCCGAGAATTGCTCCCAAGAGGTGTACGTGTACGTGTTTGCGTCTTGGAAGCAAACAACGGGCCACGCTAAAAAGGCGTCTTTTATTTTTGATGCGTGTTTT
The DNA here is from genome assembly GCA_013358835.2 of Ixodes persulcatus. Classification (NCBI taxonomy): domain Eukaryota; kingdom Metazoa; phylum Arthropoda; class Arachnida; order Ixodida; family Ixodidae; genus Ixodes; species Ixodes persulcatus. Next base: position 226,950 of record JABSTQ010009496.1, on the reverse strand, counting down.
GAGTTTTTGCTGGCTACGTTTGCGGTTTCTTTGCCGAATGCGCGTGCTTTCGTAAGTGAAAGTTTCGGAAAAGACATACGCAAATTTTCAGCCTAACGTGCATGTAAATGCGTCTATTAGTTGGTCGTTTTTTTTTTTTTTTTTTTTTGTTGGTCACAGCTTTTCTAGAAGCGCCTCTAAGTGAGCATTAAAGCAGAGGTCACACTGCTCATACATGATACAACACTCTGCAGACACTGTATCAGGCATTTTTCTCCGCTATATGATGTTCTTGTCACATTGTTGCCTACAATCACTCTCTGCAGAGAGTGCTTATGAGGCGCGTCCGAAGATAACTCTGCTATCCTGTCTGCGGAGAACAGCCTGACTTTCGTATGACGTGAGAGCGGTGCCACAGTAGGGAAGCTGAAGCGGTTTCGTATTTGAGGAAACGCACTTAAATCGTCTTCATTTAACCTCCAAAATCTCAAATATCGATTTTTTTTTCTTTCATTTGGTAGCTGGGAGTCGCAGAAAATGATTTTCAGAGTACCGCTGAACGCAGTACTCTGAAACATGACGTCACAAAAGGAGTTTTCGGAATCTCCGCTCTCGCGCATCTTCAGCGCCGATCGAAGCTACGCACGCGACCTCTCGCTATACTTTAAAAAAAAAAAGGCAGAAAATGACGTCACGACTGGTGCCAGTGCGGGGGTTATACACCTGGCAAGCTCGCGATTGCACCCGCGGCCCTCGAGGGACACGCGCTTGGCGGCCGAAAGCTCCTCTTATGACGTCACGACTGGTCGAAGGTTTCTCGCGTCTTTCTCGCGTTTCGTTACATCTTCGGAGAAAACGAATGTGATATTCCGATTGACGGGATAAAACTACGCTAGAATAAACCTCTATCTCATTTTTTTTTTTTTTTAAGTGTTTCAGCTTCTTTTTAATGGCTCTGGTTGAGCTCATCGACCTCACTAGTTTCTCTTGCTGAAGCCTTAATGAGTCTTTCGAGAAAGGCTTTTTTTAAAAAGTTCCACGTCCGTCGCTTACGTTTAGAAACCTGCATCTTGGCACGCATATGCGGCCCGCGCGAGGTTTCTTTTGCCGCTTCATTATCTCAACGGGAAATCCGAGTGGAAACAAGAGGAGCATTTAAAAGAGGGTTGCGAGAAACAGAAAAAAAAAATGTAGCGAGACAAATGAAGGGCGAAGCGAAAGCCGAAACGATATTCACATCCCCGGCTGCGCCTCGCCTTGACACAGTGCGCTCAAACACAGTGACCTACCTGCCGCCTCCCTTCTCTCTCAGCGTCCCTCCTCTCGCACATTTTGAGACGCATGTGCGTTTCGCGACGTCGCCAGTTTCACGCGACAACGGTGGAAACCGCCGCTTTCGCCTGCCTCATTTAATGATAATAGTGATTTTATTTGACACGATAATAACTGCTTTATTTGATTTAAAAAAAAAACACGTAGAAACGAGCTGACCCACAAAAGTCAAAACGCTTGATACGTTGATGCGATTAGAATACTATTGATACGAGAGTATGATCGATAACCATTTCGGCTGTCAGTCTAAGGCAGCAAAACGGGTTGTTGGAAATTTATATTTAATCTGAATTCTGCAGTGTAATATACACTATTTTTTTTGGCTTCTCTTCCTTGGTCATGAGGAGACTAATTACATTATCTTTACATTCAGACTCTTCATTACAACATTCCATCAATTTTAAATAAATGGCTTCTGAGTAATAGTCTCTTCTTTTTTTTTCTTTTCTTTTTTTTTCGAAAGGTGATTATTGTTTATATTTTATTTAGTTTCTCGAACGCTCTCTTGGGTTTGTTGAGTTTGTGTACTGTAGTATTGTATCACTTCTGAAAGATAGTTATACATTGTAACTGATTCTTATTCGTATCTTATGTAGTACCTGATAGTACTTAATATCTATTGTATTTTGTATTACTTTTTTATTGTTAGATTGTGTAACTCATGGAACCTTTAAATGTTTTTTTTTTTTTTTTTCCCTGTTGCTTATGTAACTGGCTCCCAGACCCCGACAAGCTGCTCGATCCCTACCACCTTTTTGTCTTGGATGTTCTCCAGGGTACACCCCAAAAATAAAGTTTTGGTTGGAAAACGCAGCTACGCCTTTGCCTGCTATTCGTACTTAAAACCAGTCTCCTTCTTAATTAAAAAAAAAGTTGAAAAAGAAACAATCAGCAATTTAGAGCTTAAAAAAATATATGCGTCTACTAAAATATGTTATAATCTATCTTCTTTTATCTCCCAGGCAGTAACTGTAGAAACGGGGCTGTTATTCTTCGTCGAGCACTTTTCTCACTTTCGGGTTTTGTACCCTTTTCGCGCGAGACGGATTTAGTCGCTCGCAAACGTCAAGAACCCACTCTTAGCTGAGAAGTGACAGAAGTCACTAGGGAGCGCTTAAGTGGGTTGAATACGGCCTACGCGAAAGCGCTTCACAAAAACAGCCTCAAGATACACGAAGACAAAGAGGCCACCTGAAACACGAGGCCTGCGCATGACATCATCGTTAGTGGTCCCCCGACTCGCCCCATGCGACAAACACGCTGAAGCTCGACGAGATAGACGCCGCGTGCTAGCGTCGCGCTGGCGTTGTGAGACACTGCGAGACGCGCTGGCGGAGGATGCTAACGCAAGCTATGCTGCACTGCGTGTGTCCACAAGTGATGACGCATGGGGAGGGGGAAGGGGGGAAGGCGGAGGCCTTACCTTCTAGGTGGTATATTGCCCCGACAGATAGACGAGTGAGGCGAGTTGGGTCGTGGAGGGGGGGACCTTTTCTACACCCCCCGAGTATTCTGGGGTTTTTTGGCACCCTTTCCCCGCTCTGTCGCCTTGCAGCACGTGACTTACCCCGTGAACCCGCGAGAACCTTCGGCGGCCACCTCCGTTGTTTCTTCTTTGGGCGTGAAGTCACTTTCGTGGCGGAAGCTCAAGAATTTCCGGGTCTTACCTCCGGTATGTGGAACGCGTTCACTAAGTTGATTTCCTGGAAACGTTTGTGTACAACCTGGGTCCTGCGCGTTCGATACGAGCATCTTTTCGACGGATGTGTGTTCCGGGTGGACGACCGAATCGTCGTTCGTCGCCTTTCTCATCAAGAATCAAACCAGTAGGAGGACGAGATCGGTGTTTTGTTGCCTTTATTCAGCTGTATAAAACTACGCATATTCAACTAAAACCTTTTTGGAAGCATCTGAGTGGTAGCTTGCGTTTCGCTAAGAAACACTTTTCAGCCCTTAAAGGGGCCCTGCAATCATATTTAAGCGTCTGCCTTTTTTGCGGTTTCCACGTCCCTCGGGGTTCGGGCAAGCCAGCGGGCACGGAGAGAGTAACTAAATAACAGTCCGTCATATTTTAACCGGACGACGCGGAAACCTCCTCCACCTACGGGGGCGACCCGCGGTGCCGAAAGCGCGCGATATGTGACGTCTTAGGTCCTGGCCTTACTATTGGTCAGAACCGCTAAAAGATCCTTTTTTTGTCGACATACAAAATATGAGTGGCGCGAACCGTTTCAGTTATTTATAAAAGTAGTTTTTGTTCACGTTTCTAGATCAGAAAATAAACAAATGCAGTTTATAAAGTACGGAAACAAGAAATGACCCGTTGACATACCCGCTACCAAGCGGTGGAAAAGGCGGCGCATACTAGAGAGGTGTAGCGGGATCAGGCGCCAACTAGCGGCGAGCGTAGAAAGGTCCCAGATGTACGCGGCGGCGCACCGGTTGTACGGACTGGAGGATCCGACCGGTTCCGAGCGTTCCCAATGCCTTCGGCGAGCAGCTTTGGCTTGCGGTTCGTCCTTTTGGCGGTATGGCAGCGCGAAGTGGCTCCCATTCGGCACTGATCTTTACCCGTGTTTGCTGTCGTTAGTGGCGAATGAAGTGTCATGCCGAATTAGTTTTTAATCGCGCAGCAAATGCAATGCGAGCCGCCCTGGCTGCCCGCTTCATACAGCCTATCCAGAACAGTGCGCCGCCGTCACCGCTCGCTGAGATCACTACCCCTCGTGACTCGTCTAGTTCACGGCCACTCAAGCAACCAAGGACGTTATGAAGGGGGTTATGTTTTGCTTGTTTTTGTAATTGTAATTCGCCTATAACGTCTAAAATAAAGCGAAATTCCAGAAAAGAAAAGTTTCATTAGGTTACTACGTTCAGTGCGTTCAAGTTCGGTGCAAATTAAAAACCAGTAAAAACTTCCTTGCAGGGCCCCTTTAAGGTTTTAGGTATCTTCATGCGACGTCTACTACCAGCCATTCTGATGCTTCAGAGATGTGAGGTGTTTCTTTCCGATGCAAACTGCGCCGACTTCGCGCGCGTCGTTTACACCGTGGCATTGAGATTTCTTCGGTATTTATTAAATATATTCGCTTCCATGATCTACTCGATTTTGGCTCTGGCTCAGCGAAAAGCTGACTTTAAATTGCAGCCCCTTTTTAGACCCATTACAGACCTATAGCTTGGGAACGAGGAATCACTTTTATACGTTGCTCACAAAGTAATGCCCAGCATTTTTGTTTTTCTCAGAAACTGTATTTTCGACGCAGATTAAATTCACGCCAAATATTACAGCACTTTCCCTTTTTACACACTATTTTTTTACATAATCTACACTCAGTTTTACAGATTTACACTAGTGTGAAACTAGGACATGCATGCCGTCTCTGTGCCAGATCGTTTTCTGCTCACATTACCATGCTCTCACTCCACGAATAACGCTACTGTTGTTTTCAAACCTTGTTCAGCGAAGTACGTTTTCGGCCCAAAGAGAAAAAAAAAAAAAAAAACAATTGAGGGTGCCAAAGCAGCACTGTAAGGGGAAAGGGGGAAACCAAGCAGTACATTTTAACAAAAGTTGGTGATTGCCTCGTGGATTTGGATAATTAATTGTATGACGACGTCACGACGGGCATTGTTGCCCTGGATGAAGAGCTCTCTCGAATCCTCTTATGACGCACACTCCGGTAACGTCGACATTTGGCATTGCACTTCCTTTGCAGACTGAATGATCTAGGACTCGCCGGCTTATGGCGTGCCAGTTCGCAGGAATAAATATATCGGAACGCTGCAATATGTCAGGGTTAATGGCGGTGAAACGACGCTCAGACTGCGGCCGATCATGTTGTTCCGTCTCTCCATTTTGTGAGTCTAACTCTTTTCACCCGGCATCCAACCGTTCTCCAATCTACTGCACAACTTGCGTGCACAGCACACAAACAATTTCCCCAAAGTTTTTTCTTCTTTAGCCAATAGGAACTTAATTACAGCTCGTTGCATGGGACACATAACGAACACACGCAATTTTGTCAGGCTATTACAACAGCGTCCTTAGTGCAACGACCGTCCAGTTACACAGATATATGCATGCAGGAAACATCGATGTTACAACCTATGAATTTTCGTTTTACAATCTATTTTTGGAGGAGAGTAAAAAATGTGGGGCATTGCTTTTTGAGCAGTACAACAACTCTGCTTAACTCCATTCACACCGTAACCTCCCCAACTCGAACATTCGCACGCCTGGGCTGGACGACTTAACGGTCTGCCTGTGCTGCGCCCGAGTCCTACCAGAGCGACAAACAGAAACAACCGACACCAACAAGCTTCAAAAACATGCAACATGAACGCCAATAAGGTATCTCTGGCAGGCTTGGAGTCTCTCGGCGCTTGTAAAGCAAGCACAAGCTATTGCAAGTCTTCCAAAGATACCTTCAAGTGTATTCCGTACTTGAAGGTTTGAGGCTTGTCGATACCGGTTGTCTCTGTTGGCCGCTCTAGTGAGACCGACTCTCATTAGAAATTCGCATTGTAGGACATGTGCTTCACCGATTCTCAGTTAACATGACCTACTTCCAAATGTGTCCACAGTAAAAGTTTGTAACTTGTTAATGCACGACGGAGTCGTCGATCGTCAGGTTCGGTTAGTACGACTGCTTGCGAGGCCTCTGAACATCGAATGATCGAATCAACCTTTCGAGGCACAAAAGACAGAGAGCTTGGGACGTTCGATCCGTCATTCAAAGATGCGTACGCCTGTTCACGCACGTCAAATCGCTGGCATCTCTGCACAGCCGGCGCTCGGAGGGGATCCTCGTCTGAAATCTTTCAAGGTGACAAACGGTGACAGCAACGGTATAGCGTAGAGTTCCGACGCTTGTGTTTGTGTGTGTCTGTTGTGTCGGGGATGGGAACGGTAAGCGCACGTCAGAAAGAACTTCCGGTCTGTACGTCGGGCGGACTTCCGGTGGAACAGGGACCGGCGACGGCGGACGGATGGGGTTGCGATATCATGGACCGGCCGTCGGCACCCCGTGTCCGACCGCCCTTTTTTCGATGCCTTTGTGTGCACAAACCTCTTTGAGCATCGAGACGTGGGGCTCATATTTTTTGACGTAGGTATCGGGGCTTTTTGATGGGGCTTGGTTCAACATTGGCGTTTCAGAACGACCCAGTGAGCAGCATTCTCTTCTCTGCGATTTTTCTTTTTTATCCCCGGAAGTAAACTTTAAAGGATAAGCGCCTACAATGGGTTTAGATGGGAATCCCTCGGGGGAGTCCTTGGGTTCTTTCATGTTTGGTTTCTTCGCATCTGTGAGCACTGTAGGTTGGTCCTGTTTCATTTTTTCCCCCATTCCTGGGACCTTTCTTAAATGCTGTGCCTCCACGTGGTTGTTGCCTTCCGTCATGCTTCGGCTGCGCGTGCTCATAAGTCGCCAAAGTATTGTCCAAGATAGAAAGCTCGTGGCAGAGACGTGGCGTGTACTGCAGATCTTTAGTTGCAACAGGGCGAGTACTTTTTTCCTATAATTGTATGAGGTAACTATAACGGAACAGCGTGATCTAAAATTCTACTCTACGCATTAAGAATTCTGAGATTACAGGGGCTCAGTTACTTTCGTAAGTACTTTTTTTCTTTAGTAATTGTTTTTCTATAATTATTATAAGAAACTTTATCATTTATAAGTTTTTTTGTGGCACCGAATAACTTGTAAGTTACGTGTAGGACTGTGTAGCTTATAAGTTATAACTTATGCGAAGCACCGTATAATTTATGAGTTATGTGCAGCACTGTAAAAGGCACGGGGGTGGCCGCGCCCCTTTCAACACCCCGTTTTAATGCACGCCACCTCGTGCAAACAAAGCATTCTGCTGAACCGCTGCGCCACAGCTTCCTAGGCCGCCGCAATGTTTGCTGATGATGATGATGCATCTGGAAACCCTCGCCCCCCCCCCCCCCCCCCCCCCCCTTTCCCCCAATCAGCTAAAAATGTTCTGCCACTCTCTCGAACTTTTGAAACTTGCCCAGCGTGATTCTCCGCCGGTTTTACGGTTTTACGTTCTAAGTTTTCCGGCTTCTGTTGAAAGTTTCCACTTTATTTTCCTCGCGCATCCCTGCTTACCCTTTTTGTGTGTGGTGTGTGTGTTATCTTCTGCTGTGAGAAATAAGGTGCGTGCAATTTGAGCGTTTCTGCTCGACGCTCACAGGAAACGAAGAAAGAGAAGAGCGTCGAACGGCCCTCGACTGGATTTTGCGAACAATGACGTACTGTTCTTCCCACTCCTAGAGATAATCCGCGTAGAGTAATTTTCAGTTATCGCCGAAAATAGCTGTTCGGGTTGGGGTGGGGAAGGAACAATTTTGTACACGTTGCTCGAACAAAAAAAAAAAAAAAAAGAATCGATTACAAGTACAATAGCTCTCGCTTAAAATGTATTCAGTTACATTCCTTGATTACTGCAGTCGAAAATTAAGTAAATGGACGTTGCTTGAGAAGCTAAGCGTTACTTTTCCGAGTACTTCACTTTTTCAAAACGAAAGTGTTTTTGCCTGTTTGAAGGCGAGTCTTTAATACTGTCCATTACTGGATTTGAAGCACCGAATTTTTAGTTACTTCTTCATCCACCGATTTTAGTAAACCGTGCCAGAAATTTGGTTCGAGGATTTCTTGGTAGGAAACTTGGATGGCTACTTCTTTTCCTCCCGTTTGAAACGTGAGGAAAAGAAAAAGGTAACGGTTAGAGGTAATTCTGGCACTTCCAAAAGCAATACTTGCTGTAATATGAGTACTGTTCGAGTCTGGCGAATGAACCAGTCGCGTCCGTCCCTTAGCCTTGCCGCTTTGAAAAAAAAAAAAGAAGCAAGTTCTTCCCCAAAACGTTCCCCAAAATGATGTCCTCTTGGATTCCGTCCAATCGTCGAGATGTGACTGTCGTTGACCCTGTTGTGCTGTTTATTTTAGATCTTTCTCGAGTAAGTTTTTTTTTTTTTTTTTTAATAACGCTAGGCCGTATGTTACATACAATATATTGTTCGGATGTGGACACTCGCTAAATTGTATGCCCGAGTCCCGTCGTGCAGGCTGGTAATCATGCGCGTGAAATATGCCTGCCTTTCGGCTATCTTCCGTAGTAAACTATTTTCGACAGCTAAGCGCTTTGACGATTGACACGGCTGAGCGGGCGGCGCCGTTAAAACTCGTCGTAAAATAAAACAAACATTCCAGTCGCATTCGCTCTGTCGCGCAAGTACCCAACCCCCCCCCCTCTCCCCCCCCCCCCCCCCCCCAAAAAAAAAAGACAAAAAAAGAAAGAAGAAAAATGTTTACTTGGTTAGGGTTAGCAGGGATGCCGTTAAGAGACTACTAGCCTCCAAGCAGTCTTGTAAACTTTACTCGAAAAAAAGGTAATTGATTACAATTACAGTTACTCTTGGTTAAAAAGTTTTAAATTAGATTACTTGATTACTTGACCGGAAAAAAAATAATTGGTCCTTACTTGAAAAAGTATAACCGTTAGTTTTCTGATTACTTCTGACTTTGAAAACGGGTTCTGTGTATAGTTTTTTGTTACATTAGAATCGCCTAACTCTAATGTTCTTTTCATCCTAATCCATCAATTTCGGTAAACCAGCCCTGTCGGAAACCTGGTTCGAGAATTCCTTGGTAGCTAACCCGGACAAACCACTGGCGCCATTGGAAGGGGAGGTTACAATAGTAACTGTTTCAAGTAATTTTAGTACTTCCAAAAAAAATTCAATGACTCCCGTGATAACTTCCTAATAAACGTAAACAAAAGATTACAAAATTACAAAAAAAAAAAAAACTTGGGGACGCTTAAGCTTCGCCTTTAAGAGTGGAACACAATAGTATTACCAGGCCCCGTTTGCACAGTCTTCTCATTAAACCTGCGCTTGTTCCAAGGCCGTGCAAGCGTGTGTGCGTGGTCTAGTCGATAGCGTCACGTGACGTCCCATGGCGTCACGTGTTCTCATTTGAATTTTCCCGCCACATTTGGCGGGAAACTTTTCCGCTAAATTTGGCGAGGAAAATTTTCGCTACATTTTCCCGCCATATGTAGCGGGTCGATAGGGTCATGACTTCTCAGCCGACGTTACTAGATTACCTCAGTTGTGGAATTCCCCCGGAAGGGAGTACCCCCTCACTCACTTCAGTCCGCCTCCCGTCGTTCGAAGCGCCATCTAGATTTTCATTTACGAACTGTGTTTTCCATAGAGTACAGTGGAACGCCATCTAGACGCTGTGCTTCTAAACGTACGTATTCCAGAGAATACCCTGCAGCTACAAATAGCAGCCATCCGGCTCGTCGAACGAAGGGCCGGACGTGCAAGCAACGTCTATGAGCAGTTCCGCTACTGAGCTGATCTAATAACGCTGGTCAAAGCCACGTGTTACGTCACACGTGGCTGCGCGCGTTGCATTGTGGGATTTTTCGGTCCCACCGATGCCGACGCCGGATGTTTTGCGACGTGAGCTCCGAAACGCTATGACGTTAAAAGTAATCGATTACAAGTAATCTCGTTACTTGTAATGAGCACTACTGTACAAGTCTGCCTCAAACCCAGAAAGTGGGCTCGAAAAACGTTCTCACAAAGGCGCCGCCATCTTGGAATAACGTCCCTTCCAGTATGGGCGAAAACATTGCTTTGCGGTCGCCCCGCCAATAGAATACATTTAGAATGTAAGCCTAACCGTCACCCATTCTCGTTTTGTCTCCCCTTTATTTTTTTGACTATTTGCAGGTTGAATCATTTTATTATTTTTTAGTCGGCCATACCGGATATGCCTATCAGGTTGTCGGGGAAGGGATTAAGCGGAAAAGGTCTATGAAACATGAACGAAAATTCGTTTACTTCTCAGTCTTGGAAAAATTCCCCGTTACAAGTTACAGCAGTTAAAAGAGAAGTTAGAACGCATTCCCGTTACTTTTCTGAGACCGGAATCGGTCGTTACATTAACGTTACGCTCGCTTATTTTGATAAAATACTCTGCCTGGATTATTTGTACATAAAAATAAAGCGAACGACTAAACATATTCACATCGAAGTACGTGTCGAGTCGCCACGATCATATTTGTTCCATTTCTCCGTTTTCGGCTCTCTCGGTCGCTTTCCCCAGCCCTCGGAGTCGAAGGTTGAAGCAATCGCTCATGAAATTCCTAAAGGTCTACTAAGTTCGGGTTAAATTGCAACACGAAACGCCGTTCCTCCTGCCGTTCCCCGTAAAACGTAACGCGTTCCCATTTCAGTTCCACCAACGCAAAAAGGGCACAGCGGCGTTTCTTGGAACGGCGTTTCGTACACCATCGTGGTATACATACTCCCAGCGAGAGTGTTTACAGATCCGGGTCTCCCGTCCATCTTGAGTCACGTAAACAGGTTTCCGAACAACGCCAAGAGCGCGCTGGCGCGATTGCAGTATAAAGCAGGATAAAACCAGGCCGGGATTCCCGCCTGGATTGTCCGTCCACTTAAGTCGGAGTCAAACAAAAAATAACCGACTGGAGACAATAAAACCGACAAATAATGCTCGCGTCCATCTTCCTTTTCAAAAGGGGGCGATCCGTGCGTTGCACTTCTCTTTTACAAGTGTCTAGTCATAGCTTTTTTTCTTTCTTTTTTCTTTTTGTTGCGTACGACGTGTGTAGCGCGTGTTTCAGTTCCGTGACGACCGACCTCAACGTCTGTAAACTCCATTTTACCTTGAAGTGCCGGTCATTGTGATAATACATCATTTAGAATACAGTCTGCGAAAACTGCTGAGGGCGTTTTTCTCTCTCGTATGACAGTCCCGTCAGATTGATCATTAAAAAAAAAAACAAAAAAAAAAACTGTGTGCAGGCATGTTGGAAGCGTACATACCCATGAAGCAAAGATGTTTCGCACACGGTTGAAGGAGTGTCCGCATGTAATTTTGTCATTCATCGTGTCAGCAGCAAAGACCGTGTCTTTTGTATCGATGATAATGTTAATGAACGTGCGAACTGGTTTAAAGTGCATCGTCAGGCCGCCGCGCAGCCAATCAGATTGCGGCATTGGCCGATGACAATAAGGCCAAACAACCAATCACGAAGCAGAAAGCGTGCACCTAATATGCCACACCCTGCGTTGCTTATAAGCTGTCAGTAATCATATTTGAGTAACGCGCCAATCATACTTTTTTTTTTGTCTGCTCAGCGTAGCAGACAGAGATACTCGGAAACGACACACGATTTAAAGAAGATCAACAAAATAAAACAAAAACCGTTGTTTTTCGCTCACGCTTTCACACGGTACATATATATATATATATATATATATATATATATATGTGTGTGTGGTGTGTGTGTGTGTGTGTGTGTGTGTGTGTGTGTGTGTGTGTGTGTGTGTGTGTGTGTGTGTGTGTATGACGATTGAAGCTTGTGAGGCGGTTATTATTCAAATACACAAGAAAGATCCATGGACTGAACAAAAACAAGGAAAGGTTTATTGACGTTTCGGCCTCACACGTCCGCCAGAATGACTTCTGATTAATCTAGAGCGCCTCGGCATTTTTGACGTGCACACCGAAGATTAGAGTTACACGGCGGTGTCTTCGCTGCAAAGGGTTTTCGCCAGGCGGCGGTGAAGACGCTGTTTAAGAATGAAACGTGTAAGTGCTTGTTTTCCTACAACCGGAGACCTCGCTATATAAAAAAGAATAGTAATCTTTCTTAATTCGGCTTTTTTGAGTCGCGGGTGCGAGGGCAGAAAGTCGAGAAATTTTACCTGGCGACGTCTCACCACATTTGTGCATTGCTCAGCACGAAGAAAGTTATAACAATGAAATAAACGCGGGAGCAACTTATCAGTCAGATAAGCACAGTTTACAGTTGGCAATCATAAAGTCTAACTTTGAAGAAGCTATACAATCTAGGGGAAATTCACTTCAAAGACCATCGATACATGCAGTCACGATTGATAAGGAACTATTCAGCGCAGATTTTCACAGTAGAACTAAGATACAATTAAATAAGCAGTTATACAATACTATCCTGATTTTTTTTTGGTTAAACTAAATTCACTGCAGGGAAATCATTAGGTTGGGATTGTTAGTACGTGCTTTTTTTAAAAAAAGAAAACAAAAAGAAAAGGTAAGGCCGAGATCAAATAGGCGAAGGACACAAGCAGGAAAGCCTAAACACAGGGCGCTGACTATCAACTGAATATTTTATTGTTTTGTGCGTCAAATATTCATTTGATAACGCCTTGTGCGGGTTTTTTTTTTTTTCGTGTGTGTGTTCTTCATCCGCTCCAAATTTACGAAATTTCTTTAGCAAAACTAACACAAAAAAAATCGTCTTTTTTAAAATCATTCTTATCTCTAATTGTGAAAAGGAAGCTTTATTTGCCTTCCCAATTCTAACACCACATTCAGGCAATAGAATTCACTGAAAGTTTGAAGACATGCGTTCACCCTTATGCTGAGACTAGAAGTTCCGCCTTCAACGCGAGCTCGCTGGCTTCCGCAGTGCTTTGGTTGCGCGTGCCTGCGCTTTCACACTCGCGTTAGCAAGGGCAGAAAGCTCGCGCTGATGGCGAAGGATTATACCTGTTAGTATTTTTGTGCGAACTTCGAGCTCGCTCGCTGAAGTTTCAGATGGACTTCAATAAATTGGTGGCACGAGAGAACGAATCACCCTGTGTGTAGAAGACTGTAACCATAAAGCGAGAAAAATAATTGTCATGGGCCCGCACCTTTACGTCGTCGTGCCTGTTTATGAGGACCAGAGCTTCACCTTCACTTCACTCATTTTCGCATCGGCATATAACGTCAAAACAAAAAAAATAAATAAAAAATAAAAAGTTTTTTTTCTTTTCTGGGTGGCGAACATGGCTTACACGTACTCTGTTTTTTGTTTTTTTTTGTGGTATACGTATGCGTCAATGTATTATCTCGTTTCGTTGCGTGGTCTATTACGAAATTCATAACTTCGCGACAACATGAACATTGGCATGCATATGGCGTCAGTGGTCCTGTTTTTCTCTCATCATTTTCGTTTTAAAGGAACTTCCAACGTTGGCAGATATATAACTCTCGGAATGCCGGCAGCTCTTCCTCAAAAAAATTATTTGCTTATTTCAGCTTTTTTTGATATATATATATATATAAATTATTTTAATTTTTTTACATATATTTTGTCCCGTCGCATTGCAGGCGCTATTATTTACTTGCATTTCTGTCGGTGTTTGTGTTTGTTGCAGCAGACGTGCTCCGGGTTGCGGAAAAGAAAGAAAGAAAAAGACACTTCTAAGCTTTCGCTCGTTATAATGCAACGGAGATCGCGCTGCGGCGAAACAAGATTTTTTTTTTTTTCAACGGTTTTTGAATTTACGATTGGTGGCGCCGACCAGTACCACCTAGAGGACAAGGCCTGCGCATGACGTCATCTTTAGTAGATCCCCGACCCGCCCCAAGCTGCATACCCGCTGAAGCTCGATTAGAGACGCCGGAAAGTGTCCGTCTTGGCCATGCAGCGTACTGGCGTCTCGCAGCGTCGTACAGCGAGCGCGACGCGCTGGTCGTGATGCTCACGGAGCTAGGCAGCACTGCGTGGTTCCACCAGTGATGACGTTTTGGGTGGGAAAGGTTAAGCCTTGTCTTCTATGGGGTACATCGCCGGTTGAGATTATTCTGCCTCTCGGTTCTAAAGGGTTTCTTCTGCCTAGCGTTTGATCGCGGCCATCGATAAACGTGCTAAAAACCGAGACTACACAACACATAGCTTGGTCCGCAATCCGTCGCGAAAAAAAGCTATAAAATAATCAATAGAAATAAGAACGCTCCGAGATTAAGATGACCGCTGCCGCGACGATGAAGTGCGCGCACGAGTGTTTGGAATGCTTGAGTGGGGAAGAATTGGGTTACCTTCTTTTATTTCTGCTTCTACGTGCGTATTTTATAAGATTGAAAAAAAAAAAATCGCAAACTTCCCCCGCGCGGTGCGCGTACACAATCTACTGACGTGGGTTTGAGTAATATGACCATAAATAGGTTTATCACGCGTCGCTTTTGGACTTGATTTTGATTTCGTTAACAGAAAAATAAAATTAGAAAAAAAAATATCAGGCCACGGCTATGTCTACTTGCTAAAAGAACTTTCCGTAACGCGGGCAAAACCCCACGAAAGTTCTTTTGCTAGATTTATTTGCATTGGCAAGCGGTTCACCTAGCCCTTCGTTGGGTAATTTAATTTAAAAACAAAAGTTAGTGAAGTTAGACTAAAGTGATAAGGCTGTGTTGGACACGGATGTGTGTTTGGTCCTCTACGTGCGTTCTTTGTCTTTATTTTTTTTTAATAGGAACGAAGGTCAATTTATTACGAAGTGAGTAAGTTTATTACGATAATTATACAATCCATTCCGTCCGTCGGCTATTGTCACGTTGGTGTTTTCACGATCCTATAGATAAAGCGGCTTCATATAAGGATTTATATATATATATATATACACATATAGTGGGCATGGTGGCATAAGAGCCAAGGGGCCGGAGGCGTATATATAACGAAGTGAAAAACTCACGGTGAAAAACAACAAACAGCGGAAGTTTAATCGACGGTTTCGCCGAGAGACTCGGCTTCGTCAGGAGTTGACATACAAGTGATGTCAACTCGTCAACTGTCAACTTGTATGTCAACTCCTGACGAAGCCGAGTGTCTCGGCGAAACTGTCGATTAAACTTCCGCTGTTTGTTTTTCACTGTGAGTTTTTATCTTCGTTATATATATATATATATATATATATATATATATATATATATATATATATATATATATATATATATATATATATATATAGATATAGATATATATATACAGGGTGTTTTTTTTTAACTGCACCAAATTTTTAAATAAAGGGGGCAAAAGTTTTATGAATGCGGCTTTCACTGCGTGTTTATATGGCTCGGCGGACATTAGATGGGAATATAGCCATCACTATTATCAGATTAATTAACTAAAATTTGTTAATTAACTTTTTAATTACTTTAATTAGGATAAATGTTTATATTACGAACTTTGAGGCAGTCATATGCCAAGACTGTTCCATTTTGTAGAATTCGCGTAACCAGCTTGTGTACCGCGATATTCGTCCACGAAGTTTGCACTTTTATCCGGCTAATGTAGCAAAGTCCGGCTATAGTGGCCACTTTCGTGGGTTTGCCGAATTGAGTGGACAAAAAGTCGGATTTAGTAAAAACTTCGGGGGCAGATATCTTGGAACACAGGCACATTACGCGAATTCTACAAAATGGAACAGAGTTGGCATATGACTGCCTCAAAGTTTGTAATATAAACATATATCCTAATTACAGTAATTAAAAAGTTAATTAATGGATTTTGGTTAATTAGCTTGATAATAGTGATAGTTATATTCCCATCTAATGTCCGCCAAGCCATATAAACACGCAGTGAAAACCGCATTCATAAAAGTTTTACCCCCTTTTTTTAAAAATTTGGTGCAGTTAAAAAAAAAACACCCTGTATATATATATATATATATATATATTGCTCGGCGGTGGTGATTCAATCGTTGTTTGTTTCAGCATGTCTTTATGACTGCTATAAAGTCGGTGTTCCTTTTGGTCATTCTAACAAACTTTGTGCATCATTCATTCCTTCGACTTCAAACGACTAGAATCGCGTACCTGTGTCGCAAATATCAATTGCTGACTGCGCTTTCTTTTGTACGACTATTTATATAGCTACCGCGGTTTACTGTAGTTCCATTATTGCGTCTTTTTCGTTGAACTTACCGCACATACCTGATACTACAGATGTACGTAAATCTTCAACTCGACTTTGTAGTATACTGTTTACGTGTCATTGGTGTAAAATAAAGGCCTAGTCTCGCAACGCCGAAAAAACCTTCAGCCTTTCCACTCTGGTGGAGAAGGAAGAGCAGCGGAGCTGTACTATGTGCCGCCATCTATAAGCGGCAGCGGCATTCAGACAACCGGCAAGGCGGTTGTCTGTTTGCCGCCGTCGCTTATAGACGGCGGTAGCTGTCCAGAGGGTTGTGTCGAAATTAGTTTGTCCACGGGCACGAAACGGAAAAAACACAGCCCTTAACAACTCCGCTTTAAAAACAAAAAAAAAAAAAAATAAAAGAAACATTGTTGAACTCGCAGCTTAGGAAATTCGAACACCCGTTACCACTGGAAAAGATACGAGTAGTTGAAGCAGAGAAAGAGGGAGAGACGAGAACGCTCGGGGACTCCAGAGCGCCAAGCTATGATAGGAATGAATAGTACGTAGACGCAAAGCTAGGTGCTTTTGTCTCCTCTACTCACTCTTCGAACGCGTTTGAATCCGCCTGGTGACGTCATTCAAGTGTCACGCTGTCGCCTGCCGCGATCCTGGCGGTGTGACAGCAGCGGCGGTGGACGTGGCGGACGTCTGTTCTGCTCCAAATTGCTCTCCAGCTTGACAGTCCACCGAAGCTTCGGCAGCCAGAAGTTGGGACACCGCGACGACAGCGACAGTAGCGCTCTCTCGGGATTTTCTGTCGGTACTTCTAGCCCCAACCGCCAGGTTCGCGATATCTGACAACATGACACTCCGGCGTTTGTGACGTCATTTGCGGCAGCTTCAGGAGACGCCGTTAATTCGAATGCTACTGCGTATACGACCCCGTGTTCATCGGGTACACTCACCTATTCGCGAACCTCCGTTTTTTTTTTTTCCGCCGTGCACGGCTTTTTTTTTTTTTTTTTTTTTTGCGGAAGGAAACGACGTTTCACTCCCGGCTTCTTGCAAAAAACACTTTCCTGAGCCTGAAAGAGTTCGAGAAAGCTTCGAGGTTACCCTTGACAGCCGTTTACAATGAAGGTCACGGACCTTTAACCACGTGACTGACAGATTTTAACCGTTTTAAAAAAAAACGCCGGAAGTGTGACTGAACGACGTCACTTCCTCCCGGCGAAACGAACGTGCACGGTAAAAAGCGGAATCACGCGTGTCTACGAGGACAAGTCTTTAGGAGATGGTCTTTCTCGCCTCGAAGGAAGTGCCCGGCCTGCGTGTTTAACTTGGTTTCGTTTCCCTCGCGTCGTGCGCTCAGCCTGCTCGCTCAGAGAGTTTGTTGATGTTTTGTTGTTGTGTTTGTTGCTTGGTGTTTTTCTAAACAACAACCGGTCGTGGCGGTGTGTGCCACCCATCCCTTGCCTCGCCCGTTCTTGCTTGGTATTTCTTTCTCCGTTTCTTTCGTTGCGTCGCGTGTTCTTGTTTTTTTTTTTTTTTTTCCTTATCTTTTCGAGGGAGGCTTGCCGTTCATTAAAGCGATTAAGAGAGCCGGTCGCGAGCGTGCGTCGTTTCTATATACGCTTGGCAAGCGCCGCGTTCGTTGGTTGTGTAATGCGTGAGGAAGCCGTCGGCGATCTCCAGCGGGATTTGTGAGGACGCCGCGGACTTGCTTGGCGTTAGCCCAAGTCGCCCTTTAGAGTCGCTAGCTTCCCTCACGCGTTCCGATGAGCGGTGAGTTCAATTCGCGCCGTCGTTTTCTGCGTTTGAGAAACGGTAAGCCATCCCGGGACGTCTCCTTAGAAAGAGGTGAAGGAGTGGAAAAGGAACAAAGGTCAAGAAGAGAGAAAGGAAGGCACTGATTGATAATGGTCCTCAACTTCCCGGTCATTTCGATAGTATCTCGAAATTTGTGGTGTCCGTGTGTTCTCGGTGTATATGAAAAATGTTAGAGGCAATTAAATCGATTTCGGTGCACTTTACTTGGTGAGGTTGTTTTGTTGTTTTTAGGCGTGTTTCCACCTTTGACATGTTCGGCTGCCTTGATATACGGTGATCGAGGGACGCAATGAAATTTAGGCGCTTCTCTCGCGCTGTCTAGTTCTTCTTCGCTGTGATATTGACTGTAAGGATTTATTGGTTTAGTTCACAAAGTCTAGGTACTTCTTTTGTGAAATGTTTCTTTCTTTGTTGCGCAATCTAGCTCCCGCTGTAGTTTACGTTCCTGTTAATTTCACCCGTTCAGTTTCACCCGTTCAGTTTCTGGCGTTCGACTAAAGCCGAGGTCGCACTGCTCATACACCCTACAAAAGACAGTCAACAAACGCGAGCCACCTCAGTACCCGTGATCACTCCGAGGGAGTAGCCAATTTTCCCCTGGTCAAACCTTGTCGGCGTCACCCCAGCACCGGCCCCACTGAGGGGCGGGGTTGAGACTTTGGGCCGGAGCCACGCGGGAGGGAGTACCAATTTTCCTCCGTCCCGGCTATCCCTAGCTGTGCTAGTCATTGTAGACAAGCGGCGCTTGTCTACGATCATGTACCAACTGGCCAAATTGATATATTAATGCTGTGCTAGTTAGTGTTGCATCATTCAATTTTCCCTAGACAATTTCCACCAATCTTCTAATCGAATCTTTGTACCTGTAATCCTTTTCCCTTCCGCCCTTCCATCGTTTCCGGCAAAACTCAGGGCCTCGGCCAACTCCGTTTCCCCTTCAGGGAGGGCAGGACGAAGCCCCGTGCAAACGCGCTGGAGAAACCAGTGTTGCCAGACACACAGCAACGTCTAGGATGGCGGATTATACCCTCTTTCGCGTTTAAAAAATAGTTATCCTTTTGGAATGAAAATGGTGTCTAAAGAAAAGTGTTATTTTATTGTTCGCATATGATATTCAAGCATTTCCGGGGCTCTTTTATAACCGGAGTTACGTTGAAAAACCACACGTAGTCCCATAGACCCACAGCAAAGTTTTGCAATTGAATGGCGCCCATAAACACGTATCCCCGAGCGAGCAGTTGTATGCGCACTCTTACTTGAGGCTCTCTAGAGAAATTTTGCATACGATGGCGCCATCTGTTAAGCCAAGCTTCATTGCCCGGTGCCACGGTATACTCCGTTTCACCTTACGAGTAGGGCTGGGCGTCCATTAAAAATTTTAACCCGATTAATCGCCACCCTTTAATCGATTAATTAATCGATTAATCGGTCTCGTTCATTTCCATGCATAATAATAATTGATTAAAAATAAAAATTGCATCTATTTATTTATATTTTTTTTCTGAATATGTGTTAAACGACGCAATAATTTTAATTATGAGTCAGCTTCGATATACAGTTGAGAACAGTTAAAAAACACTCACATTCACACACTATTACTTCAGCTCCATGAGGCAAAAATGTTCGTTGATATTCTCCGAGAAGGGCGACCTCCTTTGATTGCTCACAGTAGTCTCTGCTGCGCTAAACGGACACTCGCACGACGTTGAAGTCGCTGGGACATCTGTAACCTTCTGCACATGTCTGGAGTTTCAAATCACCCCCTTACAGTTTACCTTAAGTTAATACTTCACCTAAATTTTTCACTTCATATAGGTGTGCTCGTCCATGTCTGCATGGTGAAAGCATTTCATTTTTATTTTAATTTTGGTTCGTCAAAATTTTACCGATGAACTGGTTAAACAAATTAATCGCGATTAAAGCATTAATCGATTAATCGGTAGGTTAATCAATCAATTGCCCAGCCCTACTTACGAGCCAAACTTCATTGTCCGACCGCAGCGGACGCTACGCGCCCTCAGAGCCAATCCCATGCCGTGTGACTGTCACGTCACCTTTCGGATGAGCGCAGCCTGGCGCAGGGCGCCTCCAGTCTAGAAACAGCTTTGCATCTTCCCACTAAATAGTTCCAACCACAGCTCGGCGTTCTGACCTCCCCTCTCATCTTCTTCTTTCTCCTGCAGCTTTTCGTCGCATACTCATTTTCCGTGTAGTCGTCGCCATCTTGAATCGTGCAACTTTCAGTATGGAGGAATACATCGTTTCACCCGCTCCAGGCGACTGGAAGGTGTTCAGGTTATTGTCACGATTGCCCGTCGTTCTTGTTCTGCCTCTTCTATATATTTTACTCTTTGCCGATTGTAATGTCTCACTTTTTTTTTGTCTATTTTTTTTTTGCCAGATTTTTGAACTATATGGCTGAGGACGAGAGTCAAGGAAAAGTGTCCATAGTCAGGTGATAGGTTCGCACTGCTGGACTGGCCTGGGTGGCTCGTAGCGTCCGGTGCGCTCCACCGTGAGCTGAAACCAAGTATACGATCAACGCTCCACCGCGCCGCACACACTGACGCCTCGCCGGTGGCTCGGCAGTGTTTACGACCGCGGCGGGAGCCTGAACACACTTTACGACGACATCGATTGCGTCGTTCATCCCGATCCACTACGGCCGCGCGGAAAGCGGGATTGCGCCGTGCCTATTATGAATACTGCGGCCGTAACTTCCGCGCAAGCGTTACCTCAGGTGTCGACGACACATACGCCTTGGTGTTGCTCGGGTTCTTTTCTTCCGTCGTCGGTGGCTGCTCACGTCCAGTGCCGGTTTGTTTACGATGGTTGTCGTCGTGTCTATTTATTTATAGCGGGAGATAGCTACTCTGCACCGCTAATACGGCCGGCACTATTATGAAAGCTGGATCGGGACGCCTGGAAGAGAACAAAAAGAAACGTTGACGGCTCGACCGCCCGTAGGTTTGTGTACGGTCGCTCTGGGGCCGACGATTTGCTTGTCTTCGGGGTTGTTGCGTACTTCCACTAGGTTATTTATGTATTTGCGTTTGTGTGTGTGTGTATCGTCTCGTGGTGTGGCTTGGGAAGAGGATGGAGGCGATATTGGGTTGGGTGATCGGAAAATGTTTTCTTGTGAGGGGTTTATTGGGCGTATAACTGATCGCTCTTGTTTTCTTAGGCTGATTTGTTTCGTTTATTTTTTTGTTTTATCTTTTTTTTTTTGTTTGTAACCGTGCTTGGTTGGGGAAGCGGAGATTGAGGGCTTTTATTCTTCAGTGGGATATCTTACCCACCCTCGTAGTTTCCTGGGAACCAAGAGAGACGAGCGCAGATGGAAAAGTGTTTAGTTTTATTCGAGTGGAATGGGACAAAATTGGAGGTCCGGCAGATTATCAAACCAGAGCAAAGTAAAAATGTGTTCCGGCACGGGTCACTAGCCAGTTGTTTTTCGCAGTGTGTTCGCAGAAATTTCCAGACTTCGCAATCCGTTTATAAGATACATTCGTTATAGGGCAAAAAGATGTTAGCTTCTGTTTGACGTGGTCATGAAAGGTTCAACGTGCTCGTGACATATCAAACTTGTTTACGCCTTCGAGACGAAACCGTTTGTTCTGGGTTCAATGGCTTAAATCGTTTTGCCTCCTTTGGGTCCGCAAATTGAGTTGTGTATTGAGTTTCCTTTCTGGTCGCTTTTGGATCTACCGTTTTGACCAACAAACTAAAAACCACGTAAAAAAAAAAAAAAAAAAAAAAAAAACGAACACGCCGCTTGACGAAACAAGCATCTACTCCGATGCAGAGGGTCGGCTCGGCATCATGGTCTTTATGATGCCCATAAAAACTTTATAAACTTTCATCATCACGTTAAGTATCGTCCAGCTTAGGTTCAATTACAAAAGTGACCTCCGACTTTGTTGACAGCGTCGACGCACTTATTAAAGATTACCACGGCAGTGTAAGGAACTACGCCGCTTTTCGCTTTTCGTGATAAACAACGGAAAACTATTTGTATTATCCGCCGAGAATTAAAGAAAGTATTGACAACTATGTGACGCGTATACCACTAGCCTAGGAAGACGACAGCCAGTCAATGTCATCATGTCGACTGATCGTTCTCCTTGACAAAGGCGGTCCCGAGAAGCGCAGATGTTAGAGCTGTCTAATATTTTTTTCTGTCTATTACTTGCCACCTAGGATTAAGGGCTGTTTATACTCCGACGTTGAGCGCAGTGAACGCAGCGTAGCGCAGAACGCGCGCGTTTCATTGGCCGGCAACCAGAAAACTCGATATCTGCGACCAATCAGTATCTGTGCGCGCTGCGCTACGCCACGCCCGTCGACGTTACGTTGGAGTATAAACGTAGGGTAATGCCTCGGAATTATTTTATCGAGAAAAATGACCGCATCTCCACGTGGTGAATGATGTTGATTGGGGCGAAGCTCGGGTGGTGCTGATGATACTGATTTTGGTCATAGGTATTGCTGCTTGCTGTCGGCGTTGACGCTTTGCCGCCGCTTCCCGAGCTCTCAACTCCGGGTCCGCTTGGCGTTTTTGACGCTGTGCAGCAGCTTCTCGCGCCCTGGTCTCCGGAGCTGCTTGCTGTCTACGTAGACGCTGAGGCGCTGCATGCCGAGCTTTTCGGTCCTTTTCATTCATGTCAGTAGGAGAATGTGTGGTTTTCTTCTTTTTCTTTTTTTTAAGCAGACAGATGGGATGGCATCTCAGAACCCCCTACTCTTTTTTTTCTTCTTTTTCTTTTTTCATAACTTTTTTCATTTTTTTTTTCAATTTTTTTTTTGCCCTACACGAGCACGTGAGCATGTGCTCACGTGCTCGTGAGCACGTGATCTCACGAGCAGAAGCACGAGCACCCGACGCCGGCCTACGGCGGACGGCGGACGGACATACGGACATGGCTAGCCCCTAAAGGTGTATCCACACGACGGACCAAATTGCTGTTTTGGTCCGCGGGCCGCGCATCACGTGATCTTACGTCACCGGTATTTGAGGTCCGCCTGCGGTCCGCGGCCCGCGCTTCTGAGAAATGCCAAGCGACTTTTCTTGCCCGGACCTTGGCGGCGGACCGCGGCGTTTTTAGCATAATTGAAGCGCTAAGTCTGGCAACAAGCTGACTTTTGTTGTTTGGATTGGAATCCAAATCCAAAGTCGTTTTCTTTTGGCTCCAACTGTTGAAGACGAAGACGAACCTCTTGTTGTGCGACGATGGCGGCATGGTGCGACGATGCAACTTTCTAATTCATCGCGCTCGTGGAGCAATTTCCCGTTCTGTGGGATTGCCCTTTTCGGTTCAGTTAAGTCCTCCTCGTCCTCAATAGTCAACGCCAGGGCCACCGCGGCCAAACGTCTCTTTCGTTCAACCTCCATCTTGGCTCCTTACAAATAGCCTCAAAGCAGCTCGCTGCATGCGTTTGGCGGAGCTGTGAGGTCGAGGGTTAGACCGGCCCGTTCGCTCTGTCGTCTGCTCTTTTGGTCCGCCGTGTGGATGCTCATTGCAGCCGGGCGGCCCGCCGGCCGCGCATCACGTGATCTATCGGTCCGCGGCCCGGTCCGTCGTGTGGATACACCTTAAGGAGCTTCGCCCCTAAAAGACGAAGAATTTAGGGACACTAATAAAGTGCTACTCTCGTTCTCACGCCGCGCTCAAAGACGGAGTTGTTATTCACTCGGAACTGTTCGTGCAGGCTCCATGCGCCGAAAAAATGAGGGAGAGGAGGAGTCAAGAGAGCGCGGGGGGACGTCAAAACGCCGAGCTCTGGTTCGAATGATTAGTGGGTGTAAAACTGTCGGAATGATTGGTGTAAAAAAGAACTAGAAATTGTATCGTCGTAATATTATCTCGAAAGAAAGCTTCAGGGGGAAGCAAATGTCTCTTTCGTCTTCCTCAAGATTTCCATGTTTTTGTTTGTTTTTGTTTTTATGAAAACGTTTTGTTTTGTTATACCACCCGCTCGGTTTTCAGTCGCCTTAGATGCAAATGTTATTCTCGGTTTAGTCGCGTGCTGATCGCGACGGTGAGGGACTTGTTCCGTTCCGCCTGGCCGAGCACGAGCTGGAGATGGCTTCAACCTGGTTACGCGACTAGCGCAAGCGCGCTCAAAACGAAAAAAAAAAAAAAAAATCGCGAAGAGTCGCCAAACAGTTTTCTCTCCGTGTTCCAGGCTTCCAGCTTAAGTTTATTCTTTTCATCATTCAACGAAGTCATGAAATTAGATATTCTTCGGATTTCAAACACTTGTCAGATGCGCCATTTATGTACGCGCACGTATAGTCGTGTCGCACTAACTTGTATTACCAGAAGTTATCCTTCTTTTAGTTTTTGTGCAGTGTGGTTGGTCAGAAGGAATATCGTTGGATGTCGGAAGAAATGGCTAGTCCTCATAGGATAGCCAACATTTTGGCGTTTCCTTTTGTTTTTGCGTGACTCGTGAAATGTTCTGATCACGTAACAAGCCACGAGAAAACGTTCGGCTAACATTTTTTTTTAATTCTAAATTACGTGTTAACGTTTAGGGCATGTCAACCTCACGAATATTGTTTTGGTAGGCTTCATAGCAGAAGAGAGACCAAAACAAATCAACTACAGATGTGGCGTCTGAATTCTAATTTTTTTTCGCATTTAATCGTATCGGAAGAGCGAAAATATATAAAAATGCACAGCCTTTACGAGGAACCTTAATGAACGCCACAAGTCATCCCAGCCAATCCGGCGCTGTGAACGTACCACGTGAACACGCGCCCGGCGCGTCGCTACGCCCTTCCCGAAGGTCATGTGACACTCAGGCATCATTGGAACGGCTGGGGGGATTCGTAGCGTACTCTGCGGTTACTTGTAACGTGAAACAGAGTAGAGTTTCTTGCCGAGACACGCGCTAAGCCGCGTTACACTTTTACTATCTTTCGAAGTTTTGGCGCTCGCCTCAAAAAAGTTTGTACTGCTCTTTTTTTTTTATTACTTCATTTAACGTTGAATTGCTCGTATCTCGAAGGAGCACGCAGGGCGGTGATTAAGGAGGTCAGTGATTAACGGATGAGGATTCAATTTCGATGGGAGCCGGATTGCGTACCGCGATTCGGGGCTCTCAATAAATCGTATAAATCGGTTTCCCTTGGAAATGATGTTTTATACTGAACTCGTTTGAAACTGGGGCCCCACTTGGGACACGAAATCAACGTGGAAGGCACGAGGTTATAACAGAACCATTTGCGATGCTCGCCAATGTATTGGTTTTTTGTTGTTGTTTTTTGTAGAATTTTTTTTTTTCAAGAAGGAAAATTAATTATCAATGACTTGTCGTTCCTTGAGTGCCAAGAGCCATTTTTTGTGCAGTTTTTTTTTATTAATTCCCATGCTTTCCTTTATGTGCACCCAATTGTAGCGCGTTAGGCATGCGAGTCTATCACGAAATATTGAAGTGCTATCCAAGTTTTATCATTACCCATAAGGGTCAAAGCTTCAACTATAAACGCGAATAAGAGATATCAGAATAAATGCCTGAGTTCACCGTCAATATAAAGAAGTGGATTGTAGAACTGTCCCACAACGTAGTGTACTATTTCCCAGGTTTTGCCGTCTTTTAAAAGGGCAAGAACTAGAATTGGTACAATGACTAAAAGGTACAGAGCACAAAGACAGGAAAAAAGGAAGAGAACACACAATCGGTGATTGTGTGTTCTCTTTGGACAAACGCTCAGCGATTATGTGTCCTCTTCTGTCCTGTCTTTGTGCGCTGTACGCTTTAATCATCGTGCCTTACCAGCACGCCCAAGCTTTCATTTTGAATAGAACTGGTAACCCGACGGAATCTGATAAAGAAATATTTTGGCATGACTGACTGGTGTCGGCGACAAAACGGTTACAATGTGTTGATTACGAAATTATTCCGAAAGGTGACTGACTACTTCCCAAAGCCCAGAAAGGCTTAATCTGACTGCACCTCGTTTCGGCTTACATTCTTGCTCGAGGGCACACCTCGGCTGTATATGAATTCTCGCGCAGCAAGAGGAACTGCCAAACTTGCGATCTAGGACTTGTAAACATAATTATCTGAAGGAATGGCCAATCGTCATGTCAATCTAATACTTTAGCTACATAATTCTGGCATTTGACCCAATAACGGTTAAATGCCCATACACCCGTAATAATTCAACATATAAAAGGAGATAATTGTCTACTCTCCGCGAAGAACCGAAGGACAGGATTCTTGAGACTTCTGTTCTTCCTCTCCTTTTCTGTTCTTCCTCTCCTTCATCGTCGTCTTTCTCCCTAGTCACAGGGTTATATTTGATCATATTTAATCGTCACCAGCTCGTTTGCGCCCTAACATTCTGTTCATAGTAGCATTTGTTTTGTAGTAGTAGTAGTTTATTGTGTCGCGATTCATGCCATCCGGACGACCGTTGGCACACTCTTTACTCAACTAACGTCATCGGCATGGAAGTCATGCGTCTCTCGGCAAGCACTCCGGTATTCAGACCCCCGATCGGTATTTTCAATCGGCACACACACACGGACCCCGGGGGTAGACGGCGTACGCCCTCATTTGTTTTTCAGCTCACGCTCCGCGCGGGCTCCTTCAAAAAACGTCTGTTTGCGCCCCCGGTGCTTTTCAAGAACCTCGCGGGGTCGCTCCCTAAGTGCCTCTGACTGCGTGCGGAGGCCCCCCCCCCCCGAGATTAAACAGGGCCGTTCTCTCTCGGAGTTAGCCGTGCGAACAAATTGCCCCTTAAAGCTCTGTTTTCCTGCAGTAAGCAAGCCACGTCGCCTCCTGCCTGGCTAGTGTCTTTCTTTTTTTTTTTTCCTGATGGTCTCTTTGTCTGTCTTCCTCCCATTCACCTTCCCCCAAAACAAAAAATCGATTAAAAACGTCGTTTTTTTAATTAATATTACTATTTTTTTTTCTTAAAGAATGCGTTTTTAACTTGGAGACAGCACTGCGGGCCAGCAATTTATACCCGTGCCACACGGGCAACTCGAATGCCATTTACAACGAATGACATTTGTGTGATCGGCGAATCAGCTCGCAATCTCTCGCGCGTGGAATGCGCCACGCTCGAGGTATCGCGCGCTGATTGGCCGTCCGCTCAAATGTCATTCGTTGTAAATGGCATTCGAGTGGCCCGTGTGGCACGGGCATCAGGTACCGCCACATGACCGTACATTTCATCCATTAAAGAGTTTCGAAAAAAGATATACTGGCTCCTAGGCAAAGCGCCGGACGTGCATGGGTCCCCAGATGGCGGGTTTAAATCCCGGCCGACAGGCCCGCAATTCGACGGAGGCTTATTGCGTTTAGAAGGCGCCGTGTACCCGAGATTTCTGTTGCCCGTCACAAGACCCCAGGTGGCAGGTGGTCGAAATGAATCCCCTGTCCTGCGCCGGGGCGTGTTGGGTTTTTGTACGTAAAGCATCAAATTCGCCTTTACATTTTAAATCCTTCACTCACACTCACACTCGCGGGAACACACGACACGAACACACACGCACACTCTCTCTCTTTTTATCTCTCTCTCTCATCATCATCATCATCATCATCACCATCATCATATGTGGCTATTCGGGGCCACACAGATGCGCGGCTTTCACCTATACCAGTATGGCGGACACGGTGAAACGCAGGGCAATTGGAAACCGAAATGGTCACATGGCGTGTTTTCCGTTCGGCGAATCTCCCACAGCTTTTGTTTATTTATTTATTTATTTAGTTTTCCTCGAGCGAAAGAGAGGAAATGTTTCAGGCCGGGTCTGAAGGCTGCGCCACCGCGCGTACGCTGCAGGTCTCCCCCTTCGCACAAATAAATCCGGGAAATGATGAAAAAAAAAAAAAAAAGGAAACAGCAAATGACGCGTTTGATGCTGGCGCTCGTTAACGTGCAGCCCAAGGTCTAAAGACTAGCCCACATGGCGCGCTTTTCTGCGCGTCTGCGTCGCGTCTGCGCTTTGACGTCACTTCCGGCGCCGGGACGAAACGCAGCGTTTTTTGGCGCATTCCGACGTATCTGGACGATCCAGATATTTTGCGTCCAAGCGTCGCGTCTCCCACTGCGTCCAGTAGACAACAACCAATGAACGGCCGTGTTCACTATAGTTGCAAGGAGCGTTTGAATATTTTCCAACTCGCCTGCACTCTATCACTGCTTACAATCATTTTTATTTGCAGATTGCGATACCCAGTCGGCAGCGTGCAAGGCTATGCAGAAAGGTTGAGACCCTTACGCAGGTGCGCCTGCCTGCCCGCCGCCAAGTGGGGAAAGGGATACGGGAGAGG
The DNA here is from genome assembly GCA_013358835.2 of Ixodes persulcatus. Taxonomy (NCBI): domain Eukaryota; kingdom Metazoa; phylum Arthropoda; class Arachnida; order Ixodida; family Ixodidae; genus Ixodes; species Ixodes persulcatus. The sequence continues at coordinate 198,795 of JABSTQ010009496.1, read as the reverse complement.
AAAATAAATACAATCACTCAAAACAGAAAGATACACACACAAGAGAGGGTCAAGCCTGTGCCATTCCAAGGCAGAGCGCGCGCACGCACGCACACATACACATGCACGCACGCACACAACCGCGCGCGCGGAGTTTACAAAATTTGCACGCCCGCTGCCTTCAATAAAAACGGCTTAGGCCCCGTCAATGCTCGCAGCAGGGCGAACATGGGTAGTTACGTACTTCCCCATGCGGACATCAGCTTACCATACCTTATGCTATAGGGTGTGTATTTTCCGGTATTAACCGAAAAACACCGATAAACATCCGTCGGTGACGAAAATACAAAATCGGTTAAAACCGAAAAACACCGGTGGTTGGATATTTTCGCCCTGGTTAAAACCGAAAAACACCGGTCGAAACAAACCGACCTAGCGAAACCCTTTCCCCGTAGAGGTTCGTCAAACGTGTTATCTCGTGGATCCTGCATTCTTCCAATGTCTATAAATGGCTTGCACGTGGCGTCAGTCCGCCCTCCTTTCTGGGGGTCAAAAGCGTCTAGTTAACGCAGTGAAAGCTAAGCTCTCACGCGCCTTTCCCCCATTGTGTCTCCCATGGCCCCCTTTTGTGGAAAAATTAACGCAGTGGAGGGTACGCTCTCACGTGCCCTTTCCCCATTGTGTCTGGCCAAGTGATGTCGGTGCAAGCCACGTATTCAGAGGTTGCTCTGGTTCCTGGAAGACACTGTCAACATCCGTGTCGTACAGGGCTACTGACCTTTGAGAACTGAGATGCGTTCATTGTTATCTGTTTATTACAACGGTTAAACCAGCTGAACTACAAAAAGAGCTGGTTTAACCGTTGTAATATGTACCACCAACTAGCTCAGCTTCTACCCCCTGTTAGTTATCTGTTTAGTTTCCGTGGGCTTTTGGGGAAACGGAAAAAGGGTTTTGTTGGCGTGGGGGTTTTCGCTGTATAAAAAAGGACCGTTCTGTAAAAAAATTTGCAGACGTGTTTGAGAAGGCGCGTCCGTCCCGCGTCTGCGGGTTTCCTCAACGTGAGACGTTAAAGCTTGTTGATTCCTTCTCTGCCTACTTTCAGATGATTCAAAGCAAGTGGTTTAGGACTGTTTCCCGAAACATCTCTGATGAATTAGATTTCATGGATGAATCGTCGTTCTGGTTCCGCGTGCAAATTGTTAATCCGTGCATAAAAGTGGAGCTGCCAGAGGGATTTGTGCCTTATGAAAGTATCTATCGGCTGGTCCTCTGAGACGATCGCAAGCTGAGTGACCTAGAATCAGAGTTTCTTTGTTACCACCAGTAGGCTGTGACTAGCACCGTTGATCCAGTGGTATTTTGGAAACTTCATTTACCTGACTGGCCACTAGTGTCCCAAGCCTCGCTGGACATTTTGGAATTTCCTGTGTCCAGCGCAAATGTGGAGCGTGCGTTTTCAAAATTGCAGGTTGTGAACCGCAAGGAACGTGCTGCCCTGACGGATGCAAGCCTCTCGAAGTATGCTTGCATCTACTATAATAACCAAGCGTGGGAAATAGATGCTTCCTCGAGAAAAAGTGTATGAAATATGGGATTAAAATTGGAACTCTCTGTCTGCGTTCAATCGCATTTTTTTCCACCGATAATCACCGATTTTAGCCTTTTCGTGAGACGTTCCACCGAAATACACCGGTGTTTCGAAAATAAATAAACACCGAAAAACATCCGTTGATTTTTCCCACAAATAAACACCGGAAAGTACACACCCTTCTTATGCCCCAGTCCAGGGACTCCTCTGTGCTCCGCGGGAGAGGCTGACAATCCTTCAGTGGAACAGAGAGGAGTTAGCCAAGTACAAAAGCGTCGTGCACTCTGGCAGGCGAAAAATAAAGAATACGAGGACACCGAGAGACAAAGGTACAAAATTAATACTAGCGGCCACAACTGCAACAACGCAGCCTCTATTGGCGACGTGAGCGATCGAAAGCGTCGCTGTGGTCGGCCCATCCCAATTGGCCGAATGCTGACTATGACGTCAGCAAAGGATGTCTTATCGTCGGAAATAAGAGGAATGTAAGAGCTTCAATTTTGGCGGTGTTGGCAGTGTTGCTTTGAGAGCGCTATGATTTCAGGCTTCCACCATGCCCATTACAAACACCACCGAACTTGTTGTTCACAAGGTAATGACGTCACGAAAGGTAACCAAACGAGGGCGCCATCAAAACATCTCGCCGCTAATAGCCGCCAGCTGTAAATGTTTTGGCGCGGAAGATGGTGATGCCGATGGCATACCGAAAGGTGGATGAGGCGTACGCACTAAAAAGGATGAAAATGAGTGCAATTGAGCTTCATTGTAATTGCTGTAATAAAAATGCGTGCTTACTATTAATAAAATTAAATATTACGGCATGTAGTCATCATTTAACGCGCGATTTCTCTTTAAAATTTGCTTTTGTTTCTTAAGCGCGTCTGGCTACATTGGGCAGACGCTTCGGAAACGCAGACGCTTCGGAAACGCAGACGCGAAGCGCTGCCCGGTAGCGCTATACAGTGTACTAGAATACTCAAGTATTCTAGTACACTGAAGTAGCGCTGCTTGTGGTTTGATTGGGCGCACGCGTCTGGCTCAGCGCGCGCGCCAAGCCGAGACGCGCGTCTAGACGCTCGGAAAAACGCGCCATGTGGGCTAGCCTTAAATGGGCATGCCCGGCTGCATCATCGCTGGAGCCGACCCCGATGACCGCTAACGGCGCTCGTTACTTCGAATGCACGCGAACGTTCTCTCCTTGGCGCGTCTCTGATCGTCCCGCTAGGCTAACCACTTGACCCGATGATGTGCGGTCGCTTCCGCTTTGGGACCGCGTCTTCGGCGGACATGTTTGTCGCCCGCTCGTGCGTCGATGTGGCAACCAATGAGGAGGCCGTCGTGTCGTGCCAGTGTGCCTTGATTACAGAGTGTTTCCAACTGCTTGATCGCAGATTGGTATATGGGCCGCGTTAGCAGCATACGAGCTGCGAGGAGGAGGCAAAAGTGTTGATCGTCCGCAAGCGTTTCCGCCTTCCTGTCCGCTTTCCTCCTCGCCCCCGGGACGACGCAGCGCATGCGCACTTACGACCAATCAGCCATTCAATTTCAAACGCTCTCCATGGTTTGAGTTGTTCACTTTCTTAAATCTAGGCTCTCCGTGTCGATGCTGTCTATGTCGCGATCCTAACGGTTAATCGTAAAAACGCTAAAGAAACAAAGAAAAAAAAAACGCCAGCCGATGCGAGAGTTGTTGTCGTCGCGGCGTCCCATCTTATGTGTATACAGGGTGTCCAGCCAAAACTGTTAAGCGACGTTCTCACGCTTGCAACCGAGTACGACCAACGGGGACAAGACCGGTTTTTAAAGGGATACTGAACCAAAGAATTTAGTGCCCATAATAAGTGGCGCACGTTCTTTCCACGAGCCAGCAGCCGCCGGTGTGCGCGAGCACACGCAACGAAAATGACGTCAAAGACCTCCATTTGTGCTTAAGAGGACAGTGAAATGCATCTGCTTCGGGCCAAAGGAGAATAAAGACAGGCTTTTGATCTCTACAAGTGAAAGCTACGTGATTGTTAGTCCAATTAATCGCTTATCTTTTACACCAGACACCACTGTGTAGATGAAAAACTTGTCTTTATTTTCCTTTGGCCCGAAGCCCATACATTTCACTGTCATCTTAACCGCGAATGGAGGTCTTTGACGTCATTTTTGTTGCGTGTGCTCGCACACTCCGGCGGCTGCTGGCTCGTGGAAAGAACGTGCGCCACTTATTATGGACACTAAATTCCTTGGTTCAGTATCCCTTTAAGCCTCTTGCGACTGCGTGAGACCTGCTTCGTTCCAGCGCATCTGATCCTACGCCGTCTCAAGTGGCTTAAAACCGGTCTGGTCTCTCTCGGTCGTACGCGGTTTGTGAAGGGCGCTTTAAAGCCCGTTCACACTCTTGCGACCCCTTAAAACTGGGTTCCTTAAAACCTCTTCCAACCAGAGGACACACTGGCGCCATCTATTGGGTAGCAGGGTAAACTTGGCGGTCCGGCATCTTTTCTATTTCTCTCGCGCATTATCCTTTCTTTCTTGGCTCGAAAAACTTTTGCCAACGTTATAAACGAGCCTTTCTTATGGCTGTTACGCACATTTGACCTCGGAAATCCCGCAAAACCTTCGCTCTTGTGAAATGCAGTTCCAGGGTCACCGTATAGATGGCGCCAGCGTGCCAGTGTGTTCTCTCGTCCTAAGAAATTTTAAGAGGTTTTAACAAATCTCATCTCCCTCATCCGTACTCGGTTGCAAGAGTGTGAACGGGCCTTTACGCGCCGTTCACACTCTTGCGACCGAGTAAGACCGAGAGAGACCAGACCGGTTTTTAAGCCTTTTGCGACTTCTTAGGACCGGATGCGCTGCAGCGGAGCTGGTCCTAAGAGATCGCAAAAGGCTGGTCTCTCTCGGTCTTACTCGGTCGCAAGAGTGTAAACGGGCCTTTACAGCGTTTTTTTTTTTTTTTTCACCGCTAAAAAAAACTAACTGCGCATCGCGGAACGGTAAAGGCCTGTTCACACATGCAGCGGAGCGCTACAAGCATAGCGCTGACCTCGCGCTAAGCGCGTGCTGACGGGAGCGTTCACCAGCTTTGTATCGCACCGTCAAAACTGTTGCTCATGGTAGACGACAAGTAGCGGACGACACGTGAGAAGCGCTGCATTAGCGCTTCGCTGCATGTGTGAACCGGCCTTCATTCTCCGCCCAAAATGTAGCGCTCACGGGGTTCGAACCAGATCATATGCCAAAGTTTCAGAATTAACTGTTATCTTGTTCGAAAAGTATAGAGGGTTTTCTGAAATTTCTTTTTTTTTTCCCATTTGGGGGGGGGGGGGGGGGGGGGAAGTGGCGGCCGGCGAATATGGCGCCAGGTAACAAAAACAAACAAACTTTTCCATTGGAAAATAAACAAAACAAAAATTTTTGAGTATTATAGCGGTTAGTTCTGAAACTTTGCCATCTGGTTTGGGCCGTCCTTAGCGCTACATTTCGGTGAAGAAAGAGAGCGTTTCATTAAAGCGTAATTTAATTTTTGCTGTAAAAAAAAAACAAAAAAACTGTTCTTTTTTTTTTTGGGGGGGGGGGGGAGAGGGGGTGTAAAAGGGAGGGGGGGGGGGAAGGAAGAGAGGACACACTGTATAATGGTTTCCGTCGACTGGCTGCTGAACGACTTGCAGCAGAAGAGCAGAACCGGCGGTCCTGCTCCGCTGTGGCCGAGACGCGCATCGCTTGTACGCCATACTTCGGTGAGGCGGTGGCTTGGCGCCTCGGCCACAGCGGAACAGGACCGCTGGCGAAAAAGATGCGCTTGAAACCAAAACCTAAAAACGCGCCCAAATAAAACGTGTTTTTTCTTCTTTTTTTGAGACGCCGTAGATTGTTGTTTTTGTCTTATATCGTTTTCAAATTAACTGATTTAGTTTTTTTTTTTTTTTCTGATGCTCAGCAAGTTTCTTATTGGAACCATGTGTTCAATTCCACAAATTAAAAAGTTCATAAGTAAATGTTAGTTAAATATTTACCTATCTAATTTCTTCTTTTTTTCCCTTTTTTTTAATTTTTGACGTTCACCGTGGCTGGTAGTTTGTTCCCGGAAACGGAAAGAGTCATTTTTTTTTTATCTACCCTATCTAAAAAAAACACTGACGATGAAACTAAAACTTTTTTGGGGGGGCAAGGTGGTTAACTGGGTGCTAAAATAACCCCCAACCCCTTAAGAAAAAAAAAAAAAAAACTACATAATCGTGTAGTTGTTTTTTGTTTCGTATAACAGAACTATTAAATTGAAACTAAAGCACCCACGCGGGCCCTCGCTGGACACTGAGTCGTCACACGTTTCCTAAATATATGATCCCCATTCACTTGATGCAATATTTGAGGGCGACGTTTAGAGCGCATGCTCAGAACGAGCTTACATTCATAGGTTGCTAAGACCGGCAATCTTGGTGGTGTGGAATGCACGTGGCGAAACAACTGTGGAAGCTCGCCGCCAGCACGCGCTCAGCAGTCGCGCACACAGCTATGGCCACCAGTGAATGCTCCCTCTAGTACGGTGGCTCACACTCTGCCAGCGTCTATGAAAAAACTGAAGCACAAAGAGGTCGCGGCGCTCGGAAGGAATGGACCACGGGAAGATACGCGGTTGATACACTCATCGTGCTACCTGTGACTGCGCGTAAGCCTAGATTTTTATGATTATTATATTTTTTTTTTATTCTGCGCTGCTCCGCCAGAGATTCTAGCAGAATAAATCTTGTTCGATCTGCACTGTTTAAAAAAAAACAAAAAAACTTTCAGCCTTTTCACTTTGGCCGGCCGCGAGTCGGCAAGCCAGAGTGAAAAGGCTCAAAAGGTTGCCGCCGTCTATGAGTGACCGCGGCAACCAGACAATCGGAAAGCCTGTTCTCTGGCTGCCGCCGTCGCTTATAGATGGCGGTAGTTGTCCAGAGTTCTGTGCCATCAGGTCATTTGAGGACGGACGCGATCCTGGGGAAACAAACTCCGCTGAAAAAAAAACAACAAAAAAACAAACAAATATATATATATATATATATATATATATATATATATATATATATATATTATGTATTTTGGCACTCGACGGTTGGTTGTTGTGGTTGCTGTGTCGCTTGTACAAGTTCAACAAGTGGAACATTTAGTGGAACAGAGTGCCGAGATAAAATGGATTAAAGCGATTGATAAACTCCTTGGCCGTGATCGTCCCTAAAGGCTGGCGGTTGCTATGGCAGAAGCTGCGTCGACTCCAACAAAACTGGGTAAAAACCGGTTTTGTTCGAGCCGACGCAGCTGTTGCCATGGCAACCCTGGCACTCGCTCGGACTCAACGCAAGTGTGTGTGAATCGGCCTTAAAGGCTGGTTCACACACACACCCGTTTTCTTACGTTACGTTAAGTCACCGGTAAAATTTGTGCCTCGTACTAAGCGTGGCTACCAATTCAAGGACCTGGCACGCGACATTCAAGACACGAATGTTTCGATGACTTAGACGTAACGTAAGAAAACGATGCTGTGTGAAAAGTTGAACCGAGCTCAACTCCTTATGTTACGTCACGACGAGCCTTGTGTCCTCGGTTGCCACTGTAACTCACCGTCCTAGCTCGTCGTCACCGAAACATTCGCGTTTAGAATGTCGCGTGCCAGGCTATATCTCCTTGAATTGGTAGCCACGCTTAATGCGAAGCACAGATTTCCGGTGACTTTTCGTAACGTAACGTAAGAAAACGGGTCTGTGTGAACCAGCCTTTACGTTTCGAATCTTACGTACGCTGATGTCGAGATACGACCGCAAGTCATCGGCACATCTCTGCGTCGTATTCCGCGTGCCAAGCTCTACCCCTTTAACTGGTTGCAATGCTTCGTTCAAGGCACGGACGTGCGGGGGACTCTCCGTCGTATCTCAACAGAATCATACGTAAGCTTCGTAACGTAGGAAGACGGTGCTGTGTGAAGCAGCCTGAATGCTACGTAGATTGAAAGTGTTACGCAGATCACCGGAAGTCAATGAGTCGACGTGATGACGGCGCACGATGTAACCACTGCGAGAACGAGCAGGTGTCCAGTGCGCTGTACTCGGTCAGATGGTACTCAGTTGTACTCGGTACCGGGCAGTCTATCGAGTATAGACCTTTTCTGTTTCCTGTCGTTCTCAGTCACGTGGGTTCCATATCTGGTATGCGGGGCGAAAAAATAATAAAACGTTTGAACCTGGAATATGCGAGAAAATATAGCTGAGGCAAATCAGGAATGTGTGACAATCACGCATTTTTCGTAAACACCTTCTAGCTTCGGGGAGAGATCAAAAAGATGTTTTACCGCATACCAGAAGTGACGATATTCAAGATGGCTGCGCGCTTGTGGAAAAGGTGTATAGAGAAGAAAATTTGGCTACGCTCGCAGAGGTGCAGGGAGCGTACCGTAGGTCACACCCAATTGCGGAGTTGAGGGTTCGGACACTAGACACTACAGGGGTCATCGAATCGCCGCCCAGTCTCCAGGCTGGGGATTGAGCGACAAACCTCATTGTTTGTAGCACGGCGATCCCTGCGACGCAATCTATCAGATAAAGTCTTCTTGGCACGCGCCCAAGTAGCCTCGGCCGACAGCGTCTCCGCCGTCCAGACGGCACAACTGATAAAAAAAAAAAACAAAAAAAAAAAACAAGGGAAGTCTCGTTCCGGGAGCGTACTTTTTCCGCTCGCAGCGTCTTCTCCGACCTTGACGGACGCTGGCTTGAACACCGCTCCAGAAGTATCTACGCTTCAACGCGTTCATAAAGCTGTCATTGCCGCCTTTGAGGCACAAAACCAAGTTCAACTCCCCCCCCCCCCCCCCCCCTAAAAAAAAAAAAGAAAAAAAAAATTAGGTGATTACAGGACTCCAGCTGGCGGCTGCGGCGCTCGCGGTGTCCACGCCTTTATATCTTACGCCGTGGTTTGTAGTCATCGTCCGTAAAGTGTAAAGAACATGTCAGTGGACTGGGCTCTATTTTGATTCAATATCAGCCCTGCGGTAACTGCAGTCGGCCGTTGGTCAGACTCCTGTCTCTTCTTTGAGAACCCATGCAATATAATATCAGCTTCGGTTGTTGGAAGAGTGGAGCATACCTTCGCACAGCACCTACGTGGCATTAGGGTCGATCGCTCATAGTCCTTGAGTTGTTGTTATTGTTGTTATACTACAAGACTATACTTCTTCAACTCCTACGGTCCTACGGTGAGAAAACCGATTTCCAGCTCCGAAAAGTGGATGGAACGAAATCGCCGCAGCGAAGGCTAGAAGGGCGAGCTCATAGCGTTGGGAGCTAATCTTAACGCACGAGAGCTTGTGCCGCCGAGATGTGCCCTAGAGCAGGGAGCTCGCGCTTGTAGCCTTTCCTGCGGTACAGGACAAGGTGAAACAGAGTATAGAATGGCTCGCGGTGGAGCGCAAAATCAAGAAGAAAAAAATTAAAAAGCACGCCTGGTCGCGGGAAGCACGAGGAGTTAAGTGACCCACGTGACTTCCGGCGATACCCTCCTTCCGACCGCTGCGACCTCTTTTGAAAGTGCGTGACGTCAAACTGGGTACGTCATTTCGAAACGTGTGTCGTCCAAGTGTACGGCTTGATTCCGGGTCGGCGTTTTAGAAACAGTTTAATCTTTTCGCTGTAAGAAAAAAACAAACAAAAAAACATTGGTACACGAACCTGTATAGAAAGAAATAAAAAATGTGGGAGGTGTTTCGACGCCCTAATTAACCGCCTGGCATGAATTTATGTTAGTTGTCTTTTAAGTGATTTTGTGAAGCCTTCACTGAAACACCCCGTATGTGGCTCCGGCAGAAGGCACGTATCAATCGTTTCAGACCAATATATAAAAAATTTTCATAACTTTTTTTTTTTTGAAGAGGGAAAAGGGGGGTTTGAGAAAAACAGAGTGGTTATGTAAACTGAATATCGACGAATGAACCTAAATAAGACTGTAAGTTTACCAGCCTTCACGCGATTTCTAGGAACACTTTCATAACTTTCAACGCCCACGAGACGGTTTGCTCGCTCGATTCTTTGATCCGAGAAGCTCTTGTAATCTCTTCCAGAGTTGCGCAAGAAATATGATAAATATGGTTCCTCCGACTTGTAACATACTCAACAAAACTGGTTTTTTCTTGTTTTCTTTTTCTTTCTTTTTTAAGGGGTGATGTTTACACGCACGAGCGCTCGTCCTCCGGCTCAGAGACACACACGAAATTCTCCCGGGCACCTTCTTCGGTTCTTTTTCTTCCGTAATGAGTACGTGACATATACTGGAACGAAACGACTGGCCGCGTCTTTGATGTTCGGGTTCGGGCAAGAACATGGAAACGCCTCGATTCGAATATGTCGGCTTTGCGCTTTCTCAAAGCGAGCGGCAACTGCGGAATCTGCGCATTGAAGCGCGTTGTGTCTGTGATCCACGCTACTCAGAGTGCTCGATAATACCTTCATTCTTTGCCCGCGTGCTGCCATTGTTTTATTTCAATTGGAATGATGAAACACCGTCCAGACTCAGTTATTTCTTTTCTCTGGTATCATTGCCATGATCTCCAACGTAAGACTTTCTGCGTTAAAATTCTTTTTTGTAATTTTCTTTTAAAATAGTTTTACAGCGGAGCTGTCAAGGGTCCCCAGGATCGTGTCCCCCGCAAAGAAATGAAGACACCGAACTCTGGACACCTACCGCCATCTATGAGTGACGGCGGCAAGCCACGTCTGTGGTTGCCGCCGTCGCTCATTAATGGCGGCAGCCTTTCCACTCTGGCTTGCCGACTTGCGGCCGGCCATTACCTTCCTTTTTTTTTTTTTTGCTTAGGTTGTTTTGTTTAACGTGTCATTACAGTATCTTTCTTACGTGGCCTTTTGTATTACGATTCTCATCGGAAACCCGCAAAATATTAGGCAGTCTTGGAAGGTCGTTCCTATACGTGTAGCAGCTGAGGGAGTGGAGGAAAGGAGAGCGTGGGGATGTCGGAACATCGAGCTGGGGTTGGAATGGTCAGTAGGTAGTCGCAAAGCTGACTGCCTCTGTCTGCACTGCACGGTTCGAATGGGTTGGAACAGTGAGTAGACACAAAGGAAGCTATCATTGCCTCTGCCCACTTACAGAGTGGGGAAGAAATCGGGATTTCTTTTTCTCTCTATCATATAAATGAAATTTATTTGATTTGAATCAGATTAATTTGATTTGAATCACTGTAGTGATTTATATGTTTTATGCAAGACCGATTGATAGATCAATCCGTCCGATCACGAAAACAACGGGGAAAAAAGAAGTAGTGTAAATTTAAATTTAGGGAACAGCTTAAATAACAACTTCTTATTGAATAAACCCCGCCATATTAAAAAAAAAAGAAATGAACAGCTTGATATTTTCAGGTTAATGAAAAAGCTTTATTTGCATTTTTTGCGTTCTGTTTTTGTTACAATGGGACGTTACTTTTCTGATATCAGTTCTTGTTGTTGTTGTTTTTGTTTTGCGATCTTATTAACTTGCAACAGGAGGTCACGTAACTGACGACCGAAGTGAATGGGAGAACGAAATCTCAACGTTCCGATTTGCTCGGAATACAACTGCTTTGTGCTCGCGTTCAACGTGACATAAATATTTCTTGCTTTATGATTTCTTGATTTAAAGCTAAAACAAATGCACACAAAGAGCATCGAACAATAAAGAATCGGAAAATAAAGATATGTAAATTTCTGGGATTACTTTGGCAGAAAATGTTTGATTTAAGTCATCACAGTAAAGCCGGTCTGATTTAAAACACGACTTAAATCATCTTTCCTTTTATTCTCCGTGCACCTTGCTCACTAATCACTCCTACCAGAGCTCGGTGTCCTGGCGTCTCCCTTAGTTTTTACCGGTACCGGGGACTTTTAGCAAACCGTTACCGTGTTTCGCGTACCGCACTACCGTTGCCTTTGGAGCCCCGCGATCACGGTATCACGCGGGTTGCGCGCTTAGACGCATGCTTCAAAGGCTTAGGGTATAGTGCGGTACGCGGAGCACGGTAACGGTTTTCTAAATGTCCTTAATGGCCTAAAACCGTGCTTTCGTTCTTAAAAAAAAAGTTATCCCACAATTTTAATAGGACGAGATGAAACTCACATTTTTTTGTGAATCACTCTGTACGTACAGATTAGATAATTATCTACATCTTTCTTTATGAAACGAGGATGGAGGATGGACCAGAAAGTCGAAGAGAGTCTCCCGATGGGCACTTCTCTGTGTTTCTGTTGTGAGACTGAAAAATATAACTACACGAGAGCATGAAAGGCAGTATACTATACATCAGGTCAAATTTAGTACACCTGGGCCGGCTTGCTAGAACAGCATCTCAGCCGAGACTGGGTGAAAGAAAGCACTGCAAAGGCTGAGGCGCGCGAGCGTCTTGAGACGCAGTTTGAGTCCCGCTCAGTTCGTGCTCTAGCTTTGGCAGTGCTTTCTTTCACCCAGTCTCAGCTAAGACGCTGGTTCTAGCAAGCCGGCCCTGGTCACCCCATCGTGGATTGCTATGCGGAGAGCAAGTCGTCTGCTTTTTACTCAGGAGTGGAGGTGACGTCAGAACAACACCGAGCTCTGATTGGCTTTGATTGAGAGAATAGTGGGTAGACCTCAATGCTAGATACCTTGAGGTCTACCCACTATTTTTTTCAATCAGCCAATCAGAGCTTGTCGTCGTTCTGACGTCACCGCCACTCCTGCGCAAAAAGCAGACAACTTGCTCTCCTCATAAGCGTCCCCACAGACCTTTCAAGAGCTTCGGCGAGATTTGGACAATTCTGCGCGCACAAAAACATTACTAATTCCGAGTGTCCGCTTTTTCGGAGATGCTAGCTAACCGAGGGTCAATATATCGTGTTTCTACGCCCGCCGTGCTGGTCGTCGAGCGACTCAGTAAAGCCGGTTGCGAGCCGAGTGAAATATTACGGCCATGATGCAACGACGGCATTTGTTTTCTTTTGTGTTCTTTCTCTCCCCCTATCTCTTCTATGGGACTACAGAAACCTTATATACGGGCCATAAAAACATGTTCGCTGCAATGTCAGTGAGTGACGGTCGTTCGAGTTACGACCCTGAGGTTGCTTTACACCGTTGCGAGTATGTTTTCTGCTCTTCGTATACCTCGTAAAATAAACGAGCAAAAATTGCTACGCCATAAAATAAAAAAGCAAAAAAAAAAAAGAGAAAACCATGTACGTTTTGACGCGTACGTTACGTTAGAATCGTGCAACTGGTGTGCTGAACCACAAACGTTAAGTTTTGTGAACTGACCGACATAAAAGTATTAAGTTTTCTTTCTAGAGGCGTATTTCTTTTCCCAAGCCGCGAATCGAGCTGGACGCTGCGAATTTATGTTATTGGGATTGCGTAAGGTGTAAATGCACAAACTCGCTCGACAAAGAGAAGGGGGTCTATGAACTTGTTTCATAATCGAGCTCCTGGGACTTTTCAAGATTCTCTGCAGCAGCTTGGCTCGCGCGAAATTCTGGAGAACATAAAAGTTCCAGGATTTTTAAATAAGCGGTGGTGGCGGAGTTAATGCTGGTCAACGTCGTTGTTCCGTGACGCGATTTTATGGATTTCTTTTTTTCTTTCAATGTATTATTTGGCTCTCGTGTAGATGTTTAAATCAATGACCACGTTTTATGCTTTTGCGCAGCGACAAAACGAATTCCTTAGCTTACAACAATAACAAAAAATAATTAAAGCAAGTATTGGTATGGGGTTTACAATGGTTTGTACATATGCATGATTTAAACATGCCTGCGGACAGAACCGTCATGCAAGGAAGGAACACAGCTCAGACAGTGGGTACAGCCTGTTTTTTTGTATACTGTATGAGCAATTTGACCGCAGCTTAAAGGGATTGTCCGGTCAAATTTTGTATTCGAGAAAACAATTGAATATCGTTGTTATTGCCTCGAGACGCATCGTACGTGCAATATCTGAATTTTATAAGCACCTCTGCGTGAGTAATTGAATTTACACTGCTCCAATCGCATTCTAGCGTAAACGCTGCTTTCGTTGGCAACATTGAAGCTCTGATGTCACAAAACACAAAGCGAGCATTTCTGTGTCGTCGTTTGCCTGCGAGTGAACGCCTCAGCGTGCTTCGTTTTTGTTGTTGTGCTCGACTTGTTTCGTGGTTGGGTGCCACCACCACCGGGCAGCGCATGCGAGCCAAGACATGACGTTCCACTCTTTTCCGCGAGACGTACAGTGACGAGCAAAGTGGATCGTCGCCGTGCGTTGGGACTAGGTTCCTGTCAAGATCGAGATCCCGTTTATGCAGCAATCATCTCGCAGAAGACAGCTACGAGCTGAGCTCTAAGCGGACAGAAGGCTCGTAAGCTGAGGTGTGATGTTTTGCCAACGATATTAAACTACGTCCATCCACTCCTCGCCCAAATCGGATCAATCAATTTGCAGCGAAACCGAAACCAACAGCTAGGCCACCTGGAAACGACACCAGAAGTTGTATTTAGCACGCATGCAGCCCGATTCTGTTTGACCCGAGTGTGAAAATGGAGCGTGACTACGATTCACGCAGCTCGTCCAAGTCAAGTGACGACATGCATTTGAACGATTCGCCGTTTGCCTTCGACCCGCGGACATCGTCTCTGAGGGAACGACCCGCAGCCTCATCACCGCTCCAGCGGATCCGCCGACATGTGTACCCAGATGCCGCTTCAGAGGCGAAATCTGCATCCTTTGATTTGCAAGCGCCCCTAGTTTGATCAGTGGCCGTCGCAGTTGTGTTTGCGCGAAACGGCATACGTTTCCTCGAAGCTTATGGCTGTTTGCGAGTAATATCCTGCTAAAAGGCGTGACTTTTTTTGCACATGCTTAGGAAATTCATTAAAAGAACCGTATTTCAGTACTGTACAGCCTAGGAGACTATATAATTCGAAACAAAATGCAAGACATCCATCGACCAACGCTTGTTATCCCGACCATCCGACAAACCTTTGCGTTTTGTGACGTCACGCAGCACCTACGAATGTCAACCATTGACACTGGCAAAATTCGGGGTGCAGTTTCGTACCTACGCTCATCAAAGGTTTAATTAACAACGGGAGATCATATATCAAAATAAAAATGACGTTTGTCTACATGAAGGCTTCCTCGACGTAACGAGCGCAAAAGCTTAAGTACTTCCGGTTTCGACCGGACAATTCCTTTAAGTCAGCACCCGCTTCACTGGATTAAACGGGAAACGCCTGTACAACTGCTGCAACCTCGCCCTCTGCATTTTATTCTTTTTTGTAATGGTCGGGTAATATAATCTAAATATTCGGGGAAAACCTTCGAAAGTCTGGAAATTTGAGGGAAGCAATATGTTAGAGACCCGAGAGCCCGGGATCAGGCGGTAAAAGGGCAGGCGATTAGTTGATCCGCCGAGAACAAAGTTTTTACGGTCCTATCAGCTTAGTGGTGAATGGAGTTTCACATAATTTATAAGCGAGTTATGTGTAACGATATTCGTTTCGGTTTACTGAGGTACGTGTGTCTACATGACTGCAAGGAAAGGTGCGCCGACCACCTGACAAGATTCGGGTACGAAAAGCCTCGCCGGGGTATTGGTGCTGTCGAACTTTGCACGGTGTTGTAAGCATTCCGTCGTATATTTTGGCCTCTTGGCGTCCTTCCTTCGATGGCAGCGAATCGTTTTATGACGCCGATAAATTTGGTCTCTGTCGGGGGATCCAAGCCGAGTGCACGAGAGACGGGGGTTTCTTTGTACGGGGCGCCGGCGTCTGCAGCCGCCGGGACGGCATCTCAGAGAAGCAAGCAAAGGGCTGTCGGGGTTAAAGTCCCGTTCCCACACTTGCGTTTGCTTACGACCGAGTTCTTGCGATCTCTCACAACGGGCGAAAGCACGCTGGTGCCATCTATGATGCGACCCTGGAACTGCATTTCACCAGATCGAAGGATATTTCGCTATTTGCGAGATTACGTGTACGTAGTGTGTACGGGTAAATGGTCGTTCATAATATTGTCAGAATATTTGCAATCGAAAAGAAAAAGAGATGAGGCGATAAAGAAAAGGAAATATACGGAAATGTCTCCCCGTCTAACCGATAGGTGGCGCCACTGTGTTCTCTTGCTGTGAGAGGTTTTAAGAGGTTTTGAGGCACACGGTTGTAAGCAGTCGCCAGTGTGTCTGTGCATGCCGGTGCGGCTGGTCAACCAAGTTAGTCCCTTACCTGAACGAAATTCAAAAATATGTATGTTGTCGTCATTTAGTAACATCTTGCAAGA
This sequence comes from Ixodes persulcatus, assembly GCA_013358835.2. Lineage (NCBI taxonomy): Eukaryota > Metazoa > Arthropoda > Arachnida > Ixodida > Ixodidae > Ixodes > Ixodes persulcatus. The sequence goes on along the minus strand of JABSTQ010009496.1, from coordinate 182,942 downwards.
GCATCGATAAAGGTCTTAAAATTCATTTTTTTGGAGGCACAATATGATCTTAAGACACAACTAGCAATACATAGAAATACAAAAAAAAGGTATACTTGCCTCGACATTTCACATTATAGTGAATGAGTACTATTATTTCCACTGTCTAAACTAGTTCCCTGTAACAAACTTTCCAAATTCACGTTCCCGTGAAACAATAAAACCGTAAAAAAAAAAAAATTGAAAGTGTGAAACGGTGAATTCGAACCATTACAACATTGTACCCGCTATCTCAAGATCTGTAACGTATCTCCTGTGTGTCGCGTTCAAGGACCATGGATTGCTGCTTTCGTTAGTGTTCGCCTCAACGTTCTCACGTTGTTCATTAGCACGTATTCCTATTCACGCATATAAACCTTTCCCATTACGCATAGATATGGATGCATAACGGTCATGTATACGAGGCAGCTGCGTCATTCATTTCTTTCCTCGATGGTCTCCCTTAACGAGGAAGCTTCGTATTGTTCAACGTGGATTTCCATTTCGGATCTGCGCAAAAACAGTTTCATTAGCAGCGCGCCTCATTTTCCGCAGTTTCATTTCTCCGGTCGTTCGTCCCAACTCGCTTTAAACTGAGTAGCTTCTTCGCATTATTGCCGACAACGGTGCGCAAATGTACGCCGACCTCAATAGGGAGTGCAGGTTCTTAACGAGAGGCGGGAAGGGGGGGGGGGGCTCTCTGGCGGTTCTTTATCCGGGCACTAACCCATTTCGTTTTGCTCCTAAAATCAAGAGACGAACGTAGTAAAAACGCCCCGTGACTGGGAAAAAGAAAGGACGAACAAAGACAAACGTCTGTTTGATGACGGAGGCCTTGGTATTCTAATAATGCGGCTCGGATGGCAAGGACATTTCTTCTAAATTACCCACACATTGCAGCCCCAACATTTAAGAAATTTTTTTTTCTTTTCTTTTCGTTTGGTAAAAAAAGGGGGGGGGGCAGTATAAAAAAGGAAGCTTTCGATATGATAAAAATAAAAAGGGAAATTGAGAAAGACGGAATCTAAATGACGAAATGAACAAAACAGCAATGCCACGGAAGGATGGTTATTGCTGTCGTCATCCTAAGAGTTAGGAACGTATGCCCAGTGTTGGCGGTGACAAGTTACTAGTAACGACGTTACCGGTAACGCGTTACTTTTTCGTGTAACGTGGTAATGTACTCGTTACGTTCTCAGAGGAGTAAAGCTTAACGTACTTACGTTACTTATTTCGAGTAACGGGTAACATAGATACGTTACTTGTATACATACTCTTACCAAGACTTAAAAATATTACACTTCAAGTTTTTTTCCGTCTTTCTAATCGCCGAAACGTCTAAATTGCTTCGTTTTTTTTTTTTACTTCCATTTTACTTGAATCGCAGAGAAAGATATGATAATTATGTTTAATGTCTGGATAGACAATGTTTCTTGAAATCTGGCCCTTGTGCCTACCTCCTGTAACGTCCAAACAGTGAAACGCGTTAATGCACAGTGCTGGCGTTCCCTCGAATACGCAATTCGCAACTTTCAGCGATGGTGGTACCGCGTTGTGAGAATCGCGCACCCTAGCTCCTGGATGATTGGCCTCATAATAAATGGGCTTGCCTACACCTTTCTGGCATGTAAAAATAACGTAAGGCTCTAATACTGCTCGTATATAGTAAAACTAGAATTACTTACGCGTCGCAGACCCAGCCTCGTACCGCTGTTCTACGACGATCATCCAGATGACAGCCATTTTGATAGGCACCACTGCGCCCCCTATAGGTCGTGAAAGTTGCGAATACTAAAGCACACCACAAGACAGTTTTAAATGTATACATTTTGGCGGAGCTCCGAATGGTTAGGTAAGTAATAAGAAAGGGTACATAGTAGACCCTAACCAATGTCTTCAATGTGCCCGACGTTTCGAAGCCGGCTCGGCTCCTTGTTCACGGGTGACTGTATGTGAGCCCAATGGTAGCAATCTGCCATTGTTTTCTTCTTCTTTCTCGCAGTATTATTTTCTTATTCTGTTTTTGTGTGCTAGGCAACGCGCTGGCGGAACATGCTTAGAAGACCGGCCACGTCATCGCCTCTGACAGCAGTTTCATCCTCGACAGAGAAGGAAATTGGAGAAAGCGGCTCTTATTAGAATCTTGGCATATACAAAATACCAACAACAATCTGAACCGATCCACCGGAACGATGCCAAGCAGCTATGTACACGGGCTACGATGCGCCACACACACACACAAAAAAAGAAGAAAATAATACTGCGGGAAAGAAGAAGAAAACAACGACAGTTTGCTTCCTTTGGGCCCACATACAGCCACCCGTGAACAAGGCGCCGAGCCGGCTTCAAAAGGTCGGGCACATTGAAGAAATTGGTTAGAGTCTACTAAGTACCCTTTCTTACTAGACAGTCTTAGTGCACCGTACGCCAAAGCTTTGCCTACGTTAAGAAGTTGCGGGTCGAGAGTGCGCATGCGCAGAACGCAATGGAAGGGCTAGCGTATTGCGTACGCACGCAACGCTGGGGATTTTGCGATGCGGGCTAGCGGGCTCTCCTGGAAGTTCTCGAGAAATCTCAGGCCCAGCGAAAGCACCAGTTTCAAGATGGCAGTCACCTAGACTGGCGCAGCAAGGGCGACGTGGTATTCGCGAAGTTCAGTGTTACGTGAAATTGCGTGGTGTTCAGCTCGACAATTCTTTTCGGCACCTACCGCGGCCGAGTAAGATCTCCGTGCAGCTGAAGGAGTGCATCGTGAAAATGTTCACCGTTTGCAATCTGTGTAAACCCTGAGATCTGCTCAACGCTAGTTCATTGGCGGCAGACGACCGACTCTTCAAAGCATCGCCGAAGTTGTCGTATGCACTGGACATCAGTAGGTCATGGATTTCTTCCCCGAGATAGCATTGATAAAAGGTTCCGTTTCAACGGGACAATTGACGGAGGCTCCGTGATCGAATTTGGCTATCGCACTCGTGGTTGTAGCCTCCGTAGCCCGCAGAAAAGCTCGCTTGACCGGGCAGCTGCGGCTCGGTTTAATTTGAAATAAAAAAATCGGAAACGTTAATAAACGAGGGGGAGGAGGAATGGAGGAGGATGAGAGAAGGAAGAGAGAGGAGGATGGAGGAGGAGGAGGAGAGGAGGAGAGGGTACGGCGGAGGAGGCGGGGCAGAACCTCCTCTCCGTACCATCCCCTCCTCCTCCTCCTCAACAGCTGCGCTCTAATTCGATATTACAAGGAGTTGTAAACGTCTTTAACTTTTTGTTAGTTATTCTAGCTTTTCGTTCTTTACTACCAATGACTGTTTAACTCTTGATGCAGTGGAAGCGTCGGATAAGCGAGAAAGAGACAGATAAATCGAGTGGCAGAATCTGCTTTCAGTTTTGTTTGTTTCCTCTCTTTCTTTTCATATTTCCCTCAGCTTTTTCCAGCATTTCCAAAGTGCCAGGAGGGCCGAGATACCGCTACAACTTGCTGCGCGTCGGATGATTAAATTAGCATCGTGTCTGCATAGGCTCATTAAATGAAGACTTTTATTGAACTAGCCACTTAAAAAACAAGAAGAAAGAAACCCAAACTCGATATTTAAAAGTAGTTCAGTGTAAGTGCCGTTCTAGCGTGAAGTCCGTCGAGCTGCCCTGTCAGGGGCTTAGGAGCAATGTCCTGAGCTTGATATTCCGATATATTGATACGGGCTTACACCCGTAAACGTAATCAAATTGTCGATCCAGCGCCTCTGATCTGGCTGAACGCGCTCAGCCATAGAACACGATTTGCGCGTCTGGAAACATTTCGCAGCCGTGCTTACCACGTTTCGTAATAAGTGTAACGAAGCGAAGGGATGCGATTACCATATCCTCTTGTAGTGAGTACATTTTTAATACATTTCTTACACAGCGTATGCTCTTATTATATAAAAAAAGAAAACTATTCGCACGCACATATCCTGCTATGTTGGAATGATTATAGTTTTATTTTTACTATTTTTCCCGCTAACGTTATTATGTCACGGTAACAACGAGAAGGGGTGTGTATCGTCTTGCGATTGGCTGTGGTGGCTGTCATTTTCGTCGCTGCATGCGAACGCGGCCGACAAAAACGTCTGAACCAACCTTTTGTAGTGGCGGGAACCATGTGACGCGCTTTGTGTCACAGTCCGTGGAAGCATAATTAACTGACGCCTCCACATATAGCAGTTGTCTTTTTATGTATTTCCTTTTATTGTTTCTGCGGTTGCCTTTGGCGCACCCGGGCTTACTTGCATATTTCTTTTTTTTTTTTTTTTTTCTGGCGGCTGCTCGAGGCATGCGTGCAGAAAAAGCGCAGCCCTATTGCAATGTTATCAATCACAATTCTACTAATTAGGATCCTTGGTCTGCCGGTCTAAGAACATTGTCGGTCATCACATAAAGCCGTAATTTTTTTTCTTTGCACTTGTGAATTTGCAAGTGAGTCGTTATCGGGTCACTTTCACGTATTCCAAAGTCTCTCCGTGATCCGCAGCTCCTCGAGAATTTACGTAAAATATTCGCTGGTAAGTGTTGGAAGTACTATCGTGGACGTAGCTGGAGCACTGTGGCGCCGTCTTCTTCGCGCCTAGCAGACGACAAAGTGGCGGTGTAATCACAAAACTGAGAAGAAAAAAAAATCAATCTTTCGAAAAGAATTACAAAGTTTCACTTCTCTCGAAGAGTACGTAGCGCTGGAACTGTACCGGACGGCCACCGGTAACCGCTCCCGTGTTATATAATGTGTCCACCATAGTATGTATAACGGAACCTACAAATATATACAGTTCCAAATTCATTCGCAGTGTACCAACTACTCTAGCGAATAACACAATTATTACCGTGCGTTATTGCTTTCTTGCATCCACTACTGTATGATGACGTTTTTTTTGTTTTGTTTTGTTTTTTTCCTAATAGGCTCAGGCTCGCCTTCGGGAGCGATTGACCTACATTCGAACGGCCGTATCTTACATGCGGGCAAGGGCCATTAGTCCGATGCCAGGTTATACGCGATCCGTAGTAAATCGTGTCATTTCGACGTTCCATCAAGGCGAATTACCGGACAAGCTACAGTATCAATGTTGGGGATTGTACGCATACTCCGAGTGATTACAGCAACACGGGCGGTGCGGGGTGCGGGGCTGTATTTATGCCAGCAACACTTGATCGGGGCTAATTTTCGTTTGGGTTGATTGCTTGTCCCTTCGAATTTGCGCACCTTTTCGACGTCTTCATCGAAGCTGGCTCGACGAGTTAAAACGCAAACTGCCGACTTCTCTCGTTCGAATGGCTTTTGCCATCGTCTTTACAAGATATATACTTTTATGTTTTTTGTCTCCGAGCACGACTTCCTGATTATGATGTATGTACCAATTAATTAATTAATCGTGAAAGCGATGAAAAATTGACTAGTAGTTTCCTTCCGCCCAGGAACCACGTCGTCATGTCCCGGAAAGGCGTTCTTCGATATGTGATGAAAATAAATCGAGACTTTAGGTCTGTTCTTGAATGTCCCATTATTGCAAAATAAGTCACGTTTAACTCCGGTCTTCTTCATTGCCTGTAGCAAGGTGGTGTATAGTAGTGTTTGTATTTATAATAAGAACGCCCGCTGTTATTAATTCGAAAAAAGATTTACTTTTAGATGCCATTCGCTAAAACAATACGCATAAAAAAACGTGTTTTAACTATTAATTTGAAAGTGGTTAATATATTGGGCGCCATTTTTCACGCGGCAAGATGGCCCTTCTAACCTGAGTACAACATGTAAGCCGCAGCCAAAAGACACGGTGTTTCTCCGCGGACATGATGAGATAATTATCTGCAGACAGGCCTCACGGATGTTCGGAGCATATCCCTTACAAAAATTATCAATGAGTTTCTATTGAGTTTCTTATGTATTCTATTAGAATACATTAAAAACTCAATTAAAACTCACTGATCATTTTTGCAATAATCGTGCATGTGTATGCTTCCAACATTCCTGCAGACAACATTCCTGCAGACTTGTGCGACGGGACGGTCATAATAGAAAAACAAAAAGACGCCTCAAATGGCGTCTGCAAACTGTCTTTAGTATTAACAGTGTTCCCGGGGCTTTACGCGAAAATTTGTCTCGCGTCCTCTTCTCACCAGATAAGCACCACATAGCCCGGTCATCCTTTTGCACTCCGACTAGCGTTCGTGTAATCTCGAACGGCCCACGAAGGGTCGTGCCCTCCTGTTTCGGTGCGACCGACTTGTAATCCGTGCAAACTGGTTTGCCTCCACGGAATCGCAATTTGCGCAGCGCGTTTGTCGGCAACGCGTGTAGCCGGATTTTTGACTTGTCAGCTTTATCGGCTGCCACCGATCGCGAATCTTGCTTCTTTTTTTTTTTAATGTTTCGCTGCTTTTCATCTTTTCTCCGGCGAAGCCGTCTCTCATTAGACATTTCCCGCGTCTCGTGTGTCCGCCGTTACGCGCGACAAAATATTCAAATGAACGTTTCGCAATCTTCCTTACCACGACTCGGTGCCTCCTCACTTGTTGGTCGTCGCTTTCGGCTCTCGTCGTGCGTTCAGTTTTCAAAATCAAACAATGACAAAAAAAGAAAAAGAAATTGACGAACGACTTGTCGCTGGCGTCCTTTTGGGGAATTCTATATATTGACCCAGGGGGCCGAGGGGGGGGGGGGGGGGGGGGGGTGGTTATGCAAAGAAGTTACGTCACGGACGGACTAAACGTCGCGGACGATTGTGACGTCACGCACGAATATAATTGCACTCTCACCAAGAATAAGGCATTTCTCACAAAAAAAAAACAAACAGGCGCATCTACGTCCTTTTTTCCATAAAAAAAAGGGAAGTCACCCTTGAAAGTTCGCAGAGAGGGGAGGGGGGGGGGGGGGTTGGCCCCTCCCCCCCCCTGATTTGGTTCTGCCCAATAATTGACCCAGCCCCTAACTATACCTGCCTTCGGAACTGCAACTCCAATATTTATTTCAAGATTGAAGAAAGTATAAACATGTAGGGTGAAGACGACACAACCGCATTACATGGTGTACATGGTGATGACAGTCCGCGATTTGAGAATCTACGTGCTATACGTGGTACTACAAGTTAAACACTTCAGCTCCCAAAGAGGGGTCCCATACTTTTTCTCCTGTGCATGTAAAGATTAATAACTCTATTCAAAGTAACGGGAATGAAGATATGAAATATCACATCAGCTCAAAGAAAGCAGCAAAATAAAAATATGCACCTCTTGAAATGAATTGGAATATTATAAATTGTACAAGTCACCTTGCAACAGTATTTCACATATGCCCCCCCCCCCCCCTTCTCTACCTGAAAAAAAATTTACGCACCCTAACATAATCTATAAAACAAATAACTGAAATATATATAACACATTTGATATACTTACGGGTGGCGGCGGTAGCGGTTATATCCCCCAATCTAATGTCTTCTGAGGCCGCGAAACGTGCAACGAAGACGTCCTCATAACGGTCCCTCTCCTTTCTAAGAAAACCCTGTATCGATTAAAAACAGTCCTGACACGGGTAATTCAATTCCGCGGCAGTGCGTGTGCAAGGCAAGACGAAGAGGTCAGTACCAGTGGGCGATTAAAAACCAATAATAGCACGCAACCCCCGCGGCCCACTGGCCCGTTGACCTTCCGCATAAAGATGTTTTCGCGTGCTATGATGCCAGCCCGAGGTCGCCGGTAAACTTTCGTCCGCCTCTGTGATCACAAGGCGGCTATAAAAGTCCGTATTGATCGAGAGAGATCGATGTCATCGGAAGGGTTGTGTCCTCTTCGTTGGCTTGCTTGGAGTGCTATCGAACTGATGCGCTTTTATAACTGTGTGGTTCTGTAGCGGTGGTCGGCTGGAACGATGGCGGGCCGTCCGATTGGCGTATCTCGCTCTCCTGTCTCAACTAATCGTTCCCCATCTTTCGTTTTCAAAACAACCACTTTTTTTTTTTTTCTTCTCCGTTCCTATGCGTCTTTCTCCTTGCGAGTATATGGTCGCGTTTATTTCGGTCCATTGTTTATTCTGTCATGTCAAAGGCCGGGCGGGGGAGATTCCACGTCATCAACTCGACTCTTGACTGTGTATCACGTTTTTTTTGTTGACGAACGCTTTGGACGGCGAAAATATGAGAGGAGAGTCTCCTTCTGCATGCGTGCATTCATACGTGTGTGCGAGTATATATGTGTGTGTCTGTGTGTGTAGTGTGTGTGTGTGTGTGCGTGTGTAAAAGGGAGGCTGCCTGCATGCGCGCGCGCATGTGTGCGTGTCTGTCTGTGCGTGCGCTTGTGTGTGCGTGCCTACGTCCGTGGGTGGGTGGAAGGGACTAGGGTCACTGACGCTGTTGCTTAAAAGTACAATCTGTGCTTCGGTTTCGCGAAGACTCAGTATCGTTGCGGGTTGTCCTAAGATTGCCTCCTAATTTTATTGTTGGCATTGAAAAAAAAAAAAAAAAAACGTTTTGATCCCTGGTCGCATCACGCCGACTCGAAGTAGCGCTGTTTTTACTGCTCTGGCGGAAACGGATAATACATCACGGGGTCTGATATTCCGGAGATGAAAGCTATTGCGCATGCTCAAAATGCGTTCCAAGAATGGGCTTATGACTACATTAGTAGGCCAGAAACCCGTAGCTCGACGTCATTATCAAACACCATTACCCGCATCAAACGTCAGACAAACACCCGGTCGCACAAGCACGCAAACAGAATCCAATGCGAACGTGTGCCTTCGTCACCGTTCGGAACCAAGCTATGCAGATGACGGGCAAGCAGGCCGAAGAGAACACGGCGCTACGTTGTGTCACGGAACGGAGATTCCGTTAACATCACGCATGGGCGATGAATACGGCGTCAAACGACCGGGCGTCGCAAAGTGAAACAATGGACTCCTCTTGGGCGGTGCGTTCCGACACCGTAGTCGCTCCCTCGTTATCGGTAACAGAGACCAGCCATCCGTGGCCGGGGCCACCGCAGGCCGTTCCCTCGAACCGGCGTATAGCGGACGATTCTTGTTGTTGATAAACAACGTATACGTGGTGATGGCGGCGCATCCTGTATCAACTGCGCGTGCGTCGTTCCCACCGTCGCCTCGCTGGAAACGCACTGGGTGCCGCCGCGTGATAGACCGACGCGCTGTTTACAAACAGGGGCTGCGTTTACCCGCACCAGGTGAGGGCAAGATTCGCTTGACACGAAGCGTCTGCGTATGTGCCGGGCCGACAGCAGCGCCACCACTGTGGCATGACGTCAGAGCCAGGGGTTGGCGTATACGCTAGACATGGAGTTGGGTGCGGGTGAAATGAAACGTCACATCCGGTCACCTGGGGTATGACAACCCTGAGCACACTTGGATCACTGGCTATAAGACTCGTTGTCACTCCAATAAAAAAAAAGAATAAGTACAGCGTTTATGTGTGCACTACGCGAGGTAACACTTACAAAATTCGGTCGTCACCGTTGTCACCGGACACTATAGTAGGACATTAAGGTCGCGCTAATATACTTTACTAAACTCAATACTATCAGACCTGAGACCTCATATCTTTGCTTGGAAGTTACAAACGGACGATTGGGAAAAAAACATCTTCCTGCAACAGGGTGCCACTAACATCTATAGGAGTATACCTTAGCCGGCTTGAAGCTCCGAAGGCGCAGTCCTTTTATTACTCGTCAGAAATATACGAAGACTAAAAACGGTTCCCGGTGATCTTTCCGATGACTTCTCCTTAAGCCGGGGTCTTACTGCTTATACCCGAGTTCACCGTTCTTCGTCTTCCAGCAATGTTCTGCAGTTCCTAAAGCGCGGTGGTTTTTTTTTTTTTTTTTTTTTTGTGTGTGTAAATTGGGTATAACCTTATTAATTTAAACAAAAACAACCTCGAAAAAAAAGACTGAAAACACGGAACCTTACTTGTGGTCCAGGGTTCTAGTACTTCCAAAGTTTGGAGCGTTTTGCACAGTGTGTTTTTCTTGAACGGTTCTTGTGTCGGTGGCCCGCGCTGCCGCCTCGGAAGGAACTACCTTTGAAGCGCGCGCTCCCGCACCGATATCGCAGGTCTTTGAAAACGATCTGCTCAAACTTCCTTTTGTCGTTGCTTTTCCGCTCTCATTTCAAGTTTCTTTGTTTTTTTGTTTTTTTTTTTCAACGTGCTTACTTGTTTTTGATTTGTTTAGAGTAATTTTTTCTTGCGCCATGTTTTCTTTCTTTTTTATGTATCAGTATTATATCTTCAAAATGTTTTTTCTTTTAAGCATGCTAATATTTTAACGCGAGACCAACTCAGCGTGCGAACACAAATACGTGAATAAAGGAAGAATTGCGCCAGTACGAGATGCGTATAGAAACCTAGCGTCAAGTCCAATACTCTTAAAAATAATAGGAAGCCCGCGATATGACCACTACTACTTCGAGCATGCGAGCTTCAAAGCGTAGTATATTGAGAGGACGGGGCGATCTCTCATTACTATCATCAGCACAGTTCTTACGATTTGCTGAAAGTCTCCATTGTTTCTCCGCTAACCGAGTATCAGAATAAAGACAATGACTGGCGATAAATTATGATACCTCGGGGAAATGGAGTGGCACTTAAAAGTGAAAGAGAGGCAAAGAAAGAAGGAAAGAAAGAAAGGAAGAGGTTATTGGATGGGGCAGGCGAACTATTTTGATAACATGCTAAGAGTATAACGTAAAAAAAAAAAATTAAAAATAAAGCTTGTTTTGTTTTGTTTCGTTAAATGCAAAAGAAAAAAAAATGCTTCTTCCTGGCAAAACATTACGTCTGTCGCTATCCCAGCGATAGCGATAGACCGTTCCTTAAAACGCGAGCAGCTAAACTCCCAGCCCGAATGGTCTCCGTCGACTCTCCGAGGAGAAGACTCATTAAAAAGGCAGAGAGCCCAGCCTGCGTCGCTGCCACCGGCAGGTGCTTGTCCAGAGCGAACGACCCATATTTCGGGAATGCCTCGCAACTGCGCGCAGCAGCGAGGAACCTGAGCTAGAAACGGCGTAAACCTCTCCAAACGTAAAAACGAAAAAAACAACAAAAAACCGTCCCAAAGAGATAAGTTGTTTCTCTTGCGAGGCGGTGTTGAAGCCGCGGGGCGAACGGTTCGAGGACCGGCGATTGAAATTCGGTTCAACGACATCGCGCCGGGCTCCCGGGAGTAAACATGGCGACGTCGACCAGGTGAAAAACAGACGGGTCAATACTCGGCGCGGGTCAAGGACGGAAGGAGGCTGAACTCCTCAATGGGACGGCTCCCGCATTGTGCGGCGCGGTGCTGCACACTGCGCAGGTGTTCAATGCGGACCCGCGGGGGGGCATATTTTCGGGGGAAATATTTGAATGTGTACGGGGGCTCGGGGCAGTTAGTAGGGTGCGTGCAGTTGGCGTGGAAGATCGGCGCCGATGCGTGGCCAGCTGAACTTGTTCGTGTCTATGGGCTTCTTTTACGGCGACAGTCTCTTTATTGGCAGAGTATCGCAGCGGTTCCCGTGTATGTTCTCGCGTAGGGCAGTACCGTCATCTCTCGTCACGGGAAATGCTTCCTGTTAAAGGCAGCGGAGAAATTGTTTCGCTAGGTTTAGCGGAAAACTTTATTCGCTAAATTTAGTCCGAAATTCGTATGACCTCACGTCAGTCCGATACGGGTGTGGTCACGTGACATCATAATCTCGCTTGACGCCACTGTGTTACCTGACGTCATTGCGTTACGTGAACAACGTCCTCTCATATTTTTTATTCATTTATTCAACGTTCCCTCTAAAGGCCCTGATGGGGCATTATATAGAGGGAGGTATCATATAAAACATGCATAATTGAACAAACTACCTGCAAAAAAAATAAAAAAGTAAACAATTGAATGACGCCAATACAAATCGGAATGGTGAATCAACGACAAAAAATCACAATCACTTGCACCAAAAAACAAAAACTGTCACAATCAACAAGTACTTGCTTTTTTGCCACCCAGGCCAAAAAAAAAAAATTCAAATGCTGCTGCCAAGCGAACAATATATGCATGTTTACAAGCGGTGAGCATTAAGAATCACGCAGCAGTCACATGAATTTGTCCCTTGTGGGGACTATTTCCCTTGCCAGCCCATCCTAGTCAGTTGTGGCCAGGACGAATTGGAATTGAGCGCGAGGTACGTCCTGAAATATATATATTTTTTTTTTCATGCCACGTAAACACGTGACGTCATTGTGCCATGTGACGTCACAGTGTTGCATCAACACGCTTCTCTAACTTTAGGGTGACCTCAGTCCAGAAAATGCAAACGTGGCTTTTGCAACAGAGTATCACCACGTTTCGTTTACAAAACGCCACAAGAAACCATATTTTGTTTCAATGTTTTGTACAAATGGGGTTTATGCAGTTTTGCGCTGTAAGCATTGCTTGTTGAGTCGTGTTTGACTTTTTAACTTCCCATAAGCAAATCCGTTCCCAAGGCTTAGCCGCAGCCACAACTACATTTTTTAGTGTCTGTTGCCGTATAAAACTACGCTTGTTTCAGTGCAGTCTGTGGCCGCATAAAACTCTCTCTCCCTCAAAAAAAAAAAAGAAAAAAGAACGTTTTGAGTAGTGTTTGGTAACGAAAGCGCATTTCGCATTGTGAACAGCTTTTGATACTTTCCCTTGCCAAACTAAAAAAATAAAAAATAAAAAATGAAAAGGCACTAACGATTTCTTTCCCCTTGGTGACGTCAGTATAGAGGTACGTTAGTACAGAGTAACGTATAGTGCCGTCATTTATTTCTGTGTATTGGGGAAGACAGCCTAAACTGCAGATGTCCTTTTTTTTTGGAAAAGGAGGGGGGGGGGGGGGTTGGAACAGACTGTAAGTCGGGATCAAGAAAACAATCGAATGACGGAAGAACAGTGTCACGCGATGAGAAATGAATAACGGTGGGAACTAAAAACCTAAAAAAAAAAGATGCTTCCAAACGCGACGTTTTACTCTAAAATACGCGGAATGCGCACGGGAAAATCCGCCGACACAACTAGAAAAGAAAAAAAGCGAACAAAACGCGTACAGGCGTTTGTTTCTTGCTGATATTGTAATGACCTCAAGGTTTAGCTGATCTACGTTCGTTCGTCATCGGGAAGAACCATTTATGGATCTTGGTTCTGCTTATACGTTCGTCTATATTATATCTCTAATTATTGTCAAATTCCTCGCACTAACACATCTGCTTCCCAAATGACAGACTTCAAACCACCATGGTTGGCTTCATGGCGACTAAAAACAAGATGAATGAATCGCGGATGAGCGAATCGCAACAAATCATCATTGAATTCGATAGTAGCTTCGGGATAAAAGGAACGTTGAGTGAAATCCCCCCCCCCAAAAAAAAAAAAAACAAAAAAAAAAACAGATATTTTATTAGGCACATACCAGACTTGCTGAAACGTGTGTTCCTAATAAAGAATACGCCGTTATTGAACTTTCTCTCAGCGTTTATGATTTCCGATGAAAAAATATTTCAAAGTAGATTCATGATAAAAGGAAGAAACATAATAAAAGATGGCCGAAACACGAAACATGTGCGTTTTTTTTTTTTTTTTCGTAACGAAGTTTTAAGCGATAATTGCTTTGATTCGATTATGTCGCCTGCATTCTGTCCATAATACGGAATCTAAACAAACGATGCGTAAAACTTTACGCGTTGAGCGTCTTCTATAGCGGGACACCGTAGAAGTCCGCGAAGACTCGTGTCAGCCGCAAATCGAGATCAATTTGTCGCCTGTCAAGCCGAGATTGAAGTAACCGCCACACGCGTCACCCTGGCGCCAATTCCCAAGGCTCGTCGACGGCCGACGTGAATGCACGCGAGATTTATTTACGACGAGCGGAAACAGGCGACAGCTGGTTTTTGCTAACGACTGCGGCCCCGCTATCGACTGTTCTCGGCTAAATATTGCGATCCACTCCGTACATTCGACACAGAACTGCCTGAATCCGGAGAAAAGCGAGTGTCCCGCTGTGTCGTAAAATCTACCGTTTGATACCTCGTTTCCTGCGACCCGGAAAAAAAAAAAAAAGTTCAGCGAATGAAATTCGGTTCTCAACTGTTCGATTTCACGTAGGGTATCCGTGTGTGTTCCGGTTGTTTGTTATAACTTATAAATCACCCGTTCAAAACATCTTAACCAAGGGACACGTTATAAATTCTTCCAGGCCATCATGTTTGACCGTATACATAAGAAAACTGGAGGCTGGCTTTTCCGCAATGCGCATGGGAGAGCCAATTGGCTGCACTCTCTGCGGGGACATCGGCGAATTTCGATGCTCAAAGTATCTTTAACCCCCCCCCCCCCCCTCCCCCAAAAAAAAATAATAGTTCAGTGATTAAGCATGGTGGAACAAATCAGGAATCGAGAAGCTTGAACATCCTAAGCCGCGCTCTGCGTTTGTTCACCTGTCCGGAAATTTTGTCGCTGGAACATCAAGAAATGCAGGGCAATCTGCTATCAGCAGCCAACGAGATTGCCACTTTATGCGATAACAACTCCAAGCAACCGATATCCTAGCGAAAAACAGGAACATTATTAGCCCCGCGTTCCTTAACCTGTCAGTAAATATACTTTTCAATCTTTTTTTTTAATATTACTGTTATTAATGTTCCAAATGTGGGATCTAAATAGGGCCATAGCTAAAGCTTATTTCTTTTTAATTATGCTTTGTAAGTGTTAATATTTTGCCCCTGTAACTACCATGTAAACCCATTTGAAAGTGATGATTCTTGCTTTGTGTGTGCGTGATATAGTTAAGGTGTACTTCCAGCGTCAAATATGGACGCTTATACCTTGTGATCGCGGCATTGGTTGTCACCCTTAAATGTAAATGCGATTTTTTGTTCTATCTCGAGCATCTTGCTTGAACTCATTCGGTCCTCAGTGGGTAAGAGATACAATAAAAGTAAAAGGAGTAGATACATTTTTTTTAATAACAGACGCGCGGAACCTACGCAGACATACTCATCATGTTTCTCTTTATCTAGGAATCATCCCTTCCTCGCCTCATAATTTAATTTTATCTTATTTGCTCCTGCGATCAACTCATTCTTTCTATAACGCGAGATAAGGCACCGACCTTGTCTAGCGGACGATAGCAAAATAACGGCTTCATAACCGAACAGCTCCGGCACAGTGCTTTTTATAGGACACATTAGTACATTTTCCGGTCCGTCGACTGATAATGATGTGCTCGTGCCTCTCATTGTTTCTTCTTCTTTTGTTTTTTTTTAATTGTATAATTCTTGAGTTTGCAAACCATCGATTGGCGACAATGCGTCTCAGCAAAGGGGTTCATGAAGAGTTCTAAAATGGGGGGCCATTACGCTTTGGGTGCCCTGAGCAGCTTGCGGTGTCGTGGTGCGCATGAGCAGACATTCTGCGCATGCTCAGTGCGACTCCCCAAGTTATTTCGGGGCCCCCAAGTGTTAGCGGCTCCAGCTGTTAGGGCTTCCAAGTGTTAGGGCCCCCAAGTGTTAGGGCGCCATATATTCCACACAACTCCCTATTAACTATGTTGTTTAACATAGTTAATAGGGAGTTGATAACCGGCACTCCCGATTGAAAAGGTCCTATACATAAAAGCCGGTGCGCGCTCAGCGTGACCTTGTTTCATTGTTTATAAATAGGCGTGTTTTCGCACAGTTGCATAAGCGGGTACTTTTTTTCTTAAACAGAGTGGCGTCTGCACAGACCCGCTGCGCAATCTGCTCGACCACTTTAGCATGACGTCAGTCCCTATTACGTTAATTTCTCTGAGAGTAATGGTTGCAGTGTCTGTGCTCTTTGTCGGTGTAGCAGTTTTCGCGGTTTACGGTGTTTTTCGTGCTTGGAGTGACGCTATGCCTCCGTCTGCACTGTTAAGCCGGTTGCTGACAGTGGCCTCCCCTTGTGTTCGTTGCAGGGTCTCGTCGCTACTATGCCTCAACGTTCCTCCGTCCATCTGAGAAAAGAGCCGTGAAGCCCTCCGCATGTTCGACCAGCATGAAGACCACTGGGGATACGAGAGCAGCAGTCTCTACGGCAGCATGTGAGTGGGACCACCCTTTCCTAGAAACGCTGTCCGCATGCGCGCACTGTCTTTCGCCTAGCGACTGATTACCGCACTTTCTTTGACGGCAACACGGTCACGGACACCTTTGCTTTGCAATCTTCCCCACTGTCGGGAACGTGCAGAGTTCGTCCGCTACGTTTCGATGACTCTGGTGGTTTGCAGCACCCTTGTAATTAATGCGTTACAAGCAACGCGTCACTTCTATCTAGTTACTTCTTTCAGTAATGAAGTAACAACTCAGTTACTTTTTCGAGAGCAGGAGCGAGTAACGTATGTTTGTTACTTCTTGACTGAGTGACGAGTGATGGTATTTTGTTACTTTTAGAGAGGAACGTGTGAAACACAAGTTGCCTTATTTGGTTTTCACCCGCAGCTCACGCCTGTGGCTTTTACGGCAAAAAAAAAGAAAACAAAAAAAAATCCATTAGCGTGTTAAAAAGATAGGTATTATTAACACGACTAAATATTGGAAGGCGGCTACTGCTTCAAAAAAAAAAAAAAAGGCACACCCAGAGTAGCGATAAAACAACTATAAGTTTTGTGCCGACGTATAACGCCTTCTTTTTGAATCTCAGTAACGAGTAACGTACTTGATTACTTTTTAAGCAAGTAGCAAGTAACGGTGTTTTTTTTTTTTGTATGGTCTACACGTTTGGTGGCTTGTTTTGGCTTGTGGTCCGCTCCGAAAATTTACATTCCAGCCCTTAAAGAAAGAAGCGAAATTACGTAGGTATGTTAGTTAGAAAACATCGTAATCTAAACACCAAGACACGGAAAAATGTGTTGCGCTGTCCGTTATTTAATTTTTACATGTCTCGGAGTCTAGATTATGACGTCTCCAGAGCAGTTTCGGCCATTTTTCAACTGGCTGCCGTCATTACGCGCAAAATTATTTTTAGCATTATTATCCTTAGAAGGCGTAGCCTTAATGTGATGTATAGTAGGTAGAATTAACTGTTGCTATTAAAAACATTGACTAGGTTGCGCGTGCCGCCGCCTTATTTAAAGGGTTTAGCAATACCCATGCGTCCATTCATTTAACCATCTATCTATCCAGGCTTATTGGATTGCCAAAGTGGTCACTGGAATAGCTACAATGAACTTGTTAGTATTCCGCTTATTTCATTACTGCCTCGGTGCCTCGTCCCAACAAGCGCTTTGGTATTGTGGTATATACGCGCATTCAAATCATGTTACTTAATCAATGAAGTTGCATATAAGTAACGGAAGGAAATACGTATTTATGACTTAAAATGCAGAATTTCATTCGAGTTTGCTTGCTGTCTGTTTAATAAATTTGAATACAAAAGAGCCTATTTGAGCCTATATGAAATGACGGCAGTAGCCGATTCGTCAACATAAATCATTTCTTGAACAAATTTCTAGAAAGACAACAGGGACTTTTAGCGAGTTGTGTTCAAAGGCTCAATAATACCACCCTGGCTAAGCTCCTGAAAGCCTGATTTAAAATGCTAGTGTGAGTCACAACAATAATGTCGTGCTACGAAAATACTTTCCGCTACAATTCAGCGACAACTTTATACATGGAAGAACAGGTGTTTTTTTTTTCAGTTTATTTGCAAAGAAGCTTGCATCGCCGTGAGACATTTTAGGAGGGGGTGGGTTTACAAGCGTTTATAAAAACATCTTTTTTCTAGTGGCCTTGGCGGCCTCTAAAAAAAAGGTGAAATTAGGTCATTATTTAGCTAATTAACTAAAATGTTTTAACTCACTTTTTTAATTTTTCACTTGAGGGCACATAATGTATTTAGAGGATTGAAGATCGACCGTAGTATGGTCTAGCCGTGTCGTCATATTTGGATAAAAAAATTCCTAGTAGGCGCTACGGGGTCGAGAAATGTCACTTTGGTAAATGGCGTCGAACCGAAACTAAACAAGAAAGAGCGCCGGTAAAGTTATCGGTCCGCCCTTCCGGGCATGCGATTCGTCATTATCTCGGCGGGCTCGCCTAAGCAAGTGGAACCGGCCGCGATAATGACGAATCGCATGCCCGGAAGGGCGGAGCGATAACTTTACTGGCGCTCTTTCTGTTTAGTTTCGGTTTGACGCCATTTACCAAAGTAACATTTCTTGACCCCGTAGCGCCTACTAGGAATTGTTTTATCCAAATTTGACGACACGGCTAGACCATACTGTGGTCGATCTTCAATCCTCTAAATACATTATGTGCCCTCAAGTTGAAAAATTAAAAAAGTTAGTTAAAACATTTTAGTTAATTAGCTAACTAATGACCTAATTTCACCTTTTTTCTAGAGGCCGCCATGACCACTAACACTTCCTCAGGGCTCAAATTACTCTATCTCACGTTCTCTTTTTTTAAATTTGGTGCAGCTAGAAAAACACCATACATATATATATATATATATGTATATATATTAAAATCTATCAAGCTAATGACAAAAAGTATAACCCAATTGAAAATAACACTTCAGCCCTGGTGCGTTACGGGACCTCTCAGCCTTTCACACCCCTTCAGCCCATCAAACCCCTTTGCCTTTCAACCCCATTCAGCACTTCAACCCCCTTCAACCCTTTAGACGCATCGCCTTCTCATTCGCTTCTCATGCTCGGAGAGGCTATCGCATCTCGGGATCGTCCTGTTGCTGCTTTTGCCTCACTTCGACTTCACGGACACGCATATAAACCTATAAACTTCATCTTGTTCCCAAGCCATGCAAGCGTGCCTTGCGTGGCCTAATTAGTAGCATGACAGACTCTAAACCGACGGGTAGTGGGTTCGAATCCAGCCTAACATTCTTCAAATTTTTTCTTCAAGGCAAATTAATTACTTCATAAAGTGAAATAATATGAGACATGCGTCACCTTTATTTCGCACTACATGCCATGTTTTAATCACTATTTTCACGCTCGAGGTCTTATGGCTGGGACGTCATGACCCTATCGTCCACTCAGGAGGTTTCCGTCACGCCACCGACGCCGGATTTTCTGCGACACGAGCTCGATCCTTAACGTTATCGCGTTGAGAGACGAGAAGAAACAACTTATACGCAATCCCGGGGGCAAGAAGCTGTAGACAAAAGCGATCAGACCAAATAGGGACAACCAAGTTCTTTGTCGCAAAAAAAAAAAAGAAGTATTTCGAGGTACTCACAATGCCGCTGGATAAATTCCTGATAGGTAATAATAAGTAAAATCTGGTACACATGGTCAATAATAAAATCTACCAGGTGCACCACATGCACACATGCAGACTGTCAGTAGCACGTTTAGCGAAAACCACGAGCATATCGACCGTCGCAGTTGAGAAATTCTTACTACTGCCACGGTGTTGTTCCTGGTGCCGTCGCGGTGGCGTCTCCTGCGTCTTTTTCGCTCGCTGGATGAGCTTCTGAACCCGGACGGCCGAAGAGGCGCAAGAATCAGTGAACTGAGAGACCTTCTCCTTGATCCCCACAATGAGCCGCTCAAGAAGATAGGTCCCACGCATGGGACGGGAACCTAAAACTGAGCTTCCGCTCGTTGCGGACGCCCAATACAAAATAGCCAAGCGGCTTCCCCAACGCATATATCCTGAAGGGTCACGTGATCTCTCCCACAGACCCGTTAAAACGCGAGTCAGGACGCATAGGGAAGACCTATGGCCTGACTCGTCGGTCTTCTCTACGAGTCAGGCCATTCGAAGACCATCACAAGAAGTGTAGCCAGTACTGCTCTTTTCTCAGCGCTAAGCAAGTCCTGCCATCATCAACGTGAGACAAGCTTTAAAAAACAGATCGCTCGACTACGCGATTCTGGTTACCCGGGCGCTCTATTAGGAAGCGTATGTGAGAGCCTCTCCAAGAAACTCAAGCAAAGAGCAGCAAGCGGCGAGAAAGCGGCAAATCCACCAACGCGATGCAAAATCGCGGTTGTTCCCTACATCCATGGAGTGACCCACAGACTAAAAACATTGACCGCATCTCCACGTGGTGAATGATGTTGCTTGGGGCGAAGCTCTGGTGGTGCTTGTCTGTGTAGACGCCGAGCCGCAGCATGCCGAGCCTTTTCATTCATGTCAGTAGGAGAATGTGTGGTTTTCTTCTTTTTCTTTTTTTAAGCAGACAGATGGGATGGCATCTCAGAACCCCCTACTCTTTTTTTTCTTCTTTTCCTTTGAGCCTTTTCATTCATGTCAGTAGGAGAATGTGTGATTTTCTTCTTTTCTTTTTTTAAGCAGACAGATGGGATGGCATCTCGGAACCCCCTACTCTTTTTTTCTTCTTTTCCTTTGAGCCTTTCATTCATGTCAGTAGGAGAATGTGTGATTTTCTTCTTTTTCTTTTTTTAAGCAGACAGATGGGATGGCATCTCGGAACCCCCTACTCTTTTTTTTCTTCTTTTCCTTTGAGCCTTTTCATTCATGTCAGTAGGAGAATGTGTGGTTTTATTCTTTTTTTTTTTAAGCAGACAGATGGGATGGCATCTCGGAACCCCCTACTCTTTTTTTCTTCTTTTCCTTTGAGCCTTTTCATTCATGTCAGTAGGAGAATGTGTGGTTTTCTTCTTTTTCTTTTTTAAGCAGACAGATGGGATGGCATCTCAGAACCCCCTACTCTTTTTTTCTTCTTTTCCTTGAGCCTTTTCATTCATGTCAGTAGGAGAATGTGTGGTTTTCTTCTTTTTCTTTTTTTAAGCAGACAGATGGGATGGCATCTCAGAACCCCCTACTCTTTTTTTTCTTCTTTTCCTTTGAGCCTTTTCATTCATGTCAGTAGGAGAATGTGTGGTTTTCTTTTCTTTTTTTAAGCAGACAGATGGGATGGCATCTCGGAACCCCCTACTCTTTTTTTTCTTCTTTTCCTTTGAGCCTTTTCATTCATGTCAGTAGGAGAATGTGTGGTTTTCTTCTTTTTCTTTTTTTAAGCAGACAGATGGGATGGCATCTCGGAACCCCCTACTCTTTCTTTTCTTCTTTTCCTTTGAGCCTTTTCATTCATGTCAGTAGGAGAATGTGTGGTTTTCTTCTTTTTCTTTTTTAAGCAGACAGATGGGATGGCATCTCAGAACCCCCTACTCTTTTTTTCTTCTTTTCCTTTGAGCCTTTTCATTCATGTCAGTAGGAGAATGTGTGGTTTTCTTCTTTTTCTTTTTTTAAGCAGACAGATGGGATGGCATCTCAGAACCCCCTACTCTTTTTTTTCTTCTTTTCCTTTGAGCCTTTTCATTCATGTAAGTAGGAGAATGCGTGGTTTTCTTCTTTTTCTTTTTTTAAGCAGACAGATGGGATGGCATCTCGGAACCCCCTACTCTTTTTTTTCTTCTTTTTCTTTTTTCATAAATTTTTCATCTTTTGTTTTTCAATTTTTTTTGCCCTACACGAGCACGTGAGCATGTGCTCACGTGACGAGCAGAAGCACGAGCACCCGACGCCGGGCCTACGGCGGACGGCGGACGGCGGACGGACATGGCTAGCCCTTAAGGAGCTTCGCCCCTAAAAAGATCGCAGGCAGGCAAGACATTCAGGTTGTTTGTTCGGCGCCGAACAAAGCGTACGCCATGTGCGGCAGGGTCAACAAAGGACCTGATCAACAGCCGATATATACAGCCCATAGAACACGCTATGCCCAATGCGAAACCGGGGTCGTCTATCATATTCCCCTCTCTTGCGGGAGGAGCTACATCGGCCAAACTGGCCGATGTATAAACGATAGGGCAAGGGAGCACGCAGCGTCGGTGAAAACTACATCAGCGGGACACTTGTCAGCGCATTGCCGGACCTGTGGATGTGACGCAGAGCTCACCAGCATAACCGTCCTTCATAGAAACAAGAACTCTCTCGCGCGTGAAATGCTGGAGGCCTTGGCCATTGAAGAAAAAGGAGACGATTGCGTGAGCACCTCGTCAATTACAGTTCACGAAAAAGAACGCCAGTATTTGCGGTTTGCCACGCCCCGTTGAGTGGTAGGCTAAACGGTTGTTTTTATACGTGTTTAATGTGCCGTAGGACGAAGAAGAAAAGGCCTAGGCTGGGATGAAGAAAAAGTAAAAGTGAGTTGTAAGTCAGCGGTGTGAATGTCCAGTCCTTTCCTTCGTGTTCTTATTTTTTTTCCCGTGTTCAGCTGACCTGATTGCCAACCGTTAAAACGATTTTGATGGTTGCCGGGCTTTCACGGAAAAGATTGGGACAGACCCCATAGCCCTCTTAAAACCTGTGGCGGGTCTTTTACACCATTTAGAAACTCTTGAAAGGTAAGGCACCTTAAAAAAACTTCGACGGACATCTCAAATCTTTCAAAAAGTGTTGAAGAGTACGCCAAAACATTTCAGAAATCCTGGTAAACCCCATGGACGGTTTTTCAATATAAGTAATAAAACATCAGTGGAATAAAGAAGTGACTTTAGTCGGCTACGGGTGATATAGAGCATAACGAACTCAAGAATTGCATCTTTTGCATTCTATAAACATGTTTTGTTTGTTGTTTTTTTTGTGTGCAAATGTTAAGAATGGCAGTTATGCCGGAAAATATGTGTACAGTCCTGATATTGCATCATGTGGAACGATTTGCAATTGTTCTCCGCCTAGACCGGAGGTGACAGTCGCGACCAGATGGATCGCTTCCTTGGACCTTTTGCACGGGCAGCGCTCACATGCGCTTTCACGCCCCTTTCATGCGCTCACATGCGCCTTGCATGGTAGCGCGCATCGTTCCAGCAACTGCACAATGACGACCGGAAGCGACCATGTTCGTTTTCAGGGTTTGGGGTCCATGTTGCAATTACAGGTGTGTCGTATAGGACCAGAGGCTAACTATTCACCACATCAAGTCTACGAAAAAGAAAACAAAATACAGCCCTTGCATTGGCTCGCATCCGAGCAGCTCCGATCAACAATTGTAATGAGCACTACATCCGCATCTACGGTTCGTTATCATAATAGTGCGGTTGCAACATTCTCGTTTGAATGACAACCCGCATCGCCGAATCGTATTGATACACTCTCTGTGCATCTATCTAGTGTGTCTATCACATATGTATGCCGCTGTCAAAGAGTGCGCATCTGAGATTAAAAGTTGTGCGTTGCGATCCCAGTTTGAGGTGAGACTTCGACGAATATATGGCGACGGAAAGGAATGAAATCTGGCACGCGGATGTCCAGTGCGACTGTCCAGCTACGAATCAACAAATCTGCACAAATATTCATCATATAGAATATCATATATCATATAATGTAGATAGTGGAAATAAATATATAGGACCTCATCGCGGTCGCTACAGAGCGAACAGAAATATTGTTCGACAACACTCTTTTAGAAGTGTCCTACAACTACTTACTTGAAAACACGCGTAGTGTCAATCACTATACTCCGTTAGAAGACCTCAGCGAATGGTGACAAAAAAAAACACATTAAAATATGTTTTGATTGGAAAATTATATCGACTTTAGCAACGAGTATGACGTTTCAGATGCTCACGTTCGCAGTTTCGCGTCGCTGATTTTTTGCGAGCAAACTTTTTTTTCTGCATGATGATTCGCCTGTAGCTCTCCATAAGCCGCAGCGATTGGCTGTTCACGTCCTCCGCTACGGAGTAAGTTTCAGACTGATTTAATAAACTTAAAAGGTTTATGTTTTTTTGTGTGTTTTTTTAAACCTTGCGAGTTTCGTTTTTTCCGGTGCTTCCACGTGCACGAACGTTGACAAGCACGGCTGGGTCTTCTATATCCTTGCTGTTATTTTTTTAGTATAGTCTCAAGCCTGAATCAACCCGAAAACGTATAAAGCTGGTAGATATACTAAAAAGACGGAAACATAAAATTGAATTCACTTAAAAGAGTGGTACAATGAAACTCTAAAAAAAAACTCAACAATTTTTTTTTTTTAGATTACAGTTACGTTTTTATAAAAGTGAGTGCAACCTCTAACAAACAGGAAGTGGGCCGCCTGTGACGGTCATGTTTTACGACGAGATCCAACTGCGCGAAGCTTCGCAGTGCGGCTTCTCAAAGAAGGAAAAACAGCTTTTTTCAGTTCGCGTACGAAACTTTCATTGACGCGTCATGACAAACAAAATGAACAGACCTTCGGCGCTTTTAGCAATTAACCCCGAGCAGGCAACCTGCAGCGCCGCTCCACAGATGTTTCTACCGAGACTTGGTTTTGCGGTGTGTGTCCCCTACTCTCAACTTTATAGCGATGCAGAAAACACCAAGCGTTAAAAACATTTTTTTTTGTGTGTAATTTGTTTGACTGGAAGTGGCCAGTAGACTTCGGCGATGTACAACGGCCACACCTCACAGGTTATTAAAAAAATTCTGTCATCTTTCTTTATAGCAGAATGTTAGCGGTCGCTCTGAGGTCTTTTGGCTTAGGCGGCACCGTTTGACATGGCGGCGATGGCGGGAATCATCTCCTGGTCGCAGTCCACCGCGACTCTCTCATGTTCTCTCCCGCCGATTGGTTTCACTCCCCCCCCCCCCCCCCCCCTAAAACCAATGCCTGGGACCTCTACTGTTGTATTGCAAATGCGGCGCATGAACCGCATGAGACCAATCGAGCAGTTGGCAACTCCCTATGACCGGCTTCGTGTGGCGCCACCTAGCGCAAGGCGCCCTCCGTATACTCCTTTTGTAGCTCCCCCAGAGGAAGAGGAGGGGGAGGGGGGGGGGGGGGGGGGGGGGGGGGCTCCGAGCCTCATTTGACACGGCAGCGTGTCCAATGGACTTGTCCGGCCAGCTGTGGACGGGACACCGCAGTCGTGTCAAGCGATGGGATCTTCGCTTGGACGGCTCATTAGGCCGGCCGCGCTTGGGGAGCGGCTGCCGGAGTCGTCCCTCTCGGGGGGACATCGGACGGCTCTGTGTGGGCCTTTTACTGCACAAAGAGGACCGTGTCTCTGGTTCCTTTTGGGGGCGCGTTTTGTTTCTTGCGGCGGTCGCTTGCTTCGTCGGCGGAGGAAATGTGGCTCTTTCGGGGGTGGGGGACGTAATGGTGCGAATCGTTGTCGGTTTCTTTTTTTTTTATTTGTTTTTTTTTATTCTCTTTTTGTGTGGTCACGGACGCCCGAATCAGTTAATGCGTCCGTGGACAAGAACGGTCGGGGTAGTGATACATATTTTGAAGGCTCTCATTTTACGTCTTACGTGTTTTTAGCTCTTGGACGTCAATATCTGTGTCTTTCCTTACCTGTTTTCTTTTTTTTTTTTGGTGAATGGAATAAAAATTGCAGAAAGAAGGCTTCAATCTGTGTTAGTGCCCTTCTTTTTCTTTTTTTTAATGCCGCGTTGTACTTTTTGTAGGCATAAGAATCGGATATGGGAACAGAGTAAGATATTGTTCGAAATAAGCACAACCGTGGCATTCATTAATACGCTCCCTGGACTCTCGATATTGTTTTGGGCGAGCGTCAGTTTTAATTGCAAAAATCACGAACTGGTCGACTTATTTCCGCCGGAATTAGAAGCACGATAAAGCCCTAAAACGAGCTACCGCGTGGCAACTATTGTAATATTTAATCGAAGAAAGCCGCCAAGTTCGAAGATGTTAACGATCCAAATTCGGAATACGAACCGTTGTTATAGACGATTGCAAACAAGGCATCTGGCCGCCGCCATGTTCGCGCTCACGTGAGCAAGCATGTGCAACTTCAAGCCTGCCAAAGCTACGTTCACGTGCACGCTGCACGTGCTTGCACGTATGGGGCACCAGTCGGGACGCCATGTTTGAAAACGTCTATAAAGTGACCAAAAAAGGCAGTGTTCTTTTCTATGTAACATACAGAATGTTTTTTTTTTTTTTTAAGCCTACCGAATTTGTTTAAAGGAAACTGATAGCTATACTAATGCGGTTTGTGCAGGTGAGTTATACGGCCAGGGGGACATAATATAGGTGGCTAATCGTTGCGATGAGTCGGCTAATTACCAAAAATATGTTAATTAACTTTTTTTTATTTTTTTGAAAATAAACATATCGTTCCAATTTGCTGAAATCTGCCGAGCATCGTTGAAAACCTCTAAATCACAATAGTGGAAAGACGGTGGAGCGCTAAAGTTCCCACTCATGCTGCAGGAGCAAGGCTACCGGTGTGACAACGCGCCGGTAGCCTTGCCTTTTCTTTTCTGTCTCTTGTTCTAGCCCCGGCCCCCAGCCTTGCGCCTGGTTCACAAGTGGTAACTTTAGCGCGAGGCTGCGCGTCCCACGTGCTCAAAGACTTTTTAATATTACTGATGTAGTGGTTTTCAGTGATGCTCTACAAGTTTCTAATTAGAACCATATGTCTATTGTCGCTCATTAAAAAGTTAATTAACATATTTTAGGTAATATTTTGACATATCGTGGCGATTAGCCCATTATATTATATCCCCCTGGCCGTATAACTCACTTGCACAAACCGCATTAGTGCAGCTTTTTCACTGCTTTTTGGAAACAAACCTGATAACAAAAAAAAAAAAAAACCCTGTATATTACACAGGCCACTCCCGTTGACGGTACGCTCCGACGCACAGCAGTGCATAAAGGCTCGCGTCCTTGACTGCATTGCGCACACAATACCCGCCGAAGTGGCCGTGTACGTGGTGCCCTCCATGCGCGGTGTCTCGCAAGTGCGTCGGCAGTGTCACGACGACGAGAGCGAACGGACGCTCGTTAGAAACGACCCTCGGCAGACCGCACCTCGTAGACTCTCGAAATGGGGTCCCACTTAGCGGAAGGCCCGTCGCGCGGTAGCAGTATTAGCCCCGGACGTCTCTCGACGAGCAATCGGCCTCAGTGGCTTCGCAGGCCCGCGTTGAAAGTGACGCGTTACACATAACGACGTTAAACGTAACGACCTTTACTAATACCGCTTTTCTTTCTTCTTTTTTTTTTAATGTGAAGCACTAACCTACTCGCTAAGTCACGCAGCTCATATATTATACGAAACCCGTGGTGTGCGCTCGAGAAATTATGAGAGATTTATCATGTTTCCTTCGTACATTTAAGTGCATCAGACAATGTCTGGGGGATGTCTTTTGTACGATGAATTTGAATGACTAACGAGTAAGCTATTTTCATCGTTATTTTAGGATATCGTCTATCATATCACGTTGCTACAGTTTGCATTCTGTAAATGGTGTCGAAAAATGGGAATAATATTTTCCTCTCCGTGGCATATCATTTCAAAATCATTCGCACACACACACACACACAAAAAAAAGGAAAAGCAAAGGCGATGGATCAAATTTAAATTAAAAATATATTGTAAAAATTTGTTCCAAACAAATGAAGTTTAATAAACGCGAGAAACGATTCCGTAAAAATTCAATTGCTGTCGGGGTTTGCATACGCTGCTTTTCGATGACAAGTGACACCGACACCCGAAGTGACGAAGAAATAACTTTCGTTTGTTTTTGAAAGTACCCGGAACGGGGTGTCTCGTCATACTTGGAGGACGCTACTAACTATTCTCGGTAACGCGTTAATTTTTGACCAACT
Organism: Ixodes persulcatus; assembly: GCA_013358835.2. Lineage (NCBI taxonomy): Eukaryota > Metazoa > Arthropoda > Arachnida > Ixodida > Ixodidae > Ixodes > Ixodes persulcatus. The sequence continues at coordinate 155,399 of JABSTQ010009496.1, read as the reverse complement.
AACGAGTAACGAAATTTCGTTACTCATTTTTGTGTAACCGGCACGGCACTGACTCAGGCCCGGCGGCTATTCGCCCCTGTTAAGAATGGAACCTTCGGCAACCTTTTTCGAGTTTCAACGCTGCGGAAACGAGTCCCGAAACGAGTCCCGACGTGTTCTGGACTGTCGCCCACCTGTCGAAGTCTGCCCGAAACGAGTCCCGACGTGTTCAAGACCGTCGCCCAGCTGTCGTGGTCTCCCCGAAACGAGTCTCAACGCGTCCGTGACGTCAACGGGACGTGTGTGTGTGTGCGTGTGGGTTCGTGCGCTCCGGAAGGGGAGAGAGGCCTGGCCTAACTGCGGAGAACCATGGCTATGACGCATTTCTGGCTACGACGCGGCGGGCTTTGCTGCAACGCACTTGGCGGTCGCACCTGCTGCCCTGGCGGAGAGTGAGGGAGAAAACGGACCCCTATATAAGGCGGGGCGTGAGGCTGCTGAGTTGTTCTCTCGGATTTGACGACTGTATCGCTACCATGTAATTAAACCGTTCGTTACGTTACCAATTCTCCCACCTCCACTGGACCCCTGGGTTCTTCACTTCGGGGAATGGTCGTCGTCACGAGCCAGGAAGCCTCCGGACGTGCGGCATAAACCCCGCCTCGAACAACTGGTTGGCAGCGGTTGGGATCGGACCATGCGACATCGTGCTACATCTGTGGGTGAGCGTTTGGACTTTGCTTTGAGATTCGCCAGGCTTCAGATTATGGGTAATTAATTTTGAACTGCTGGGAATCCTTAGTGTTTGACTCGTGCGCTAGGTTTTTGGTACAACCTTGCGACAAGTTTTAGAACAAAGCCAAAGCTAAAGAGCAGCGATCATGGATCTAATGAGGTTATTGAGAACAGATTTATTCTGTTTATGTGAAGAATTGGGTGTGGAGGTGGAGCAAAAGATGAAGAAATCTGAGATCAGTAAAGCGATTTCAGAGAGCGCGGAAGCAGAGGAAATTAAAATTGCGTGGGAACTGCTTCAGAACGCTAAGAGTGAAGCTGCAGCAAGAGAGGAACGAGAGCGAGAACAGGCTGCAGCGAAAGAGGAACAGGCTGCAGCGAAAGAGGAACGGGCTGCAGCGAAAGAGGAACGAGACCAGGAGCGAGCACTGAAAAGGCTAGAGCTCGAAATTGAACAACAGCGATTAAACTCGCAGAACAGTAGAGTTGGGGCTCCGGTACGAGCAAGTGAGACCGAGTCGTATCAAATGAAGAAGCTCATGCAGCCGTTTAAAGTTGGGGAAGACGTGGGCCTATTCTTAGTTAACTTTGAGAGGACATGTGAGAAGTTGAGCTTCGCCCCAGAAACGTGGCCGCAACGGCTTTTGACTCTGTTGCCCTGTGAGGCTGCAGAGGTTGTCGCGCGCCTTAGTGCTGGAGACGCGGACGACTACGACAAGGTGAAGTCCAGCCTTTTGAAGCGGTACCGCCTTTCTGCCGAGGCGTTCCGTCAAAGGTTTAGAAACGCATCCAAAAAGAGCAGCGAGGGCTACTCGGAATTCGCGTACGGGCTTAAAACCAACCTGATAGAATGGTTGAAGAGCGAGGAAGTGTACGAAAGCCGAGACAAGGTAGTTGAGTGTGTGTGCCTCGAACAGTTCTTTCGTAGCATTCCGCAGTCAGTCAAGCTCTGGGTGCAGGATAGGGTGGGAGTCGACTCTGTCGAAAGGGCCGCTGAGCTAGCCGAAGAGTACGCAACGCGTAGAAAGCTGAGCGGAGAGGAAAGCGAATCCGGCCGAAGCGATCAGCGCAAGACCTTCCGACAGGGAAATGACTCGCGAGAAAACGGGCCCGAGAAGCCCGAAGCAGGACAAAAGGTCCCAGAAAAGAGCGCAGAACACTCGAACGGAGACGAGGCGCGGAAAAGCCCAACAGGGCAGTTCGAGGCAAGGAAGCCGTTCCTGTGCTACAACTGTCAGGAGCCGGGACACACAGCGGCCAGATGTAAGAAACCGCGGGTTGTGTTCTCTTACGTGAACGGTAGTGACAGGGACCTGAAGCTTCTTCGTCCCTATCTTCACGAGCTCCATGTAAACGGAAAGCCGTGCAGGGTGCTTCGGGACAGTGCAGCGACGATGGACGTTGTTCATCCGTCGTATGTAACGCCATCCGATTTTACTGGAAGGGTAGTTTGGATCAAGCAGCTGCTCGAAAAGCACAGTGTCTGTCTGCCTATGGCGACAGTAAGGATAACTGGCCCGTTCGGAGAGCTAGTGACAGAGGCGGCTGTCTCGCAAACAGTCCCGTTGGAGTATCCTTATTTGTTTTCTAACCGGTCAGATTTCCTGCTGCGCGAAAGGGGTCAACAACTGGGAGAAGGGCTAGTTCAGTCATGTACGAGGTCCAAATCGCGTCAGGTCGCCCCTTTGTTGACGAGGGATCCAGAGCCAGAGGCAGCTGACGGGGAGCAAGCACTCCCAGAGTTGGAGGCAGAAAACCGGGATGAGAGGGACCAGGTTGTAGAACAGCCTGACCTCGTAGCACTAGAAAGCGTACGCCGTCCCAACGCGCCGGCGAAAAAGGCGGAGGAAGACGGGATCAGTGAAAGATCTCTCGTAGCTCCGGCGTCACGTAACTTTGGTCCTCTGCTACGAGTAGACAGAGTGTCTTTGACAGTCGAGCAGAAGAGCGACCCTAGTGTGTCAGGGTTTCGCTGTACAGCTCAGGAGATTGCTACGACCAATGTGACGGGGCATGAAAGAGGCGGATTGTTTTATCGGCGCTATAAGGACCGCATTTTCACGTCTAGAAATCACGTGAAAATCGATCACTATGACTTCAGCGTAAGAAAAAGGAAAGGCAAATTTAACGGCAATGCCGATGGGTTGAGCAGATTTTTCTGACATCAAGAAAAATAGTAGGGATGATCTCAGAGGTCTTCGTCACCCACGGGAATGAGGATCTAAGTGGGGACACTTCGTTGAAACCCCAAAATGACCTCACAAATTGCGAAAAGTTTTTGTCTTTTGTCTTTTGTTCTTAGTGACCTCGTTGGAAAAATGAGTTTTTTTTTGGCGACAGGGGGTCTCGATACCCGGAATTGTACCAAATTTTGGTAATCCGTAATCCAGTCTGGCGGGTCTTTGGCGAATTCCGAGCGTTTGACTGCGGTGTGGCGTGGTGCTGTGGGGGACGTTTCCGCTGATGCCTCCGTTGTGAGAGGTTTGGGAGTTTGTTTGGTGCTTGCAGCGTCTTCTCAAGGCCTACTCCAAGCCCACCTCTTCAGGCCAGCGATTGTACCACCGGCCATTCGAGGTTTCCCTGGCCCCGGAGGGGCTGTTAAGAATGGAACCTTCGGCAACCTTTTTCGAGTTTCAACGCTGCGGAAACGAGTCCCGAAACGAGTCCCGACGTGTTCTGGACTGTCGCCCACCTGTCGAAGTCTGCCCGAAACGAGTCCCGACGTGTTCAAGACCGTCGCCCAGCTGTCGTGGTCTGCCCGAAACGAGTCTCAACGCGTCCGTGACGTCAACGGGACGTGTGTGTGTGTGCGTGTGGGTTCGTGCGCTCCGGAAGGGGAGAGAGGCCTGGCCTAACTGCGGAGAACCATGGCTATGACGCATTTCTGGCTACGACGCGGCGGGCTTTGCTGCAACGCACTTGGCGGTCGCACCTGCTGCCCTGGCGGAGAGTGAGGGAGAAAACGGACCCCTATATAAGGCGGGGCGTGAGGCTGCTGAGTTGTTCTCTCGGATTTGACGACTGTATCGCTACCATGTAATTATACCGTTCGTTCCGTTACCAATTCTCCCACCTCCACTGGACCCCTGGGTTCTTCACTTCGGGGAATGGTCGTCGTCACGAGCCAGGAAGCCTCCGGACGTGCGGCATAAACCCCGCCTCGAACACCCCCGAACGAGTGACTCAAATCGTTTATGCTCGTGGAATCGACAACCGTCTCCCTGCAAAAGCCGGAACAAGCGGCGATATATTCGATCACGGACATCTTGGGGGCTGTCGCAACGGGAGCAAGGCCCTCGCCGAGGCCTTTCTAATCTCCGCCTTTTCTTTCCCCGTCGCGATAATGAGTTTAATTGCCCGCGGCGATCGTGTAGCGGTCTATCCGACTGGGTTCTCTCGCTCGTATGACGCGCTCGCTTTGCTTGCTGAGGTTAAATTTATTGCTAGGAAGGATGCTTAAGGCTCGGTCACACTGCCAACACACCGTATACAAAAGACAGCCTGAACCCTGAAGACACTGTCGGAGACGTGCTTCGTTGTACGTCCTGTCACATGGGTCATGCAAGTACCCTTTCTGCAGACATGTTCGGAGCATAGATGAAGGAAACATGCCTAGAACATGAGTGAAGCCTGTCCGCAGATAACTATATCATTATTTCATTATGCATGCAGGGAACACATTATGTTTTGTAATATACATGTGTGAACAGTATGACTGCCGCTTTTGACTGAAAGAGACCCCAAAATGCTGACTAAAACAGTTGAGACGTGAACTGACTGATTGCATTTGTATATATTAGTCCTTTCGTTGTTATCTCGAAAAACGAGAATCCTCAATAATTCGTCGCCATATATGCGTGGCTTGCACCTGACGCTGAGGTGATCGTCTCGTGCTGGTGGTCATTTCTACTTGTTCCGGTTGAAGAAACCGAATTCGATGGTACGAAATGTATGCTGCAGGAGGTATGCGCTCAGCAGCCGGGCCACCATGATGGCCGCTGTTTTGCCGTCACTGCCAGCCGTGTGTATACGCAGAGAAGCCACGCTGCCAGGCCTTTGCTCTTTGGGCAGATTGTATATTCGAAGAGGTTTTCGGCGAGCGCGGCAACTCGCAGCATATTCTCTGGAAAGGTGTTCTAGTCGAGTCACAGCCGCTGTAGATTTTTGTTTTTATATTATTATTTTTATTATTCAGCTCGCCAGTGCACACAGTTCACGGTGCGCGCGAGGGTGAGGAAAACATTTCGTAACAACAGAAAAGTAAATATTCTTCCGAGGAACGTCCATGGGGAGGGTACAGGAATTGAGGGCTAAGTGCCAGCTGTGTATTCAGCGGGGGTGACTCGCACACCGCTGTCGCGGTGTGCACAGGTATTGATAGAGTTCCAGCTAGCCTCCGCCTCACGTTGGCGTTTTCTTTTTTTCTATCTTTCTTTGTTCGTTGTTTGTCCATTTATTTTTATCATCTTTAGTTAGTTGATGCTCTACGGGCGACAAAGCGAGCAAACACCGGCAAAGTAGTGTGCGATAAAACCTGCCCTGTCCCGGATGTTTATCAAGCAGGCCACAGAAGCCGATGTGCCTTCCGGTGAACCGCACCAATACGTTTCTTGACAACCAGGGCGACTTAAATGCCAAGAGCTTAGTCTGGGAGCATGACTCAATGTTTCTTTTGATATTTGGATACGATTTGCAAGGGTGACATTTTATGGTTCAGATGCTCCATAATTGTTAAATAAAAACGAAATGTTGACTTTTTCTAAAACAAATTACAAAAACAAAAATTCAGCGTGCAAATGTCAAAAACAGGAAGAAAAACAAAAAAGAAGAAAAGAGCAGTTCGTTTGTCCACTTATTTTTGCGAGCCGAGGAAGGGGGTCAGCAGAAGTGGTGTGAACTTCTTTTTACGTGGCAAGTCGATACCTGTTTTTTTTTCGGACGGATATGAGAAAGGGGAAAGGATGTTAAGCCGTCGTAATCAACAGGGACGTTACACACATACGCACAAGCACAAAGTAGCAAGAACTTGAAACTTTGTGTTTGTGGCATTCTTTATATCGGCAAATATTTTCTAAACAAACAACCGTATATATGTCGTAAAACAATTACCCATCCTTGAACGTTTCACGACGTTTCCTTTTTTTTTCCCGAAACTTTTTTATGTTTTGAGCTTGTACAAGAGTCCTAAAGAACGTAACTACGAAAAACCCTGAAACTATAGCGTAAAATAAGAAACAGGGAGGACAGAGATTTCTTGTCAGATAAATTTTTTAGCTGTGCTTGAGACTGTTTGTCACGTCCCTTATACTTAAACCCTCGATGTTTTTCGTAATTAGATTCAATATGTGCCAGCTCGTTTGCACACTTACTTATTGTTCCTTAAGCGTAAAGACATCTTGTTTTCGAAAAATTGCCTTTTGGTTCTCAAAAAATTCGGCAAAGACACTTAAGACTGCTTACGTGTAGGAACGCGAAAGCATTCCTACACGCAGCGCATATTTTACAAGCAGCGCACCACGTCTTCCTTTTTCACACGGCACTCCGGCGGGGACGTCACGCTCCGCCCACTGCGCAGGCTTGGCGAACCCCGCCTGCTTCACGACAGCTTTACGTGACGAAGCATCTACGTTGCTGCGCTTTTCTTTGCGTTTTACTTCTGACTCCTGAGGCGCGCGTGCTTGATGACGTATTTTTGTGACCATCTTTCGGGCACAACGCCGCCACGTTTTCGCGTAATCGGACAAGCAAGGCTTTCGCCTTAATAAATGCTGGATCGCTGAGTTGTCCATCAGCACGTGCTAGGCAACATACTTTCGTTTGATTCTGTCTGAACGAGATATCCTGTACAGTCCGTTTCAAGTTCAACCGCAGCCCATGATTTGGTACGAATCCCATCAAGCAGAGCCGGTCGTCACGCGGCTTGTTTTCTTTGTAAGTTCCAATCACGCAGATAAAAACAAAAACGCAGAACCAGAGCGCATTCATTGATTGTGGTTTAGTTGGTGATAGTAAACACACAAAGACGGCGAGCATCTTGACGATGTACTTTTGATGCTTCTTGATTGTTTCCATCGAGTCGTAGAGAGTCGAGCGCGGTCGGACTTAAAGTGAAGCGGAGTATAGTGCACATTTTCGTGGCTCGCCCAACGGTCCAGCAGTCCTCCGAGCTCAAGTATATATAGTCCACCAGCTTCTTCTGTCGTGTTTTCCTTCATCTGGACGCCCTTTGTCGAGGACACTGCGCTCTCGCGCCTGATTTCGTCTCTTCCACTCGGGGGAATTGCCGTAAGGCCTGCTTGTTCTCCGCAAAGCTTGGTCTTGTCTCAGTAGAAAGGGCCTTCGTGTATCGCTCGACGGCAGCAAACGATATACAGTAGAGCCCCTCGGCAAAGCCCATTCGCTCTTCGTGTATACACGAAACCGCACTCTGGCCAACTTTACTGACCGAAGGTTCCTTTCGGTCGAGATATCTCCTCGGGGGCCGACGCCGTTGCCGCTGCTTCCGAGAGTGAATGAATTGAGGCACTTTCGGCCTTCGGGCACTGGACCGACTCCTTTTTCTTCCTCCCGCTCTGGGGACGAGGCGGGGTTTGTTCTGATATTGAATTGCTTAGGAGATGAGAGGAATTGAGTAAAACGAATGTAAGTAGTAATGAACGGGAGATGTTTGGCGGATGATGAGGTTATAGAATGAACCCAGACTGGAGTTAGAGTCATGAAAAGAGAGTAATCTTTCATCGTGGAGCTGGAAGGGCTCCTAAAAAGCCCGGAAGATGTATGTATGTTTCACTCACTTCCTCGAGAAGGAAGGCGACTGCTTCCGCTCGCCTGTCAAGGCTGCTCGATCCTCACGACGTTCTCCATTGACTCTTTCTGTCGGCTACCGTTAGTAAAAAGAACAGCTTCCGTTTTTCGTTGTATTATGGCCCCTATGCTTCGGTCCTGGAATCGAACTACTCTTCTTTGCCGCCTTTGATGATGGGCTCCGCTGTAAAAGACGGTTTTGCATTGGAGGGACCCGATGACAGCGACCATGCATGCTGACGACTTCCTTGTAAATGGCCAACTTTGCGCGGATATCTGGCCAAGCTCTGCCACCAGCATTACGCCGATGTTACACCAGCGTTTGACCTGCATCCAACCAGTATTACGCCTTCATTAGGCCTACTTTTCTTCGGGAAAAAGCCCTATTCTGAAAGCATCCTTACTGTATACTCTTCGTAAACAAAAAAAGAAAAGAATTTAATATATTTTAGTGCATCAAAACCTTCCCGCAGTACATATGACATACTTTTGATACACTTCATGCTTTAGCAGGGCGATTATCTCTCATTTGATGTTCAAGCTATTTGAACAGAAGTGTGTGCATTTGAAACAGAAAGGCTAACAGGCTCTAAAAACAAAACAAAAATATACGTGAGCTTGAGGGCGACTTGAGGATAATGTATGGGGCGTTTGACGCCGGCTGTATGACTTCTTCTTGGATATTTGGCCTACGTCTTTTGTTATGCAAGCTAATTGGATAAATTAAAATGTCATCCCTAATATTCTCATTTTTTCCCTAATATTCTCACAGTCTCAATTCACCTAAACTTTATTGCCACAAAACCCACGTGGTACTGGTGCCTACGCAATTTTTGAGTGTGGTTAATGTCCTCTTTACGTTTTATTTTATTCAGCGTGAATTGAATAGCGTGTGAACAGATACATTTATTGTTAATTGAGGAATATGAAATAAACGGGAAACATATACAGCCGCTTTAGTGGTCCGGCTACTCATTCATATACCTGTTTACTATAAAGCTCTCATTCTCCTTAAAGCGGTCATATATTAAAGTCAACGTTCGGTGCTTCCACCGCATGACGTAATTGACGACGTGTGACGGGAATCTACGGGGAGCTTTACGGTTCGTAATTTTAAATGGCACTTAGCAATCGAACTGGTTGGAGAGTAGCCAGCAGGAAGAAAGAAACGTTTAAGCGTGCACTTCGTCGATGATGCATAAATCAAACCGACGAGTAACACAGTGGTTTGGGGGGTCATCACAGAAGCCAATGACACACCTGACGGGCGACAACTACCCCCCCCCCCCCACCCCCCCACACACACACACCTCCTTCCCCGGTCCAGGCAAAATCAATGTTGAACAGAGAAAGGAAACTCAGAAGAGGGGCACAAACCAAACATAAAAAAATGCACATTCGCAATAAACTATACTGCATAAACAAACGAAAGCAAAAATAAATTAAAACAAGAAAGTTGGATTTGAAGGGACAGAACAACACACATCCGTCTCTTTTAACTTGCGCAAATACGGCAGAGAGTGTAGCACCACGCAACCACATGTAAAAAAAAAAAAAAAAAAACACTAGAGACTGTAAGCCAATTAGTCACCAGCAGAGAAAAGAAAACAATTTAATTTATCCCTACGCGATTAGACACGTTCGGTCGATTTTCAATGGCTTAGGTAAGGCTTTAGATTTTGTTTTTTTTAAGATAGGAGAAAGTGCAGGTGTTGAGCCACTGCACAGGTATGTCGGTCCGTATCAGAATTGAGGGTTGTTACCTGGGACACGCAGTAAACCCAGATAATGTATACCAGTGGCGTCGCGAGGGTTAGCGGCACCCCGGGTGGTGGCCCGCCGCGACACCCCCCCCCCCCCCCCCCCCTTCGCTCTCGCGTGGCCCGCCGCGACTCCCCCCCCCCCCCCCCCCCCGCTCTCGTGGCCCGCCGCGACAACTCCCTAAGCGCTACACCCGGGGCGGTCCGCCCCCCCTTGTGACGCCATTGATGTATACGTCACATTGCGATGAGGCCGTCGTTGACTTTCCATTGAACAGTATTAGCGTACGTTGAGCCAACGTGTTTGCTGCGTACACAAGAGCTTCTCGGGACTATCGAGTAATTTAGAAATTAATAGTTTTCTCGAATACATTGAGTAAACATTTTCGAACTCTCCCCGATTAGTTCCGTGTTTGATAACGTTGCGAACCTAAACCATAGCATATAATCAAAACGTTCTTTTTAATTGTTATGTGTTTTGGTTTTGATTTCATAGGGTTTAGTTGATTATCAAAGTGCCCGAAGAGGGTCGAGACGCACTAATGCCCTAGTCGGGTTTCGTAGAAGTAACCCAATAATCCACCCACGGACAAATGCAAAACATATTTGGAAGGAAAAAATGGATAGTTGGACATGTTCCCACGTCCCACCTGAGCTCATGTTACGTACTTAATTACGACGTTGTGTATACCGAGAAACAAACTTACTGACGTCGCGATGACACTCTGACTAGGTTTACGTTCCTGCGCAAGTCGTGCGCTATTATTAGGTGCAATCTAATCGGATTTAGGCTCCCCATTGAGGCTTGTTCTGGCGTGCTTTTCGTTTTCCTTCCTGACATCCGCTCTTATACTAATTCGCAGATTTCGTTACTCCAACGCCCCTTAAAACGAGGCCGAAATAAAAGATAAACTACGCAAAATAAAAAATAAACTATACGCTTTTATGCGTGCTCTATAATGTAATCAAATATTTATTTTTTAACGATCTTCTTCCTAACCTATACTCTGTCTCACCTTGTGTTGTACCGCAGGAAAGACTACAAGCGCGAGCTCCTTGCTCTAGGGCACATCTCGGCGGCACGAGCTCTCGTGCCCCAAGGGCATCTGCCAACGCTATGAGCTCGCGCTTTTAGCCTTCGCTGCGGTACAACGTAAGGTGTAACGTATTATAGTATTTGTTGCGTTTTAAAATAAGTTGAGTGCTTCAAACGCGAAGGACGATGAAACTGGTCCACAGCACGCCCTCTCACGCGCCTGTCTCTAGAGTTCAGACTACCCAGACCACACACCAACACGCGGAACTGACATAACGCCGCTGAGGTGGCGCTGCGATCGGCAGGACGCATGCGCAGACAGTCCACTTCACGCAAATCTGGTTTCTGCGGACGCGTACCAGACCCACACTTCGGGCGGTCTTGTTTGTAACCCCCCCCCCTCCCCCCCCCCCCTTTCCCGGAAAAAACTATCTTTACAACTTGCTTTTTTTTTTTTACCGCAAGTATAATTTTTTTAGTATCGCCAAGCAAAAGAAAAACACAAGAAAGACATGTTTTTTATGTTTCTTTTTTCTTGGGTTGGGGGGGGGGGAGGGAGGAGGACACTTTGAAGTCACTTACGTCACTCAATGTCTGGACGACACCGATGCACCGACAACTCAGAAACGTACGACGTACCGAATCCCGAGCACCCCATTACACCGCTCCGCGCAACCAATCACATTGCGTCAATGGCCCTATAGAGGCCCATAAGAACTCTGAAGAACCAATCAGAAAGCTTGAACACAATAGGCCCCGCCCTGCGTTTCTCAAGCTGCACACCCTAAGAAATCTGGAGTTTCCACTTTCCCGCAAGCCAGCTTGGAGAGAGAGAGAAAACATCTTTATTGACCCTCAGTTCAGGGTGTCGAGGTGGTGTCCAGGAGGACGCCATTCAGAAGGGTGAGGATAGGTGGATCATGGGGGATTGGTGGCGTCTTTCGATGCCTTCAGCTTCTCTTCGATCGTTGTGATGTGGTGAAGAAGGGCGTCGAAGATGGCGGCCACGTGTTGATGATTTGTGGGAGAGAGCCACTCTTTCCATGTCGTGGGCCGAAGCCCGGGAGGGAGCTTGGAAAGTGTAGAGCGGATGGATGGTTGTGCATGGAGGCATTGCCAGTAGGTGTGCGTGTTGTTTGGGTAGCCAGTGCAGAAGGGACACTTAGCTGTGCTCTGAGCGCCTTGGAAGAGATGAGTATAGTGTGGGGAGGATAGCGTGTGGGTCTGTGCTCGGCGTAGAGTGCTGGCCTGTTGTCGGGAGAGTGTGGGAGGCGGTGGTACGAAGGCGAGTCTGGATTCGCGGAGTTGTCGGAGTGTGTCGGAGCGCTGTTGATGGTATTCATTGCGCTGGAGTTGGGGGTCATAGGACGTAGGCCAGTCAATCGCAGGTCCCGGCATGAAGAACCAATGCTCACTGGCGTACATTGGCCGAGCGCCCTCCATAGAGTGCCACGATTGGCACATCCCAAGTACTTTGCGGGAGAGTAGACGATCCAGATTTTTTGGAGTAGCCAATATAGGTATTCGTATTCACTATCCAATCAGATCAGATCAAATCAGTTGACTTTTCAACTAGCTACAATACAAATAAAAGCAAAAAAAAAAAAACATGTCCAGTTGGCTGTCTGGTGAGTCCACAGTTCTCATTTTAATAACAGCAGCTGAGCAGTATCGTGGTGTATCAATTACTTCTATAATATAAACCAGCTCAGCTCTCTAACTAAGCTTCTAAATATATCGAAGTAAAAATCATTTATAAACGAGTTTTTTTTTTTATTTGCATTATTTATTTTGACCCCGGTGTCGAGTCGGTTGGGACAAAAGGTGAATACAATCCCTCGACGAGGTGCCAACCACCAGCACGGCAGTTACTGTGACGATTCGGTTATAGCGTCAATATTCTTTTATTACGTCTGCAGAGTTTTCTGCTGGGAAAAAAAAGAACAAAAACCTTAGAGTATTGCAACATAATTTTTCTTAGAGCGAGCCTGTAGTTACTATTCACGGCTTTACTGTCTAGTATTATAATATCGTTTCGAGTGCACTGACAGGGGAGGAAACGAGACAGAGGAAAGCGAGGGAAGCAGCGATCTAATAACGGGTTGTCAATGTGTAATCAGTGTCACGCAACTACAGGATAAAATCTCGTAGAATAACAGAATGGAAATGCAGAGAGGAAAAACACGGTTTGGCCCTTTGAGTGTGACGAAATCGCTGCCTGCGAACCTAATCATAGCTGATGCTGGAATGCCTGCAGCACGCGGACTTGTTGGATATGTGAAGGCGAGCGCTGGAGGAGGATGATTTAATTATGAAACTCATTATCACGTAGTACAATGAATTTTCTATAGTTTCCATGGTGAGGATCAGGTGTGAGGCACGCTTTTAACGGTAACTGTTAATGGGTACCTTTAGCAAACCGTTGCCGTGTTCCACGTTCCGCACTACCGGAGCCTTTGAAGCACGCTTTTAAGCGCTCGCCCCGCGGTCACGGTATCACCCGGGCGTGCGCTTAAGAGCATGCTTCCAAGGCTCCGGTAGTGCGGTACGCGGAATGCGGTAACGGTTCGCTAAAAGTCCCTATTGCCTCGAGTCGCCTGGCGTACGCAAAGTTGGCGGTCCGCCTGTAGCCCCGCTCGCTGCCGAACGTCACACTCGCATGTACAACCGAGCAGGTGGTGCGAGGAAATCTGATTGAAGGGGGAGGGAGGGAGCTTTCCTGGAGGGGGAAAGAGAACAAAAAGAAGAACGAAAAAAAAAAAGGCGGAGAGTGCGGTGTCGGTTTGTAAACGGCAGCACCACCTGTCGGACCATATACGCCCGATCGAGGGTGCCGATTCCCACGCCGTTCCGTGGGGGGGACGGAGCAACTATATTAGAGGGTTCGGGGACCAGCCTCCTTCGAGATCTGTGTGCGAAGTGTGGTAGTAGTGGTGCCCGTTCGTTGCTGGTGCGTGATCGGAACATCTGCGTGGTTTAGAGCCTGTGAAGATGGGCTCAATTTCCTTGTTTGATGTGATTAATAATTGTATCCTTTTCCCCCATGGAACAATGTCGGTTTGGCGGACTCGTACAGTGTGTTGTACTTACCGGGGAACAAGACCGTATAGTACGTTCAAGGAACAAGACGTAAAAGTGCGCAGGCGAGCTTCATTGGTTAGCAGTGTAGTTGAACACCCTTAGGCCAGGAAAAAAGATAGCACAGCACAGGCACGTAGCCAGGATTTTGTTTCGGGGGGTCCCGCCCATGACAAAACGCGGTATGAGGGGGAAAGGAGAGAGGAGGTCCCAGCAAAATCAAAGATTTCGGGAGGAACACGAACCCCATGCCCCCCCCCCCCCACCCCCTGGATACGTGCCTGGCACAGCACAAAGTTGTGTATTTTGTTCTTGTTCGTATGTCTTTTTTTCTTTTTTATAGTAAGGGACAATTTTTTTTCTTCTTTTTTTTTGCATTTTAGTTACAGACACGGTCTTGCGTGCTTTCTTCCAGATCAAGCTCTATTTAAAGCTGGGACGCGCTCTCCTCTTCTTCTCAGAAATGCGAGAAAAAGTTGTCGAAGTATAGTATTAAACTTTTTAAACCCTATGCAACTGAATTAAAAGAGAAACAAGTTCGAGTGATTTCGCGTGAAGTTACTTGGCTTCACTACGAGCCCGAGCGAAGTAAAGGCTACAAGGTCGGGTCCCCCGCCTGTGAACTGCTAGCATGTTTCGAGGCTACGCGCTCGCTCTTGCTGCTTCGGTTTCGTTTTTCACTTATGTCCAAACGGAGCGTACGGGAGCGTAATGAAGGCGTGCGCTTGCCAATCACGCCCATGCGCGAAGACACGTACTCGGACGCTCGCAGGGTCAAACCAATCCGCGCACGGACGCCGAACACGCAAGACCTGACAAAGGGGATCCCGCTGTCTGTTTTGCTCCGGCCATACCTAGCCTTGATCGCGATTTGTATTAGCAAGTTCGTACAAATATAGCCCAGGCATGACGACAGCGCGAAGGTCCTCCGTCAAAATCGCGTCCTTTACGGGCGGCCGCCGCGTTTTCACGACCCGGCGTGAGCGCGGCGCCTTCATAACGTCGGATGGCCCCACCCCATCTCACGCCGTAAAGGGGGAACCTTGAAAGCAGCCGACTATTCTTCGTCTCACCTCAGAGACGGACCACGGGGGACGCTACGAATCATCCCAACCAATCAGACGCTGCGAACGTTCTGCGCGTGACCGCGTTCTCCGGTCACGTAGTCTCAACGTCTCGTGACACTCTCTCAGCTCTTGATTGGCTCTGGGTGGCTTGTATGATCAGCTACGATGCACGTCATGACGCATCAGGGTATAGACAATCGACGACGGCTCCGCGCGCGCTCCGCGCGTTTCCTCGTTGCTGCTCTTATAGCTGTTGTTGCTACTTTAGCTGTTACCCGTTCGAAGCGACTGCGCCCCCCCCCCCCCCCTTCCCCAACCCCTTATTTGGGTGGGTGTGACGTAACCGTCGGAATGTCAAACCGGTTCTTTGCTTACGGATTCCCGGGAAGACGGCCGGTCGTGTTTTGCGTTACGGAGCGAGAGAGATCCCTGACACGCGATCCGGTGCGCTTCGGTTCTCGCGGTCGACTTTGATGGGTGCCTCCTCCGCTCGCTGGAAGGCAGTAACGCAACTGTTTCCAGCAGGAGATTGCGTGTTGTGTAACGCCGATGCGGTCACCCCGCCGTGGTGGGTGGGTGGTCGGGAGGGAAAAGTGTTCGCGTGGCGCGAGCGCGCTGCGCGGAACGGCGTGGCTCTTACGAGCACCGAGGGAACGTCGCTAGGGGGTTTTAGTAGATCGTTCCTTCCGATAACTCTCATAGATGTCCGATAACGATACGATGCACGCGCGAAGGCGTCGGCGGAGTACCGGCTATCGTTATCGGAGCTATCGGAAGGTTAAATCTCCCTATTATGAGACTTTTAGTAGACCGTACGCTAGAGCCTGGGGTCTCCAAGCAGCGACCTGTCGCAGTATCAAGAACCGAAAAAACAAAGAAGTAATTAAAAATGAAGTAAAACCAAGGGAATAAATCTAGATAACCATTTCAAAACAAAAATAAATGTCAGAGTAAGTGTGAAAAGACCCCTAAGGTGGATGGAATATTCAGGTAATTATAACATTACACAACACTCGTGATCAAGAAAACTCACCAGGCATAAATAAAAGTGCATAGGAACTTTGGCACATTCGTGCAGTTCGAAAGACTAATGAGAGCTATAAAACTAATGCTGACAATATGCAATTGTTGTCACAGAGGACACGAAGTGCAATGTACACGAGAATGCAGAGGAATCTTAACGTAGTTACACAGACATCAAGCGGGGGCTAAGAATAGTAATGCTAGTGACGATGACAATGTTCAATTAGTAATATGGCGAGAGGAACCGGGTTTTTTTTACGCAGTTTCTCTCGTTCTTATAGAACGCGACCGCTAGGTCCGCGGTCCGTAGCGTATGGTCTACTAAAACTCTCTGTGATATTCTAAATAGGCGGGACTGAAATGTGAACTCGTTAACGTAAATAAAAAACACCGGATGTTTTTTTGTTTTTGTTTTCTATTGAGCTCATGGGTTCGAAACTTCGAATATAGTTCCAGTGGGGTACTTGGCAATTCTTCGCGTCATCATTCTATTCGTATAATGAAACCTGTATTCGTAAATGATTGGAGGAGAGCAGGGTTGTTGTCAAAGCGGCCGTGCAAGAATTATCGTGCTTTCAATAAACAACCATTCCAAGTAAATCCTTGGCATTCACAACCTACGATACACGCATCAGCTGTTTCTCTAAACGCAATCGCAGTCGCATAAAGAGAAATGTAAAAAAGAAAGAGCCAAATTATTGTTTTTTTTTTTTTTAATTTGTAGCCAGGACAAGCAACCTCGTGACCCAGTGCCAATTATATGCCGCCAATGTTGAACACAGTCACGCTCTCAGGCGGAGCACATACAGTGACTCTGATCTAGTTTGGCGCTGATGTACGGGTTGGAGCCAGTTCTTATTTTCCCATGATGTACCAACTGGCCCATCTAAGCATTTTATTGCAGTTACTCTTTGTCCCTGTTCCTTTGGCGCTTATTTTCCCATGATGTACCAACTGGCCCATCTAAGCATTTTATTGCAGTTCTTTAAAGCAGACTCCTATGACAGTTTAAAAGGAGTGTTGTCGTAGTACCGCTGAATTGCAGTCTACGCTTCAAAAATCACGCCTAAAACATGATGACTGCCAGTATTACCTTATTAGGGTTTTCAGAAGGATGTAGTACGTTCTAGTAATGTTGGTTAACACTCTACGCGCCAGAAATCACGCCTAAGAAATGGTGACTGCGAGTATTGCTTGATGGTGGTTTAAAAAAAAAAAAAAGTATATACTGCGAAAAAAAAAATTAAAGAGCAAAATCATAAAATAACTAACTTCTCGCAAAAATAAAAAGGCTTTTACAATTTTTTTTAAAGAAGTATACTTCCTTCGGGCTAGTTGTAGTTTCTCTGATTTATTTTTATGTATTTATATGGAGAGCTGAGTAAAAGGAAAGAAGAAATAATAAATGAGACAAGAATGGCCTTCGGCATCCCTCAAAAGAATGACGTCACTGATGACGTCAGCAGGTCCACGGGCTCGCTTTGGGATCTATCCCATCTTTGAAAGGCATCGTCTCGTTCATCAGTGTCCACCTCGTGCGTCTCCTTCAATTTTACATTCTGTTAGATGAATAGGGCCTAATGAAAACGCTCTTGGTATAGAAATGATCCGAGACGTTCTTCAAAGAAGCACCGGCACTCCAAAGGTATTTTCTTTACTTTATTGTCTAAAACGATGCTAATTGTAGTCATAGACACGCAAAAAAAAAAAAAAAAAAATCCTGCGCACACGTGCGCTTCTTTTACTTTTTGTTGCCCTTATCTCTCTCTTCTCACCTCCTCGCTTCTTTTTATTTGTGACGTAATCGATAATGAAATTAAGAAGTTTTGTAAGCGGCATTTCTATGATAATTAATAACGGCATTCGTAAAACATGTGTTTTAACGCAAGTGCGAACGCACTACGGCCCTTCTTTTTGAAACACCGAAAATCGGAGTCCGGAGTTTTGTCGCCTCCTGCCTTTTTATCCTTCCTCGGAAAACATGGTGGGGCTCGACACATGTAGAACTGAGAATGATCGGTGAGTCGGGCAATCGGACGAAGTTCTCTGTTTTAGGCGCCCGAGGACCTCTCAGACTTCGTAAAAGGAAATCGTCAAACGGTCAAAACAACTGCGTTTGGTGTCCGTGTACCACGTAGTTTCGGTTGTGACTTCGCCGGGGCAGTCTTTCACGCAGAACCGGCGTGACGTGGTTCCTGATGTCGCTCACTGCACTGGTGCAGATCGCGTAAAAACTTCAAATCCGACTGTCTGATTTTTTTTCTTTTCCACTTCACTAAAACCGAGTTTCCAACTTTCGAATTTTTAGGATATAGTCTAGGCATCGTTTTCAATCGTTTCGGATAAAAAAAAAAAAAAGATATGATTTTGAATTTTCAGTGCGTCTTTAATGGACCTCCGGAAGTGAATTCAGCCTGCACGAAAACAAAACCTAAACAAGATCGAAAGAGAGAATGCGCGTGAGAACCTCTCGTTCAATACATCTTGGCCAGACAGGCTTCCTTCTGCTTCCTGGCAGGATGAGAGCGGCAACAAGACCCCGCTGCCGTTCTAATTCTCTCTGTGACTAAAGTGTTCTGATTGTTGGTTGTACCATGAAAAGCGCCATCTATATGCTCGCGCACTTGCTACGTGCAATAGGTGCTCGGTAACCTAATCTTTTGCGGCCATGTATCGAACCCTGTTCGACAGTTGATCGCGAGTTACGTCGAAGGGAGCGCTATAGAAGACGCATTCGTGTACGGCTTGAGGAGAGCCAATCTACCCTATAGCCCCTAGGGCAGTGAACGGGCGGCGCTTCGGTCGGCTGCCAGTCGGGGCGACTGGTGACCAAAATGGGCAACTTTGGGACGGCCGAACCACGGAACGATAGGACACGAGCGCTGTGTCAGAGTTCCGCAGGGCACCCGGAGATTCGAGCTCGAGGTCGGGGCCAATGATTGCGGCCGCAGGCCGTTTCAGTGTTGAAAAGATGATTCATAAGGCGGCGCCACCTGCCAAACCAAGCTTCATTGCCCGGTAGGAATAGAGAGAAATACAGTTTCCGAATGACAAAGGAGAGATAACGTCTTGACCAAAATGCGATATGCGCAGTATAGAAGCCTGCGCTTTGATACCTCGAGCGTCGAGGTGTACGGCGGTAGCGGTTATTCGATATTCCAGAGTGCCCTCTACAATGCTCGTCGAGTTCTAGCGCATCTAGAAATGAGCGACGATTCCAAAGGTTTAATTAATATATGCAGGAAGAAGGATCGTTTGTTAGTAGTGTTTGGCTGTTGGATCAAACTACCGGGAAATATTTTAAAATGCATATATGCTTAAGACCGGTAATTTGTGCATCGTGCCTCTGGATGGCGTCAGGTTCAAAGGTGCCGTTAATAGTTCGAAGAGCCGATGGCCCAGGGCACTTACGCGACTCGGAGCATTCAGCCCAGGCACCCTAAGCTTACCCGCAGGACGTTCCTGTCACGTTGGTCGTACAAAACCTCTCTGCAGACGCGTGCAAAGCTTGCATCTTTCGAACCTCTTGAGGCTTTTCCGCAGATAATTGGGTCATCGTGCCTGCCGCAAACTCCGCGTCTTTCATGTGAGGTACGAGCTGCCCGCGGATCACCCAGGCACACGTGCAAGGCAGTAACAGTTCCCAATCGGTTTCTACAACCATGTCGTGGACTTTTTCCCTACTTATTAGGGAATTGTAGTAGACCGTTTCCGCAGCCCGCTAAGCACCCGGATAGCGCTTCGTAATCCGCCACAAGACCTTGAACTATGCAGACAAGGCTGGCGGCGCGCATGCGCAGCTGCGGCGTTTTCTTCGGGGATACCGTAGCGGAGGAAAAAAAAACGATCTACTACAGCTCCCTATTATGGCCCCTCGCAAAGCGGAGTCGCATAAGGTTCTTCCGAAACAAAACAAACACGCCGAAGTCAAGGAGAAAGGCCCTGATCGCTTTCGCGCATGGACGATTTTAGTACGTCGACGAACACGAAGAAGAAACAAAAAAAAATAAATAAATAACGCCCGCATCTCTCCGTTGCCAACGGCGCTCTCAAAGAAGCAGCGCAGCGGTCCTTTGCGAAGCTTTCGTTTGGCTGCCGAACGAGAGGAACCACGCTGGCGGCGTCTGCTGGTCGCTGGCGCGTGTAATTCGTCTCGTTCGAGCCTGCGTCAACGGGCCTCGCTGGCCTCTGTTTAAAGCGCGCTGGGACTCCATTGTCGGCGGCCATCCGTCACGGGGGCCAACAACGAACCTCCCGAACCTCTTCTGAGGAGCCCGCGTGTTCACCGTTGGGAGCTGGAAAGAAATGGGCGCACTCTCCGATCGAGCGCCGCGAATATCAAAAGAAGGAGTGTCTTAGTTCCCACGATCGCCTCCCCTCCCTCCCCCTTTTTCTTCTTTTTCTTTTCTAGTAGGGAGTTTCTTTTTCCTTGTTTTTTTTTTTTTCGTTTCGTGCACTTTCTCATGTCGCTCGGAACCTGGCTGTGCGGTCCGCTGCTCTGTCGTAATCTTTTCCCCCAGCGCGGTTCTCTTTCGTAGGCGCGGCATCGCAATCGGTGAAAGCGGCAGTCCAGATGTTACGTAGATGCACTTTGTCTTGGGCTTCTTGACGGGAGGGGGGGGGGGGGGGGGTTGTTACCGTTCCCCCCGAACGGTATCTTCCCCCCTCTCCTTGTACCCTCCCCTCTTCACTCTATATTCTGCTTAATATGTGAGTATTGCTTACACATGATTAAATCAGCGGACAACGTTGGGAAACTGTTGAAGAAAACAGAAGACAGCGTCTTTCCTGTCTTCTGTTTTCTTCAACAGTTTCCCAACGTTGTCCGCTGATTTAATCATGTGTAACCAGTACCAACTAGCCCAACTTACCACCCTGTGAGTATTGCTTTCTTTTTTTTTTTATTTTTAGACCATTCCCTTTCACAGCTTGGCAGTCATGCTCTTCGTTCCGTGTTCTTGTCCGAGAACGCCTTGCGAGGTGTCCGGGGGCCCTAAGCTACGCGACGGGACAGGGACATCGCCGCATGCTGCGATTGGTCAGCGGAGCGGCGCTGACCGACAGCACCGACAGCAGTGGGCGGCGATGTCCCGCTTCCTTGGTGCCGCTTGATCCCGCCAGGGCACTCTACACTTCGTGATCGGCCAATCAAAGTTAAATCCGATCGGAAAGTACTCGATTAGATCGCGGCGCTAAGCGTAGTGGAGAAAATACTTTTCTTCTCGCCGTCCGTGTTGCGCAACTCTGCTCGAGATGGAATGCTGACGCTAGGGCCGGCCTTCTGTACCTCGTTTCAGCTTAAGTCCAGACGCAGCTGATGCTACAAGCGCGAGCATGTGGCCCTGAACAGTGCTTGCACTGCACGAGCGCGCGTGCTTGGCAGGGACGCTGAAAGCCCGGAGTTTGCTTCGTCTCACCCTAGCATGGACTAACCGCGAAGGCTGTGCTAGCGCGAGTGGCCAGCCTTGACTGCCTTGACTAGAGCACTTGCTGCGCGAGCGCTCGTGCAGCCGCCGCGGCTTCATTCAAAGCGACTAGCTCGCGGTTTTAGAACGCGCGGCTAACAATAGTCCATACTAAGGTGAGACGAAGTTTTTTTTTATAGTAGCTTTTGCTACCCTCACACTTGGAGTGAAGCGGAGTATAGACCTTTCCAAGAAAGAGCGTATGGCCGGTGCCATTTCCAGTGTTCGTGCGTATGGCGCGTGCTTTGCTCGTTTTCCGGACCGACCCACACGCGCGTGCTGAGCTATGGAGATCGCACGCTGGGCTGTGGATTTGTAAACATAGGAAAGGTCTATAGATCAGTCAGTGTCTTAGCTTAGACTGTCTAATAGAAGGCCTGTCAAGCCTGGAAAGCGCTTGAAACTCTACTTCACGTGCCCTCTGCTCACGCTAGCTTTGACTAGTGCTTTCCTTCACAGAGTCAGCTGAGACGCTGATTCTATAGCGTAAGTTCGTCTGCTTCCTTCACGGGGGTTTCGATGATGTCAGAACGCCGAGTTGTTATTGACTGAGTGAAAAAACAAATAGTGGGTAGACCCCAAGGCATCTAGCATTGAGGTCTACCCACTATCCTTTCGATCAGAGCCAATCAGAGCTCGGCGTCGTTCTGACGTCTCCGCAACTCCTGCGCAAGAAGCAGATGACTTGCTCTCCGCATAGCAAGTCACCCCAGGTGAAAGCCACTGAACAAGTTAATATGGAAAAATCTGACAGGCGATGGCGAAAATACCACTGTATATTTATAGCTAATTCCACTTTCACAGCGAGATATTAATCTCTTGGGAAGCAAAAACGCTTTCTGTCAATTCATGGTAGTTTTTATGTTTTTTTTTTTTCTGCAAAAACAGTTTTGTAGCAAATATGTCTTCAGCGTCCCAAAAAAAAAAAAAAAAAAGAACCACCAAGAGCTAAATATGGCCTAAATTTTTACTTTTGATCGTTTTTATTTCGGCGTATTCCAACAGTTAATTCCAGACCAAGTGAAAGTTGTGAGAACTCAAGCAC
Organism: Ixodes persulcatus; assembly: GCA_013358835.2. Classification (NCBI taxonomy): domain Eukaryota; kingdom Metazoa; phylum Arthropoda; class Arachnida; order Ixodida; family Ixodidae; genus Ixodes; species Ixodes persulcatus. The sequence goes on along the minus strand of JABSTQ010009496.1, from coordinate 133,407 downwards.
GACGGAAAGAAAGTACAAAAATGTGCTCAATGAATTCTCATTTTTTTCGTATGCGACTGTATGGCAACACTGTTCAACTCGACAGCTGTGCGGGAGACGGATTTTCTGTTTACTACCTTTCTACGCGAAACTGAACCACGTAGTGTCCTCCCCCCCCCCCCCTCCTTCCCCACTTACTCCCCAGAAAAAAGAAGGGGGGGGGGGGGGGGGGCTTTTCTTTTTTCAATTTGTTAAACGGTTACTTTAAAAAAAAAAAAAAAAAAGCCCTGCTTGCCTTTAGCGTTTTGTTGATCGACGCAACACTTGGGCAGGTCTGAACCTTCTTGAAGACGCTTTTTAGGCAATCATTTCCGTTTTTTTTTTCGTCCTCGGGACGGTTGGTTCATTGTGGAACTTCCCTCGTTCCTTTGAGCGGAGCGTTCAACAATCTGTTGCCGTAGAATAATAAATTAAAAAAGAAAAAGCATAGCGCGGTGGTGGGTGTAACAGTACCCTTTGTAGCGCACGTACCGGCCGAAATATGAAAGAAAAAATTCCAAGGGAGTCCCGTTTCGGCGTACAAGACGCTTTCTATGTATTTGCTCTTGCCCAGCGTGCAAAAGAGAAGGGCGCTTCAGCACATGCCTTTCACCGCGCGAGAACTATAAATGAGGTGGAAGATCACTTTTATTCATTAGATAACAGACAGCAAGAGCTTGCTATAATTATCGAAAAGAATCGCCGCCTCGGTGGGAATACTAAAAGCATTTCTTTTCTTTGCCATGGTCACTGACATCTCGGAAGAAAAGCAGGGTGCGGTCTACTATGTTTAGCCTTCTTGCTTCGTGATTGGTTCTGCGGAGTTCTAGTCAGCCAACGTCGGGCAACCTCATTGGTCTGTGAAGCGATAATACGATGGACTCGCTACGCCCTGCGTAAGCTGGGACTAACTGTAGACAACAAGATTGTGCTTCATGATGAAGCTTGCTGACCAATGGCACGGAGGGTCTGTGGTAGCATCTGCAATGAACGGTGAAGTTAGCCCAAATTGAAGATCTTTTCTCGATTGGCTTCGTTTAACGCCGAACGGTAGAATGATTGCGTATTCGTCGCAACCTCAACCGCGTGCTTTCTCGTATACCCTTGCAAGTCCTTTGTAATTGAACCGCCTGGCGGTGTCAGTTTCCGACGCACGGTTCGCTTGGCAAGAGTTTCCCCTCTCTCAGCGTCACGTGTTGACCACTAGATGGCGTAGCCTCGTTCCAAGTTGCACTTGAAACGGGTTGCACTTGACTACAGTTTGTTGCAGAGTTGTGTCTGTTGCAGGTTACGAATAGCAGGGCACAAGCTCCTCCCACAAAGCCCTTCACTCTTTCCACTTTAGCAGAACAAACGCTGGAGAGGAGGAAACCAGCAGTCGTGGTGAGCCGAGAGTCTTTTTTTTTTTTTTTTTGAGGGTCTTGACCCACTTTCCATAACCTGCAACAGATTATAGGTAGAAACTCGCTTCGGAACCGTTCGCTTCAAGTAGAACAGCCACAATCTCATCATCATCATCATCATTATTATCTTTGCAAACGCGTCATAAACATCAAAACAACATGACATTGCAAAAAAGAAAAGACGCACAGTATCAGCGGCATCTACCGCGCTTGACGCTCGCCGCACACTGGTCGTGAACTTTCTTCACGTGGTGCGGAGGGCGTGGTCTTCTCTTCGTTCTGTTCGCTTTCCATTCCCTTTCCGCTTCCCCTTTAAAAGGCGCGAGGAACGGTCAGGTCATTGGGTCACGAGGTACGGGGCCGAACACGCTCGCCTCCTGCTCCATCCCCATTTCGGGGTGTCTTTTTTTCTTTTATAGGGGGAAAAAAATGGGGACAATGTTTTCTCCGTGGGACGCCAGGCGGCGATCGAGAACGAGGGCGCCGCCACGGTGTCTGGTGGGTCGCGTCTTCCCCACCCGTAGACGCGTTGTTTACCGTTCGAAGCCCGCCGTTCTATTGGCGTGCTCTGAATGACCGAGGGGCCGCCGACCCGTTCCGCTCTGAGGTATTGTTCACGAAAAAAAAAAAAAGACCTTGTAAAAAAAATGGGACAGATTTATTGCCACTTGCTTTACTTCTAGTTGTGTACGTTCCTTTCTTTTTTTGGCTCGTTTCATATCTTTTATTTCGCCTCCCTCACCTTTCCTTCTTGTCACTTTCCCTCACATTTTTTTTTTTTTTGAGAATGTGATGTAGCTTACATTGAGCATGCCGTAAATAGTCCCCAATGAATGTGATCTGATTTGTACTTCTTTATTGTTGTTTTTCTTTGGCGGAAATACGTCCGGATGGGACGTGAGCCTCCGTATTCTTTGCGGTCCCAGTAACTTCGTGACGTCCAAGTTCCTTTACTGCAACGCTTGCTTTACTTGAATTGTAATAGACGTATTCAATTTCCACCACTGCACGTTTCGACCTTGATGAGCACTGTACCGGCGTGCCGTCGTGTATCACTACTGCGTGGTGCACGTTAAACACCTCAGGCTATTGCGGCTGCACTGCACTCAATAAATTGCTCATCTACAACTGAGAGACAAGTCGCCCGTTGAGGCAGACTAACTTCATGCTGTATAAACATACACACAAACACAATTGTAATAGACGTAAAAGTGTGTACGGCGTAAATGGAGTATATATTAAAAAATGCGTGCCTCTCCGAGTGCATCCGCGAAGTTGTGTTGTCTAGGCGCTTGACGTGTGTTTGAAAAAAAGAAGGTCCCGCTAGAAATCGAGGAAAGATTACATGTGCGTAAGTATATAAGCGCTCGTGCCCCAGCGAGACCCATTCGACCGCAGCGGAGATTAGGCGATCTCTCCATCTCACTGCGATCCGGAAGTGATGCTTCGCTGGAGGGAGTTGATGGCTGTGAGACTGGAGGACACTTCCGCGTGTGGCGCCGGATTACGCCGTCCTTCTGTTGTAACGAATGGTTTGCTGGCGGCGAACTTGAGTCGGGACTTGACCCCGTTTTCAAGAAACTTCACCTGACTTGCTCGATTCTTATACTCGATTCGGTGCGAAGGTGTTCACCCTCATGTTTGGCGCACATATCATAGGCTTTGCGGAGTAGTTCATATAAAATTTGGTTCTCAGAGGAAAAAAAGAAATCCCTTCCGCGTAACATTTTTTGAACTTTGCTGCGATGTTAACGTTAAACAACACTCAGTAAAAAAAAAAAAAAAAAGAAGAACAGGGCGCACAGAAGCAAGTGCACAGAGGTTTTGTGTTTTGCTTATGCGCGTTTTGATAATCTGCTAATAGCTTATCTCAAATGCCCGTGCATGTATCTTAATTCGCAATGTTAAAAAAACACTTTATTTTATTTTATTTTTTGCAGTTTTTAAAGTGGGAAGGGAGTATAATTTCGAAACAATGCTCGTTTGCATGTTTTTCTTGCACTTTTTTGTGTCTTTATGTGAGAGGGTTCCTCTCGCAGTTCACCTATACGATTAAAAAAAAAAGTAAGAAAGGAAAATGGGAACTGCAAGTAAGTATAGGAGCATATTCCACATCACGAAAGGTCGAATAACCTTAGGCATGCATTAGTATGCAGACCGAAATAAACAACGTCCAATACTCATTGGATCAGAAACAATGGATATCCCTACCCATCTAGAATGATATGCGATTTTTCTAAACCTAAATAAATTCATAGATGACGTGTTTTATGTACTTAAAGGGTTCTCCGGTGTTTTCTTCATAGTCCCTGATTTGCCTGAAAATTTGCTAAACACACAGCAAACATCACGCAAATTGTGACCCAAATATCGGGCCAAAATATTTTTTTTGGCGAAGTTATTGAATTTACAATTTTGTTCCTCACCCTGTTTTTCAAAGTGAAAGTTTCTGGGGGCAACAATGAAAACGTGACGTCAACGGAAGGCAGGGGTTAACTCTTTGAACTGTAGACTTTCTTCTCAACTGATTACAACCAGTTTCATGGTGTCAGATGAGTGCTTTGGAAGCTCGCGCCAGCACCGGCGCAGCAGCGCAAAAAAAAAAAAAATAATCGGGGTGTGGGTATGTTTATACAGCCTGAACTTACTCTGCCTCAACGGGCGACTTGTCTCTCAGTTGTAGATGAGAAATTTAGCCAGTGCAGTACAACCGCTAACCCTGGGTCTTTAACGTGCATCACGCAGTAGTGATACACGACCGCTCGCCGGTTGGGTGCTCATCCAGATCGAAACGGGCAGGGATGGGGATTGAACCAGCAGCGCGAAACGAATGCTCAGCCTAGTTAATTTTTAGACTGCCCGTTCGACCTGCCAGCCTGCCTTCCCCATGACGTCACAACACGCAAAAAAAAAGCGCGGATATATATATATATATATATATATAAAGTATTGGATTTGGCACCATTTTATCTTGCCGATATCTCAGTAAACCTTCTTAATCTCGCGATACTAAACAGCATACCGGAAAGGGGAAAGACCCGTGACTCCGAAGATATAGTTAGATGGGGTAGCTAAAAAAATCGCCGGAATCGCTTGATAGTATAAGTGACGCCGACACGCGCGTTAACGCAACAATAAAAAAAAAAATAAACCTATAGACCAGGGAATAGACCAGGGAAGTCTTCCGACTGGCCCGCTGCTGGCCTCGGCCTTTTCAATGCAGCCCGGTTCACGGCCCGCTCCCAGAGTAACTTTAGTTTCCAGGAGTACCGCTGCTACCGGCGCTAACAGATGTGCGCGTATGCAAAGTGCAAGTTCGTCTGCTCCTTGACCAGGGGTGGCGATGATGTCAGAACGCCAAGCTCTTATTAACTTATAGAAAAAGAAGTGGGTAGACTTTAAGGCATTTAGCATTGAGGTCTACCCACTATCCTTCCAATCAAAGCCACTCATAACTCGGCGTCGTTTTGACGTCACCGTAACCACTGGGCGAAAAGCAGACGACTTGCTCTCCGCATAGAAATGGCGGCGCGACGCCGCTCCAAATGTGCAATCGAAGATACCAGAAAGAACGAGGGAAACAGCACCGTAACGCAGTTCCTCTCGCCGTTCCATTCATTAAACACTGTAATCACCAGCATCGCCATTTTCAGCCCCCTGCTTCGTCTCTTTGTAACTATGTTAAAAAAAAAATTCCGAGTCTCACGTGCATTGTGTCCTCTGTCACAACCATTGCATAATGTCAGTATTAGTTTGATCTTTCTCATTACTCTTTTCCACTGCGCGAATATACCAAAGTTTCCAAGCGCTTTGATTTATGACGGGTGAGTTTTCTTGTTCACAACTATTGTGTAATGTCATAATTACCTAAATTTTTAAATTTCAAAATTAAGTGTATGTACTCATCCACCTTAGGGTTTTTTGAATAGTTACTCTGTCATTCGTTTCTGTGTTCAATGTGACAGATCCCCAATCTGGTCCCTTAGCCAAAACGTTTGGAGACCCCTGATCTAGACTAACCGACTTTCACGCGCTTTCCGACATTGCATCGCGAGTCTGCGACTCGTGCAACCTCCGGCACGTCCTTTGTCACCGACGACCACATTCACGCCGGGACATTCTCCCCAGGGACTGCGGGCCTCATTGTCTTTCCGGAGCGCGCGACAAAGCTCCGACCGCGCATTGACGATCGAAACACCGTGCCGTGTCTGAAACGAATCGTATGAATGATCAGTCACAACAAAGGAAACCGTGGCGCAATTGCCTGGAAGCATCCTATAGGCAGTCTCTCGATCCGTCCTTTGTTTATGAGTGGTCCTTGGTCGCGTCTTTCGGTCGCGCGCGCAGAGGGAGCTTGTGAAATTTCTTACGTCTTCAAGGGTATATATCACATTGTCCCGGGAATATGCGGCTCGCACCTGGCTTTGTGATACGAATTCACTGCACGCTCTCTTAATTGATGTGCTCGTTTCCTGTTACTCTTATTTAATTGTTTAGCTCATCCCGGTTTTTATTACGTATGCACGTCTCTCTTTCATTCTGCTTGTCATTCAGAACTCTCTGGACATCTCGTCTTGGCAAGGAGTTGTGTCGATCACTAAAGCAGTATACACCAACACGCGGTCTCGATGTCACGCTGCTGCGGCCGCGCTTCTGTCGGCATTGCGCATGTGCAGACGCTTCACTTCAAGGGAATCTGGTTTCTACGCACGTGCAGTGTCCGCACCGCACTAATAAAACAAAATACCGCTTAAGAACGGGACATATCCAACCTTGTTGGATATGTCCCGTACTTAAACATACTTAGCATGTTGTGCTATCCTTGTTGCCACAACATGTTTCATATCACCGAGTTACACAACAATTACATGTACCATAATTCCTTAGTACGGAACACGTTGTGGCAACAAGGCATGCATCTGTCCCGTACAGCCCTATGAAGGTACAAGTGCTGTTCGCTGCTAGCTACGGAAAGGGTTCCATCATATTCAAAACCAGCACATGTTCTGTTAGAAACGATGTCAGTACATTTTCTATTTTTACATCTGACAGCACACTCACCATTTCGTACAAAGTGCCCCCCCCCCCCCCCCCCCCGCGCCTCACCTCAAGAAAAAATTAGTTCTGCCTTTTGTTGTTGAAAAAATAAGCTATGCATTTCGAACGCTCAGTTTGCGCCCAAATTTAGCGCAAGCAGTCTGGACCAAGTGGCAAAGTTTCAGATCTGGTCGTTATTTGATTCAAACGTTAATAATCACTTTCGGATTTTTTTTTTTTTTTTATGGGGGACTAGTTGTTTATGGATACATGGAGATGAATGACATGAGCTCACGGGAATGGGCCTTACTTTTTCACTGAAACGTTCCGAAAATCTCGCAACTTTCGAATAAGATGGCAAGTTTTGTAACATTGGTATACGGTCCGGACTGCTAGCGCTACATTTAAGTGGAGACTGAGCACTTGGCGTTGCATAGTTTATTTTTGCGGTGAAAAAAAAAACACTCTAAATGATTTTAGGAGACACACTGTACCATTCCACAGGTTTTGTAACTAAAGTTCTGTAGCACGTACCATTTCCTAAACGTATTTGTATGCTCCAGTTACGTCACACACACAGCACATATCGCTGGTGAAGCAGAAGTTGCTCATGGTATGGACGCGGCATCCTTTGTGCGAGGAGCTTCGGTGGTTCCCTGCAATATGAGCCTTTGCCAGGGCGAATATATATACTTCTAAATTCATAATGAAAACTGAAGTCAGTCTTTTACACTTTATGTGAAAAGAGTAATCGATTACAATTACAGTTCCCCCCTTTAAAAATGATTTAATTAGACTACTTAAGTGCCTAGAAGTCAAAATAATTGGACCCGTTACTTGAACAAGTTGCCGTAACTTTTAGGATTACTTCACTTTTTCAAAACAATTCTTCTGTCGGTTTGAAAATGGATATTTCCGTACTGTCTAATATTAATTTAAAATAACCGAATTCTCTACTGATTATCTTCTTCATCTACCAATGCTGGTAAACTATTTATCCTCTATCGGAGATTTGGTTCGAGGATTTCTTGGGAGGAAACTCGTAGAAACCAAGGGCGATATTAGGAAGGGGAGGGAAACTTGTTACGACTACAAGTAATTTCAGTAGTTTTAAAGGTAATAAGATTACCCTCGCGATGAGTTTCTAATAATATCAATCAAATGATTACAAAATTACTCCAAAATTAATTGATTCCAAGTAATTTGATTACTTGCGATGAGTACTGTATACAAGTCTGGGTCAAACATACAATCTTGGATCCTGATGGTATGAACCATTAGTGAAAACATTGGGAACGAAGGCCAACTGTTCATTGCCTCGAAAACTTTTAGCATTTATTTCCGAAATGAATACTACCAGCTGACTAGATAGAATGATCTGTTATCAACTTATAATTTTCCTCTCAAAATAAATCGCGAAACAATATCTGTCGTAATGAATTAAGAAACAAAGCCCATTGGCTCAATTACTAAAATATCCATCAGTAGTTTTGAGAAAAAAGAAATAATAGATAAATGAAAAAGAAATTTAACATATATAGTCTCTAGCATGATAAGAAACGCGGCCCTAGAGAGCACTCTGGACGTCATGAGTAGTGGTACCCTTGCAGTCGTCTCCGCTCCAGCGTTCGCTCTGCTGAAATGAATAGAGTGGAGGGCTTTGTGGAAGCAGCTTGTCCAGCTGCGTTTCTTCTACAGCGACAAACTATAGTGCTAAACTCTCTTATCGCTTCTTGAACTTGGAAAGTTGCTGAAGGGCTCCTTGGACCTTGGGGTGCACCGGAGTCACCACCTTCCGTGAAGACTGCCGGACCCTTGCTTCAGTTCCCGCCCACGAGTGGTCTGCAAGAAACGTTACTGTTAAAATGTGAGAGGGGTTTACCTGCAGGAAAGCTTAGAACCTCTTAACTTATGCATATTTAATTGGGAACCTGAACAAAGTTATACGCTTTTTTTATTGATTTACTTATTTAGTACATTTTCAAGTACAAAAAATATTCCTCTGGCTAAGTCTGTTACATCTTCCGCCAATGTAGCTACAGTGAATCCCCTAATGTCGAAAACCACCCCAACTCGGACTTCTCCTGAGGGAGGTCGGGCTCAGTGAGTACCGCCGACATAGAGTATGCCCTGTGGCCAACATACCTCAGAACTCAAACACCGCTCTAAATTATACAGTTCGAGTGCATATTATAGGTTGTACTAGTAGTTCGAGTTGTCACTACAGTTCTGTTCTTGGCGGCAGCTGGAATCAAGCCCACAAATCATCGGCATCTTGTTTTAGCTAATTGTCTATCACAAAGCCCGTCCTTTCTTGTTGATTTGATCAATATTCGAAGGTAAAGTATTTAGTCATGTGAATAAAATGAATCCTTTTGAAGCACCCTTTATAGCAACCAAAAGATCTCTTTGGAGCAGTAAAAAAGACATTCGTAGCACAAGCTTATTCGCGACTCCAGCGACCTTTATGGGATGGTGAACCGAAATTCGTATTTCAGAAAACAATGCAAAAGCGGTAGGCGAAACGCTACAATCCCCAAAACACCACTCGTAAGGCAATATCTCGAATAGACGGCCGTATTTTCGGAAAAACAGGTCGAGATTGAATGAGGCCTACGAGGCGCGTGACGTCAACATATCTCGTTTCCTCCACTCTTCGCTTCGGCATGTCAAGGCGGCGAGGCGGAGAAGACGCGAGGCCGTTTCCTCCCAGCAGCTCAACGCACAGCGCTCGGGTTTCAGCGGACAAGCATTAGACTCAAAATGGTTTGCCCCGATTCTTGTTCACTACGTTTGAAACCTGCGACGATGTGTTGGCTTAAGCGAGCTTCCAGAGGCTTGCGGGGAAGCAATAGAAGGAGTGCGGTGCTGATGAACGTTGATAAACGCACAGTGTCTTCCTCACGCGGTAGCGTAGGTTGCGTTCAGAGAGACCTGGAAAATACGCTAAGACGACAGTAACAACAGAATCACCGGGGAAACTGTTCCATCGCGCCAACCACTTACAGCGTGTAATCACAGCCACGAGGGACGATCAGAAATCGCGAAAGCACCTGTTCCGATCAGTGCAGTGTTTTTCCCCCTAGGTGCCGTCCATTTTGTTGGAGTTGCGAATGGTATATTTCATTCTAATTCGTTGCACCGCTTATATTAGGATGAGATATGATCTTTTGTCCTATTGAATTAGAAGACATTGGCTTTTACGCTATTCCACTCTTCTGAAACCACTGCTTACATTGTATAGGATACAGTTTAATGGCGCCAAACTGCAGCTAGAAAGCTAGAAACAGCAACAACAACAAAATGACAAACGCCATTTTTCTGGCGACGTGTTTTTCTGTTTTGTTTTTAGTGCGTGAAAGAGGCGTCTTTTGGCACGAGCTCTTGGTATTGACAGGGGTTGAGCATTTTGTTTCTACGTTTTCCCGCACATAATAATCCTAAGTGCCCGTTTTCATTAAGATCAGCGATCCTGAATTAATCCAGCTGTAATTTAATCTAAGTGGTCATCAATTTACTACAAGCGCAAGTTGGTGTCATCCAAGTTATCACCAATTTAATCCGAACGCCATCCATTTTCATCAAAGAGACACACAATTTAATTAGTTTACATCTGCGAATTAACGATGACTGCTGTTCTAAGCAGTCAGTGACTATTCGCCTCGAGATTCGATCGGCACGCCTCATGTGGTGAAAAGTAGAACTAGGCTTTGTTTTACACTTACTTGAAGCAAGACGAATGCTACGGACGCGAGGCCGAAGCCATGGGAAGTTGCAGCGCTCGCGCACTGGAATCAACTGTTAAGAGCTCGTGTTCTGTAGCCTTGCCCATGCTCTTTGCCGTTCGTGTGAATACTTTGTCTCCACCCACGTTGGGGACAGATGGAATCGCCACGTGCCTCAAAGAGAACCATGGATAAACAAAAGCATGCTTCCCCTGTCTCTGCACGTGCGGGCAAGCACACGCAATCGCAAGCCTGTCAAGGCCACGTTCACGCGCACGCATCGCGTCCTGGTGCCCATGGGCATAGCCTCCTCTATTAGCGGCGAGATGGTTGGTGGCGCCCTCATACGGTTCCCTCTCGCGACGTCATTACCTTGCGAACAAGAAGTTTGATGGTGTTTGTAATGAGCTTGGTGGAAGCTAGAAATCATTACGCTCTGAAACCAACGCCGCCAACACCGCTAAAATTGAAGTTCTTCCATTCCTCTTATTTCCGTCGAAGAGAAATCCCTTTCTGACGTCATAGTCAGCATTCGGCCAATCGTGGAAGGCCGATCACAGCGACGCTTTAGATCGCTCACGTCGCCAATACTCTCAAAGCATGGCAGTTCGACGACGGAGCCATATTGAGTGCCCGGTCGCAGATTTGGAGCGCGAGGATCTGGTAGCACAGAGCATGAAAGATCCACTTCTCGGGGAGCCTAAAGCCCCTCTATCCTGGGAAAAGTGGCGTCAATCACTGTTGTGGAAATGCTCAAGACGCGTGGCGCGCGCTACTTCTGGGAAGAACGTGGCGTCTAAAATCAAGCTCAGTGCTGCGCTGTGCCGCCATGATCTTCCCAAGGGCTGCAGGTTGCACGTCTCTCGTGCATCGACGCACCTTGCGCTGCTTTTGAAACATGAAGGGGGTTTAGGGGAACCTAGAGTTCCTGTATATAGCTACCTACGGTAGCAGAGTTGCGCATTCAGCCTCGGCGGGTGGCCGTAGCGCCGGCTTTCCTGCACGCCCTGGATGCTTTGCTCCTCACGTGACTAAACTTTGCGAATAGCGGCGCCGCGCGCGCCGCCGCGCATGGAAAACAGAAAAAGAGGAGAAGGAGGCGAAAGCAGGGGAACATACGCCGGGGCGCGTATATACATTTCGCTGGGAGCACAGAGCCGCGAGAGAGAAAAAGAGAGAGAGAGGAGGAAAGGGGGAGAGAGGCCGCCGTTGATTGGCCCTTGTAGTCACGTGGTACGCCCGCCCGGCTATTGCAGCGTCACCCCCCGCTGCCCACGCCGATGCCGCGTTTGATAATGGGTAAAGACAGGACCAGATTACTAAGCGATGGCATAGCATAGCGGTTACGGTGTCCGCTTTCTACGCAATGGGACGCGGGTTCGATCCTCGGTGGGCCCACTTTTTTTATTCTTTTTTTCTCGAACATTTTTTTTGTCGAGGCATTTGACGATACTTATATTTCTTTTTCGCGATGAACACTAAAACAACCGAATGTTGTCGACGAAACTTTTCCAGAGGTGCGATCGGGGACTGCGGGGCTTGGGTTGCCGGCTGGACGCCGCGAAGCGGCGTGTACTGGTTAAGTTTTGTAATTAGCAGCCGATACTGTCGCCGCGAAGCGGCGTGAACGCAGGCGGGGGGCTGTGTTAACGAGCTCCCCAGTGATACACGCGCCGTTCGAAAAGGTTGGCCCGAGCGGCATGAGCTCGGAAACGCAAACTAGCTAGCGGCACCACGCTGTGCTGCGCCAGTGCCGTAACCCGACAAAAACATCGCCGGCGGCGGCGTCTGCTCGCGGGTGGGAGCGGCTTGCGGGCGGTGGCGGCCGGAACAGCCGGGCGGGCGTACCACGTGACTGCAAGGGCCAATCAACGGCGGCCTCTCTCCCCCCTTTCCTCCTCTCTCTCCCTTTTTCACCCTCGCGGCTCTGTGCTCCCAGCGAAATGTATATACGCCGCCGGGGCGCGAGCAACGTCGGCGGAGCGACCGTAGCGGTGGCTTTCTTGCACAGCGCCGGGTGCTTTGCTCCTCGCGTGATGGATCTCGGCGAATGGCGGCGTGGCGGCGCGGGGAAAACAAATGCGCAACTCTGCTCCCCCTTCGGGGGAGCATATCGAGGAACTCTAGGGGAACCTGGACGTCAACGCACAGCTTTTGCAGCGGCCAGGACCCGAAACACACTTGTTCGCTCGGGAGTAGTGTGTTTCGGCGTCTCGCCGCCGGGGTGGTCGCCAGTCACGTGGCTTTCCTCTTATCCGTTGTGTGCCACTCTACCTTTTTCCATTTCGGCGGCCGTTTCTCGTGGCGATCTGCCAGGCTTTGTCAGTTTAAAGGAGGCTATGCCATGGGGCACCAGTCGGGCCGCTTAACTCGCATTAGACCCTTTTCTAAAACTCCATCGAGCAACATTGGCGAGGTCGCCATTGCTTGGACACGAAGCGCGTGAACGGATCCGTGTCCTCGCTGAACGCTGTCGCAGCCCTCGTGTCCAATACATGGTCTTAGTAAGCGCGATGGAGCCTACAGGCGTTGACGCGGGCTGTCGAAAAAAAGGGTATTTTGTGTACAGCATTTGAGTTCACTACGTGAAGCCGAGTACGGTCTATTCGAGTCGCCGTTAAAACAGCTATATACGCCATGTTTTCACTATGCATCTAGAACAGCATGGTCTATCCAAGCGCTCTATACTGGCTCGTGGCGGAACAAACTTTGTCGCGATGCGCGGAACACGAGTGACTCGAAGTAAAGACGCGTTCACACCGCTAACACATCGTAGAAAAAAAAAAAAGAAAAACATTCTGCAGCCACTACCTAAGGCGTGTCCTTTTTTTTTTCTTTTTTTATTACGGCTTTGTTAGATTGGTCGCACAAGAACTGTCACAAGAACTGTCCGCAGACATGCTCTAAACATGCGAATGTACGAAGCAGACACACTTCGGATATGCTTGTGGCGTGTGTGCAGATAATTCATGTCGTAGTGCGTGCAGCGAACACCCTGTCTTTCGTACTATACGTGTGATAAACTGCGGCAAAAAATTGTCAGATAAGTTCCGCGCTCGGAGGAGACAAATACATCTTCCAGGGTATATATCCGAGCCAGCAGTGGTTATCAAACGTAAGGAAAGGTTCGGGTAAAGCGCCGTTCACATATATGCGACCGAGTACGACCGAGAGAGACCAGACCGGTGTTTAAGCCTCTTGCGACGTCTTAGGACAGGATGCGCTGCAGCGGACTTAAAAACCGGTCTGGTCTCTCTCGGTCTTACTCAGTCGCAAGAGTGTGAACGGGCCTTAACGAACGTTAGTGTAGCTGTCCAACTGACGGCTACGGCGAAATTGTACGCGTGTATTTGCGATGAAAGCAAAAAGGGTCAGTTGATAGCAGTTGTACCGAAGTAACTTTCAGGCCTCACGAACTGGGGCTGCCTTCACAGGCGAGCCTCTGTTACCGGCCGATTGTTTTCTATGCTCGAACAAACTGCAAACGTTCGTACATATGTTTCGGCTTGGACTCGGGGATTTTTCTAGTGTTCTGCTGCTGTTTCAACGCCCATGTTTTGTTATCGACCAAATCAATGTTTATAAAAGAAAAATAAAACGCGCGTTTTTTGCAAGGGCTTTGAGCACTACGCATGCTCAAGGACTGGCCTCTGATGTTACCACATTGGCTTGAGGACTGGATCATGAGATAATATTGTGTTATACTGCTTTAAATCCACGCGCGCAGACCCGCACTTTCGCTAAAATAAAAGACGAAGACGTCATATCAGGGCACTCCGGTGAACTCTTTTAGAAATCAAACCAAATATTTATTTAGTATTAGAAAGATGTTGGAAAAAACATTTTCCTCGTATTTTGGGCATTGCTGCGCGTTAAAAGCCATGCTCGGCGTTTTTTTGTACAAACGCTCGTGAAATCACCGAGAAATCCCACCGGTCCGTGTTCCTCGAGTGGGCGGACCTTTTTACGCTCCGAGTGAGCCGATTCGAAAATAAAACTTACTGCGTTTCCTAATACTCGTACTGTGCCGTTTCAGTAAAAGGGCATTGCACAAGCGAGGATTTCGGATCGTACGAAGCGTTTCGAAAGCTACGGTTAGGTGTGGGCGTCGCACGAAACATTCGCAATATTTCGAACAGCTGCTTCGAAAGGAAAACCACTTCGCTCTGCCGCGACGGCACAGCCTCTGTTTGTTCACCAGCTTCTATAAACAAGGCCGAAGAGTTCGACGGGTGCAGCGCAGACAAAGGCCGCTATGGCTGCCTTTGTGTCCGCCGCCTTCGTCGAATGCGTCCGAAAGCTAGAGCCCTACGCCGGACGCCTGCATTCCGCTTCGACGAGTGCACTGGTGACAAAAGCTGCAAGCTTTTTGGCCTACCCTTTAATCATTCGAATAGACTGAATCGAGAAAAATAGTTTCGATCAAAGCAACCCGCTATAGGGAATGCACAACGCATAGTGTAAACACTCGAGTTAACGAATGGCACTCAACCGTCCCGATGGCGGCAATATTTTCGTGCGTGGTTTCGAGATTCAATAAAAATTTGGTCGGAGCTAGTTGGCACATGTCGATTAAAAGGTTGAAAGGCGAAGCAGTTCGCGCCGCCAGCGCTACGACTATTGTACGAGTAGAAAGTTTAGCGCACCCCTGCGCTCACCCCGTGCTTTAAGTTGCTCTAAAAATATTTAGTGGTTTCGGATGAGGCACAGGAAGTTTCTAATTAAAACCATACGGTTATTTCCAATAATGAAACGTTGATTACCAATTCTTAATTAATTCAGCGACTTATTGTAAAGAGTTGTCTCCTCTATTATGTATTCCTGGTCGTATAATTCACCTGTATACACCGCATTATTCTACCTTTTATTCCTTTTTTTTTCTAAATAAATAGGTTCGAATTAAACTTGAACACCCATTATATTTTGTACTTGAGTACTTGTTTTCTTTTAGGCGTTTTCTTCAACCTGATTCCCTGCAGCGTTTTAATTCATAAAGATAGAACATTGAGTCAAGATAACGATCATTATATAATGCCTGGTGAAATATGGGAAATTTTCGGTGATAGTTTGGTTTCGTGAGTAGTTTTCGATTTAAAAACGCTGGCCCAAATGTGTGCCCCAAACCGGCTAAACAAGGAGGTGTGGTCTGTTTGCCATTTCCCAGTGTTGGCGGTAGCATGTCACAACTGACGGCGTTATCGGTAACGTAGTAACGTACTCGTCACTTTTCCAAAACAGTTACGTATAATAACGTACTTACGTTACTTATATCTTGTAACGGGTAACGCAGTTGTGTTACTGCGCACATCTTATTCCCAAGACTTAAAAAAAAGAATGCACTTTATATTTCTTTTTATTTATTTTTTGAGCTCTAAAAGTCAAGAATTATTGCACTCATCCCAGATATATTTACATTCCGTCTCTTTTTTCCCCACCCAAACACCCCCACTTTCTTAAAGTACTGCGCTTATGCATATCCTTTAGCGCAGTGTTGTACGGAACGGCGTTCCAGGAACGCGCTCCTTTTAAGTGGAACGAAGGAACGCCGCCGTTCCATTTTTCATCGCTGGAAGTGGAACGGGAACTCGTTACATTTTTACGGGAACGGAAGAAGGAACGGCGTTTCTTTTTCTTCGTCCAGTGGTGTAATTTTTATTTTACTTCTAAAAGGGCAATTTTTAAAAAAAAGTATAAAAATAATATATATTTACGAAGAACAGGATCTCGTTAAAATATTTGTTACTTAGGGTTTATTTTGTGAGGTCCTCGCTTGGTAACAGTCGGGTGCGGGAGAGCTAGTGGGCATTGATTCTATTTTCAGTGCACGAGACTGGGGTACAGAAATCAAAATTAGTCGAAGAAAAAGACAGAAAAAGGGATGTCTCAAACTCAGCTACTTTCTTTGCTTCCACGAATCCTCATACACCCAGAAATCTAAGGCCGACTACAGTCATCACTGAACTTCTAAAAAAAAAAAAAAAAAATCTACAGTTGCACCAAAAGAACAGGTTACCAGACAACAAACGCACTCTTGCATGCCAAACATTGGTCAGATGAACAAAAATTAACTTTCACTCCCTCTCCTCTTCTCCCATGCCCCTTCAAACTGAACAACATTTCCAACCTTCACGAAGAACTGGTAGTTTTCAGGACTGACGTTCCACAATCCCTACACTGTTTTCCACTTGCTCGCCTTGCGGACAGCAACATCGAGAAGAATCTGTTGTTAAGTTCGTACACGAAACTTTGGTAGATTGAAATGTGTCAGGTTGTTGTAAAACGCTCGTGCAGTGTCGAGAAACAGTATATTTGGCTTTTCTAAATCGCCCACCACAAACATGAATGTGGCAAAACGCTGAGATTTTCGAAAGTGAATGATCAACAAATGAAACCATGCTTCCGCTTGTTTTCTTCTCTTGGTGTCCTCCCATCACGGCATTCAAATTCGTATGTTGCCGTTTGATGAGATAGATAAGAAAAAAACTTGGTTTGATCTAACTAAATATGGTAATTAGCAAAATACAAATATAACGTGTATATAACGATATGTTCCATTTTTTAACTGTAACGGGAACGAGTTCCTTTCTCACAGATTGAACTTGTAACGGGAACGCGTTACAAAAATTAAAAGGAACGAGGAACGAGCTTCCGTCCCTCTTTTTGAGGAACGTGTACAACAAGTTTAGCGTCAAAGCAGTAAAACGTTTTATTTTATAAACAAGAAGTAGCGCCCTTTGCTTTTTATCTGTAACGGTAAGGCGTTCCTTTTATCTTGATGTAACGTAGGTCTGTAACCCGTTACTTTTATTCGCCAATAAGGCATAGTAACGTATTTCGTTACTTGTTTTTGTGTAACGCCTAGAACGCTGTTCTCGCAACGGAGTGCGTCACCGACGAACACGTCACCTACGAAGACCGCCGCACTGCCTGCGTTTGTCCGCGCTCACGCCGAGCTCGTCGCTGCACGGGCGCGGCCTTGTCACAGTTTCGCGCGCTCTTGATCCACTGTCCCCGATTCCCGGCGGCGCTCACGCCAGACTCGCGCGGGGAAAGCTGAGGCAATCCCGGAACACGGAAAGTCTCTTTCTCGGCGTGAGCTACCGGGCCGGTCAGGGGCCCGCGCGCAATGCCATCTGTTTCCGGGCATCGCGGCCCGCGGGCTGACAACGCTCGAGGGGGACGCCAGAGCTCTGGCTGGAACGATTCCTGGGTAGACGCAAAGGCCTTCGTCTGCTCAAGCGCTGCCTTCGTCTGCTCAAGCGCTGCCTTCGTCTGCTCAAGCGCGTTCCAACGCGGGCGTCTGGCGTTCGGCGTTCGCGTTCCAGCAGGGGGTAGAGACCAGTGTTGGCGGTAACGCGTTACAAGTAACGGCGTTACCGGTAACGCGTTACTTTTTTGGTAACGTAGTAACGTACTCGTTACTCTTTCAAAGAAGTAACGGGTAACGTACTTACGTTACTTATTTTGAGTAACGTGTAACGAAATTACGTTACGTTACTTTACTTCCTAGAACTTAAAAAAAGAAAATTAAATTTCGAAATTCAGCTGTTGCTGAAGTACAACAGCGGAGTGTGCTTCGGTTAACGGAGGAACTTGTTCGCAGCAACTATCTGTACATCGACACGTTGTGAATAAAATATATTCAAAGTTTCAATCTCGGCTGGTCTTAATTTCTGTGCTATTGAGGGAGGCCGGTTCTTCTGTTAAGTTCCGTGCCAACATGTTATAAATCAGCTTCATATATACTCCGCGTTTTTTCTTGTAACTATTCGGGTGAAACCCTAAAAAAGAGAGGGTAATTAAGTTTCCGCATGGACTTATTTTAGCTATGGCGCTTACGCACATATCAAACGTCGAAACAGCAAATGTATTAGTTTGTGAATAAAAAGTAACGCAACAGTAACGTGCGTTACTTTTTATCAGTAACGGTAACGGTAACGCGTTCCTTTTATTTTGAGGTAACGTAGGTCGGTAACGCGTTACTTTTATTTGCAAGTAACGAGTAACGTATTTAGTTACTTTTTTTCGGTAACGCCTACAACACTGGTAGAGACATAGCCTCCTCTATACTCACAGAGCCTGGCAGTTCGATGACGGAACCATAGAGTGCCCGGTCGCAGATTTGGAGCCCGAGGATCTAGTAGCACAGAGCATTTCTCGGGGAGCCTGTAGTCAGCGCACAGCTTTTGCAGCGGCCAGGACCCGAAGCATGGTTTTCAAACCCGAAGAGAAAAAAAAAAACGGTAGCCCGAGGAACGCGAGAAGCACTAGCGGACATTCCATCGCTCGGGCTAAGTGTCTTTCGGCGTCCCGCCGCAGCGGGGCGCCCGTTTCATGGCTCTCCTCTCATCCGTTGTCTGCCGCTCTACCTTTTCACTTTCGGCGGCCGCGTCTCGTGGCGATCTGCCAGACTTTGTCAGTATACAGGAGGCTATGTGAAGATAAAGGCAGCTAAACTCCGCTCACTGCAGTCAATGCACAAGCACGAGAGCGCGAGATGGCTGCTTTGAAACGTCCTTCCGCAGAACGTGTGCTCGCTCTAGGAAGGCGCGTCTCAGAGCCAGGAGGGCGGGCTAGCTCGCTTTGGCTCCAGTCTCAGCTGAAGGATGAACATTCCAACCAGAACTCGGTGTTCTGACGTGCCCGAGTTCTCGTCTCCTCCTCTCTTTCTCTCTCGAACGCTAGGACGTGACCTTCGGGAGAAGCGAAGCGACGCGCGAGGCGCGTAGTCATGTTATACATTTGCGATGTTGGATTGACTGGGATGTCTCGTGTACGTTCACTGCTGTTCAGGTTGTAGACGGTGAAACGGTGCATAGAAGCTTCCCTTTGTTATTTCCTCTCGCGCGAGAAAAGATATATATATATTAAAAAGATAATCACTTACGATGATTCAACTTCCTTCCTGCTTCGCATGTTTTTTTTTTTTTGTTTTTTTTTTTGGTCCTAACAAGACATATAGATGGTCGAAGTTGACAGGGAAAAAACAGGAATTGCAACTTCCTGTAAGTTTCAGAGTGGCAGCTGTCCTGTAAATTTTTGGAGAGGGGGGGGGGGGGGGGGCTGTTATTACGATTGTTTTATTTGAAGTCAGACGGTCTCTGTCAGGTGTGATTTGGGCGCTCCATTTCACGGTCTGGGTCAAGCGCTATCGAAGGAGAACTATACGTGTTATCACCTCAAGAATAAAGGCAAGTCTCGCGCATAAACTCCGCGAAGATTTTTGTTTTTGTTTTTGTTCTTTTGTTTTAGAAGATTATTTGGTAGAAAAAAAATTGCCGTTTGAAGAGAGCACGTTTAAAGGAAATAACAAATTAATTTTTCTCAAATTCGCATGTAACTGACCCTCGCACAAGGGTAAATTATTGACGCTTCATGAGGAACTTGAGTTTTTTTTCATTTGTTTTTCTTCTTTTTTTTTCGTTTTTTATGTGAAAACTTTTATCCCAACACCCACCACAGAGCGGACGCTGCAGAGCAGGAAAGGGTAGAGAAGGAAACCAGCAGTCATAGGGAAGGTCTTCATTTTATTTCGAACAAAAAAAGAATTATGGAGCGATTAGTTGAAATAATGCAAACTCATTGATCCCTATACTCCGTTTCATACTTAGCGTGCAACACTGTCAAAGCTAATGGCGCGAGCGCGTGGCTTCATCTATGGTTTTGTTTGCGCGAGACCGCGCGTAAATGATCAACGAGATCAAGCCCCACGCTCGCGCCAGTAGCTTTGACAGCGTTGCACGCTAAGTATGAAACAGAGTATAGAGAAATCACGTACACTCTACTTCACCATCAGCTTATGATGGTGCCTGCCTGAAGAAGACCGGGTTGAAGCGTTGGCGCCTTTTTTGCCGTGGCACGTTGTTTGAAAGGATGAAATGCCTTTTTAACGCTAGTCCCCCAATTCCAAAATTGTGTCCGTCCGTCCGTCCGTCCGTCCGTGGGTGCGTATTCCGCCTAACTTTAAAAGGGAAAGTGGCGTCACGTGACCTAAAAAGTCCTTGGGGAAATTGACGCAACGTGACCTATACGTAAACTCGGCTTCCCCGCTAAATTTGGCGGGAAAATTAGCGTGTTGTGGTCAAAGCATCAAATTCAATTTCCCCGCTAAATTTGTTTAGCGTGAAATTGACGTCACGTGACCTATACACCAATTCAGTTACCCGCTAAATTTAGCGTGGAAAATTCGCGTCTGGCGACGTAGACACCAGTCGAGTGCCTCCACTAAATTTAGCGGGGAAAATCGTCATCACGTGACCTGACGTCAGGTGACCTATACAACCATTCGGTTTGCCCGCTACATTTAGCGGAAAAATATATATGTCTCGTGACCTTCATCTTCAAAGTCCTAAAATGCATTTCATGGATTATATGACTGTAAAAATGAAGGTCACTGCCATTTCGTTTTTTTCATTCTCTTTTCTTTACATTTACACAAACACTCTAGTCGCTGACAGCTTAAGAAACGCCGGGCGTGGCCAGTTTGAAGCGTTTAATTATCGCAGCCAACAAGAATGCGAGATTAGTCGCCAAGAGGGCCAAAGAACCAATCACGAAGCAAGAAGCGCAAAGATAGCATGCCACGCATTGCGTGGCATGAGATCTACACCGTCCAGTTTAGTTCAATGCGGAGAGCAAGTCGTCTGCTTCTTGCGAAGGGGTTGCGGTGACGTCAGAAAGACGCCGAGCTCTGATTGGCTGGGATTAAAAAAATACTGGGTAGACCTCAATGCTAGATGTGCCTTGAGGACTACCCACTATTTTTTTTTTCTTTCTAATCAGCCATTAAGAGTTTGGCGTTTTGACATGATCGCAACCCCGTGCAGGAGCAGGCCAACTTGCGTTCCGCATTCAGTTTATTATTCGTCATAGGCAGTTCAAACGCAGTGCGTTACATGAGGGGAACCTAGTAAACGTTAGAAAAAAGTGAGAGTCGACGAATAACGGTTGCGTTCATTACGAACTAAATACTCATTATAAAGAAAATATAAAACACGACTGAACAATTAATAAACAGTAACATTAACAGTAAACAATAAATAAACATCTCTTAGAGACCGATCAAAACAATGGAATTCTTAGGGCTACGTTCTAGGCAATTCTGCGAACCAGCTCAAAGTAAATTACCTCCGTGGCCTCGTTGTTTTACGAGAGGCAACGAAATAATAATGGTTTCGTCCGTGGGTTCGACGCCTGTTCTTCTTAGCTGCACTGTGAATTTGCGTTTGGCCGTGACTTTCTACGTGGGCGACTACGCAAATAACGTGAACTCCGAGAGTTTGTTCATTGCTATATTATCTTTCCGTCTGCTTTTCCGATTGGAGACTCCGGTTCCCCAGCAGTCCTTCCTTTAACGTGGGCCAGAAAATCTCAGTGACGTAGTCGACACATTCTTACACGGTGTCACGTGACTTCATAACAGCACGTGACACGGTGACTTCGCCTGACACCGTGACGTCATGTGACACTCTATATTGCCGCTAAATTTAGGACATACGCGAAACGCAGACGGGTTCCTCTGCGAAGCTCCGGCAATTCGCACAGACCATGCATCCGCAGAACGATCGACGCCCCAAGCTACTGGAAGAACCCAAAGCGTTGGGGCCCCTATTCTAGAACTTTCTAATAACTGCCGTCTCCGCAAAGCCGCGGTCACACTGCTAATACCATCGTACAAAAGACACTCTGCAAACGCTGTCTGAGGTCTTCCTTGTGTGAAGGTAACATTGGCTTTACAAAAACTGTCTGCGTATACATGTTCGAAGCATACATATATGAAGCAAAAGTGCTTTCAACTTGCGCGAGGCACAGATAAGTCTGTGATCGTGTCAGCAGTGAACAACGTGTATTTTTTATTATGTGTGAGCAGTGCGACTTAGAAGAAATTAAAACGTCGCTGGTACACGCGGCGGATATTGCTTGCTAAAGCGCCCCAGGAATTTTTCTTGCCTCACACTTGCAGACTTGTCAACCAGCGAAAACGCGCGAGGCAACCAGCGACCCAAAGAATTACTCTTCTCTGACGTCCGGGGCAGTGTGTTGTGTGTGGGCTCGCAATAACCTGCGGCCGTAAAACAGAAGGTTGTCGTACCGCGAAAGACAGCGCGGCGTTGCGCAAGCGCCGCGCTTCGCCCTCCGGCGCTGTCAGTTGTCCGACAAATTGACGGGAAGACTGCGCTCCGTAATACGCAATTTGGGATACCGTCGTCCCGCAGTCCCTTTCCCCGACTGGGACTGTCGGGGTATTTGCTTGGAGCGGGGGGTAATTTCAAACTTGGGCGGGCCAACTTTTTTCGATTTTCCTTTTCGGCGTGACATCGTTCTGCGCTCGAGCCAGTTTTCCGTTCACCTGACGACTGGCAGTACTGCTGCGGCTGTCCTGCCAGTAAATTGTATTCCTCGCTGCACTTGGCTGCGTTTTATGAATTTCTACAGCACTAACCTCCATTCAAGCCACCCCCTCCTCCTTCCCCGCCCTCATCCCCACTCCCGTTATGGGGACATTAGTACTTCATATGAAGCGTCAAGGAGTAGCTTTACTCGCGACCGAAGTGCGTATGTTCCAGGGAATCATACCATGACGTAAGGAAATGCGTCAAAGGCTCCTTTGTGAATATGCCTTTGTACAACGTACAATACCCCACAAGCTGAGAAAAGAAGGAGAACTTTATTTTATTATGAAGTTTAGAAACCCTCGGTCCAGAGCTCCGCTGCCTTCCCACATGGTGCCAGGCCCGTATAGTCTTTGGCAGGTGGGGTCGATGGTTCAGTCCAAAGCTGTTCCTGCAGTTCACTCCAGAACTGCCCGGATATGCTCTGCCAGGTAGACCTGGTCCTGAAGCTCGGTGGCTGCAGTCCCGGGTTAGGAGTAAGGAAGGGGGAGCTTGGGGAGGGGAGAAGAGGGGTGGGAGGGTGCCCGCAATGAAGGCAATACGGTGGGTGTTCAGTGATGGCATTGCGCAGTACGTACAAACGCGCTGGTGCGGGCATGGTATTGGTTTGTGCCCGCTGAATGCTGACGCCTTGTTGCCGTGATAGGATGGAGTGGAGCGGTGGGAAGAGTCAACGGTCTTTTCGGTAGGGCTGTAGTGTGAGCATGTGTGCGTGCTTCTTCGCGTAAGCCTGGGGATGCTGAGTGCCCGGTTGAGGGTGTCGCGGGCGAGCTGATAAGCTCTTTGTTGACTAGCATCCTTTCGTGACCTGGGTTCCACACAACGTCGACAGGGTGGTGAAGGTGTGAGTGAATGACTGTGGTGATGGATGCCGGAACGTTGTTGTGCAGAAGGCGCCTGCATGCATCCATAGAGTCCGTGAAAATGATTGGCTCGTGGGAAAGGGATTGCGAATGGGGGTACGTCGGGCGGTGGCGGTGGTCTGCAGTTCGGCAGTGCAGCTCGTCTGTGGTGGGGAGTATGGCGGTGTAGAGTTCGCGGAGATGTTGGTCAGCGAGGGTGATTGCCGACCCCCCTTCAGAGGTGCTGGCGTCCGTGCAGTAGTAAAGGTATTCCGGATGTCGGGAGACGAGGCTTTGGAAGTAGGCTAGTCTTTGCTGCCAGCGCGCTTTATCTTGGTCATGGTGCATGTGCCGAGACTATAGTGTAATGCGTAGGTAGTTTCTGATTGGCGGTGGGTAGGGGGGGAAGGATCGGGGTGATAAGCGCTCGGGTATGTGGAGATGAAGGCGCGCCACAATGGGACGACCCGGTTGCGTGAGGGGCAGGCGAATCTCTTGACGTCTCTTGTGAACGGCGATGAGTTCATCTGTTGTATTATGACAGCCCATTGCTTGGAGGAGATGGGTGCTCGTGCCCGAGGACCAGTCAAGCTGCCTACTGCAGCCTTTCTTGCTTTTGGGCCCCCGTCATAATCGATAGAAATGAAGTTATTATTATTATTATTAAGTTTGGTACCCTTCCGAAGGAGAGCATCAAGCTTGTTCTTCTGCTGTTGCGTGAGGGTTACACAGCGTAGGTTATAGTGGAGGCATGAAGGAAGGAGGTCGTCACAGAGACGCAGCTTGTCCACCTCTTTAAAATGGAAAGTTGGGCAAGTT
Source organism: Ixodes persulcatus (assembly GCA_013358835.2). Classification (NCBI taxonomy): domain Eukaryota; kingdom Metazoa; phylum Arthropoda; class Arachnida; order Ixodida; family Ixodidae; genus Ixodes; species Ixodes persulcatus. Next base: position 109,171 of record JABSTQ010009496.1, on the reverse strand, counting down.
GGTATGAATCCATATTGAAAAACAGCGCGAATAACACACGGACAAGAGAACACACAGGACGCCTCGTCCTGTGTGTTCTCTTCTTGTCCGTGTGTTATTCGCGCTGTTTTTCACCTCTTTAAGTCCCGTGGAGTGACTGGCCACCCTTCTATGCATGTTGAGGACCTGTTTATCCTGTTTGAGGATGTGTAGGGTTGTGCTCAAGCCTCTACCATCTCTTCGAATGTAGAGTCCAAGTAGGCGGATGGCAGGGGATTGACACAAGCTATAAGGAACGCCTTCCCGTAGTGTACGCGCTCCTTACTTCACCGAGTGTCACTTCGGACAGTGTGGGAAAACGTTGAGTTTGAGCTTTTACTAATATTGAGGGCATTCTTGGCCGCTGCCATTAGGAGATTTCTCCTAGACACGCCAGAATAGACGTTGCATAAAGGTTGTTGAAGCAATGTTCATTAGAAAATCGACGTTCTCATCGGCTGTCACTTGTAATATAATGCGCTCTTAAAGACCGACGACCAGTTCGCGCTTTCCACTTTTCCCCCGATTCCTCCTCTCCCCCTTCTATCCTGTTCACCGTTGTCTGTTTTCTCTTCCTTCAGGGTGAGGAGGATCTTCTGCCATGCAAAATCTGGTGTCTGCTCGTCAGCCCTTAAGCTGTCGATTTGTGTAGCACCCTGCAGTCACCGGCAATATCAGAGACCTGCTTCTAGCCTTTTGCCACTGGCATCGGGGGAGCTCGATCGGGTCTCTCATATTGACTTCTTGAAGTCGCTTGAAGTCCCTTGAAACGTTTGCCTTGCTTTCACGACGCACGTTAAATAAGTCACAAGTGCGATGTCCCTTCGAAGTTGAACCCCGCTAAAGCGTCAAACGAGGAACGGAAAATGTTTAGCCGACAATTCTTAGAGTTATAATTATAATGCAAATAAATGAAAAGGTGCAAGCGAGCTGGACAAGAATGACGAAAACAATCCCTGGAGAAGGGGAACAAGAGGGACAAAGGACAAACACTAATCTCCAAACCCAGCTAGGTGACCGTGCTCGACCCGGACCAGGCGGATTTTTTCGGTCGCACACCGGTCACCTAGCTGTGTTTGGAGATTTGTGTTTGTCCTTTGTCCCTCTTGTTCCCCTTCTCTAGGGATTGTTTTCGTAATACTTGGACGATCAAAATTCAGCAAACTAGGAAAATTTACGCAACCATACCGTGGGGAAGTACGTCGTCATCTGCTTGTATGGTCACTTGTGACGTTCGTTATCTCTCAATTGAAGGTTTTTTTTTCTTCTTTTCTTCTTTTTTTTTTAAGTGGCCCTTTCACGCATATTTATCTTCAAGCAAAAGAAAAAGCGACTTAATATATTTACCGTACGAAGACAACGCAGCTTCCTGGCTACGTAGGCTGTAGTTCACGCCCATTCATCTACGAAGTATTCGCTTGCGTCTAACTACATTTGTGGCCACTTTGAGCTTACGTATTGTTGTCTGTTTACCGGTCTATCCCAATAGTAATGATAATTGTAACCGAGCATTTTACTACCAAACCCAGAATCCCAAGAGCATGCATCAAAGGCAAAAACATCCAAGAGCATTAATAAAGATATATTAAAGATATTAAAGCCACGAAAAACGTTAAAGTATTGAAGATATTAACGGCGAAACGTTGCCATCTCTAACCAGTTGCTCAGTTTTGTTACTCTGTTACTCTTCACTGTAGACAATCGAATCCCTCCCACTCACAGCTCCACAAAAGGCCGTTGGTTCCGAGCGTTAAATAAGCAAAACAATCTAAAAGAATCACACGTGGATGTGCGTTGCAAAAACTACCGCCGGCGATAAGCAAAACAAAAAAAAAACTTTTCAATTATCTTGTCTATGCTGCTCCCAAGAATGAAACTCTGAGCGAACAAAGCCTGCCACGACTTGCGGTCTCTTATTCACTTCTCGGCGGTTTGCGAAATCCAGCGCAACGTACAATCCGCAGGTGGTGTGGTTCCGCAGCTACCGACAGCAGCAATAATGCGTTTGGTCCTTGCGTAGTGACCGCGAATTCAACAAACAGCCCTAACATTGAAGTAGAGGCATCTTCTTAAAGCGAGAATAGAGGCTTCGCCGCCTGTCTGCGGAGCCGCACTGTGGCGCCATGTTTCTTTTTGTATGAGGATGCGCCGCGTCTGAGCTGAAAACGTGCGCGCGTGTCAGGGTCTGCCGTAGTAACAAACCTAACGAAGAAAGGATTTAACATACCGTGTCAGCGGCAAAGGGTAAGTGAATTTTGCACTTGTATGTGCAGGTGGATCTGTGTTTTGTTTGTTTGTTTTGTTTGTCGGTATGGCGTATTATGTGTTATTTCGAAATATCACCAATCCCAAAATAATCTATTTTTTTCTGTTTTTGTTCTTGAGAATGAACGGAACAATTACGTGCAACATAATTGGGACTTTTTCCGTCAAATCTTGCACACAAAAGGCCAGTGAACAGTACTTTATAATGACGACATTAAATTTTCGCTACACTTTATAAAAGAAAGGAAGATGCCAGCACATGCACTTTCCAACAAAACTCTTGAAAAGTCAATGCTTGCAATGTACGGACGGGGGAGCTCAGCGAATTGTGAGGCCGAAAACGACGTTCTTTCTATACGTCATTTCCGTCGTGGCACTGAGCGTGACGTTTCACCTGCTCACGTTGTGTCCACGTTGGAGCCCTCATTTTCTGTTTAAAACTAGGGCTCGAAAATTGTTCGAATAACCTTCCAATTCATCGACTGATGCATTAGTCGCGACGAATATTTTCAGCCGGTGAATCGCATGGGTTCTGACTTCTAAAGTCCGTGAAGAAAGTGAAAATGGCCGCCTTACTTCTTGGTGCGCATCGATCTAGTATTCTAAGAGGCAGCACAGGGGGGCTATGTTCGACAAATGTTTCGTTTCTCCTAAGAAGAAACGGAATTGACGGAACTGACGATATCGCGTCTGATTGGCTGAAGGCTGAAATGACGAAAAAGGGAACTTCCGTCATTTGAGCCTCTAACCAATCAGACGCGATATCGTGCAGTTCCGTCACTTCCGTTTCTTCTTAAGAGACGCGAAACATTTGTCGAACATTGAGCCTCCAGCCCTGTTGTAATCCACGGTAAAAAGAATAAAAAAATAAAAAAGTTTACCATTTGTAATGATTGCTAGCCATAATAGTGATTTTTTTAAATATAATGTACAGATATTCCATCTCTAAACTTGCTTGCCTGTGCTTTCATTTGGTGATAGTCATGAATCAAACAAGGCTGGATGTATTCTTCGTCATTGATGACATATCAGGAAACAGTAAAAACAAAGTGTGAAGTTTGACACTTTTTTTTTTAGAAATTATGTGTGAGAGTCATTGCAACCGATTGATCGACGAGTTAATTAATTAAAGGGTAGCGATTAATCGGGTTAAAATGTTTAATCGACGCCCAGCTTTAGTTCGGACATTATTTTTTACCGGAAAGTATGCAAACTTTTACTTCGCAGCTAGATCCCAGCGATTATTATTATTTTTTTTTTTGCAATACTTCGAGAGAGAACAGATGTACGGGTTTTATAGAGCGTATATTTTCTTTTTAATTGGGAATGCATTTAAACTTTTCCTTCGTTTTTTACTTATTGGTATCATCGCTTGACAGCGTGCCTTTTTCTTTTTTCTTCCATTTTTTGTTTTGTCTTTGCAGCGAGGCGTATTTGTTCTCCTCATGACGGAGCTCAGGTTTTCCCCACATCAAAGAGGTTCCGACGCATTCGTTAGGCAGACTAGAACATTCTAGACGCCGAAGAATGGATTTCTCGAGCTCAGGCTCGTCTTGGCGCTCTTAAATATCAACTGGGCATTCTCAGAAATTGAGTACCTTTCTGTCGTCAACTTCCGCTGCACGCCCAGCCGATCACAATATAAAAAACCCAACTGAGGGTTAAAAAAAAAAGACAGTGTCTTTACAGCTATAAAAAAATATATTTTATAGCCGATTTTACTAGCGTGAGTTGTAAGAGACTTTTAGAAGGACCTTACGTGAAGCGTCTTTGCATAAACGTCTTTCAGACTAGATTTGATTTTCATTACAACTGGTTCTGTACTGTCCATGATTATTACATTTTTAAAAAAAGCGCTACACCCCCCCCCTACCCCCCAATACCATAAAAAAAAGAAGTAAAAAAAAAACAAAATTGGGGTAAAATAATTTTGCAATTAAATAAAAAAGAAATAAAATGTTATTCTTCCCCCAAACTTGTTGGATCGCTTCGTGTCAGGTCACAGTTATCATTCTCGATTGTTTATTAGAAACTCTCGTGATTGTTTTTTTAGACTCGCGGACGCTGTGCGTGCTGCGCTACCACATGTTCTCATAGAATAAGGCACCACGTAATACCCGTTTCACACGGTGCGATTTTACTTGCGATTTCTCAGTTCTCCGTGCCAATAAATACCGGGCGCTTGAGCCAAGGCTGACAAAAATTCCGTAGATTAGTGTATTTAGGTAAAAATATAATTTTCTGAGGACCGCATTATTTGTGGTGGCGGACGTCAGAAAATGTGCGATACTTACTAATTCGTTAAATAATTATGTAAAACGACTAATTAACTTTTTTTAATTAGTGAAAATAGATATGTGGTTCCAATTAGAGATAAACGTGATCAAAAATCACTAAATCAGTAATTTTCAGAAAGTCTTTCAGCACTTTGGAAGTGTAGTATAGTGCGCTAAAGGTACCACTCGTGGAGCAGGTACAAGGCTGGCGCAATTGATAAGAGACGGAAAAATCGCGCGGGCGCCTTATCGCATTTTACCTACTCCACGCGTGGTAACATTAGTTCACTACTACGCCTCTCGCGTGCTCAAAGTCTTTCTGAACATTACTGACTTAGTGGTTTTCGATGACGCTCAGCACGTTCGTAATAGACCTATTGCTAAATTCCCCAAGCATCAAGGAGAATGCAGGGATTGGTGTTCCACGCGCCGAACGTGCTGGCCTCAGCAGTTCTAAAGCAAATGCATAAAACAAATTGCATCTATTTACTTCGAATCTTTAATGGGGGGAAGGCGTGCGTGTGCGGCGCGTGGAACACCGATTCCTGCATTCTCCTTGATGCTTAGGTAATTTAGCAATAGGTCTATTGGATCCATATGTCTATTTTGACTACTTAAAACATGATTTAGTCAATTGCAGTTAATTAGCGAACTAATTAGTAAGATCGCGCATTTTCTGACGTCCGCCACCACGAATAATGTGGTCCCGAGAAAATTATCTTTTTACCTCGAATACACTAGTTGTAGGACTTTTTTGTCAGTCCTCACTGAAAGACCCAATATATATATATATATATATATATATATATATATATATATATATTGGGTATTTCAGCGAGGACTGACAAAAAAGTCCTACAATGAGTGTATTCGAGGTAAAAAGACAAATTTATATATATATATATATATATATATATATATATATATATATATATATATATATATATATATATATATATATATATATATGTATATATATATATATATTCCCACCCCCCCCCCAAAAAAAAAAAAAGAAAATTAATACAGCACCGGTACACAGCTTTTCTCAACAGTGAATGCTATTTGTGTTTAAAACAAATTTTCCCGGTGTAGGAAGCATTTGAGGCTCCCGTTTCCGCGTTGAGCGGCGTCGCCGTCAGCGTAACCGCCCCGCTAAATTTAGCGCGAAATTGAATTGGTGTTGCGGTCACGTGATGTCAAGTTTCCTGATAAATCTAGTGGAGGAGGGGGAGAAGCATACCCTCCCGTCCGCACCCTCCCCTCCTCCTCCTCCTCCTCAAGAGCTGCGCTCTAGTTTTGCATTACAAAGATTTGTTAACGTCCTCCATTTTTTTTTCGGTGGGTTGAAAAAATAGTTAGCCCACACACTTTTTGCACCTAATTGCGTTAATCAGGGGTGGGCGATCTATCGGGGTGTTGTGATAGTACGGCTGCACCAACCAATTTCTCAAGTGCCTCATCCGCGCTCATGCTGTCGCTTCGCTTTAGAGTTAATTGATTGGAGGTTATCTGAGTAACTCTAAATATTTGGGCATTTGCAGAACAGATTACACACCGCTGCTTCCATAACAGACGCGAGAGGTGTAATGCGGAGCGCTAAGCACTGGAAAAAGAGGTAAGCGTTCATCTAACGAGCTCTAATTTGCAGGTGAGCTGACGCCCCATTGCGGCCAAGTGACTCACTACGATATCTGTTTTAACTGTCTCATTCTGCCTAATCAAAACTTTAGTATCGCCTATGGACGTTTGTAATTACGGCCTCTGGGCACCGCCATATTGCTGTTGACACGTGTGGATCGTCTGCCAGTCGAGCGTTGATGGATAGACGGATATTAACTGCTGTACCTTGCATAACGGGCAGTAGTTTGCGATACCTAATTGTGGGCACGCCTATATGGATTGTTATGGATGTTAACGGCTTTTCACTTCATAACGGGCGGGAGTTTGCGCCACCTAACCGTGGGCACTCCTGGATGGATTGGTGCATGTTAACGGCTGTACCCTTCATAACGGGCGGTAGCTTGCGCCACCTAACCGTGGGCGGGAATCTCAGGAGAGAAAACTTTCGAGATTCTGTGGTTAGGAAACATCGCATTCATAATCTAGACATCTCGGGAGAGAAAACAAACAAACAAACTTCGCGGTCCAAACTCAACTAGTCGCTCTCACACAATTTTGCGTGCGGTTTCGTTAAGTCGGGATGGAGGACCGTTTGCAGCCTCTCGAAGTTCTCCTCGTCGAGAATATTACGTCGGAAGAAGCGCGTGATGGATGCGCGTCGAGTTGCGAATGATTGCCACACATAAAACCGCGCGGTCGTCCTCTTCAGCATCCACTCAGCCTGGTTGGCATGGCAACGCCAGAACGGATCTTGAAATGCCGTCGCGAGCATCTGCAAGGTTCCTCCGGGAGGGAGTGCGCGCTCAAATAATTCGATCATCAATGGCTCGGAAGAAGAGCGGCTAATCCTTCCACTCTTTCGACTTGGGTGGACGAACTCGGGGACCTTTGGGAGAAGAACGCGCTCTCCTAGCAACTCTGTCCTCGACGACTTACACAGGATCCGTGGGAGTGGGAGTTGTTATGTTAACGCTTTATTTTGCGTGTTCTTTGCCGCCTAATTAAATATTCGATCCCGCGGAGTATGGGCGTACCAACCGGGGGGGGGGGGGGGGGGGGAGGGGGGGGGGGGCAAGGGGGGCGCTTGCCTCCCCAGTTCTCAGAGTGGGGGCCAAGGCATGTGTTTTGCCCCCCCCCCCCCCCCCCCCCCTGAAACAGCCGCCACTGGGCAGGGCACATAAACAAGTTGGTACGCCCCCACTGCACGGAGCAAGATACAGTAAAAAGAGGATTTTTTGTTTACTTCCCGTAGATAACTTTGGTATATTAAATTCTCGACAATCTAACTTAGCGATTGGCTGAAGTTCATTCATTGTTAAAGGCAACCAGTGAGTGTGTGTGCGTGTGGGTATGTATACATACATGCATGCATGCGCGCGCGCGCGTGTGTGTGTGTGTGTGTGTGTGTGTGTGTGTGTGTGTGTGTGTGTGTGTGTGTGTCTGTGTGTGTGTGTGTGTGTGTGTGTGTGTGTGTGTGTGTGTGTGTGTGTGTGTGTGTGTGTGTTTGTGTCTGTTCGGCACGGTTTGAGTTTGGTGACAAAACGGAGCTAGAATCACCTGAATTGTGTGTGTGTGTGTTTGTGCGTGTGTGTTTTTATCGCGTCAGCATTGTTACTTGCGATAACACTTTTGTCCGTTTTCTTTGACGACTATACGCAGGGCATGATTGAGATTGCGCCAAAGTTTACATTTCGCCGTAACTATACTGGGACGAGATCTGTTCCTGTTTTGGTTTGCTTATTTTATGTAGATTTTTTTTTTCCGTTCAAGCAAATATATTATTAGTCCTAAATTTAACTTTATTAATGATCTGACCAATTGTTTCATTTCCCCAGATAACAACAGGTTGATGACTTATGATAACGTTTAGTAAACGCGATATATTATTTTACCTTATCAAATATTAACTAGCTTGAGACAGGTCCCCTCAGTTCAGTTCAGGTATTGCCGTTTGGCGAGCACCAAATTATAGTATGTTTAACGACATTATTTTCGGAAAAAAGAAAAGAAAAGAAAACTAAATTATTGCTTCATCTTTTGTTTTTGTACTCTTTTGGCGGCATTGAGAGTGTAGAAGCTTTAGAAGTGGTCTATTGGACCTGGTATTTTAACTGGAGTCAACCATAATAACTTCCATATATGTGCTTTTCCCAAGTTAAAAAAAAAAAAAACAGTTTTGGCATTTGATATGGTGCCTCTGCGTTTATTCGTTTTTTCTGGGTCGTCTCCAGATTGCTTTTCAGTTCCGCGATGAGCCATTTGTGGCTCGGGCGACGCGATGACGGTACCCTACAATCAGTAATTGTTTTGAGATTGGGTTTCTAAAGTGTTCTCGTAACTCACAACCCCATTCGAAACTTTTTTTTTTTCTTTGATGGGGTGGATGGATCGGGGGGGGGGGGGGGGGGGGGCGAGTTTTACAGCCCACTTTCTTATAAAACGTGTTTCCGCTGTTTTGGTGTATCTGAGTTACTTTCTGTATTAAATACTGCTTTTACGTCCCGACGTGAGAGCATTCGATTTTCGATTTTTTTTTTTTTTAGGTATACTTTTGGAGTAGTGACTTAGTATAATTTGAGGCATGGGTACTACAGGATACCATGGTTAAGGACAACCTGTGGAGTTCATAAATAAACATACTTAACGCCTCATCTTTTAAACAATCATCCAGATGTTATGGGAATAGTGCACGATGGTGTTTCCCTTCGCAGCTTTTAAAACATCGTATTAATAAGGTATTGCAAGAAGCGAAAGTATGCAGATAAGCTGGTTTGCAAACATCATAATCTAAACCCTTCCCACACTGAAGTTACGCGTTTTATACTATTATTACGATCTGGAAACGAGCGCGGACTAAATAAAATATATATATTCTTTTTTTACGAACTTTGGGCGGAGAGTAAATTAAGGATGTCTGTTTTATATGAATGTGACAAGCACAATGGTCGAACAATAAGTGAACAAATGAAGCAGTGGCACGTCCTACCCCTACACAGAGAAGGGTCGAAGCAGGCTGGACCTGTCGTACTTGACCTGGGATTCTGCAAGAGCGGTCATAAAGGAGGACAACGAAAGTGTTCGAAGTGACTTCAGGGGACATCGATGATGATGATGTTCGGTCGCGAGCGTTAGGGGTACGGAAATCAAATTCTGGAGCTTATTTCTCTGCATCAGCATTACGTAGGTAGCAGTGGAACCTCAGAAACATCAATATTTCGTTGAAAAAACTCGAGAATTCTTTTAATTAAATAAATGGTAACCAAATGGTACCTGGTTTTTGTTTATGAAGCTTCGAAGGAATGCCATGAAGGCGTCGGCCTTCCGATGGCAGTGCCACTATAACTATATAAGGGAAGTAGTACGCTCACTAGTGCAGATTACCTAGCCCAGAACGTAATACCGAAGGTTTGGTGAAGAAATGCAAAATACAATTGGCCACCTTGGATTCACTCTGTCAGCCAATCACTTCCGCTCATTCTTTGACGTCGCTGACGTTAGGGCTTGATGAACTATCTTTTCAACATGGCGCGCGCTGCACGTCGTTTTCGCCCTATGCACGGCTCTGTTCTCGCCGAAAGACGCGGATGTCTCGATGTGACCCGAGTTTACGTCGCAGAGCTGTGCAGGTATCCGATTTTGTGCGCGGTAGTTTCCCTGCCACAATGTGAGAATTCAGCGATCGTGTCGCCGTCCAACTAAGTCGCCGCCGAATTGTGCTAAGTGCCCCCCGCTTGGACGATCGCGTAAAATACTCTGTCAGACGGCGTTCTAAAGATCTTTTTCACTAAGCTCCTTTAAAAAATCGGCCAATCAGCTCGCGATGTAGAGTGCGCACGTGCTCTGTGGCGCGCGCACGTGCTCTACGGCGTGTGCTGGTTCGCCGATTTTATAAAGGAGCTTAGTGAAAAGGATCTTTAAAACGCCGTGTGACACGGGTATAAAACGCTCAACGTGACCGGCGAAAGCGGTGCCGATGACTTCTCTTCATTCGTTTAGTGTTCGCCATTCAGACAAGTCGCGCTGCAAAATCGTGGCGACGTGAGCGTTTTCTCGTGGTAGTTTTTGTGTAACGATATTAGAATTGTACAGTCGTGTTCTCTGCGTTTTGTGTCCCTGCTTGGATAATCGCGCAAGCCTTCTCTGCGTCGCCGATGCCTTTCCTCCTTTCATTTAGTGTTCGCCCCTGTGACAAGGAATGTCGCAAAATCATCGTGATGTACTCGTATCTTCGCGGTGGCGGGACAACGTTGCGGCCACACCTGTATCGATGCGATACGCTGCCTGAAATACTCGAGTGATGCCACTTACGTACTGCCTTACCAGACTCTGCCAGCTTCCCTGCTCGCTATAATAAATGAGGGATGCCTGCTGGTATGGCGCTTTCAGAGCGATATTTATTTATCCGTGAAGCTGGCGTCCTCACCGTGTCTGATCGTTGTGATCAGTCGGACGGTAAATCAAGTAAGCAGTGATTGCCTCGTCCTACCAATGTCACATATGAGGGTGTCTTGCCGTCAACTTGGACAACATGAGGTAGGAAATATTCCAGCATCTCGCCTAGTGCTAGACCGCCTCACGACGATGTCGTCCGGCTCAAAACGAAGCGAGCTCGCGCCTGAAACCGACGTTGCCGATGTCGCCATAGCGGCCATGTCGCGGAGCAGACGACTCACTATACTTTTCGACAGCTGTTAGCATCCATTCACCCATCATGTCGGTCGCGTAAGTATCGTGGTTCCGCCGTTCCGCTTGTTCCGCGTGCGCTTTTCGCGGTATACCGTTACCTTCGAAACAGTTTTCGGTGGGTTTCCTCGACGAGTCCATGGCGGGAGGCAGAAACACTGTGTTGCAGAAGGCTGTGAGAACAGACTTGTGAATTGTGAGACGCCGGTATACACAGGTCTCGCGCACCCGTTCTTTCCCACCTGGACTCCTGCGGAAGATGATCATCCTGTGCGGCGAGCACTTTCGGGAGGACGACTACGTCAGGAACCCCAGTGTGGTGCGGAGTGTGAATTAATCGAACAGGTATACAATCGGTTGAACCCACGGGTTCCTTCCGAGTGTATTCTCCAAAGAGCGCACACCGCAACATCACGCTCTCGGAGAAGTAATCGGTCGCGGTGTTGGCCGCGCACGACACCGCGACCGACACCGCGACACGTCATTGCTCATAACTCGTCGCGGCCGCGCTCTTGGATGGCTGATTTTGAAGCGCTCGCCGGAATCGAACATTTAGAACGAGAAATACAGCCATCCGTTTGAAATACAAGCTTGCGATTGTCATTAGCAGAGAGGGTTGAATCATGTTTAACTTATATCTGAACGTAAGCGGTGTATTTTAAGTTTCTATTCAATTGTATGTTGTGATGATTCTGTTGTATGTTGTGATGTTTAAGGTGCTACTTTGACGAACTGCGTTGAATCTTGTGTGAAGCGTCGTTAAGTTGTTATGCCTCGTATATGGGCTTCGACATGACGAATGTATCTATCCGAATGTGTGAACGTGCCACAGGTGAGCGGCGCTTGAAATTGAATCTTTGGTCCCTGCCGGTTTCTATATCGACGGGCGTTAGGGTTTAATATTTAATGTTCATCACGTCAGTGCGTGATAAACATTAAGGACCTCAGGATAGCAGTCGTGATCCACTAGCAAACTTGGGCACCTACTGCTGTGACGCAAGACCCGCATTCTAAGGAAGTCGCACTTCTCATTGTATAATCACGCATAAGTTATATTTGAGTATTTCTTTTTTTTTTTTTTTGTGGGCATCGATTTTTTTTTACTTGTTCATCAGAAGGGGCCAACATCCCAGGATCAGTCATGTATGTTGAAAATTCGGTCGTCCACACAAACAGACAGTGAGGACAAAGCTGCGCGCAGCCATTTATAAATCCACTTCAAGCAACATTTAAGCCCCCCCCCCCCCCCCTCCTCCTCCCCCCCCCCCCCCCCCCCCGGGCCTCTCCAACTGGTAATACCGGTGTTGCGGACTTGCCTACTCCAAAGCTGGAATGAATTTTGAATCATTCTGCATTTCTGTGACACCAGAAGGGAATGGGACTAGAATGGCGGCAACGCTAGGAGGAATGGAATGGGATTCGAATTACATACCTTTTGCCCGGATTGGAGTGGGAAGGGACTGGGCTCGGTTCTTATGCGAGCTGTGTTGATCTTCAGCCAGTGTCGGCTTGCTGGTGCAACGCTAGCGTACGGGCAAAGTGGTGACCGTGCGCTAGCGTTGCGATTTCACCGCAGAAAGTTCACTTTGTCAGCAGTTTTGTGTTTTTGCCGCAGTGAATGGAGATTTTGGGAAGGCAAACGAGTCGTCGCCTCTAACAGCGTACTACAAAGCCGTGCTGTTGTGCAGGTATTTGAAGGAAACAGCAAGATAGCTCCTTCTTGCACTACGCACGAACTAGACATTGGGGACTTTGAGCAAACCTTTACCCTGTTCCGCGTACCAGCCGCGGGTGCGCACTTAAAAGCATGCTTCAAAGGCTCCGGTAGTGCGGAACGCGGAACACGGTAACGGTTTGCTCAAAGTCCTTATTTGTAAGGCGTCATCAAAGGAAACGCGCTGGCTATATAAATCCTAAAAGTGGAAGGCGTACGTTTTGTGAGACCACCGCGGGGCTTCGTAGAAACAGTGTTTTGGGGGGGAGTTTTGCGTATTTTGTAGTTGTCTATACTTTTCGATCGTAATGTCAGCGTTGTGCTGATTTTGACGGCAGAACAATGTAGCTGCCAAGAGCCATTTTTCCCATCTAGGAATTAGAGGCACGGAATGAAACGGTTCAGCCATTTCAGGAGTGGGAATGGGTCATGTCTCTTTATTCCGAAGGGAATGGAATTAGCGGAAACCCCAATAGACCGATCTCACCAGCCAGTTTGGCAACGTCGAATCACCGCCGCAATGCATCGAGGGAACTTTAGTCTTTCTGCGCTTGCGACAACCTCGCTGGAGCTCTGCGCGTGTAAGCACGAGACGGCACGAGCCCTCTCGTGCACTGCCCCCTGCCTCCTGTGAACTAAAGTTACGACAGCGTTACGCATGCGCCTTACGCTTAGTGAGATTGTACTATTGCCTGTAATGAAGAATTGTGTACATGCCTGTGGCGAACACTGGGCCCTTTGAATGATGTATAAGAAGTGTGAATACGACTTCAAAGGGTCGCCAATCGAACGTCTGGCTCCTGACGTCAAGTTTAAATAATGGTGGCAGAGGAAATGGTGATTTTCAAGATGCTCCCGCAAATTTGTTTCGTGAGGTGTTAGGCATAACGTTCGTTCAGATGAGAAGAGAAAATTCTTTCGTTGATTGATTGCGCGACGCTCGTTGTTTTTGGTCTGGCACGCTCCCAATTTAAGCCGATTCGATCATCATGCTGAACAAGGCCAATATTTGTTGTTTCTGCCAGTCGCAGGGCGAGGAGAGTTAAGATAGAAAAGTGGACCTTGAATCTGCGCGCGTGGAGGCGCCCTTCAAATCGGGCCTTTCTTTTGTGCTCCTCTATCGCGACGTCTTTCCCTCTCGTCGATAGTTGAGAAATGCCGTCCTTGAGATATACCTTCTTCGAGCGTTCTCAAACAATCCAGCCTCGTCGACTTCATTGCTCACCGGCGTATGAAAGAACGGTGGACGGGACGCAGCATCCTCTGAATGCTATGTGTACACACGTGCGTGCAGCGTTTCCTTGCGGTGTGTCGAACTTCGACTACGCTACTGTTGGTTCTATTCCTTTCGTAATGTGCTCAAGGACTGACGCAAAAATTCCCTCAAAGTCACGAAGAAAGGAAAAAAAGAAAAGAGGGGGGGGGGGGGGGGGGGCATTTTGAAGAGACGCTTTGCCCTTGTTAGCGTTCGAACGCGGAATTCCAGCGTCCAGCGTTTGGCGTTCGGAAATCGAATGCGTTCGAAGAGCGACTATAGAAACAAAGCAGCTAGCTTTGCGTGTACCCACTAATCCGGCCAACCAGAGCTTGTCGTTCTGACGTCCTCACGCGCTCTCGTCTCCCGCTCTCCCTTTTTTTTCTCGTCGCATACGCTTGGGCTTGAGCATGCAAACCCTTTGTGCACAACGGTAAGAAGGTACCTCGTTTGTTTTAGCGTATTGTACTTGCATCGACGTAGAATTGACTTGCGCTTTCTCTGAGGCCACTGACCCTCTGACCCGAAATTATCCGAGAGATCCCAGCCAAAAATAAATAGGGCACCCTGTGTTGTTGCCAAAAGGTCTCTACTCCGGTCCTGCCAGCAACACGCTTTGCTGCGACGAGGATCATCCGAGCCGTCCGAAAGCCGGATGTTCCGAAGCGTGGTATGCCGAGTGCGCGAAATTAGACGGTTTTAGTGGACCGTACACTAAAGCTTTGCGTAAACAAAGATATTGCGGGTCGAAAGTGAGCATGCGCAGAAGACGATAGAAGGGCTAGCGTATTGCGTACGCACACAACGCTGGGGATTTTGCGATGCGGGCTTGCGGGCTCTGCTTGACGTTCTCGAGAGATCTCGGGCCTGCAGCGAGAGCCCCAGTTTCATAATGGCAGTTACCTCGACTGGCGCAGCAAGGGCAACGTGATATTCGCGAAGTTCAGTGTTACGTGAAATTGCGTGATGTTCAGCTCGGCAATTCTTTCCGGGACTATACCGCGGTAAAATCCGATCGCCGTGCGGCTGAAGGAGTGCATCGTGAAGATGTTCACCGCTCGCAATATGCGTGAACGCTGCGATCTGCTCAACGCTAAGCCTGTTCCCGCAGTTCATCGCCGACGGACGAACGACTCTTCCAGAAATCGCCGAAATTGATGCACTGGACATCAGTAGGTCATGAATTTCTTCCCGCGATAGCATCGATAAAAGGTGCCGTTTCCAAAGGACGATTGACGCAGGCTCCGTGATCGAATTTGGCTACGCACTCGTAGCCTCCGTACCCCGCAGAAGAGCGCGCTTGACCGGGCAGCTGCGGATTGGTTTAATTTGAAATAGAGTGATCGAGGAGGTCGCTTTTAGCGTGCGCTATACTACTGCGTATTGCGTACGTAAGAGCCAGCAACGCTCTACTAAAACTGCCTATTGCCGCGGCGCATGGAGTTTAGTCCACCAGGGGAGGCTAATCGCTGGCGGTCATAGAAGACCGTGTCGGCGGTGTCTCGGTCGGGAACCGGCGTCTCTTCGTTTCTTCGGAGGCTCTCAGCCACTGACCTTGAGACGGACCGAAGCAACGTGGAAAGCGAGCGCGAGCGTGTGAGCTGTGAAGTTCGCTTTAGCGCCCGCCCGACGATTCGACTCGCATTTGCGGGTGTCGTCAAAGGGAGGGGAGGCTTGATGCATCCTCATGACTCTGCCTGCTAATGGCCCCACCGGGATCTTGGAGGGGGAAGGGGAAGAGATGGCGGAGAGGGAAAGAGAGGACAGTGTTTGAAAAGAAAATTTCCCATCCAAGCTGTTCTGTGTGTTCTCGAATGCGCTGAAGATTCTCTTGAGGATAGATTATTTTGCTTCGAATCAAGGAGCAGGCACACCGAGAGAAATCTTCGTGAAATTGCTGTATTCTGCAAAAACACAAGAGCAAAGTATTTGGCGTAAAATTGTTGGGTGAGGAGCCTTAGTTATTTTGTTTTGTTTTTCGTTCTACGTGCAGATTATTTTTTTTTTACAGTTTTTGTTTTTATTTGGATATATTAAATACGAAGCTAATACAATTTTCGAGGCAATAAATATTTATTTACATGCACGCCTTTATACCTTGCATCCACTGTTCGCTCGGGTGTTAAAGGATGAGTGATCTGTTTTCAAAATGCATTTTGATTTTCCACTCCTAAGCGGAGTTATCCTTACCCTTCTAACAGAGGGTGCTAAATTTATTGAGGCACACGTTCGCGGGAGAGTATGAACTAATCTTGAATTGTTGCTCCTGTGCAACGCTGGGCATATAAGGTGAAACGACTGTCACGCCACTCTCGCTTTTTGCACTCCCAAATGCTTATCCTGAGCACAACTTCCGCCGGTCGGTCCATTACAGATGGACGTGTCGCAAAGCGTGCAGCCTCGTCCGCGAAGCCCAAAGGAATGCCGGGAACTGTCTGTATAGAACCGCCTGTGGCAGGCGATGGAGGTTACGCGGACGAGCGGGCTAAGGCAGGCAAGCAAATGCGTTGCCCTCTGTCCTTCGCTGTCTTCAGTGTCACGTGGTAGACGCTGAGGGTGCAAGGAGAAGCGTACAGGATGTTCCCATAATTCATTGCGCGGTTTGTTGACGTTGCCCCTACCCATACCTTCCTCTGATCACCTCGTACGGAAAAGAAACTTGAAACCGTTGCACCCTGCATGTATTCAAGGGTTGCGCGTCTTTGGCTTCCGAACACGGTCGGAAAAGCACGGATCGCTTCATCGGCAATGATGCAGGCTTAATACTTGATGGAGCCCCTCTTCAATTTCTAATGTTGCTTTCACCGGCCGCATTGCCCCCCCTCACAATGAGCACTCGCGTGGCTTATCCGCTCGCTCGCTCCTGGTCCTTTCCTTTCATCGAGAGCGACGGCGTCTGATGACCTCGCCTCTCTTTGGTGCCTGCTCTGAAAAGGATCGTTAGCTGTTTTGCCGAAGCCTAGTGATGACTTCGCCTCTTCGTCTTTGGAGCCTTCCTTTCACGTTGGCGCTGCATGCTGCGGCCGCTACCTTTATGAAGCAGACTGCTTCCTTTGCTGCCAGGGGCGTTTCGAAAGATGAAATACTCGTTGGTTTTGCGTTTAGGCAGTTTTCTTTTCGCGTTTGGCTCGTGCTGTCCCCGGTGCGTTATTATGTTACGCCAACGTTTTGAAGCGTGGAGTGGTTTTATAGTGTAAAAGAGGGCGACTCTCAATGCTTTTGTAAACCGACATTCCTCTAATGTTTTTTTTTTCTTCGTTTCTGCGGCATGGAGTCTCGCTCTTTCTTTCTTCTGAACATCGCTAAATCGATCCGTATTTGAGAGCGTATGCGGATGTTTTGATAAACCAAAGGTGCACGGAAAACAAAGGACGCAGTGCTTAGTCGCAATGATAAGCAAGCCACGCAACGCTTGATTGCCGTTGTATAACTCCCAGCCATGTCTCGGCGTAAGCACCCTGCAACATAGTCCAGCGTTGTCAGACACTACTGCGGAATCGGGTTTCACTCTAAATGTTTTACGTTTATAAATAAATTAATTAATTACGTGTAGCTGTCGAACTTCTGCAGGTTGACCTAGTTGGAAGGCGTACACGGAGGACTCCACATAACGAAATTTTCGTTAAACGTTATCTCTTTCTCTTCTTAATTTTTCAACTTCTTTTGTAGCATTCATCTATTCTTTTGACACTATGTACTAGCTCTGCCGCGCGTGCGCATATAGTTATAAGCATGCTATAAAACATGACGAAGTCTCATTTAGTCCTTCTTGAAGCACTTGATTAGAAGCGCCATCTCTATAGTCCCACGGTCTGCCTTTTGGTTTTGTGGCCAGTAACGAAGGGGGCGGGGTGGTTTCTGAGCGCGTTAAGCGATCTTTCATTGCACTGCCGAGGTCATCTTGCACAAAAGTACGTTTCAATCCTTCTGACGAGAACCCACCAAAGTGTGTCTCATCAGTCTCCATTGATGGCTGCAGAGCCCACGAATGTCCTTGGACATAGAGAAGCGAGAACACGCGACAATTATTTGTCCTTTTTGCGATATTTAATTTTTGTTTGACATTTCCTTCATTCCTAGGAATGTTTCCTTTTGTCAAGAATATGGTCACTCTTAGTGCAGTCGTCGTGTCCTGTCTTTAAGTATATTTTACACACATCCTTAATGACGTTTAGGATCCTATAACCCCTTTTTCTTCTGAAGTTTTGTGCATACTGCATGGGGCCTGTTTATCTGGTAAACTTGGGACACCGATTTGTACACTCACGAAAAAATGTATTCAAATCATGTTTTAATGTTTGCCATCGTTTAACATCTGAATGGCGTCACGAGTTTCACTTTCACCACAGTTTTGCCTAGAGTAAGCAAAAATGACAACCATATACCTCTAACTTACCAGATAACTCAAGCAATTTAAGGTATAAATAACGCTAAAAATGGCTCGAAACCCGAAAGAACAAGAATCCCGCCACCCTCAAACAATGATAATGCAATTAAATTTCACCTAGCGGTGTTTGGAGATTTGTGTTTGTCCTTTGTCTCCCTTGTTGCCCTTCTCCAGGGATTATTTTCGTCACCCGCAAAGACGGCAATTCTTCCCACTAGAAAAGACTGTATATCGCTAAATAGACCAATCTCACTAAGCGACCCACGCATGCCTGACGCCGCCATAACGTTAGTTTCCAGGAGCATAGCCCCTTCTATACTCACAAAGCCTGGCAGTTCGACGACGGAGCCATAGTGTGCCCGGTCGAAGATTTGGCGGCATTCCATCGCTCGGGAGAAGTGTGTTTCGGCGTCTCGCCGCAGCGGGGCGCCCGTCACGTGGCTCTCCTCTCATCCGTTGTCTGCCACTCTACCTTTTCAACTTCTGCGGTCACTTCTCGTGGTGACCTGCCAGGCTTTTTCAATATTGGGGAGGAGATCGAACAGTCACGCCACTACCGGTACGCTTCAGCTGCGGGGACAACAAACCGTATTTTCTTGTTTGTTTTTGATCCGAGGAATTGAAGATGACGATTCCAAGGTCGCTCCACGTGCGACTAAAGCACCGAGAGAGCGAAGCGCTCGTGCCCAGACCGTGCTAGGCGAGATTAAATGTGTATGTTATGCTGTGTTAGTAAACACCGGGCTGTGGGGACAAGCTCGATAAAGCGCCACCTATAGTTCGATCTCCTGTCCAATACAGGAGGCTGTGCCTCTATTCTCCGTTTTTAGCTGAGACTGGAGCACGGTGTAAGATAATACTCTTCAGGTGAGGACAGCGCGCTCCTCGCGCAGTGCAGATAAAGTTCGCTTTTCCACTCTCTCTTTTTCTCTCTCTCACTATGGTTTCAAGCGGCGCCGGCAGATGACTCGTCGACCCGTGGGCACGGCAAAGACGGCTCGTGCCGCCTCATGCTCCACACGCGCAGAGCTCCAGCGAGGTTGTCGCTCGTGCAGACAGACCACGGTGTACCGGGGTGTCATGGCAACGAGATAATTTTTTTCGCTCTCACACAGTTTCGCCGTTTGGCCGCCGGCGACACTGTCAGCCGCGGGCACGGTGGCCGCGGAATAATGCAGCCTTTCGGATGCCCGTCGAACGAACACTATCTGATTCCTCCCGCTGCGCGTTCAGCCCCGCCGTGTCCTCACCTAAAGAGTGTATCCAAAGGCCCCTACGCACATTAACGTTTGAGAGCGTTTGAGTGCGTTTGACTGCGTTGCGGCTGCGAGAAACCAGGACATCCCTGCTTCTTATGTCGCGTGCCAAGCTATTCCTCTATTTGGATTCTACGCTTCATATGAAGCACAGAAGTGCCGATGACTCGCTTTCGTTTCGCGACGCAACGCAGTCAAACGCACTCAAACGCTGTCAAACGCGAATGTGCGTAGGGGCATTTACACCGTGGACTGGAGCCAATGCCACAAGAACGAGACATCGAGGTCGCCGCTTTGAAGCGTTCTTCCGCATAACGAGCGCTCGCGCTACAAATGCATGTCTAAAAGCCAGGAGCGCGGGCACGCTCGCTCTTGCAGGCTTCGTTGCAGTCTCAACGTAAGGGTGAACGGAATATATAGGCTGGTTCACACATCTGCGTTGGTTGCGTTCGCATGCAACCGAAACGACCGTAACGACAAAGTCACCGGGACAAGCGTTCGCCGAACACAGCATGGCAAGTGATGCAAAGGGTAGCTTCGCGAAGCAATCCATGAGCCACGGTTGTTGCGGTGTTTTTGTCGTTACGGTCGTTTCGGTTGCATGCGAACGTAATCGTTGCAAGTGTGTGAACCAGCCTAAATTCCGAAACGTGGATGGCGCGGTTGGCTTGGTGACGGTAGAGTTCCTGTATAGGCTCCCTACGGTTGTTGTTGTAAGCGTTGAAGTGAAATTAGGGGGGGGGGGGGGGGGGAATAGAGTCACTACGGGAACCAGAGTTGCGCGTCTGTTTTCCACGTGCCGCCGCGCCACTATTCGCCGTCATTCGGTCACGTGAGGAGCCCGATCAACTGTTGTGCAGGAAAGTAGACGTCGCGCGCTCCCCGGTGTACGTTCCCCTGCTTTTGAGCGCGCCGCGCGCCTCGAACGCGCGGCGCCGCTATTCGCCGAATTCAGTCACGTGAGGAGCAACTCCGCATGCCGTGCAGGAAAGCCGGCGCTCCGGGGGTGAACGCGCAACTCTGGCTCTCGTAGGAACTCTAGGTGACGGCAGCAGCGCAGTTTCGAGCAAATTGATATCGGAGCGTGGTGGAAGTATACCTCAGGAAGGAACACACCTCTCCGGAGTCAATGTTCGTTCGTCGGTGACTTCCGTCGCTCGGTTGACATGCTCTCGATCGAAGATTACTGCCGTGAGTGTCGATTGAAAAGGCTCGATTTGTGAATGCTTCGTGGAGATATTATACCAGCCGTTGTGTTATTAATGCCTGTTGACACATGCAGCGCAGCGCTGAATCGGTGCTGTAAAAGACGCCGATGCGGCGCTGATATTTTACCGAGTTGTCGGTTTAGCTACGATGCATCGCGGTGCTGTATCACCGCTCACCGCTGCGGAACAGCACGTCGGCGATAAGACACGTGCACCACTGTAGAACCCCATCGGCGATAAGTTACGTGCAAGTCGGTGCTGCCTCAGCGCCGTTTTCCAGCGCCGACTCGGCGCTGCGCTATATGTATGGACCGGCCTTTAATCGTCTCAATAGACCGATCTCACCCCACGTTAATCTCACCAGCAAGCTTGGTTAGTCTTTTAGCACGTGCCACAATCTCGCCGGAGCACTGCGCGCGCAGAGCACGAGACGTCTCGGGCACCGCCTGCCTCCTATGAACTAAAGTTAGAATATGGCGGTTTCACGCATGCGCTGAGCGCTTGGTGAGATCGGTGCATTAAAGTCCCTCCAGTCGCTTGAAAGTTAAGCCGTCGTCGTTTTTAGCTAGCAATGGTAACGATTAGCAGTGGTTATCTTGGGGACTCGTTTACATTGGTGAAAGTTTAGTCTAGATTTTGTTGCAGCTTCATCCGCTTTGCGGGCTGTCGAAGTAAAGTAATAAAACTCAGGTGGATTTCTTTTAATCGTTTTCCATGAATTCTGCCCTGCACATAGAAGGAATTTATTCTTCATAAATATAGTAGGAGCTCAAAAAAGTATTTTGACACTGCAAAACAATCATGTATTCTTTAGCGAGAAGCCCTTGAATTCGGTGTCAGGCTACCAAGTTTCAATTTTTCGTTTATTTATTTTTTATTTATTTATTTTTTTTGCTTAGAGAATTGTTACGTTGCAGAGCCCCTAAGTAGGAAATCCTCAGCGGCCGGTTTCTGAGCGGCAATTTTCTTGCGGAGAAAATACCCAAATTTTGTCAGATATTTTTTTTTTTTTGCTCATCTCTTGTATGCTATGATTCCGTACAAACGTATGAACCTACATTCATACGTCTTTGAGTATATCACTTATTCTCTGAAGTTCTTGTGCAACAAGCAGCTAAGTTTATTCAACGCTTCGTGCGCCTCCTTCTCTAAAAAAAAAGGGGTCTTTAAAATCCTGCCACTTTTTCTTAAAAAAAAAAAAGAGATGAAATGACAGTTCACCTAAAATAGTGCAAACACGGTGAGTATGCAGGCGAGCTGGTGATAGTTCATCATGATGTTGCGGTGAGGGAAAAAAAAGAAAACTTTGAGGTCGAAGAAAAAAGCGCAGCAAAAGACGTTTGAGAAGTGTTCTCCTGTTAATTTTCCTTCCGCTTTAAAGGAGACAACTTTGAATAAGTTCTGTCCTAAAAAAGTGGGTCTATTAATTAAGTATTACTCGTTAGCACGTGCGCACATCTAATCGAGCGCAGTCCAGACGTCAGGTCAGGGTCGCGGCACGGGGAACCCTGCGCATGCGTCATACCGATAGCAGCGCCACCCCAGCGGCGTGTAAAGCCGTGCAAAAATAAAACTTAAAAAAAAAAAACTTTTTTTTTTATTGGCAGGTGATGTAGTACAAAGCTTATCCTTGATCGGATTTCTTCTCCCTCTCCAGGGCCTGTTTGGAATCCAGGGCTACGACGACGTCCACGCCTCGAGATTCCATCTTTGCAGAAGACGTGGAGGCCTGCTGCGACGGCTACGGCGCCTCCATGTCGTGAGTTGCGCACGCGCATTTCGTTGGTTCATTTTCGCAACCAAAACATTCGAAGTTACACGCGTACGCAAGGTTGGCAAGTCTACGCCCTCTCGGCGCCATACCCTTGCTGCTGGTGTGTGTGTAGGTCGTCTGATAGTCAAGAGCCTCGCTAAGGCGTGCCCACAGTTGCCAAACTGGCTCCTCATCGATGCGTTTTCCGCACACGGGGGCCAGACTATAGCTTTTTGAAGCCTGGCAGCATATGCAGATGTCTACAGAAAGCGATGCGGTCGGAAGGCGGGTTCGAACCTGCCCCATCGTTTGCGTCCTCCGTCGTCTGCTACTGCCAGTTCCCAGAATTCCATTCGTCGTTGGAGCGCTTCACTCTTCGCAAAGTGTCTCGTGGCGCTCATCTGTTGCACTGGCTTTTCTTCTGTCCTTGTTTTTGTGTGCTCAAATCTGTACCAACCGACCCAGTTTTCAGCACTTCTCTCGTTGGGGATCTGAGTATCGAAGTGATTGATCGGCATTTGGTGACCACTCCCATCTCCAGTTATTTACTCTGTAGCAATCTCAGGAAACAGCTTTGTCGATATGGCTTTGAGCATGAATGCTTCGATCACTCGGTTTTGAACGAGTATGCTTCAAACTTCAAAGTATGACGTCATGTTCTTCTTTCAGCGTTTTCAAAAAGGCGAAGAAAAATGATAAGCGTTCGACTGTGCTGGTGAAAGTGAAATTTTGTCACCGCAACTAATATCACATTGTAAGAGTTGTGTACCCTTATGAAGTTTGACTTCAGTGAGATTGACTAGCTGACAGGAATAACCACATTCTTCTTCTATGCAGTCTGTCACAATGATAAAGCATGGACACGTGACGAATAAGCCTTCCCTGTGTCTAACCTCTAAATTAAAAAAAAACTCAAATTTTTGACCCGTAACTTTTATATCAACCTTGATTTCACGGTTTTCTAATATTTATGTAGATAAGTT
This sequence comes from Ixodes persulcatus, assembly GCA_013358835.2. Classification (NCBI taxonomy): domain Eukaryota; kingdom Metazoa; phylum Arthropoda; class Arachnida; order Ixodida; family Ixodidae; genus Ixodes; species Ixodes persulcatus. Next base: position 85,750 of record JABSTQ010009496.1, on the reverse strand, counting down.
CCGTTTTTTTTTATATTTATTGTCCAACTGCTGTTATCTTTGCCTGCTTTTTTTTTTAAATCCGAATTTTAGTTTCTTTTTTTACTGTTTTTTTTTCCTTGTAAGCTTTCATGAACTCTGTAATGTATAAGTTTTGTAAACTAGATCTGGTTTTTCTTTTTAGTTTTCTGACATAATTGCCGCGATGCTTTTAAGTTCCGGGATATACTTTCTCATTATATATAGCTGTACATGAAACAAGAGGACTGTGCCCGGAAAATGCTCTCTCCCATTTCTTGTATTCACGGCACACTGAAACAATTTCCTGTTTGTGTAAGTTGAGCTGACCTTGAGACGTCAGTGCAGCGGCCCAAGTAACGCCAGTATCGTCTGCCTCTCACCGTGTGCCCCGAACAACCCAGTGTCGCTCCGCGTCCAATCATATTGCGCCTTTAACCGATAAGAATACCATAGCAGCAATCACGACGCGGGAACACTGTAAGCCCCGCCCCGCTTTTCTTGAGCTTTCGGAGAAAGCATCGTGCGGGTAAAGTTCTTGCTCCCGCCCGTTCCTCCACTCGCTATTCATTAATAACCCAAAGCAAAAATTTGAGCCATTCTTAAGTCGCTTTATTATTTGCAGCTAGTATATATAAACAGATTTACTGGAACCAAGTAAAAAACAAATATCCATACCGTCTCGAGGGTTCGAATCTCAACGACATCCGCCTGCGAATACAGGTGCTGCGAGGAGTTCGCTCGTCCCTCGGCCGTTCAGTTGTCATCGGCGAACAACGGTCTGGCGGGGCAGTGTCTCTCGGGTAAACAATTCCACCCTGTCATGCGTGTTGTCGTTCGTCTCGGGTCCTTTGTCCTTCGACGCGTCTCTCGGGTTCGTCGACACAAAGACAAACTTCCGCCGATTCGCCGACAAATTAGAAGAACGTTCCGTGAGTGTACAGACGTCTACGCGGCGAGAAAGGGAAGCTACGCATCTGCTCCAAATGCGCGCACATGCTTTGAGCAAAAATTTACGCTCTCTGAGGCGCGTGTTTCTTTCTTGTGTCCTGTTACATTGCTCGTACAAAACCTGTCAGCAGACATGTCTACATATGCATGAAGGTAGCGTGCTCGACGCGCGTGCGCAAATAATTCTGTCATGGCGTCTACAGCCGTGGCTTTTGTGCAGTGTTGGTGGTAACGTTTTACAAGTAACGGCGTTACCGGTGCCGTGTTATTTTTTTTTTCTGTAACGTTGTAATCTACTCGTTTTTTTTCTTCGTTACAAAACAGTGACGGGTAACGTACTTGCGTTGCTCATTTCAAGTAATGGGTAATGTTATTTAACTTTGCTCGTTACATCTTCTTCCCAAAACCTGAAAAAAAAGTACGCTTAAAGTTTTTTTTTTGTGTATTTTTTATACTTTGTTTTTACGGTTACCCTTAGTCGAGATGCAGCCTACACTATGCGATTCGACAGGAGCAATCAGACAACTTCAGAAGGGCGCCACCACGGTGTCCGTCATGTTGATGCACGCGTTCTATCATCGCTAAACCAATCATAAACAAACAAAAAAAAGCCCAGGGACTTGCGTTTTAACGCTGCTTGATAGGTCCCGTGAGCTCGAAGTGTTGGCTGCGTCTGAACTTTAGCTGAAACATAGTATAGACGCCAAGTCATCGATTATTGCACTCATTCCGCATACCTTCAAAGTTTAGACTTTCTTTGAACGCCCACGCCCTTTGTTGCAATGTTAAAAAACGCTGTTGCCAAAAAAAAACAAAAAACGGTGGTACTGTTAATTTATAAAGCAAAAGTCACGCAAGAGTAACGTGCGTTACTTTTTATCGGTAACGGTAGCGCGTTCCTTTTATTTTGAGATAACGTCGGTCTGTATAGGCCCGTTCACACATATGCAACCGAGTAAGACCGAGAGAGACCAGACCGGTTTTTAAGCCTCTTGCGACGTCTTAGGACCGGATGTGCTGCAGCGGAGCTGGTCCTAGGACGTCGCAAGAGGCCTAAAAACCGGTCTGGTCTCTCTCGGTCTAACTCGGTCGCATATATGTGAACGGCGCTTAACGAGTAACCTATTTTGTTACTTTTTTTTTTTGTGGTAACGCTTGCAGCCCGGTTTTTGTGGTATGTATGAACAGCGTGGTCGCGGATTTAGGGCAGCGAGCAGTGGGCAAAATTTAATGTAATTTCCGTCGGATGACACCATCTTCGAGGCCTGCCAACCAGCGCCTGCAACTCCTGGCGCAGCGCGGAGCGCGCGCGACGTAGTCGGGATCACCTCTAGGATCGCCAGCTCAATTGCCGACCACGTGGGAGTCAATGGAAATGACGTTACATTTTTCCGAATCGTGCGGCTCTTCAGAAGTGAGCCGACTCTTCGGGCTTTCCGCAGAAAGCAGGTTTTTTTTTTTTGTTTTAAGGCGAAAGCTTTACTTGTCCCATCACGCGAAAAAGCGGCGGCGTTGTCCCCGAAAAATGGTCATAAAAACACGTCATCAATCACGCGCCTCAGAAATAAAACACAAAGAAAAACACAGCAACGCTGATGCTTCGTCACGGAAGCCGTGCTGCCGGCGGGGATACCGCGCCTTCGCGCCGCTCAAGGTCAAAGCGGGCACGCCTTAGAAGTAAAACACAAAGAAAAGTACAGCAACGCATATGCTTCGTCACGGAAGCAGTCATGAAGCCGGCGCAGTTCACCGCGCTTGCGCAAGTGAGAAGAAAGACGTGGCGCGCTGCTTGTAGGAATGCGCTGCGTGTACGAATGCTTTCGCCTTCCTACATGCAAGCAAGCAGTCTTGAGCGTCCTCCTGTAATTTTTTTTGTTAGATTTTGTCGGTAATTTTCGGAGTCAATCTTCTGTGTTAGGCAAAGGCTCACTCTTCGTTTTCGAGCAAACTTTTGTAAAAGTCGAGTACATTTTAAACAAATATTTTTTACGTCCTCCTGTATTCTGTTCATGTCTCTACTGATACCTTACCTTGGCCGTACTTTTGTATCACTATATACCGGGTGTTTCTGCAAATACGTGAAAAAGATACCTACAATTAAGGCGGTTAGGAAAAAAAAAAATACTTTCGGGGACAACAGGCCAGCTAATGAGGACGTCGGATATTGCATATAACATACTAATTAGCAAAAACTAATGAACTTTTTAATTAGTAGAAGTAGACACATGACTTCAATTAAAAGCTTGCTGAGCGTCATCGAATGACCCTAAATTGGTCTATATTTAGGGAGGCTCGAGCAACGTGGGAAGCCCGTGTATGAGCTAAATCGCTCACTCGTACGGCAGGCACGAAAGGCTGGCGATGTGAAAATACCGGTGATTTTCGCATCATCCTCTTATGTAATCTTTACGCTGACTCAGAGAACCAACGCATTCATTTCCGCGAGCGCAGCGAGAAGTGAGACTGAAATTACAGTTTCGAAAACATTATATTTCTTGACAGGCGAATCTAAACTCATGCTCTCGTATAGCTTGTAATCATACACTGCAATGTCTAACTTTACGCTTTTCCCGTTTTTCCGCACACCCCGTTTCAACAGTCACACTTTTGTGGTCGGTCGAGCTCGAATGCTTTCCTTTTAGACAGCGCTGCCTTTTGCGCAAGTGCCCGTGCACACAAAGTGCCGGACCCCTGAATAGGCTACGCTCGTTGGTAGTTCTCCGCTGCTCTTACACGGGGAAGAACACCAGTGAGCTGAAAAGCAAATCACGTCTGCGTTCCTTATTCTTTTTTTTTATTTTTGTTTTAGTATCTATTTTGTGGAAAGCAATTTTTAACTTCCAAAATCTACTTACGGAAGCTCTGACCTCGCACCGCCCCAGCTGCGAGATTTCTAAACAGGGTGTGTTCTTTTTTTTTTCTTAAGCTAGACAGATTTGTTTTAAAAAAAAAATTATGCCGTGAAAGCTACACTAATGCGGTTTGTGCAGGTGAGTTATACGCCGAGGGGGACATGGTATAGGGGGCTAACCGTGACGATCAGTCGGCAAATTACCTAAAATGTGTTTATTATTGATTTTAATTACTGAAAATAAATATATGATTATAGTTGGAAATTGAGTGAGCGTCATTTCAAATCACTAAATCAGTCATTATCAGAAAGACTCGAAACGCTAAAGTTCTCACTCGTGCAGCAGCAAGGCTACCAATGCGACAATGCGCCCGCGCGGTTTTTCCGTCTCTTATCAGAGCCCCAGCCTTGTACCTGCTCCACGAGTGGATACTTTAGCGCAGTACTGCGCTTTCCCCGTGCTCGGGGTCTTTCCAAAAATGACTACTCTAGTGGTTTTAGGTGACGCTCAGCAAGTTTCTAATTAAAACCATGTGCCTACGTTCTCAGATTAAAAAAGGTAATTAACAAATGTAAGTTAATTATCCGACTTATCTTGGCGATTACCCCCCCCCCCCCCCCCCTATTATGTCCCCTGACCGCATACCTCATCTGCACAACCCGCATTTGTGTGGCTTTTACGGCTTTTTTTTTTATTTTTAATAAATCTTTTACGCTTACAAAGACACAACCTGTATATCCAGGTGTACGCGTGGAGTGTGTTATGCGTATGTGGGTTTCTAACAACAGGCATACTAGACTCGATACACATATCAGCTGACATTCCATCTCGCTAAGATCTGCACCGCCGACGAAGGCATGGACGCAAGCAAGTGCCTGGCTTTGTAACGTTCCTTCTAGACCCACTAAGTAGGCTGTTATTCAGAGTAGTTACGCTGCAGCCATCTTAAACTTTAAGAACATTGTTGCCAGTTATCCGAAGCGTTATCTGAATTCGCAAGAAACGGTTTTCCGTCCTCCATAAACATTTTAAGCGGACCGCGATGGAGCGATGCGATGTCGCTTGGACCTCCTGGCACCGTGTCTCAAGGTCACGATGCCGTACTTTTTATGGCCACAGGACACCAGTCTCGCGCACGTTTCTTGGCAAAGAAGTAAGTAATCGATTACAAGAACAATTTCTATTAGTTTAAAAGTGCTTACTTGGAATACTCGATTCCTTGGGAAGAAGAGTGGCCGTTACTTGAAGAAGTCACCGTTACGTTTTCGATTATTCAAATTTTCGAAACGACACATTCTTACTCCATTAATGTTGGTAGATCATTCTTTTGTCTGAGAATAGGTTCGAGGTTTCCTTGTAGGAAACTTGCACAAACAGAGGGAGCCATAGAAAGGGGAGGGAACAAATAGAAACTGTTACGGGTACTTTTAGTACTGCCGAAATTATAACATGATTACAAAATGACTCCAGAAACTATTCCATTACGAGTAATTCGATAATTTGTAAATGAGTACCGTCCAAATCTGCTCGTAGAGTCGTCTGCGGTCCATCGCAAAGTGAAAGGGAGTATACACTCAAGGCCGGCGCGCTGGTTTCTACTACGTCATCTATAAGAGGCCAGCGCTGTGGGCACAGATTGGCCACGGCCGGTATTCGTGTCCAAACAGCGAGAACACGACTGCCAGCCGAACGCCGACGTGGCAGTCGCGTTGAATCTGCGCCCAGCGCTGGCCTCTCGTTTATGCCGTGCCAGAACCCAGCCTTAACCCGCATTCCCAGCGAAGGTCTGGCGCTCGTGTTGGGGCTTCCGGAGCGTCAACTCCGGCGCTCGCGACACGCATTTCCCCGGGGCCGTAGTCGTCGTCGGCGTGCCCCGCGGTGGCCATCCGGCTAGCCCCGTTCTCTCGGGGACGGTATTTCTGGGTTAGTGCGGCAACGCCCTTCTCCAAAATAAACAGCGCTGGCTCGGAGCCAGCGCGCCAACAACTCAAGGCTCTGTGTACGCGTTGCAAGCGAGAGCCACCCCGCCTCTGCGCCGTGTGCGCGCACGGCCAAGCACGAACCAGCAGCTGTCCTGCCGCAGCTGCAACAAAAACAGAGCGTTTGATATTTTTTTATCTTTTTTTTTTTCTCCGTGTGGTGCGCGTACCCGCGCACGGGCCTTGACGAGGATTTTGACTGTGCCTTGAGACAATCCACCCATTTCAGAAATGGCCGGTGCTAAAGTCACTGGATCTTGGGGAGGTAGCGCCAAGGTGCCCGTATGATTGCCATTTTGGTCCATGGAATGAGCAGTTTCTCCACGTCCTCCTTAGTCTTGGTTAGCCGATCGAAATTCGCGGTGTTAGGTCGCTTTAAGCGTAGACCGCATGGAGCGTTTTTGCTCGCGATTCGGGCACGTCGGCGTCAAATTGACGTCATTTCCTGCGCGCGGCCGCGCGTTTTCGCGGGAGCGTTGGTTTCTAGCCGACCCAGAACAAGACGCGCGCGCCGAGGCGTCGAAGCGGCTCTCGCCCAATGAGAGTCGCTCGAACCATCACATGATTCAGCACAGAAAACCGCTTCTGGTTTTGGCGGTTTGGCTGCGCTTCTTTTTGTTTGCCGATTGCACGTGCGATGGTTGACAAACGGGCATTCAATGAAATGCTCATTGACGAGGTTGAGAAGCGCCCCATTCTTTGGGATCGATTTTCCAGTTGTGCCTGCTTTAGCACAAGCATACTTCCTAGCAGGAGGAGCTTTTTCTTCGCTCCATACTGGACTAGAGCAAATCTCAAATTCTGGCAAATAGAGCTTGCACTAAAGTAAACTTTACTTGCACTCAGCGCAGAAAAGCACGCAACATGAACAACGCGAACAACACACCACTCGCGACGCGGCTGGCTCAGTACGCTGTTTCGTATTCAGCGCAATTCAAAGTGTTCAAAAACCTTTTAATTGGCCATATAAAAATTTAAAAAGTGTTCTTTTTGACACGAAAACCCGTTTGATTTACTTATTTAATACTTTAACTCTTATTTTGTAGTATTTGCGTGAGCAATTACACCGCGCGTTGAGAAATCGGTTATCTGGCAACGTTGATAACGCGCGGCCGGCGGCGCTTGGCTTTGGTTGCATGCGGGTGGCCCCGCGTCAGCTTCCGCGCGAGCGTTCATAGCGCGTCGCGTTTTCGCGTGCAGAAAAACGCTCCATGCGGTCTACCCTTTATGAAAGCGTTTCTTGTACACCGAGGTTCTGTTAGACAGAAAGTCGATTACGTTATCCACACACCAGTTGTATAAACGCGCATCTTTGCACCGTCATCCCATGCAGCGTCGGAGCTTGGCGGCACTAAAAAATAATTTTCTTGTCCCGAAATACCCACGAAAAACAATGCTATTGTAAGAGATCCGGGTAGATAAGCCAGATTGATGTTGCTTGCATTTACAGGGCAGATTTGGATCGTCTGTATGTTAATATATGTTTGTGTTCAGCAAGCAGACGGGGAAGGCAATGACGCAACTTTCCCAGGCTCCAGTAACTTTAGTCGGGGCGGGAGGTTTAATTTGCGTGTGTGTGTGTGTGTCTGTGAGTGAGAGAGAGAGAGAGAGAGAGAGATCTATGCACGTGCGCGGAACGAGTGAGCACGACCAAGGCCGTCTTGCTCGAAACAGCGTCTCAGCTGAGACTGGGTGAGAGAAAGCACAGCCAAAGCCAGCGCACGAGCTGAGCCTGAGCGGGACTCATACCGCGTCTCAAGACGCTCGCACGACCCTGCCTTTGCAGTGCTTTCTTTCACTCAGTCTCGGCAGTATCGGCTGAGACGCTGTTTATCCTTAAGCCGTAACTGCCGCCATAGAGTGCCTTCATACACACGCGCGCTTTTGCTAGAGTGGTGACATCTCAGCCATATTTCCGCCCAATCGTTTTTTTATGCATTTTGAAGTGCACGCAATCCGGTGTCACTCAGCTCGAGCGCGTAGTTTTGGCCTAATGCAAACACGCCATTTTACCGCCCAAGTCACGCACCGAGTGCGCCAGAGCGTCACGCGCTGGCACATTCAGGGCAAGAATGGATGTCTTCACCCTGAGACAGACAGACATGTAGGCACCCTATGCCTCCAAAGCTACAAGCGCGACCTATAGCCCGCGTTCCTGGCTCTGAGAGGTGCATTTCTAGCGCGAGCGCTCGTTCTGCGGAAGAACACTTCAAAGCAGCGACTTCGGGCTCTCGCGCTTGTGCCATTGACTGCAGTCTCAGCTTAAAGGGTCATCCTCATCATCATTTATTTTCCTTGAGGGCCCGTGGGGCATTATACAAGGGGGTGGCAATGGAACAAAAACAAATAGAATAGTAAACACAATTATAACACTGTAAGCTAGCCAGGTAGGTTAGATAAAAAGAGTGTAATGGCTTCAACAAATTTAGTAGTATCATTAATAGAAACGATGTTATGAGGTAGTGAATTCCAATCCTCGATGGCCAATGGTAGTGTGGAAGTCTGGTGCGAAACAGTTGATGATCCAATTGGACGTAATTTACATAGGTGATCTAGACGCGGGAAAATACGATGGGGAGGTGATAGCAGTGATTCTTTGAGGGGGCTATTGTGATAAAAAATTCGATGGAGGAGAGAAAGGCGAGATACTTGGCGGCGAAGGGAAAGTGAATGAAGGTTAGCTGATTGGCGTAATCCTGATATGCTGGTATATGGTGAGTAGTTGTTATAAATAAAACGAAGGGCTCTGTTTTGGGCGGACTCTAGATTATTTGTGAGGTAGGACTGCCATGGGGACCATAAGATGAGGCATATTCTAACTTCGATCTTATAAGAGTAGTATAGGCTAGTTGTTTTACGGAGGGTGTAGCAAGTTTGAGGTTACGGCGCAAATATCCGAGAGAACGGTTAGTATCAGAAATAACAGAAGTTATGTGAGTAGTTCATGATAGGTCAGAGGTGAGATGAGCACCCAGGTATTTATAAGATGAGCATGCTATTACTTGAGTGTTAGAGAGGTAATGCGAAAATGGTGTTGCACGTGAACTGCGGGAAAATGACAGGGATCTACATTTATTAAAGTTTAACGTCATCTGCCATTTTTCACACCAGCGGATTACAGACTCTAGGTCTTCCTGAAGAGCATGATGATCATGGTATGAAAGAATGCGTCGGTAAATGACACAATCGTCGGCGAAAAGGCGCACAGAAGAAGCGATATTAAGGTGGAGATCATTAATATAGATTAGGAACAGAAGGGGGCCAACTACGGTTCCCTGGGGGACACCTGACGTTACGGTAGAGGTGGGAGATTTTACGTTGTTAACGGAGGAATATTCCATTCTAACTCCAAAGAAAAAAAAAGTCTATTTTTAAACAGCCTAATTGGGACAAGCATGTCACAAAACAATTTTTCCTCCCAAAACAAAATGTTTTACAGCAATATTTATTGCTCGAGACTGATTTTAGTTTGCGGCTATTTCGTCTGTTTTAAATCGCGCGCCACAAAGTTGGTATTATACGTCACATAGTGGCTGCTATACGTCACGGAGTGACGTATTACAGCTACTCCGCGCGCGTCGAAATAGCGGGAGTTTCAAATGTGGAGAAGTTGTGACTCCGACTAAATTACGTCCTGTGGCGTAAAAATTGCCAGAAAAAATTTGTTTTTTCGCGGAAAATTTGTCTTGTGACATGCTTGTCCTAATTAGGCTGTTTAAAAAAACTTTTTTTTCTTTGCAGTTACCCTATAAGGGTGAACGAAGTATAGCAAGTCGACCCAGCTCGCTCAAAGTAATGCCCATATCGAACAAGTCCTCGTGTGGTGAAAGCACGTGCTTCCGTTACCAGTAGCTTCCAAAACGGCAACTCGGAAAATGACTGATTCTGTGAACGGTCCGAAGTCCCCACATTGATATATTCCTATCGCCATATCTGTATAAGGCGCTTGGTAGAGAAAATGTGATGCGCGCTTCGCTAATGTGCTACCAGTTGCCCGGTGTTCCTGTTCGGAAACAAAGCTTATTTAAAGGGAAGCTGAAACACTTCTTGAAAAAAAAACGAGTTAGAGGTGAATTCTGGCGTATTTTTATCCCGTGAATCTGAATATCACATTCCTTTTCCTGAGGATGCAACTAAGTGGTCAGCGCGTGCAATGGCAAGCTTGCCAGGTATATTTTTCCGCAATTACGGCAGTCGTGACGTCTTTTTTTGACCTTTTTGAAAATAGCAAGAGTGCGCGTGCATAGCTTTGACAGGCGCTGAAGATGCGTGAGAGCAGAGATTCCGAAAACTCCTAGTGTGACGCCACGCCCCCGGAAGGAGGGGCTTCGGCGGTACTTTAAAAATTAATTTGTGAAGCCTCCGTGCATCAAACTGAAAACTAGTCTTGATATTCCTGATCCTGGAAGTAGAATGAAGGCCATTGAAGTGTTTTTTTCTCAAATACAGAACCGCTTCAGTTTCCCTTTAAATAATATCTATATTGTATACGCGGGTCAAGAAGCAACTATATCTGCCTAGTGAACCACCTCGTGAGAATCACGCAACTTATGGTAAAAACGAATCCTGGAGGTTTGTCCTAGCCGGCCACTACGTTCTAGACTAGACAGAAGGAGAAACGAAGCGCTTTAACTTTGAGGAAGCGCAGCAATATAATCATTATTATGTATAATTTTTATGACCCGGATACGTAAATATGGCGTAGCATATATGTCTCGATGCATACGCACATTCGCTTCTCCGTATCTGTCACCGCTACATCGCATCTGCTACTTTACGTAAGCGGCACCCCACCAGGAGCACTTGCGTATTCCAGAGCTAATAATAATAAATTTTATTTTGATGCGTCTACAAACAGCACTATAAGCCTAAAAAGTGGTACACTCTCATAGATACCTCCACAAATCAAAAACGAAATTCCAGAGACGAAACACAGTTGGCGTAATGGATTGGGAGGATTCACATGGAAAAATTACTTCTTAATACGCTTTCGTCCAAGAGTCATAGGCTTCTCCGTCACGACTTAAGTACGACTTAAGTCCCCGAGGTCGACGCCCCGCACGCGCCGGAATCCAACAGCGCATGCGCACAGTTGGATTCCGGTATTCTTCTTTCACCCCGTTCCGCGGCCCGGCTGTTTTTAAACTAGAAGTAATCCGCGTCCGGTTCAGCAAACACTAACAACCTGCCGTTCGCGGTCATGGCCGCGCTTCTATTTTTATGCGAGCCCCGAGTGCATTGGCACGGTTTCTGCATTTCGAAGTCAAGAACGCGTATACGGAGAGACGCCCGCGAATTCGATACATTTCACCGACTTCCTTTCGGTCGAAAAGGGATCGATATCGAGGAGATAAAAGGTAAGTGATATCGTCAGCTTATATTTCGCGAAGCCTCCTTTAAACCGAAGTCAGACTGCTACATCATACGAAGTACACGGCGTTGGATGCAGGCGTGATGGCAGAATTGTCCCGCCTCAAGCGCGTTCCAAGCACGTATGATACATGCAGCCAACATGTCTGCAGACAACTTTTGTATGGCCAATGTTTGCCACTACGTTCAACAAGGAAGGCCACAGGCAGTGTCTGTACACTGCCTTTTGCACGACCATCTGCTAAATAGAAACAAAATGGGACTGGCTATTTCCGGATACTCGACGCTCATTTGCCATTTATTTATTTTTTTTTTGGGGGGGAGGGGGAGAGAGGGGGAGAGTTTGGGGGAAAGGGAGGAGGGTATCCCTTGTTACTTTCCTAAAGGTCTGTGCTTGCCGAGACGCTGAACGTACATAACAGTTTTGAAAATCACAGGAAAAACCAAGGGCCCATGACGAAAATTCCTAAAATTGGTATATTCCAGGAAAAAAGATCATTTTCGCGGGACCGCGTTACTCGTGCAGAAAAGGCCCGATACTTACTAATTAGTTTCATTTCATTTCATTTATTATTCCCTCAGGGCCCGAAGGCATTACAGAGGGGAGTGGGCTGTTAACACATAAAAGTAACATAATTGAGTGAAGCAAAACCAAAAAAAAAAAAACCACAGAATTATTTAAAATTATGCTAATTATTTAAAATTGATTAATTAAATTTTTAATTAGTGAAAATATACACACGGCTCCAATTAGAAACTTGCTGAGCTTCATCGAAAACCACTCAATCAGTAATCTTCAGAAGGACTCTGAGCGCGTGAGAGGCGTAGTTGTGCACTAACGTTACCGCTCGTGGAGCAGGTACAAGGCTGGGGCTCTGATAAGAGACGGAAATATCGCGCGGGCGCCTTATCAGACTGCTAGCCTTGTACCCGCTCCAGGTATGGTAACTGTCTCTCTCTCTCTCTCTCTGTATATATATATATATATATATATATATATATATATATAGAGAGAGAGAGAGAGAGAGATTGCAATCGATTTCAGGAGTCATTTTTACCCTTCTGCTTTGAATGACACGTCACCACTAACAAGAATGTTATTTAAATTCAGAAAGCTGGATTAATCTGTTGTAGACATTTTTAGCGATCTGATTGTTTTTCGACATAGGCTCGAGTCAATTACTCGTACATAGTTAAGGCCTTGTTTTGTTGCCTGCATTCGATTTTCAGGAAGAGCGGTGTCAACACCAGCTAGAAGACAAGGCCTGCGCATGACGTCATCGTTAGTAGATCCCCGACGCGCCCCAAGCGGCAAACACCCCGAAGCTTGACGAGAGTAGAGGCCGCGTCAGAACTGCGTCGCATTCACTGGCGGCCACAGCTGTGTGCGCGCGACTGCTAAGCGCGAGCTGATAGCAAGCTTCCAGTTCATTTGCAACGCGCATGCGAACACTCCCTCAGCCAGGAGCGCGAGCTAGCACGCGCTCCTGGCTTTCAGACGTGCACTTCTAGCGCGCGCGCTCGTTCTGCGGAAGAACGCTCCAAAGCAGCGACCTAGAGCTCTCGTGCTCGTGGCGTTGGCTGCATTCTCTGCTGAAGAGTGAACAGAATATAAACAGCGCCCTCAAAAATGACCTCCAGTGCCAGCATCCAGCGTCCAGCGACGGGCTTTCTAGCCCTTCGCGCATCAGTAAGGCATTTATACTCGTGCATTCGACGCTCCACGTGAACGTCTAACTTCATCATATGCTGGAGCAACAGACACTCGGCATGAGCATCTGTTTCATTATCTGCTGCACAAACCACTGAAACAGCCGATGGAGCAGACGATGTCGCAGACGATGTAGCAGACGATAGTGCTCATCCGGGCTACCTAGGGGCGCTGCTGGGATCTACTGGTGATGACGTTTAGAGGAGGATACGCGCAGGCCTTGTGTTCTAGGTGGTATTGGCGGTGTACCACTATTTAGGCCCTGCTGCGTTTTTGGACACTTAACAAAAATAAAGATTATTATTATATATATATATTTATTTGTTTTATATTTGAGTCGGCGTGTGGTTCTCCGTTGTTGTTGTTGTTCTTTGTGACCAGGTAAGCCGGTCAAGCAATAGTTTGCCTGCGTTTTTGCACTTTTCATTTCTCATATTCAAGTTAGCGAGACCTTAAGTCGTCGTTCGTTTCTTGTGGTGTTTATTCTGTCGACGCATCATTTGCGTTTTCGTCCGCATATGCGTGCCTTGCGTTTCGCTAAGAAATTCAGCACCCTCAGAACGTCGATTGGCCGTGCGAATTAGATTCCCGGGAAGTTTCTTCTCGAGCTATTTCAGCCAGCTTCTGGAAACTTCCTGCTGTGTATAAGTCATTATTTTAAAGCGAATAAGTAACGATGCTTAGTAAAGCATAAACTCCCGCGCTGGCAGGCTTTTTTCAATATTGATAACCAAGCACACCTCGATCGCCCTACATCGCTATAGGCGTGCAGTGTCGAGCGGGTTGATTCGGTTTAATAAATGAACTCTGCAGCTCGCGTCGGTTTTCCATTTAAGAAATGAATTCCACTCCCATCTCTCATGCGCGCGTATTTTCCTCCTTCCATCGGTATGTTTCCGTGTGTCTGCGTTTCGCGCGTGTGTGCGTGCGTGCATGGCCGCCATTTTTCTTTCGCTCGCGCGGAATGTGGTTTCGTGCAACGTTATTAGATTACCTCAGTTGTGGAACTCCCGCGGAGGGGGGTACCCCCCCTCACTCACCTCAACCCGCCTAGAGTCGATCGAAGCGCCACCTATATTTTTATTTCAGAACTGTGAGTTCCAAAGAGCACAGCTGCAACGCCAAATGGAGATCACAACGCCACCATCTCTCCCGCAGTGGTCACTCGAGGAACATGACATCTATTTTTGGCTTCAATCGGCCATTTCGGAGCCGAAGCAGGTGAAAGGGTTACAGGGGTGGCACCGCCGTCTCCCCAGCGGACGCGCCTCGACGTATCAATGAAGTTAAGATGCACCTAGGTCGGGACGTGCTACCTGAAATCCCCGCTGAGGCATGGTTGTATAAAAACAATATTAATTGTGCTGCAAAACCTTGAAAACTAAAAATTTTAGAAAACATCACCCGCCCCCATTTTGTTCTAATCTCCAATAAACGTTACTACAAAAAGAGTCTTTTTCGTTGGTTTCTAGTGACGTTGAAACGAACGTATCCCGATTGAGTTACCAAAGCAGCCGTCCGGCGGCGCGTCGAGCGAATCTGGGCGAGTCGTGGTGAGTGAGGGGGGGTACTGATCGTGCATGCAGCGTCTATGAACAGTTCCGTAACTGAGTTAATCTAATAACGTTGGTTTCGTGCTTGAAAAGCTTCTTTCTCGATCATGCGAGTCAAGATGGTTTAGCGTTGCACGTTTTTTCTCCTTCGGGGTGCTTAAAGCTGCAGTCAGCTTGGAAGCATGCGGCTCTCTCTCTCTCTCTCTCTCTCTCTCTCTCTCTCTCTCTGCGTCACGATAACGAACTTGGAGGACGCTGCATTTTTGTCACGAGTGACAAACGACCCGCCGTGTGCCTCCTTCGAGTGTGCCGCGTTTTGTTTGCGTGTCACAAGACGGGACGCGTCGTCGACGTGTTTGTTGTCTCGGCGGTTAAGCACTTTTCTACGCGTCTTCGGTCCGGAGCCTGTCTCGGTCCGACTTGCTTGCTGCAGAAGTGTGGTGTCAGCCAAGGTGGTCTGACAGATATCGGACGCTTTGGAAATTATAACTTAGAAGGAATGATCTCTGTTTGGCTATGCGGGTGGAGACTTCTCAATGCAACGTAGTTCGTTCCGTTAAGCCGCAGTCACGTCATACAAAAGACACGGTATGCAGACACGATGACAACATTATCTGCGCCTCGAGCATGCTGGCGGCACATTCGTTTCGCACGCTTCGAACTTATCTGCAGACAGTTGTTAACGCGAAACGTTCTTTGACCACAGTTTTTCAGCACTTCGTGAAGCCTGATAAGTGTGACCGCGAAGCTCGATTTTGATTGGTTAGCGGGGGAGGCTGCGTGACAAGAGGGGTAGGCGAGGAGGAGTGAGGTAGGCGAGGAGGAGCTCGACCACCTGTGCGCACTGGGGAGTGGAGCTCGAGAGTACGGGGGGGGGGGGGGGGGGGGCTCCGGAGGATCGCCAGTTTTATCTGCCCGATTAGCGGTAGTATTGCTTCACTCTAGAAATCACTATCGTGGTACGCGTGGTACGTGGTACGTGGTACACATTAAACTATCTGATGAAGAGCTCCGTGAGAGTATGGCTAAACGTTTGTGATGGTTGAACGCTTCACGTATGCCACACAATTGCCCTGCAATTTGCTATACATTTTGCATGACCAATGTGGCAGCGCCGTCATTCAAAGAAATACGTCTCAAGAAGTCTCTGCAGACTCTTTTTTATTGATATATTAGCAGTGTGACCGCGGCTTAAAGGGGAGCTCCGGCGAAATATTGATGGTCATTGATTTTTTATAAAAATTTTGACCATGTACTAAATATCCACCCGCGAATGTCTACAAAATATTTGATCAAACTATTGATTTTCTTTCGAGAAAGTGAATTTCGAAGTTTACGCATGCACCTCCGAATCACTTGCTGTCACTCTACTGGCAACAATGAGCAGGCACACTCGTGACGTCATATGTGGTATCCGAAAGCAGACGACGCTCCCTCCTCAACGTAGTTGTGCGTTGTAGTGATATAGTGAGCGTGTGTGCTTATGCGTGTTGCGTCTGGTTTAGACTGTTTGCGGCACGCGATGGAGGGTTGAAGGAATCGGTGATTGGCTGTGGAGTACAATAGCACCACGAAGAAATGTATGAGAGACACATCTTAGTGGTTTCCGACCGAGAAGTCTCTGCGACGGAAGTGGGTTCAAGCATTCCGACGCGAACGCTGGCTTCTATAGCGTTCACGTCGTGCTAGATAGCTGTTCACACCTTGCGAGCAAATAAAACCTTCCATGCCATTCTGCTTCGAAGCTGCACCTGGGTCCACGTGTGGGCGGATCGCGAATGCAGCCCCCACGAGAGGTCCCCTCGGAGGCGATGACGGCAGATCGAATGTGAACGGCAAATCGTCTGAAATCCGCTGCTGAAAACCTTAAAACAGTTGCTGGTCATTGCTTGACTTAGACGAGCTCAATAAATCGTAGTCCATTATTTCCCACGGGTGATCGCTACGGCCTTCGGACGGCTGCTGACGCTGGACGAAACGGCTCAAGCTGCCCATGCGCTGATGTTTTTACATCAGACTACAGAACGAGATGGCTGATCAGAAACTTTCACAGGCTAGTTTCGGTTTCGGGTACATTGTATTTCTACGATTAAAAAATATTTCTATTTTTTTTATATAAAATTTGTTTGCTGATTCAGGCTCAGTTGCTTGCGATCTTTAAAAAAAATATGTTTAGCTGAAAATGACCAAATTGGCGCCAGAGCTTTCCTTTAAAGCGACACTGACACCTCCCAAAAGTGCTTTGTTTTTAATTTCTTGCCAGACGATTTAATATGCGGCGTCAATATTTTGCTGCAGAGCCTCGTATATTTTCAATAAAGCCAAAAAACTCAACTCCTCGAAACCGATACCCGAGCACGGAAGCTCATGGCCGGTAATCACGTAACTACGCTCGACCGCGTTTTTTTTTTTTTTTCTTTTTCTTTCCACTTCTTCGGCGTGTGAAGCAGATGACGACAACGAGGATGTTGCTTGAACCGTTAGTGTCTTGCGATTGTTTCGAACTTGTATACCTTCAGCTCGACGTTATGCGCTTGAAGATCGATGGGCCGGTACCACGAAGGACAATACAGTTCCGAAGTAGCGTCCCTACGACCGTCGCAACGTTGGGCCGTCGTGCACCACCATCACATCGTCCAGCCCGTGGGGCCCGCGGTACGTCGCCATATTGAAAAGGACATGTATGTGTACTTTCTGCGATCTGTGCGAAATTTCTGTTTCTTCGATCAACGTATTTGAAGCTTTTTGGAGGCCACAAAAATGGGGTGCATATGCGCTTGTATTTTGAATATTGAATGTCTGCATTGGATGACCCACGACTTTGAATATGTTCGGTAAACATAGTTTGAATGCCACGTGACCGTGCACGAGAGAGTGAGTGCGACTAAAATCGGCCAACTCTCGACCGGCCGTTTTCGGGAGCGAAAGAAAAAAAAAACGAATTTCGAGCCGCAAATTATGTTCTGGGTAGTCATGTTCGAATAAAAGTCTCGGCGAACATAAATACCCTGTCAGTGTCCCTTTAAGAACTTCAGGACAAGCTCAGCTGCCAGGGGTGACTTCTTTTTTTTTTTTTTATTTACGTCTCATAATTAAGCACTTAAAACTTTTGTTTTTCTAGTTCTGTGTTTTTCTAAGAGTATCAGTGAGGTGTCCTAACATAGCGAACTTTCATAATCGCTAATTGCGGTTGATAATTGCCTCATCATTTAATCCACGCAAGTACGTAAAGTAATACGTGGGAAAAGATAGAAAAAAAAAACTAAACTTTAATTGCGATTTGATTAGGGTTTGACGTTGCTACATGTGTTTCCGAAACTGTCGAGGCGTGGGATATGGCCACCGAGAATATGCGACGAAACATTTTGAGACCATCACTGAGGGGAGCTAATCAACGCGAACGCGCGTGCGCCAGATAATTGTTCTGAAATTTCTAATAGTCCCTAATTTCTCCCCGTATTTATTTCCAGGGGATGCAACGTGTTGCAGCCTTTACCGACACACGGATTGAGCAACGCTACAACCGCTATAAAATTAAGATGATTAAAAAAGAAAAGAAGAAAAAACAGATTCGACGATGTCAACGCGCGGCACTGACGTCGCCCGAATGAGATTATTTCTTCTGCTGCTTTGCACCGGTCGTTCAAAGCTCCGCTGCGCATATGAATGAAGGTAACAGGAGCGCGGGGACGCAACTGTAGTCCCTTACAGGATGAGAAGAGCAGGGCGTGTCTTTGGAACGCCTGGCCTCCAGCACGCTCTCTCCGTGCCTTCCGCCGTGCTTTCGTGGCGCGATCAAGGTTCACGCGACGACGAAGCATTGCCGAAGACGGGAAGCTCGTGTGAGACAACTGAAGCTCCTCCCTACCGTTCTCACCTTCTGCGCAGTCACCATAGTAAAAATATAACTCCGTTAATTTCGTGCTGTAACACTAACTTAAAAAAAAAAAAAACTTTTTTTTCGGAAATTAAAATTGGGTGACAACACGTGTCTATTTAATTTATTATTATTGCTATTATTATCATTACCCGCCGTTATGGTACTCATTTCTTTTGCGTGTGGGAGGGAAGTGGAAAGTCACGTTAAGTGTCATTACACTTTCGATGTCAACTTTCCTCGGGTGACGTAATAGATAGCTGCTGCGTAAGATTCGATAGCCTGTGGAATCTAGTATTTTTATCGTATTTTTAATTGACCTGCACTCTTAATAATAATATTTCGAACACGATGGATTGACAGCTGCATTTTTTTTTTTTTACGAGCAGTTTATATATATATATATATATTGCGGTTGATAATTGCCTCATCATTTAATCCACGCAAGTACGTAAAGTAATACGTGGGAAAAGATAGAAAAAAAAAACTAAACTATATATATATATATATATATATATATATATATATATATATATATATATATATATATATATATATATATATATATATATATAATATAGTGTTTTTGTTTGCTTGAGTCTCGATTACTTTCGAGACGATAATCATCACTTAGCCACTTATGCAAGTTCTCGCATTATTGATATTAAAAGTAATATTTTCTGGTTTGGCGTCCGGCGGTAAACTAATTAAATGGCATTTCGTAAGTGGGTGTCCAACATGTTGCAACCTCACCTCTCCAACCAAAGGCAGAATTTTTATTTTACTTGTTTTCTTCTAGCGAAACTGCGAAGTGGAAAATTCGGTTATGTGACGAGATTACAGCAGTTAGGAAACGGTTGCAAGACCACGTGCCGCGACTAGTAAACCTAAAAAAAAAAAAACATAAAAGGATTTGTGAAATTAGCTCTGTTTAGTAATGCAAAAGTATTCGTAACTCAAACCCCGAACTTTCTTAGCCCGATTCAAATATTTAACGCCTTTACACGCTAGGTAACGCCGACGTTTGTTCAATGTAAAAAAAAAAAAAAAAGTGGCAATTTTTTTGCCGTTTTATTTTTTTAGTTTCTTACAACATATACACTCATTGCATCTGATGCTGAAAACAAAATCATACATTTGTTTTTATATTTGCGATAAACAACACGTACAGAGGACATGCAACATGGTGGATGTCAGCATCGAACCTTACGTCACTTTAGTCTTGCTACTGAGAAAAATCAACGCACGAGCATCGATTTTGCTACTCGTGCAGCCTTCGGTACCTCTAATCAAAAATTGTTAATCATGCAAAAAAAAAAACAAACAAACACTGTGTATGAAAATATATAGTCGGTGTAACGTTAAGAACCCAGTTCAAGTTCCGCCTCAAGCTCGCTGCCGAGCGCCGGGCTTTGATTGTGCGTGCAACGAAGTGTTATCGAAGGCAGAAAGCTCGCGCTCTATATATATATATAGGCTTTTTTTCCGGATGAAAAACAACATAAAATAAATTAATCACGGTATTCGATAAAATTACGCATCAGTGGTTAACGTTAACGTTCATGTGAAGCTGGATCATGATCCCAAATGTACGCAGGGTTTTGGTGATGGAAGGGCTCGTGAAATAGGATGATATAGGCTTGCAGATACATGGGCTAATGTTTTCGAGAGTCCCACGTCTGAAAAACTTTATCACGAAACGTCAGTGGATTCGATTGAATTTCATGGGATGACTGATTTTGATGGCGTGTCAGCGGCTAAATTTCAGCGCGCTCTTTCAGCCACTAATTTTTCAAGATGAGTTAATCGTGAAGTCTTCAGCGCCAGTCAATGAATGCATTGATGCAACTTCATCCTTTGAATCGTGCGGTGGCATCCCCAACTTTCTGGGACATCAACGCCTCGGCGCATGCACGAAAATGAGAATTTCAACTAAACAATAACGAACATCTGAATGTTTCACTGGAACATTTTAGATGACCGTCATAACATATCAGTAAGCAGCAATTAAACTTTTGGATGCGCATAGTTTTTATTTCGCGGCTCTACTTTTTTTTTTTTTCTGCATCGAATGTTACGAGTTCCATTCACAAAATTCTCAGTTTCTGCTTTTTCTCGACAAAAAATCGTAACGTTCCCGAGTACTGTAACTGCCTGGGTATCATAGAACGCAAATCAATTAGAATTTTTATATTTCTTTGAAAACGTTTTTTTCTTTATTCCACGGAATGCCCCATAAGAGCGTTCTTAACTTAAGGCTCTGTTATACACCGACGTCGAGCGTAGCAAACGCGGCGTAGCGTAGCGCATTCTGATTGGTCGCAGATATCCTGCTCGCCGGCCAATCAGAGGCCCACATTCTGCGCTACGCTGCGTTCGCTGCGCTCAACGCCGGAGTATAACGGAGCCGTTACACACGTGATATAGACGTCGTAAGCGCCACAGTACTGGTCAGGAACACAGGCAAACTAAACAAAAATGGTAACGTCGCGAGGGACAATGAGGATAGCGCCATGGCATGCAATCAGTTCGTCGAACAACGTTTCGTCGGCATGTGACGATTCATCGACAGTTCGTTTCATCGAAAGTCTCCTGCGTCCGTTTCGTCGACACACCTTGCGACGTTTCATCGACAGCTTATTTTTGTGCAGATAGACTCGGCGGCCGACATTCTCACGATAGCTTGGCTTACGAAACCCTTGTAGGTTCGGACGGTTCTTGGCGCAAGCTCGGACCTGAGGTTCTACTCCGATTTCCCTGGGCGAAGCGGAGCCAAACGAGGGGTGAGCGAGCGCAGCGCGGTCTGTTTGGAAGCTTGGGATTAGAGCTCGTAAATTTGTTATTGCTGTGTCGGAACAGCCTGGGGGTCTCCGCTATACTTATGGAGTATCTTCAGAAGACGAAATAGAGCCAGTGATCTAATCCAATCCTCCTAATAAAATTAATTGTTTTGTCAACCAAACGTCGTGGGAGCAACCGAGCTTCCGCAAAATGTCACAGTGTCGACGTGACGTGCGTCGATGAAACGTCTTTCCACGAAACTTGTTTCGTCGAAACGATACAAATCCGATGAATTCGTTGGCTGTGCAAGCCGCGGCTATAGCGTGTATGGCATAGAGGAAGGGATGGAAGAGGAGAGAAAGGAGGCTAGAGGGGAGAGAGAGAGAGAGAAAGATGGAAAGTAAGGGAGGTAACAGTGTTTCTCCAAATCGTGCCTATTGTATCACTTTGTATAGTCGTCTGAAAGTAAAGCGGCGAGTGTCTTGCGGGATCTTTTTCTTTCGACGTTTACGCTTCTTCAGAATGAATGATGCCGAGAAAGTAGCGTCGGTGCTCACTTGCTTTTCGTTCTGAGTCCGGGCCAGGCGAGATGAGCTCCTCAAATTGAGACCTCGTCAAAATTGCCGCCAGTTTTTTTTTTTTTTTTTTTTTTTGTGTGCAATTGATGACGTGAAAGTAGATTGACAATGCAAACAAAGTAAACTGATTAAAATACTACCCCGCCCCCCCCCCCCCCAAAAAAAAAAAATTGTTTTTGTTTTGATTGAAAGTCAACTTTTGCCCTAACGTTCATACAACGTTAATGAGCCTTCTTCCCTGCCTACTCGACCCATGGACGCTGTGCCGAAGTTGTGGGAGTGGTTTACAATACAATGCAATTCATTACAACAAAACACAAAAAAATATTGTGTGATTAAAAAAAAAACAGTTGGATTCCCTATGAATAAACATTCGTGGTTTATTTATCTGCTACTTAATTTTAAAGCCCGGCGTATAAAAAGAAAAACAGACAGTAGCAATCACAGGTCACAAACTAAAACGTCAGTTTTCTGAAGTTTTCAACGTGGAAGAATTTTGAAATTAAAATGTTGAAATACGATCTCATTCCTCGGTTGAAGTACTGAGCGTCTGTGTCTTAAACAAATCTTACTATCGAGTTTTTTTAGTAAAACTGCTAAGCGCTTCGAATCGAAGAGACAAAAGCAGGGTCTGGCGTTTGGACGCAAGACCCCGAGCAAGGAGTCGACGACGCTCTTCTTTGCTCCGATTAGAGAGAACAGCTGGCCAAACACAGCTGCGTTAGGATTCGAAGGATAAACCCACTAACATCCTTCCAATCATAGCTCGGCTACGTTTGGAAGGATAACCCCGTTATCATCGCAATCATAGCTCGGCACTTGGTCGTCACCATGTACTCTCATCTCCTCTTTTCTCTCATTTTACCTCCGTATAACGTAGCGCAACTCGAATCGAACCACTATTCGCTCGAAGGTTACTCCTATAAAACACCATTCCCGAAAACAACGGCGACCACCGGTGCTTCAAGGCACGTGCATCGTTACTGATAGCAGTGTTTTCGTTTGAGCGGCGTGACTGCATGATTTCCTTACTAAACACCGCCAGCTAGAGTTTGATAAGTCGAGTGTAACGACCACCACGCTGTGCCACGCCTCAGCGAACCGAGATTGGGGTGGTGACTCCGTGCTGACGATTACCTCTCCGCAACCGAGCGCTGTGGTCGTACTCCGCTGTGTCATAACTTGACCAATAGCGAAAGCTGCGACCAGTCAGAGCGGTGGAGTGCGGCGGGTGACCGTGCACCGTCGGAGTGCACTACTTCTACAGAAAGCAGTCACGTGATTTGCTCGGTCCCTCACTCTGATTGGCTCGAATGGGCCTTAGCGTTCGCTCTTTGCCAAGTTATGAGAAAGCGGCTTATAGTATAGTCCGTTTCATCGTAACTTGGATAGGGGCGATACGCGTGCCTCTCTACGACGTCATGATTGGCTAGCTGAGGCCGACGCTTTCGTTTTTTGCCTCGTTATACTGAAACGGAGTGTACCTCCTGCGGTGCATAGATGTCCATTTCCTATAGCTGTTTTTTTTTTTTTTTTTCTTTATTGGAACTATGTCATAGCAAATTCCACTGATCGTTTTGGAGCGCGCCGAGATCGACTTTTCTGGAGCCCGCACCTATTTCACTGGGCGATCGGGATCGAGACGGACGTGTTCCACTCGTTGTTTTGAATCCGCTCCCACTCCTGATCTCGATCCGGATTCGAGAGACGTCACTCCGCCGATTTTGGTGGATTCGACCGGGAGTCAGCCTGGCCAGGACCTGAGCGCGCACACGTGACTTCCTTTCTCTCGGGGCATCTCGCCAACCGCCGCACATTTCTCATATGGGGCCAATGGAGTCGACTTTTGTACAGCAGCACCGAATTCCTCTTGAACGAGTTGACAATTTATTTTATAATTAGTACATTAGGAATTCAAATTAACGACTAACTGTGTTATTGAAAAATACATCACTAGCTTTTCGAACAGGCTTCTTTTGACAGAAGTTTCTTGGAGTAGCCTGCCTTGAAGCCGTTTCCAAGCAAAGCCATCAAAAAAATCCAACATGGCGCCTCTCAATTTTTGTAGGGTAGTTGCCGCACGAGCGCTGTGCGATTTGTGCGATTTCAATTTCAGCGGTATAAGGGGCGATCACTTTAGCTGCTTTTAGCAAACCGTTACCATGTTCTACTAATCGCTCTACCGGAGCCTTTGAAGCATGCTTTTAAGCGCGCGCCCCGCGGTCACGGTATCACCAGGGAGCGCGCTTGAAATCATGCTTCAAAGACTCCGGTAGTGCGGTATGCGGAACGCGGCAACGGTTTGCTAAAGGTCCCTTTTGTTTTAGTGGGTAGTCGTGTTTGTTTGTTGTTCCGTTTCGAGCGGTTCCGAGACGTACAGCCTAGAGCTGTGTATGGCCCTACTCCGTTTCACCTGATGTTGTACCGCAGCGAAGGCTAGACACGCGAGCTCATAACGTTGGCAGCTGCCCTTAATGCACGAGAGCTTGTGCCGCCGAGATGTGCTTTAGAGCAAGGAGCTCGCGCGTGTAGCCTTTCCTGCGGTACATCATAAGGTGAAATAGAGTATAGACCTTTTCCGCATAACCTCAAACCAGCCAGTAACTGACGAACCCTCGACCTGGCGCATTTTTGGATTGCCCGCTGACACAGGGTATGCAACCGCCAAGGGTATGGGCGAAAAGGCCTAAAAACGGACGTCGTGCATGAGTTAGTTCCGAGTGCTCCTTTTTACCGTGCTGCAATTTCCGAAATTCTACGGTTGTCTGGCTACCACTGCGTGGTCGTGCGATGGATAAATAATTTTAAAAAGCATAAGAGCAATAGCAGAAAGTGTGCCATGAGCACAAGAAGCTGCAGCGCGAGTGTGGCTGCAATGTTATCGAGCTTCGCATTTTCCCCAAGAATCCTTATTTATGAAGTCAGTCGATTGCGAGCTTGAATCGCGAGAGATTCGAATCAGACTCAACGTCACGTTTAAGCTCACGACCACTTCGTCTACGAGAAGAGGACCGCTTTTAATTCGCGGTGCAGGTGGTCCAATTAGGTTTTCACTGCAAGCCCCATGGTAAGTGAAAGGTATGAGAAAGTCTACATGCCATCACTCAAGATGGAGCTATCAAATGACAAGAGCTTACCTGCATAGACTACATTAAACTGCTCATATGCACTTCGCTGTGGAAACTCAATCAAAACACCCCACCGTCTTCGTCCTCGTTCTCTCGAGGAGGCAAGGTGATGGCCTGTGAGTAGCCAGCTGGATTCAACCGGACAAGCTCCAACCAAGTTATTGCAGCCCACCATAGCCAAGTCTAGCCAAGTTCCCCCCATACCCACACCGTTGCCTACCCATATAGCTGTGCTGCCAGAACTAGCCGGTATTTCTTTTTCTAAGCCGCTAGACGGCATCGTCGGCGCCGCAATTCTCAAGATGGTGGCGCCGTTAAAGAAAAGGTCTATAGTCCAGCCGTCCCATGAGGAACCGAGAGGTGCGTCCTAACTATTTCAAGCTACTTTTATTTCACATTAACAGTTCACAAACAAATCAAGTACAGCACTACATGCATACCCAAAAACATAGAACACTGACACCCTTCCTTCCTTTGAAGACCTTTAGGGGTAATCTGAATAAAAATAGTAAATTTTCCTTGTATAGATAAAGCGTCGTAAAATATGTACACATCTTTACAAATGTGCACACATATATTTACTCACATATTCACACAGCCAACAGCCAAAATAGGATCAGTCATACTCTGTCTCATCCTACGATGGACTAAAGGCCAAAGCCACGGGCCGCCAGGTCCAATCACGTTCCACGGTATACTATGACACACTTAACATTGATTAGGGGTGGACGAATAATGCTCGAATCCAAAAGCGCCGCATCATTTGTATAGCTTCGACGCTGCAAAGAGCCTATATGTCGTGTCTTTATTTGCGTTGTAAAGTTGTTGAGTCACTCAGTGCCTTTCGATTCGAACCACTCACTGTCCACCCGTCCCCTCATCAGTGATCCGATACGCGGGCACCTATACGTGCATCGAAGCGAAATACCGCACAATTTCTAAGTGGATCGTGATTGGATCTGGGCGTCCGTAGCTTTTGCCTTTAGTCCATCGTAGGTGAGTCGAAGTATTTTCTTTATCCAGCTTACTGAAATTAAACGAGTCACTTTAGTTAGCCCTCAGCAATAGCTTCGTTTTTACTTATTCAAAACTTAGCAAACAAGCAAGATAGAAAGACGGTGAAATTATCGAGGCTGATCGTTATCCTGAATCAATGTTATCATCTGAAAGTTTCGGAAATGTTGGCACTCAACGGGCTGTTGAACTGGTGGGAACCACGAAGCGTACGTTCGGAACACCGTGGTCTGGAGCCATACGGAAACGTTCATGCTTGGTCGCTCTATGTCGCCAGCATCTGTAATGACAATGTGGTCATAATAGTTAGAATTTCAATCCTCAGGAGGCCGAACACAACAAAGCTACTATACGGGTGGCCAGGAATAAACGAAATTTATATAAAGCAAACTAAAATATAAAGCCGAAAGTTGCCTTTTTATTATCCTCCGTCTGTTTGAAAACCGCACGAGAAGGTTTAAAGATTAAACATCATTTTAACCTTTTAAATATGGAGTTGTGCATTAAGCGAAGTGGGGCTTTACGTACAACTTTAAGGGCCGGTTGCACCAACGCAGCTTAGCGCAAAGCGGAGCTTAGCCGGGAACCTAAGCTAAGTTTCGGTTTCGTTCGGTTGCACCAAAATCGCTTATCGCTAAACCTAGCACTAAACTACGGTTATCGTAAGCGCTCAACATTGGACGCTTTGCTTTTGGTTGTTTCTTAATCCTGGATTTAAAACATGGCGGCCGGTTTGTGGCGGTCGACGCGGTGGACGAAATTGACCTTTTTCATAGTTTGGCCACGATCGTGGCGCGCCCTCGCGGGAATCGCTCGAAACACTTTTGGGGGCTCCGGGACCGTCTCTCCGTCGTCCGCGCCAGGCCTGGCGTGTCTCCCGGTTCATGTCTTTGCGTGTGTTCTCTGGTGGCGTTGTTCCGTCTTTCACCATTCTGAACGTGTATTTCTGTCCTCGTTTCGCGTGCATATTTTCTTCGAAATGGCTGAGGACGACCTGGGGCCCTGATCTGAACACTTGGCGAAAAAGTCGGTGAGAAATACGGCAGCTGTGATTGGCAGGTGACAAAGTCAAGTGCGACATCGGCCAATCGCAGCCGTCGATTTTCTCGCCGACGTTTTTGCCAAGTGTCCAGACTAGGGCCCCTGGAGGATTAACAAAAGTCACTGTTTATGATACAGAGGATCTCGTTCGTTTTTATACCTTCAAGGATGGACAGACCGCCGACGTCGCATCGGTTCACCATCGACTCGGAGTCACTTAATCGTCACTTCGGTGTCACGTCTTTTCAAGCAACTAAAGAAGGAGTCGGCTTTCAAGGTAGAGTCGCAGAGTGTTATGTGAGGAAAGTAATGGTGACCAGTTTCGATACCGACTCAACCATTCCCCTTTTGCGGAGCTTGTGAGCTCCATTTATGAGGCCAGGCCACTACAAACAGCTGATTTTGCTCTCCTTGATCGCTTAATTAAGTTATTGAAGCTTATTGCGCCCGTCACTTCGCCGTCCCGTGTACCGCGCGAGCGCGCGGAATATCGCCGTATTCGGGAATGTCTAAACAAAACTCGGATGGTGTGAAATCCGGGCGGTCTTGATATCGCAAAGGCTTGCCTGCACCGTCAAAAAGTAAGGAACGGTATGTTAGAAACAATCTGTCTTCGAATTCGGCACGTTTACGAACCTTCGACAAAGTGGGTCTAGCAAACAGGGGAGTTTACGGTTGGTTGCCAAGGCATTCCATCGTGGTTCTGTCTCCGTAAGGCTTAAATTCGTTTCGCACGCTTTAAATGCTGTGCCAGTGACTGATATCTTTTGTGTTTTCTCTTCACTTTTTACGTGGCAAGACGCGACTGTGTATAGCGCACGCTTGAAGAACGGAAAGCTTTATCTTGTTATTCTTTACATGAGAACCGGCTATGGCATGATTACGTCACACAACCGCGTGTGCACATTCACTGTTAACGGAAATATAGTCAGAGTGCAGGCGAGCTGGTGTAAGTTGAACATGATGGTAAACTTGAATACATGGAAGGAGAGAACATTGAGGACAGGGCGGAAACAGGACGTCTTTCAAGAAGTGCTTCCTTGATGTTTTATCCCGTCATGTATTCGTATCTGTTCATCAACACACTTGTTTTCAGTTATTAAACCTGAGACTGGGGTAGCAACATGAAAACGCAAAGGAAAAACAGGCAACGTCTCAAGAGACGTCGCCTGTTCTTTTTCTGTCTCCTTTTACGTTTTCGTTTTCCTAACCAGTTTCAGGTTTGCCATCATGTTCACATTTACTGTATTTTAGTTAAAAGCAGAATGTCCCGCCATCACACTGACGACCCAGCCACCCAACACGGAAGTTTCGCGCCCTAGGCTTTTGAAAGCAGGGCAAAAAGGGCGGGGTGTTTGACATCGGGTGCTTTCGTGCACCACCCGCAAAAGGCTGCTGAAACTCTATAAAATCTTGCGTTTGAACCATTTTTGCTGTTATTTGTGCAACCTATAGCTGCATGGTGGTGAGGCATGACGACTATGAAGCCTAGCCGCGAGAAAAGCGGAGGAGTCGAGCCTAACTAAGCACTGTCCGAGCGACCGAGCGGACGAGAGAGCCTCCAAAAATGGCGCCTTTCCCTTTCCTCCCCTCTCCCAGAGTCGGCGCATGCGCCTAGCGATCTCTGAAAAAGGTCAATTGCTTGTACAAAGTGTTTTAGGCTACAACAGAGTGAGTCTCGACAGAATGACCTTCGATTGTGACAAGGATGCAAAATATTGTCGCGTGAAGTGTTGATCGACCCCTGTTTTCAAGCTGGCTCTCCACTCTCAGTGCGTGTTAGCCCTAACCGAGATACGTACGGAGCTGTGGGGCTCACGTCTGTCTTCCCGTGGGTTATTCTGTCAACGAGCTTATTCGTATGTATACCTTACTGATTTTCGCATAACTGTAACGTATTCTTATTTACCAGCTTGTTTATTTCTACTTGGAACGCATATCCTTCAATCCGATCAGGGCGTTGAATACTGGCAGTACATGATCTCGGCGATCAGCTGATTGTCGACACTTCTGTCGTTTGCATCAGATTGTGGCGCTTTTAAATTATAAAACAGCGAAAAGTCAATTTCTTTCGTTTTCTGAGTTTCGAGACAACATTCAGTGAATTTTCCTTGTCTCGCGAGTAGAATCTTGGCTTCAGAAAACTGTATCGTTCCATAACCGTAACTTTTCTGGTGATCGCGCTTTTTAGGAATATTTTGCTTTATATCTTTCATTCGTGGCGACGACAACTTCTATTCGTGGTGACGACAACTCGACAACTTCTATTCGACAATTTCCGGGCATTTTCGCAGCTGCCGTGGCGAGTTCGTCACTGTTTTGAACTTCATCGGTCGCAGGCATGACTTGATTTTAGTAGTCGTCTTACCTGCCTACTTATTCTCGATGATGTTTTGTCTTCAGCGATTTAGCGAGTAGAGCGCTTCTCACGTTCTGTGAGATTTGGGGCCTCCGATGGCTCCTTTTTCTCAAAATGTGAGCACGAAAACGACTGTCACTGTCAAAATATTCTGTTATCAACCGATATTAAACACACAATCACAGATGTAAAGAGCATTCATGTTTATTTAAAGTGTTGACTCCTGTTTTTGAAAGTTAAGCGAAAAAAAATGATTGAATTGGGAGACCTTTAATTCGTTACTCACCGAAGAAATACAGCGAAAAGCAGACGCCGACGACGGCTACTACAGCAGGTTTTTTTGTTTACATCACGAGATTCCTCTCCGCCAATCGTATTCGTCTCTCTGAGCGTTCCCTAGTTCGCTCTGTTTGTCCCTAGATTCCATAGGTAAATCTAGCGTTTAGCTAGGGGCGCGTCTGTAAAGCCGGGTTAACGTTGGTGCAACCGGAATTTAAACCCGTGCTTATCCGAGCTCGGTTTAGGGCGCTAAGCCGACTTAGGAAAGAGCCGCTTTGGGTTAAGGTAAGCGACGTTGGTGCAACCGGCCCTTAAGGCCCGTTCACACTCTTGCGACCTCTTAAACCTGGGTTGCTTAAAACTTCTTAAACCAGAGGACACACTGGCGCCATCTATTGGGTAGCAGTGTAAACTCGGCGGTCCGGCATATTTTTTTTATTTCTCTCGCGCATTATCCTTTCTTTCTTGGCTCGAAAAACTTTTGTCAATATTATAAACGAACCTTTCTATGGGTATTACGCATATTTGACCTCGGAAATCCCGCAAAACCTTCGCTCTTGTGAAATGCAGTTCCAGGGTCACCGCATAGATGGCGCCACAATGCCAGTGTGTCCTCTGGTTTAAGAAGTTTTAAGGAACCCAGGT
This sequence comes from Ixodes persulcatus, assembly GCA_013358835.2. Classification (NCBI taxonomy): domain Eukaryota; kingdom Metazoa; phylum Arthropoda; class Arachnida; order Ixodida; family Ixodidae; genus Ixodes; species Ixodes persulcatus. Next base: position 55,635 of record JABSTQ010009496.1, on the reverse strand, counting down.
TTAAGAGGTCGCAAGAGTGTGAACGGGCCTTTAGTGGTATACATTAAGCCACAAGTTCATTTCGTGAAAAAAATAAATATTACTAAGCTTTTTTTTTTTTGCTGTGATATTAAGACAAGTTAGGTTAATCTGCAGACTAACAACTATGGACAGCGAAAATTTAGTGGTAACATTTCTGGGGAAATAAAACAGTCAGTACAAACGAGGTGCAAACTCACCTGTCGTTTGTTGGGATGAAGAAAAAAAACTCTTGTAGTGCTTGTCCTTTGCCTTTGAGAATGGCCACTTCAGAGTCCAGACGCGTTCCTCAACAAAGGTCCTAAATAATTATACTAAAAACATCCAGCGAATAGCAGTGGTACGTGGAATGCCCAAAACGAAGACCGGGCTCGCACGAACCTCGCGCAAACAAAACCACGCGCAGCAATGCAACTTACAATAGTTACAATGTTGGAAGAGGGAAGCAGCGGCGCCAAGGCCCGGGGTGCCGGCGGGTCGGACGACTTGACAGCTCATGCAACCGCCGCCCAGTCGTTTGATGGTTTTGTTTTTAGACGAAAAGATGATCAAATAAAAATTTATATATAAAATAAATTACATTTTACTCTCATGACGCGCCGAATACGTTTTATAGGAATTAATGTTATATAAAAAAAAATTATATTTTCATTTCTACTTTCATGAGAGCGCCCCACCACCGAAGCGTTGACGCCGGTGGCGACGCTATAGGCGGCGCCGCCGATGGGGGTGACGCTAATGTCAACGCCGCGAAACTCGAACTGTGACCGGTGTGATCGGGACACCCGGGGTTGATCTCGCGTCGGAAAAATTCGTGATGGCCGCTCGCGAAGTGCCGCCCGCTTTACTGCTGTTGCTGCTTGATGGCAGTTCGTCGTCAAGTTGCTCGAGCAGCTCGTCCAACACCAGCGGCTCGAAGAGCAGCGACGACGAGGATTGCTCTGTATGTCCCGGATGAATAGACCGATCTCACTGGCCAGTTTGACTACGCCACCGCTGCCGCAATGCATCACGTGATCTTTAGTCTTTCTCTACGTGCGACAACCCCACTGGAGCTCTTCGCGTGTAGAGCTCGAGACGGCACGAGTCCTCGCTTGCTCGGCCGTCTGCCTCCTGTGAACTAAAGTTATGGCGGCGTCACGCATGCGCCGAACCTTTAGTGAGATTAGTCTATTCGGCTGCCTTTTCGGAACATCGCAGAAGAGGCCGAAAATTGAGACGTCTTTGGACAACCGTTCACGAGTATTCCGATGAAGAGGCAAGTGGGCTACGCGGTAAGCTGATGCACATCGCTTATCGACACGCATCTTTCACATCATGACGTTGTTAGCGCTGCAATTGCGAAAGCATGTGCTTCGAGGTCCGGGACCGCGGGAAGTGGATTCCCGGGAAGGTGAATGAGGGGAAGGCATCCGCCGATCGTGGAGGGGTGGTCATGTTCCGATGGGGATCCGGAGGGAGTGCAACTTCATTCGGATCGCGTGCTCCATCTCGGATCTGGTCTACTGATCCCGGCGCGCTTCAATTTAGGAGAGCATTCACCCTTTGGCTTTTTTTTTTACTACGAAGTAAAATAGGAGGATAGCATGACTAAAATATGACGCCATTTAAACAGGATTACTGCTCGCTTATATATCTTCTTTTTTTTTTTAGGTGAGCGCTTTGGTAATAATTACTTAAGGTGAGCTCTTTGGCATTAATTATTAAATAGTAAACGTAAAAATAATTAAATATAAAAGTACAGACACGGACAGCACATAGTTCGTGTCCGTGTCCGTCTTTCTGTATTTAATTAATTTTTAATTTTTAAAATGTATCCTCGTATACCTTGAAACGCCCCAATATATATATATATATATATATATATATATATATATAGATTTAAATGGTAACCCCGCGTTTCTGTGCTCTCCATCCTGATTGGCGTTTCGCACATATATTTGGTATCCTCTTATAAACTACCAATCAAAATATTTGATGGAAATATACTTTTTCACGGAGTTACGGAACGTTCTTATTACATCGACCTCGTTAAGCGAAGGCTTCGCGATTTCAATGAGGGTAAATTCCCACTTCTTCCTTGCCGCTGACATGTGATGGGCAGGCGGCAGTGAAGCTTGTCAAGAGTATGAATCATGCGCGAAAAACACCTTGAGTATCGATCAAAGCTACACGCGCGTTCTCTGGAGTCCTTCCCAACTTTCCCAGAAAGTTCGCTACACTTCGTTTCAGCTGCAGTCCAGAAGCAGCCGACGCTACGAGGTAATGGCACCAATCGAACAGCGTCACAACCGCAAGGCACTAGGTCCTTTCTGTTTGTGATTGGTTGGTTCAGCGATGATATATGTAGAATACGTATAGATGATGATGCATTTTTGTCGCCGTCTGATTGGTCCAATCAGCTCTTAGGATTCGGCTGCGTCTGGACTTAAGGTACATTTATACTCCAACGTAACGTCGACGGGCGCGGCGTAGCGCAGCGCGCACAGATACTGATTGGTCGCAGATGTCGAGTTCCTGGTTGCCGGCCAATGAAAGGCGCGCGTTCTGCGCTACGCTGGGTTCACTGCGCTCAACGTCGGAGTATAAACAGCCCTTTAAGGGGATGGTGAACCGAAATCTGGATTTCAGAAAACAATGCAGTAGCTGTAGGCGAGACGTTACAATCCCTACAACACTACTCGTAAGGCGATATCTCGAATGGACGGCCGTATTATTGGAAAAAGAGGTCGAGGATTGAACCAGGCCGCGACGAGGCGCGTGACGTCAAGATATCTCATTTCCTCCTCTCTTCGCTTCGCCCCCTCAAGGGGGCGAGGCGGAGAAGCTTTGGGAAAATACGCGAGGCCGTTCCCTCTCCTTCTCGACTCTTCTCAAAGAAACCAAGACGTGAACACATCTGTCAAATGTAGCTCCTTTTTCTAGAAAATATAGTCTTCCGTTCTTTATCCCGTTGAATGAGTGATGTTGTGGTGTTTGTACCATCCCGTTGCACGCTTTTGCCGCCGTGTTTTGTGGAATCCAGATTTCGGTTCAGCATCCCTTTAACGGCGGACGAGTAGCCAGAAAGCGGGAAACCCTCCCTCAATTCATCTTTAGCCGTCTCACTCGCCAGCGCATCATCGCGGCCTCTTAGCAAAGAACGCGAATCTTACGCGTGGCGACGCCAAAAGGACGGACACGTTTGCCGCTTTGCGTTGACTATCGCCGAACTTCGGCGTGTTTTGTTTGCGGCTCGGGGCCTGTCGGGGATCCAGTAACGATGACGTCACGCGTGGGCCTTGTCTTCTTTCTGCGTGGCATTTTCTCGAGAGGCCGGTGGAACTATTTCCTGAGGATTCAGGGGAAACAGTCGTGTCATATTGTCTGTGTAAAAATACAATAATAGAACTTTATAGCGGTTTTTCTTTTTTTTTTGCGAGTTTTGAATGTGATGACGTAAAACAAATGACACGCCTGACGTCAACTGGGTTTTACTTGTGCCACTGACGTCAGCAACACCTCGGTTCGAAAGCGGGGCTCGATTAAGCCGTCACGCTATTGCACGAAAGCAAATATTAATCTAAAAAAGGTTTGTACACAATAGTTTTATTTTTTCTATTGTGAACACAATTAAAAGTAGCATTCTCGAAGAGAATGACCTCTCGTTTATTTCGTTTGAGGTAATTGCCCATTTTTCATAAATGAATTGTGTTTTGTATTTGGTTAGACAGCTGGGAGCTAATCAGCCATAATCAGCGTCTATACTCGCGGTCAGCTTTCTGTGGCAATCCCAAGAGAGGAGGAAAGCTTGTGTACAGCGGTTGGTGCACCCTCTCCCCTAGCATTGACTGCATTGCCACAGAAAGCTGACCGCGAGTATAGTGTCGTCGCTGTAGATGAGAAATTTAGTCAGTGCAGCACGAATACTTGCCTGGAGCCCTTAACGTGCATCGCACAGTGGTGGTACGTCCGCACTCCGATGCGGTGCTCATCCAGTGGCTCTAATCTGGGCACTTGGCGAAAACGTTGGCGAGGAATTCGGCGGCCGTGATTGGCCGGTGCCGCGCTCAACTTTGGCGCCCGTCCAATCACAGCGGTCAAAATCGTCGCGTATTTTCTTTTCGAGTGTTTTGTTTAGTGTTCCAGATCAAAACTGGCAGGGCAGCGATTGAGCCCGGGATCCCTGGGTTCTGCAGCAAGACCTTTCGCTCCAGGTGCTCCAAGCTGCGGTGCGTTAACACAATAGACCACGGATCTCTTTTTTTTTTTTTTTCAACTCGGACATTTTTTTTACATAGTTTTGTTACATTGTGTGCTATTCGCAACTCCAGCCCGCCGCTCGCCCTCTCGCAAACGAACGAAGAAGCAGAGGAAAGGGGATGGCGGCGGAGACGGGGGCAGAAAGCTATCGGTGACTATCGGTCTTGGTGTTGCTGCTGTTGCCGCACGCTTCTTTCTAGTCGGTGTGTTCGTGCATCGTGCAGTATTAACGGAAAAAGCGAGTGCGTCAATATAGCAATCGTCGCGTTCCACTTCGCAACTTTTAAACATCAACACGCTCATTTTCTTAGCGCGCGTCCACATCTCCGTCACGCCGTGATATGCTCCTGACCTGACCGCTTCGTATTTGTAGCCAAATCAATTCATTTTAGCGCACTGATCAGCGTCAGCGACCATCTACTGGGTCCTTAGCCTGTGAGCGACCATATATTGTTCAGTTCCATGTACCTGTATATGTATGAACCGCGTATGACGTCATACCGCAGTGCCGCTGGTTACTCCCGATCAAGTGTCACTTTTAAGCCACGGTCACACGGCTAATACAAGGGGCAATCTGCCGATAGTGTCTGAAAGTTTCTATTCCTGCGACATTAATCATATTAAAACCGTCTTTATCTCTCATTCACACTGGAAGCGAATCCGCGTTCGCAAAGCGGTTGCGAACGCGGTTGTATAAAGATCCAGTACAATTGCACGCGCACTCGATGACATCAAGTGCGCGTGCAATGGACCTTTTTCACATACCGACGGCACCAGGCGGTGGCTGCACGAACTAAAAATCGAGGAAGTGACCTACCTGCGCTACCAATCGATAATGGGAGCTACGCTACCAGTTTCTTCGCTCTCCGAGCAGCGGCGCGTGCCCAACGCGACTCTAAAGAGGAGGATCTGTGGCGTCCACCCAAACGTCATGTTTTTCTTTCCGTCCACTTTCTTTTTTTGTGGAACACAATTATATATACGTTGCAATTACGTGTTCTACTCGCTGATCCACAGCCTCCTTCCGAATTTCCTCGATTTCTAGTGCCGACTTCCGCCGCTTGGCATCGAGTGCTCGCGCGTGCGCAGAACGCTTCTCGGAAAAGGTCCATTGTACTGGATCTTTATACAACCGCGTTCGCAACCGCTTTGCGAACGCGGGTCCGCTTCCAGTGTGAATGAGCGGTTAGACATGTTCGAAATATGTCTTAAAGGGATACTACAACGAAATTTCGGCGCTCATTTTTTGGTATATATCTGTTCAAAAGAACAGTATCACATGGAACATACCAATATCTTGTTAAAAAAGTCTCGAAAAGGAATTTTACAACGAATTAAACGATTAGCAAAGAGCACCTGGTGGATGTCGCTAACGCCTCGTTTGTAATGCTCGTCTAGGAACCTTGACAGCTAGTGACGGAGGTTGTCTCGCCTCCGGCCACGACGAGAGAAGGGGGGAAAGGAGGAACTCCCCTCTTCCCGAGAATCCCTTTTGTGTGTCGCAGAAGTCGCTATTGTCCCCCTACAAGATTATAGAAGATTAACCCGTCACTCAAAATTCGTACAAAAGCAGCCGCTTCGGTGGCTGGAACGACTAGGCCATCGTCTCGGCGTCAGCCTCGCCGTAGGTTTGCTCGTCTCGAGACGACCTACGTCACGATTGCGTTGGATGTCACGTGCTCTAAGCTGGGCCTTCTTCGAGCGCTTGCCAGAGTGGACCGTTTATAACAAAAAATACAGCCACCAGGATCAAAATACAAACGTGCGATTGCCATTTACGGATATTGTGGATCATATTCAACCTATTTTTAAACACGACAGGAATATTTCAAATTTCGTTGAAGTATCCCTTTAAGCAAACGCGCTTCGAATATCCAGAAATTTCTCTCATCGTGTCTGCGATGAACAACGCGTCTTTTGTTTTTGTTTGAAATTAACGCGGTAGAAGGAACGCTCTCGGCAGGTCTGCCTATATTCAGTGTCTTTAAAGTCCGGTTCTGAAGCACTGATGTAGGCGCTGCTCACGTATCGTCTGCTACTTATCGTCTGCCATGAGCAACCGTTTTGACGGTGCCATACAAAGCTGGTGAAAGCTTTCGTCAGCACGCGCTTAGAGCGAGGACAGCTCTACGCTTGTAGCGCTCCGCCGCATGTGTGAACAGGCTTTAAGTATGCCGTCAATCTGACGGGCGGAATTACAACACGCGCTTTCGCGGAACGAGCATTCCGGACAGAGAAGGGTAAATTATAAAGAAAATTGCTCGAGCTAGCTCGCGCTTACGCCTTCGCTGCCCTGTCAGCTTAAAGGCAATGCTACTTGCACGAAGAGGCTTAAGTCTTCGTGCAAGTATATTTGGCGTGGCAACGTCGCGCCAATGCAATGCAAACCTACCCACGTTTTCAGCAGTACTCTCTAACGCATTGTTCTCGAACTCCGTAGAGTCTATTGTTTGATGGTTTATTGAAATCAAGAACAAGGCTTTGCATTTCGCAGGCACTTTTGTAATCATTGGCGCCAGGCCAACATCTGGAGACGGAGCATGCAGTGAGTCAGAACAAGTTACATGGACGAAGTTTCGTGCGTTCAAATCCGCGCAACGCTGCAGAGTTGCGTGCTTAGTCCGCACTCCACGAGATGAGCGTACGTATGAAGACGTCTCTTCGTGCAATGCGAAAAACGTTTTCGAGCAGAAAATGGCATTGTATACATTTTAAAAAAATGTTTGTAATATAACAGGAAATATCCGGAGAATTTCGGTCATAACAAGGAAACGGTTCTGGTAAAATAAAATACAGACGAGCTTATCGGTTAAAAAACGCGGGTTATGTTATTCGTCAAGAACAAAAGTCTTGAGTAAATAAACAGTTTAAAGATACTTGTATCATCGGTAAATAAATAGACTCGTAGTTGTATTACACTAAAAATCGTCGTTTCTCCTTAAACACCTTACAAAACGTCCCCTTATCTGTAAAAAAAACAACAGCTTTTGTTATTCTTACATTTCAAACATTTTTGGTGAATAAACAGGTTAAACAAAGTCAGGTTACTGTAAAAACACATAACTTTCCTCGTTCATGCAAGACGGGGGAAAATTAAATCAGTGAACGAAGTCATAGCTAAAAGAAATTATTTAATGAGGCAATGTTTGTTCGCAATTAGGGCTGGGCGTCGATTAAAAAATTTAGACCTGATTAATCGCCACCCTTTAATCGATTCTTTAATCGATTAATCGGTTTTGTTCATTCTCGTTCATAATAGTTCAAAAAGTAATATATATATATATATATATATATATATATATATATATATATATATATATATATATATATATATTGTTTACCTTCGCTGAATACGTGCTAGACGGCACAATGTACAATTTCGAATTTTAAATCAACCTTGTATAGTGTAGTTGACAAAAGTCAAAACACACCCACACTCACAAACAATTGCTTCAGCCGCAGAAGCAAGGAGGTTCGTTGATATTCCCCGGCAATAGCGAACTCCCTTGATTGTTCATAATATTCTCTGCTGCGCTAAACGGACGCTGGCACGACGTTGAATTGGTTGGGACACGTAGAACCTTATTAACTTACTTGGAGTTACAAATGTCACCCCTAAGTTTACTTTACGTCAAAAGTTCACGTAAAGTTTCCCTTCATAGAGGTGTACTCGTTAACGTCTGTGGGGTGAAAGCGTTGAATGATAACTTGTTCCGAGTTATCATTCAACGTTGAATGATAACTAGCCGAGTTGAATGATAACTAGCCGAGATTTAACCGATTAACCGGTAAAAAAAAATTAATCACGAAAGAATATCCTCCGCCACATCCACACTTGAAATCGACTCCATGGTCCCTTTAAACGGAGCGGCCGGCGCCTTCGCTGACCACATATATCGACGACGGCGTCGCCCGTTTGTAGCACCCGTCAAACCGTTTTTCCAGGAAGATGTCTCGTCGGCGACACGGTGCGACAGGGTCGCCGCCACGACGAGAGGTCTCGGCTTCGGTCGCCCAGGGACCGATTTGACAGCCGGTGTCACGCAGCCCGCAACGTGGTCGACCAATATACAAAGAAGGTGCAGGGAGGGTGCCCGTCGAAATCTACCGGAGAGGCTAATTTTCGACGCGGACATTTTCTTTGTTTTTTTACGAAGGTTGAAAGAAGGTGGATCGCGGGGAGAGAAAATCAGAAAGAAGCGTGCGTATCTGCGATAAATCAAAACTGTTTCAGTCGTGGAATCCCCGGGGGAATTCGGAGTAACGGTCGCTCCTTTTTTTTTTTTTTATCTATACTTTCGTTTGATTCCGTCGTCGAGGCCGTCTTTTGGGGTTTGTGTTTGCTGCTGTACCGCCGTCATCGTCGACGCGTCTATTGGCGTTCAGTGTTGGCTCCGGGGTTGAGCGCCGGATCGGACTTTGACCTGCGCTCGGTTCTTTACCTGGGGTGGGCTCTTTTCATTCTTCTTTCGTCGCGGCGCTTGTGTGGTATGGGCGTTGGCGTCGGCTCTTACCTGGACTTCGCGCGTCCTCGCGGCGCTTTGACCTCGTTGTTGAGTGGTTTGGCCGCGGGCTTTGACCCTGACCTTGAGCTGGGCTTTGGACCGGGATTTGACCTGCTCCGCGAAGAGCGAACACTACGAAGGGATTTGTGCCTCGTAATATCGGGTGCCCTTTATGATTTCGGACTTCATACGCTTTTGACCCTTTTTGCGTTCGAAACGTCTGCGTCTTGATGCAGTAGAAATCGGTCGCTTTATTTCGATCTATCGATCAAACTGTCCGTCATACGGAGAATTGCGTTTTATGAGGACGCTAACTCTGATCTCAGCCTTAAAGGCACGCGACGCCGTGCGTCGCTACGTCCTCCTTTTGTAAAGCGTTTTTCTTCTTTTTTTTTTTTCAACGTTTTTGCAGTTGACAAAGTCTTCTCGAAGCGTTTTGGAGTCCTGCCTCCTGCATCTTTATTTGTATTTATTTTTCACAGTTGTTTTTGTGTGGCTGGGAGAGCTCCCGAAGCAGTGTTTTACTGCCGGCCAACCTTCTTCGACCGTGGCTCGCTTCATTTTTCAAGGCTAGATTGAAGTTAGCTTAAGTGAGAGTGCAACTTTCGGCATTCAAAATAACGCACTTCAATAAGTCAAAGTTTCTTTCTTTTGCCTGTGTTTTTGAACTGCAGATCTTAAGTTGGAAACGAACATATGTAGTCTCTGATGGGTCACGGTAGGTATAGAAGGCATGGTAAACGTTTACATGTAATGCTTCGTTTCGAGTCAATAAAATTTCTCATAGTAGAAACCGATCGCTGGAATATTACTAAAGGGGAAAAGTGTTGACCTCTCGCTTAACCAATCTCGGTGAGATATATAGATATTGCTCGCAGCAAGTCGGAGGTCCCATGTTGCCATTCACTTCCCTTGCAGCACGGGGAATGAAGTGTCAACAGTGGCACTAAGGGATCGTCTTTCATTTGGGGCAGCCGGCCTCTGATTAGGTCGTCATGTACTTGTGCTATTTGGCAAGACCTCGATTGCATCTCCCGCTTTTCCTTTCGTCTTCTTTGTGGGTCTGTGCGCGTGTTTTTTTTTTTTTTTATGCACTGCTTTATTGTACTTTAGCGTTCAGCCAACTTCAATATTTTACTTGTTTTTTTAGAAAATAAAAAGCGAAAAAAAAGGGGGGGGGGGGGGGGGGAGCCGTCAAGCGTTAAATGTGTTTCCAGTAATCTTTTTATTTATTTATTTATTTACGTATTTATAACAAAAGCCAGCATCGCGTTCTCGCTGGGGCGATGTAGGCTTTGCAATGTACTATGTAGTGATGAAAAAAAATTGACACCACAGAAACAAAAGACAAAATATAGCGCGCTGCTTGCACACGGAGAACAAGCAAGTCTAGCCAGCGTGATTGAGTACTCCGTAAACCTGAATATGTGCCCAAATATTGTCGGTGACAAGTGGAGAGTTCAAAATTCAAAATTCGCTTTATTGGGACAAACGTCGAGGATCGGGCAAAAGGCGACTCATATCGCCTGACTAGACCAAATACCCCTGTACCGTTTAGCAGCACAACACGTCTATCAGCGCTACAGAAAAAAAACACGGAGTTTCTCTGCACACTTGACGAGACATTTATCTAGGGAGACGCCTCAAGGCGTCTTCGAAGCGTGTTTGCTTCACACATACTTCCAACATGTCTGCAGAGAGTTGTTTTGTGTGACCGTCGTGCAAGGAAGACCTCAGACTGTCTTTTGCCGTTTGCACGATGTATTAGTAGTGGGACCGCGGCTCATTGGCTCCGCGTCATCCACCGTGCTTTTAGCAGATGCAAGAAGCTAACCTCTTGAAAGCTGTGCGTTATACTCTGTTTCATACTTAGCGTGCAACGCTGTCAAGGCTACTGGCGCGAGCGCGTGGCTTCATCTATGGTTTTGTTTGCGCGAGAACGCGTGCAAATGATCAACGAGATCAAGCCCCACGCTCGCGCCAGTAGCTTTGACAGCGTTGCACGCTAAGTATGAAACAGAGTATAGAGAATAAGGAGAGTCTGGTACGTCCGAGCTAATCCCAGTTACGTCCGTAAAGTCTACGCGTGATACCAGCACGAAAGCGAGGAGAGCGCGTCTTTCCCAATTTAGCGTACACATGGAAAAAGAGCAATATATTAGTCATTATTATTATCTTGCCAAGTTCGGCTACCGGGCAACCCGCTCCTCATATGAAGTAGCTAGGGTTGATAGGAGGAGCAGCGTCAAACGAGCAGCGTCGTATATCCTCGCGCCACGTTGACAGCTTGCGAGAAAGCGCAGCGGCTCACCGGCTGCGAGTCCCGACTCCCGAGGATCAAGGTTCAAGACCGCGGCGCTCCCGGTTAAGCCTACTATTCTGCTTCTTCCAGTGACCCCCCGTCGTCTTCTTAAAGAACGAAAAAAAGATAACAAACCGGCTGCGAGTGGAACACAAAGAGCCCGCTCGGAATTTTCCGAGTCGGTCGATTTGAGTCGCCGTCGTCATCGTCGTCGTCGCGGCCACCTGTTTCTCTCGATTTCGCCGCAACACGTCATCCCAAGGCGTTCCTTGGCATTTACTGGAGAGCCTAGATGTAAGGGAGAAAACAACTGTAACCACGGGAGGCGTTTGCGCTTTAATGGCGGACACCTTCTGGCGCCGATTGTTCGCAAGTGCGCATGCTTGCCGCCATCGCTCGGAGAGGAGAAAAGCGACCAAAAAGGCGGAGATGTTCGCAGACGATCACCGCTTCCGTTACTTCCTCGGAGCTCGTATTACAGACGCGGTCCATAGACCACGTGACCACGTGACCCCGATTACGTAGTTGGATACACTCTGGAATCTAGGCACACTCCTCGACACGCGCTGACCTTTTGCCGAACGTTCTTTCCTGCCTTATTGTTCTCCCATCGCCTCCAGTTTGCGGCAATTCGGTGCGCAACTGTTTCGTTCTTTTCTGCCCCCGCTGCCGCCGTCTGCTACTGTGCGGTAGTCATCGCGGCCCCCGCGGCTTCAGGGTCGGTTCGCGGAAAGCGTGCTCCCCCCACACACACGAATGTGCCGTGCGCATTTCCTCCGATCTGCGTGACACATGGTCTGCACCCGTTTGATGAAAGCCTGCGTCCACGTGACGAGTAACCACGTGCCCCTCCTCAATAGCTACTGCATGATGGTTCCGTCGGCGCGCGAGCTCCCTCAAGGCGCCCGCGGCGCGCCCGGAGAGACGGGGATTCCTTAAAGGGCGGTAAGGTACATTTTTTTCCCGTAAACGTGGCTCTACTCACCCTCGATATCATGTGTTTTTGTTAACTTCACCGCACTTGTCTTTCCGAGCCTGGCGTGAAATAGTAATAAATCTTTTATTTTTCGACAATATCAGCGTTGATAGAGTCGAGGGGGAAAAAAGCTGTCAGGTACAACTTCACTTGCTCCAAGCAGAAATAATGCCCATCGTCAAAATTTGAGCTTGGCGGTTCTAATGGGGAATTCTCTCGGTGCATTTAGAGCGATCGTCCTTTATTTCAAAAACCGCACTAGGCACGAACCTCACGCATTTGGCCAATTTGACGCTACTTGTAAGACAAACGCATCAAGGGGCTTTAGGTTGAAAGCATCTGTCACGAAGTTGCGGCCGGGTTACGAGCATATGCCACCCGCTGCACACTTGTCGTGGGGCATTTGGATCTTGCCGAATGAGGTTTGTGTGCTGATGTAAAGCTGGAACGCAAGTGCGACGAACCAACCAAAAATCCCGCACATTTGGGAAGTGAAGAAATCGTTGCACGTCATTCTTTCAAATAGAAAAAAGAAAAACGTATTACGTGTGGGTGTTTGGATTACGTAATAGTAAATATATATATATAGATATTTATAGATATTGCGCGCTAGAAACTTTGCATGCTCCTTATTTCGCGCAATTTATTATTGTTTATTTCGGGCCTACGTTTCAGCCCATTGTGTGTTATCAGCGGTTAGCTCATGTACGCTAATTTCAGACGCTTGCCTCAGTTTACAGCATTGAACGATGTGAAGTGTCGATATTTATTTTAAAACACCTATTACTATGAAAGTTGATATAATTCGTGGTTGTTATTGTTTCATTCACTGCGTGGATAGTCTATAATTTACTAAATCGTGAGCTTCGGAAGAATCCGCGTGGCTTTTCTTGAAAGGTCATTTACCCTTTGTGATGGTTTCCGGTGTTGTACTCGGAATCGAGGAAGTGAATCCTCGGCTGATATTCTGTACGTTTAGAGTGTGGACAGCGTTTGGCAAGATGCTTACCACCTACTGTAGTCATCCTGCTCACAAAGCATTTTTAGAGCTTTGTTTTCTTGTCATTGTCGTTCTTATGCATCTTGCGACTGCATGCAACTTTTGAGATGGTGTTGCCTTCGAATACCGCAGCTCTGTTGACGCGTGCCCTTGTTTATCCTATAATATAGTATATTTGTGTGCATATTTTTCTGTTTATTTGCGCGTTGGTTTATGTGTATTGTTAGGCTGGAAGCACGAGGTGACTGCGCGCACGGAGGTTTATATTCAAACTGACTCAATCAGCCCGCGTGATGATCATATTGGTGGTGGGGTAGTTCATGGAGATAAAAACGATGTTAATCTCCGGTGTAACAGCATATGTCTGTACAATAATATATTTGTGCCTTCCTCACTTTCCTGCAATAATTTCCCCTAGGCGGTGGAGTTAAATCGAATAAATAAATAAGTAAATATAGTAGTGTTGCTTGCAGGGAGTAAGGTGATTATGTGGTGCTCGCTGAGCAAGTGATGGCCGCCAGGCAATTTATAGGCCCCTTCAAAAATTACGGCCTCGTACGGACGATGTGAAAATACTGCAGAGTGGCGTGCGCAAAAGACACCATAAAAATTGCAAGACTATCAGTTTTCTACAGTCTCTTGTGTACGACTATTATATCAGTTATAGACTTGTCAGCTTGTTGGTGTTGTTGTTGTTGTTTCGCGCACGCCACTTTTTAGTATTTTCAATGGCGTAATCTTTTAATGGGTCTAGTACTATGGTGGAGGGGCGCAACGCTGGAAATTCTTCAATAACAATCAACTTTACGGCTGAGGGTGCTCATCGCTCAATGCAATTTTTTTTCTAAATAATTTTTGTTTTATCGTAGGGTATTCGCAACTACAGCAGCGTGCGTTTAATATCCCTTTTCTTTGTTTCGCAATTCGGCCGCCACGCCGCGCCCATTTTCGCCGCACGCTTGGATAGGCGCTACACGTGCCCGCTTCTCTGCTTCACGTCTTTTCCGCTGGATGGCGTCGCCCGCTCTGGAGTTGCGCAGAGAGCCCAGATCTGAGAGAGGGAGCAACTCAAACCGCGGAGAGTGTTTGCACGACTCCCGTGCAAATCGGTTGCTCATACGCACGCGTGTGAGTTGGCGCGGGGCGAGGAAGACGACGGACTCAGAGGCTGAGCCAAGCTTGTGGGCGCTCGCGGGGCTATCGCAGAGCCGTGTATAGGAAGTATTCACTGGCGGCCATAGCTGTGTGCGCGAATGCTGAGCGCGTGCTGATGGCGAGCTTCCACAGTTCTTTTGTAACGTGCATTCCGCACCCTCAAGATTGCCGGTCTTAGCAGCCTATTAATCTGGGCTCGTTCTGAGCATGCGCTCTAGACGGCACCCACAAATATGGCGCCCAGTGAATACTCCTTATTGGGAGAGTTTGGCCATACATTGGTTTGAATGGGCGAGCATCTCGGCAGTGGCTTAACTAGGTATGACGGCGCCCATGACAAATGAAATTTCGCGCCCCTCATGTTGGGTGGACTCGACTCAGCGCCCCCTTTCAACCCCCCCCCCCCCCCCCCCCCCCCCCCCCCCCAGTTACGCCACTGCATCTCGGGGCCAACCACAGGCCTCGAAACAGCCCCTAGTGGTGATCATGATTTTTTTGTTTCCCCTGCGCTCGCTGCTGCGAAGAACAAAACACAAAAAAACTAGTGTTTTGTTTTGTAGATTACGAACGTAAAGGATTAATTCTGAGCGGTATTTTGTAACAGTTTGTAACGGCACCAAAATCGTTTGATGACCCTTTTAGGTCCGTCACTGTATCTCCGCTTCGACAGCTGAATCGCGTACTCCGTGCGTGAGTTGTCTTTTTGCCAGGCGCATCAGGGAGTGCTGGCATTCAGGCACGTCGTGGCGTCTCGGTGAAATAGCGTTTTTTTAATTAATTTTGTTGTTTTCAATATGTGTAACTTCACATGACGTGAGACGATGCTTGTTTCACTTTTGTTCGTGAAAAGAATAAGGCACTGCTTTTCCTGGGGAATTTTTTTTTTTTTTGTCTTACTATAAGAAGGTTTTTTTACGTATAAGTATATACATGTGTAAAATGATGTTTTAATCGTAATTAGCCGGTACTTTTGACATTTTCTTCGTCGTATGAGGCGATGTGACCTAAACTCTAACTTTCGCTGTGTCCTATATTTGGGATGTAAAAAAAAAAAAATCAGTTCGCGGTTGACATGCTTGCCACGACTGGATAGTGTGATTTTAACCGGCGTCAGTATAAGGGGAGTTGTTGGATCGTATATCCAAGTCTTGACAACCAAGAGCCAGAAAGGGCGCGCTATCTTTCACGATAACCATGCTTCTTAGCCAAGGATTTACAAGCCCGCCGTATCGCATCTCGCCAGTCGGACGATTCCTCCCATAAAAAAAAAAAAAAAAAAAAAAAACTTTACAAAAATCTTTAAAAAAATATACATGTTTTCATACCGTAGACGAAACTGAGTAATCGTCAGAGCGATGGGTGTGTCTCGATCATCCACCCTCGGCAATGGGGATGAGAAATTCTGGAGCTGCGCTGAGATGCGAAATTCGAAACCGCCGAAACGCCCTGGAGATGTTTATTATTATATCTATAACTTTTTTTTCTTACTCGCTGAAACGGCTTATTTTGCTTATAAAGTAAAACTAAAGCGTCGAGATGCTGATGCGATAGTAGGAAGAAAGAAGTGGGCAAGAGGGGGGCAGTTTTCTGAGTTCTTCCATTCGCGGAAATGGACGAGAGACGCGGAAAGATAGAGTTACCCCCCCCCCCCCCCCCCCCCACCCACCCCCGACCCTTGGGTTTGTCGGCGGACTGGGGTTAGGCTGGCCGTCAAATAAATATTACGGTCTTCGTTTCAAGTGGATGCGGAAACTGACATAAAAACGCCATCTTAGGTTTTCCTCGGTGATCGCGCGCGGGACGCTGTGCACGGACGGAGAAAGGGATGTCTTCCTTCGGCCATCTCTCGAAGCTCATTCGTCACGTGGACGCCGAGGTCGTTCGCGCCGCTTCTCTCGTGTCGGATTTCTTTCAAACCCCGGGCCCCCCTCTATAAATATAAACCCGAAATAATATAAAAAGACGTATGAGAAAAGTGGATGGAAAATATCGTAAAGCCGTCCGCTCGTATTTATTAAATCGCAAAATGTAATGTCCCACATCTTTTTTTTTTTTTTTTTTTTTTCGCTGACCTCGGTGGATTGGCGTGGAGTTATTGCGGCGGCCTGCTCGAATTCACGATTCGGAGAACCGCGTTGACTGTATATGCTCCAGTTTCCCGTTACGATGGAAAGTGGCGGAGCCTGAGAGCCATCCTGGCCAATCAGGAGGCTCTGAATGCGTCACGTGATCGCTCCTTCCCGAAGGGCACGTGACACTCACTCACACAGCTGTGGGATTGACTTTGATGGCTGGATCGATCGTCGCGTCCTCTGCGGTCCAGTTTGCGAAGAAAATGGGCCGAAACCATAGCGTGTGCGCAGCGCGCTAATCCGGACGCTCCTTTTCCCTCACCACGCTGTCGTATCGTCGCTTAAAACAACTGCTTCTCAAAGTATAAAGTTCATTTCATAACAGAAATACAAAAAAAAAGAACATATAGGAATATTTCGCAAAACGTTACATTCAGATATAACAACGCTAGTATTTGCGATTAGCCAAAAAGCCCTTGAACGTCGAAACTTGCCGAAAAGGCGTCAATGAATAAGATTGGTGTTTATCGCGAATTACTTTAATGACTACAGGGCGTAAAAAAAAGATCAAAATTATGCTAGTCGTCTCTACCCCCCTTCCAGCGCTCCCCCCCCCGGGGCCGTCGCAAAAAAAGAAAAAAGAGAGACTTGACAGCTTTTTTTAAGTTTTTATTTGAGTATTCGGTGTTTTTGCGAGCGCTCCTATTCGTTAGGGGACTTATGCCATGGATAGCGGTTCTTCTCAAAATTTTGTCAGTTTCACCTCTAACTGTTCAGATTTTTCTTGTTTTTATTGCATGTGGCCTTTCTTGACTATGTCATAAACTGGAAAATGTACAATTTCAGATTTTTAATCAACTTTGATGTGTAGAGACTGTAAGTGGTAGCTAATAATGTCGTTTAACACCTCGGTCTGTGGTGCAAAAAAGGACTAAAAAGCGTTTTTTTTTTTTTTTTTGCACCCCAGTCTTAGGTGTTAAACGACACGATTTGATGTTTAGTTGAGACCGGTCAAAACACCCTACCCACAAATTAGTACCTCAGCCGCAGAAGCAAAGAGGTTCAATGATATTCTCCGGCGATAGCGAACTCCTTTGATCGTTCACAACAGTCTCTGCTCCGCTAAACCGACACGCGTATAACCTTCTGCACCTTGTTTGGATTTACAAATATCGCCCCTGCAGTTTACTTTAGGTCAAAATTTCACCTAAAGCTTGCCTTCATACAGGTGTATTTGTCCACGTCTGCGCGGTGAAAGCGCTACATTTGAACTTTTGTTTTTGCCAATATTTAACCGATTAGCGGGCTAAACAAATTAATCGCGACTAAAACATTAATCGATTAATCGGTAGGTTAATCGATCAAGTGCACAGCCCTACTGTACACCTTTTCCACGTTTTCGCCTCCCCTATGTTTTCTCGCGTATTCCAGGTTGAAATGACCGAGAACGAATAGAAACGGAAAACGTCTATATAGCGAGCTATGCATCCTTTAACGATGCTTGCGCTGCACGAGCGCTCGTGCTCGACAGGGACGCTGAAATCCCTTGTAGCTTTTGCTACGCTCACTTTTCAAGGGAATCGGAGTATAGCCCAATGTGAATTTTCTTTTCCCAGCAGTTGTTCCGTTCGAAAATTCTCCCGAACAACGCAACAAACAGTACTGTAAAAAAAAAAAAAGATGTTTGTTCAGTGTTGGAGTTATTTGAGTCGTTTCTGACATTGACCGCAATTTAAGGTTTGTCCTTGTTCGCAACTTCACACCAAAACCACGCTGTTACTGCCTTATTTTTTCCCCGTTTACAGTTATTGAGCCGAAACGCTGTCTGTATATCTTTTTCTTTTTCCTTTTTTTTTACGTAAACACTTTTTGACAGTTTTTGTGCGCATTCGTGAAGGTGGTTGCGTGATTTGAAATCCCATGCCTGTATTTTTTTTCCCCTTAATGTATGTGCCGCAAGAAGCATCGCCGACACCGAAAATCAATGAAAAACGAAGAACGTGGTTGAAAATAAACTCCGAAATAACACCCCAGAATTCGAAAGAAAAAAAAATACCGAAAACAGGAACCCTAGCTATAACGCAAGTCTATATTTCTTATGATATAAGTCATCGATAAGAAGGCTAAATGTTATAAGACACCATTAAAGTTTAGTGGAAGCAAGAAACATGGAAGGAATCTGGAATAAGGCAACTTCGTGGTATCAACTTCTAAACTCGTTCACTGGCCTCTGTTACACCTAAAGTATCTCCGCTTTGCGGAGAAACTGCCGTTTATTTCGTTATCTTATGTTTCCGTCGGTTGGCTGCAACGTTACTGATCGCGGCAGGCATGTAGATGTCTGCCTATGTCCGTCATCCATCGTGGCTCACCTAACACAATGAATCAACGTGACTCGTGCATGTCGCTTGGGACAAGCTGTACGAAAGCTCCGTTGCGGACAAAGCAATCTACTGATTGGACTGCGGCACCGTTTATCGGAAAGGGGTGGGTGTGTGGCGCCATCTATCTGCGCGTTCTGTAAGCTCGGACACTGACGGGGTATTTAGGCTCGCCAAGGTTTTTATTTGTACATGACATATGAGAACCCAACTACCCAGACCGGCTTTTTAAAAAAAGCCTCTTGCGACGACGTAGATCCACCATGCAGCAGCGCATCCTGTTTTACGCCGTCGCAAGAGGCTTAAAACCCGGTCTTGTCTCTCTCAGTCCTACTCGCTTGCAAGTGTGTGAACGGCGCTTTAAAGGGCGATTCACACACTTGCGTCGGGTCAGACCGAGCGCAACTGCAACGTTACCCCGTTTTGTTGGACCAGCTGTTGAACCCGCAAGAGGATTCAACGCCGCAAGCGGTTGCAGTCGCACTCGGTCAAATTCACGCGAGCGTTTGAACCAAGGCTCGTTCCCACAGTTGCGTAGTCTGCGTTGTGCTGCATTCCGACGCACAGCACAGCGCTTCCCTACTGGCTCGTCGCAAGGGTCGCCATAGCAACAGCTCGACGCAACCAGTCTTAACGCAGTCATACGCAACTGAGTGAAACGATCGAGCCTTTCAAGAACCGGGTTAGCAGTGGTACCGCACTGGCTTAATTTCTCCTCTACAGCGGGGACAACAGTCGCCCAATAACGGGGCCGACTAAATACCCGGCTTCTAAACGTATACACGCACAACGGAGTTACTGTCAACTTCAAGTGAGCCGCCCGTGACAATGCGGTGAGGCGTTACGGAGACGCTGTCAGACGTCAGCGCTCCGGGCTGAACGACAAATCGAGTTACCTCATCTCCTTGTCCTCTTCCTACTTTATTTTGCAGCCTGCTCACTCTGCGCGTCCTCGGTGTTTCTTTTCAATGCTTGCTATACCGAGCGAGAGACGCGTAATTCCACCGAAACGATACTGAGCAAAGGAGCGGACATTTTAAAGGCAACCTGAAACCGGGAGTCACATGAAAGGGATACCAGTACACGAGGCTGTTTTCTTTTTTTTTTTTTTTTTTTTTGGTGGGGTGGGGGGGGGGGGGGGGGGGGGGGGCGAGCGAGCGAGTATCCTCTTTCGTGCGTTTCAAGCTCCCGGTCTCTTTCAATGTCAGGTTGCCCGAACTGACTGCTTCAATGGCCCGACGATGTTGACCCGCACCCATGGTGCTAAATTTCGGCTGAAAGCAGAAGAGCGCAGAGACGATAAATAGAAAACAAAATAACGTAACGCACACAAACACAACAACAACCACCTTTTTTTTTTTTTTTTCCTGACAAGGTTTCTTATCCATTTTGTTTTTCTTCTCTCATGCTTCTTACTGACCCGAGTACCGGCCAGAACTCCGCTCACCCCTAAGCTGACAGTACGGAGGAAGCTACGTTCTCGCCGGACCAATCAGCGGCCTCCCTTTCATCACCTGACCGCGCAGCGGGTATGGGCGGGAGCGTAGTCACGTGCCGAACGATGGACGTATGACTGGGACTATTTGAGCACGTAGCTTCCTCCGCACTGTCAACTTAGGGCTGAAACTTTTTATTTTCTTTTTTTGTTCTTGTAACCTTTCGCAATTTAATGGCTCGGGAAGAGTAGCACTAGTGAAGCTCTTTCCGCGAGTCTCTCTTAATCTTTCTTCCTCTTCGCTTTAATCCGTAATCAGCTTAGGATTAGCGCCCTTCCTGCCGACTTAAAAGATCAGAGGTTCAGGAGGAGTTGGAAGCTTCCTTCTTGGCTCGGCCGTAAGTATTTCCGCTAAACGCGTTGATCCTCTTCATTCTGTTCTTTTGTCGTAAGGTTATTCCTTTTGCTTCCTGTGCTCCTGTCACATTTTTGTAGGATTTATTTTATTTCATTTATTTTAGTTGTATCATCGTATAATTTCTCGCCAACTGTACAGAAGAAGCGTTGGTGCTCTTGAACGATTGCGAAATGTATAGGGCGTCTTTAATCCGAACGCGGATTATGATAATCCCCTTTGGGATTCAGAAACATGAATATATAGAATTGATTATCGGAGTTCAACGAGAGTAGAAGGCAGAATAACAGAAAAAAAAATGAGCTTACATAAAGGAAATCCGGAAGAAGAACGCTAGAAAAGTGAACTCGACTTTAGAGCGCTAAATGAGCCAGAAATATAGATGGGCTTCTCGTACCTAATTGATCATTAAACTTTGAGCGGCCTTCGCCGGGAAACAGTTCGATAACCTTGATAACATAAAAAATGGCAATACATTAGATGCGTTTCTTTGCTTCCCATTCGTGCACTTCATATTAACTGTTGAGGGTTACTCAGTGGATAAACAAAAGCTCGTGTTTTATTGGCTGGGTCGACACGCGAACGTGTAACGATCGTTGACTGCTAATTTGTATTCGACCCTAATATTTTTACGGTCTTAAAAAAAAATAAAGCGGAATGTTTAGATTGAGCCTGGGTGCGCACACAAGAAAACAAACACAAAAATTTCAACTGAGGTCCGTCTGTGTTTCTACTATATGACACATACCTGAATCTGACCTTTTCTTTCTTTTATTTCGTAATGAATAGTTACTACTTCGTTTGCGTTTTACTCACGCAAAGTTGTAAACAAACCTCAAACATCGATCGAGTACGCTGAAGCCCCGTATGTATGATAACACTCCGCAAAACTAGTGAAGAAAAGTAGTTCGTTTGTGAGCGAAAAATTGTAAAATACCAGGGACCGATTGTTCGTGCTATCTGTGTCAAGCTCTTTACACAACGTGCGTTGTAGCGTACCTTTCCAAAGTACGCGTTTGTCGTCAGCCTTTGGCCGGGTATAGACCTATCGATGCGTAGTTCAAGAAGAATGTAGCGTCTCCAAGAGACGTCGTCCAGAAAACACTGCGCCTTAGGGGCCAAGGGCAAGGCCATCTGCGCATTCAATAGCGCAAAACCACTGCCAGCGACCCCGGATCGCTCTAATTAGCCAATTAGTAATTAAAAAGGTAATTAAACCACTCCGTGCAGAAATGGGCTCTCAAGGACGCCCCCTAGCTACATGAAATACAAGGAAGGATTACTTGGTTTCAGCTTAAGTCCAGGCGCAGTGGACTCTACGAGCCGGTGGGACCACTCAGATAGCGTCAAAAGCGTCTATCATGGTGATCGTCTGATCGAGAAGTTTCTGTACATGTAACATTATCGCTGTACCAATCATAAACAAGAAATGGCCTAGTGACTTGCGCTTTTGATGCTGATTAATTGGTCCCCTTAGCACGTCGCATCGGGTACGTCCGGACTCGCGTTCCGCTATTGGCAACTTTCAGCGATGGTTGTACCGCGTTGTGAGAATTCGGCTCCCTAGCTCCTGGATGACCGGCCTCAGAATGAAGGCGCTCGTTTACCCCTTCCTGGCGTGGAAGTATGCGGTGAGGCTCGTATATCGGTAGCATTTCGCATAATTAGAATTCCTTACGCGTCGCAGGCCCAACCTGGTACTGCTGTCCTACGACGATCATTCAGGTGGCAGCCACTAAAACACGGACAGCACACGGACAGCAGACGAAATATGTGCTCCCCGTCTTCTGTCCCCGTATGTGTAATGCTTTCAGAAGTTTTTAGCTCATACCAACGCGCTCACCTCAATACAGAATCAATTAATCAACAAATTCTTCATCTTAAAGAACAAAACAAAAAAACAGCCTATTTTTATACGGTTTTTGGGAGCTGCGAAAACACCTTTATAGGTTGATCAAGAATTTAAGAGGTTTCTTCAGATCTAATCTTGATATGTCAGTATGTTTATGCATTATCTCAGTGATCTGTTATCTGCCGACGACCGTAACTCGCGGCTGGAACTTCATCTCAAGATTACACGCTTCTTGTCGCTGTCTCATTTCCCCGATCATCGTCCTACATGGGCCTCGGATTAACCTGCAGGCGACGACTTCGCCGCACTCTTTGTGCCTCCAGGGGCCCTAATCTGGACACTTGGCGAGAAAGACGGCGAGAAATCTGACGGCTGTGATTGGCCGGCGCCAAGGTCAAGTGCGGTGTGGGCCAATCACAGCCGCCAGATTTCTCGCCGACTTTTTCGCCAAGTGTCCAGATTAGGGCCCCAGGACTACTTTCTCCCACCTCTTTTCTGCGCACTTGGCGCGCAGACAAAAATGCCGCCCCAAGGCGCCACGCGCATAAGGAATCTCTAGTGGAGGCCCTAGATTGAGGAGAGCTCGATCCATCTCATACCATGGGGAGCGTTTGCAATTTAATGGCGGACGCACTCCCGCGAAGTCTAGTCGCAAGTGCACATGCGCTGCGTTTTCGTGTGGTGAGTAGAAAAGCAGGCGGGAAAGCGGAGACGTTGGCAGACGGTCAACGCTTTCGTCCCCTCCTTGCAGTTCGTATTGCGAACGCGGTCGTGACCCCCATCGAGCACTTGGAACTTGGAAGCTCTCTGTAACACAGGCTCTCTATGAATCTTTATTGCCGGGAGTTATCACGCAACGCCGTTGTTTGTTGCGCGCAGCAGAGTCATCCCTCAACATTTCTTTGTTGGTTGCTAAATTGGCACAACGCAACGGGGACCCGTTTTCCTGGGACTTCGATGCTGGACGCCAGTAATGAATTATAAATATTCTATTCGGTTCATTTCTGCGCAATCTATTCGTGTACTAATGGCTACGTCGTTTATATATACAAAAAAAAAACTCAAACAAAACGCGAACTTTTTTTTCTTTTTTCTCCTAAACTAAGAAACGTGTTCATCAACACCACATGAAATAATTTGTTTTAAGTCTTTTTGTTGATATCTTGCAAAATATGTATGCCTGAAGGCGGTAATCTTGTCCCGCGATTCATCGAGTAAAAATAAAGAAACTGCTGCAAAAATGAAGAACATATGTATACAGAAGGAGCGGTAAGCACACTAACTTACCAATCTTTCCAGTCGTTTTCTTCATTGAAGCTGCTTCGGCGTTTAGCACGGCAGCTTCCATGCGAAATCGCGAGTAAAATTGCACCATACGAATCAGGCTTGAATGAAACGACATTCGCGAAAGAGTATGGGGCCGACACATCAATTCTTATCTTGCCCACTCAGGAACGCGTCCTCCGACAGAAAGTCGAAGCGAGGGTGCATTCAGACGCATGTTCGCTTCATTTTCGCTGCTTCTATTTCTAACTTCATTACAAAGTATAGCGCAACCTCATTGACTGCCGTACTACAATTTCCATGCGCCTTTTCGTGAGCTTACTCTTCGACTGCGCTTTTGCCACGGGCACATCACTCCGGTGGAAAGGATCGATTTAGCCCATAAAAGAGACACGTTGCTGAGAAGCGCTGACGTCACAGCACCCAATCGGTGATGTAACAAGCGTGATCAGCGCACTCCTCCTTACCTTTTAAATGTAATTTTGAGATTTTTTTTTTTTATTTACGTTTAGAATTTTGGTTACACGAGTGAAATTATATCGAGATCCGACAGACTGGAGTTTTAGAAGCAGTTGTCACAAACATGAATTCGACTGACGCCTGAGAAAAGAATGCGCTCAGGCGCGCTTTTCGTGGCTTCCTCGTCGACTCTGTTACTTATATAGACAATAACTACCGACAACGTGCGACCAGAAATGTTTACACAACGTTGTGCATAAACATGTACGTGTTGGTCCTGCTGCATGTGCGAATGAGTACGTTTGAATTAGCAACGCACATACAGTTATGACTTCTGGACTTTTCATATTTCATTTTTATGCGTATGGAGTATCCTGCACCGTGAAATCACCTAGACGGTTCTATAAGATGTTATTTTTTTTTTTTTTAAGAAAAGAGTTTGACACATTGGGTATTTCATAAGTGGCATTATCACGTCATGTCACGTCACGGGATCGTCCTCGTAAACTCCCGGGTTTTTGTTCAAGTCCTTTACCATACTTTCCATAGCTTTCTTGCGGCGTTTTGCACCGTCGGCCCTCGTCTTTCCAATCTTTTCTGTTTCGCCTATGTAGTGTCTATATAGTCTCCCGCTTTTATACTATTACGCCTGATATCTTTCTACATTGTATCGAGCTGCATAACTTTCAAGCTGGTTCTTCGATCGGCGGACAAAAACTACTTGTGCACGTATTTTTGTTTTGCGACCCGATTAAATATCGCGACGTGAGTTTCATACACGACCCCTTCGAGTATTTGAATTCTTCCAATGTCGCCTAAATCCTCGCATATGTCAAAAGGGGGGGGGAAGAAAAACGAGATAACACTAAAACTAAACCGGCGATCCAACGACGAGCTGAAGAGCCTCCTAGGTTCCCCCGTTCCGTTGTCTTTTATCTCGCCGCCTGACCTCCGACATCCCCGGACTCGTTTAACGACAGGGTGTCCCTATCGGTTGGGCTTCTGCAAAGTCAAGCGGTTCTTTCTTTATTATTATTATTTCTTGTTTAGATATGAACTATAGCCTACTTGAATTGTGTTTGTTGTTTTTTCTTGTATTCGTCGCGCTGGTCGTTATTTACTTCCGCCATATGGGCTAAGAGGCGTGAGGCGCTATCCATCAGCACAGTATACCTAAAGTAATTTTGTGCTGTGAAGTGATTCATTAAAAGTATTAAAGTTGCTATGATAGGTTACGAATTTTGCTACGAGGTACCTTCTGAGTTTTAATGAAGTTGCCAACTGCAGCTCTAACGTAGTTACATAGTTACATATCTGTGCTAACTTGTCGCTTAGCTCAGTTGCAGTATACTTTTGAGGAATGCATACTCAAATTCAGATTGATTTATTCCCAAGATACGATCTACGCCTTGTCACTGCACTGGAAACAAAAGCGGTCGAAAATCGCAGCACACCTCGATGTTATCGCATATTCTAAAGGTAACTTAAAACGAAACTTAGTTGCGTTTTGCGAGTCATTGGAGATGTAATTAAATTCTTCTTTATGATGAAATAACTATACTTCTAGCTTGATTGTGTTTTCGCTCGCGTGACTATATAAAGAAAACAATGGGCCGGAATCGCTTGTGCCGCTACGCTTATTCTCGAAGAAATGCGTGACCCCTATTCTTCCTGGTGCAAGACGATCATTTCACTTACTTAGCGTGTGCATGAGGGACGCCACAGCCAGCGAGGCTGTGGCGCCGTCCCGTGGCGACGTTCCGAGCCTTCGCGCGCGCGCTTCGGGATCTCGGAGGCCATGAGTCCAAGCCAGTCCAACGCCAGCGCATGTACCGGATCACAATGCTAACGCAGTAGAACGAGCTGCTCAAGGACAGCGAACGCTGCAACCGATAATCAATACAATGAGGTAGTAGCGGTTCAATTTTATTATAAAACCAAGTGTCGGGTTAAAAATCGGAATGGATCCCTCGTATGGAACTCGTCCACGAGCTGATTTTACCGCCCCCGTAGGCGAACTATACTCAGTTTTACCTCATGATGCACCGCAGCGGACGTTACGAGCCATCGGAGCCAATCCAATGTTGTGTGTGCACCACGTGACCTTAGGAGAGGGCGCAGTGACGGACGGAGGACGTAGTCACTTGATACGTTCGCTGCGCTGGATTGGCCGGGATGGCACATCGTCATGTGCCTCGTTCCGATTGGCTTGTCGGAAGGACCATAGACGTCACAGTTTTTCTAATTATGATAGAATGTATGAATGGAAGGTACGTTTATTTCTTATCAAACTAGCGGTCATGATGCGAATGTTTTTCTTTTTTTTTTTTTAGTTGTGGATTATCTTTTTTTGCGCGAACGCCATCTCGTGCGCGAGTATAGTTCGGTGCCGCCGACTTCCTCTCCTTTCCTGCCTGGAGTCGGACGAGCGATCTGACTGCCGTCTCTCATGCCCCTTTTCGCTTCACGCGGAGTTCTCTTTGTGAACTCGTTGTGGAGGCCGCGGTGAAAGCCAAGCCCTCCCTCCCCTTCTCGACGGAGGTTCCTTTCTGTGTCAGTGCCATCCGAGTATCCTTTGGGTTAAGCCTCGTGATCCGACGCGCCCTCCCATCGAAACATCGTTAGTGGTCCCGCGTGCAGGTCGTCCGACTTCGCACGGGCCCTTGGCGAGGTTCGTTGTTGCGGTCGGAACAGTACGCCTCGGGAGCGTGCGTTGCGTCTTGCGGGTGGAACCATCTCGAACCTCCGCTTCCTGGATGCAACTCCTCCTCCTCCTTCTCCTCGTACTTCGTGCGATTCCCGTGCTGCTCTGCTCGGCCGCCGAAGCCGCGTTTCTTGCTCGGTTGTCCTGGAAGATTCGTTCTTTTGCTATGAATCCACATTGTGATAGTCTTGACTTCCCCACCGAGGATCTGACATCCTCGTTGCGACGATTTTAGTTTTCTTAAAGCCGGGGTCTCACTGCCCTCATACATCGTAACTAAAGACACGGTCTGCCGACATGAAGACAGAACTTTTTGCGGACACGCCTCAGGAATGGTCGAAGCATGTGGGCTTTATACATATGTGTGCTACGAACATCTCTGCAGGCAGTCTTTGTATGAGCAATGTAACAGGAGTCCCAGTGGCGTAGCCGAACTTTTTTTCAGTGAGTGTTTTTTTTTTTTTTTTGTGGTGCGATGTGACGTAAAAAGGGATAAAGGAAGTGTGTACGAACAAACCGCTCCGAAAACAGTTTTACCTCCCATTCTCACTGTATTATCCCTACGTAAGAAAATCAACCAATCAATCAATCAGTTTATTTTTTTCTTTCAAGGGGTACACACTCTTTGAAATGGTACCTTGGCGCCAGTGGCGTACCAACTTGTTTTTGAAGGGTGGGGGGGGGGGGCAAACCAGACCCCCCCCCCGCGCCGGGGGGCGGTGTCCTTGGTATCCTTTAGGCGCCTCCGGCCAGTGTTTGCCCTGTCCAGTGGCGGCTGTTTCAGGGGGGGTAAAACACATGCCTTGCCCCGCCCCCCCCCCCCCCACTCTGAGAACTAAGGGGGCAAGCGCCCCCCTTGCCCCCCGGTTGGTACTCCCATGCTTGGCGCAAAAGGCGATCGTGTCGCCTGACTGGGCACCAAGGTCCGACGGGGGGGGGGGGGGGGGGGGGGGTGGTGGTGGGGGGGGGGGGCAAAGTCCAACAGCAACAGCACTAAGGGTTAAACTTCGACAAGAGAAGCAAAAATACGGATACACGATATAATGGATACACACACACATACACACGAGAGATAATGTATGCGCACACTTTATAAAATTGTAAAGAAGGAATACGAGCACACATTGATGTTGTTTATGTAGTAAACATTGTCGTAAAAATAAAGATTTAAAAACAATATAAGTAAGCATCAAGCAAAAAAAAGTAAATAAAAATATAATAAAAATAAAATTAATAAAAACAAAAAAGCACTTTCGGTAAAAATCATGAAAGTAAGGAAGCTAGATTACACATTCATAAATTCCAGGCACATATAAAAATATCAATTTGCATTGTCCACACAATAAAATCTAAAAATAAGCATGATCACAAGGTATAGAAGATTTGTAATGAAAGCGGATGCACAAAAAATGGTGGTTAAAATACTTGAAAATGTATTGCAACATATAAAAAATGAAAACAAGCGCTCACACAAATCCATACTTTCAATGGCTAAGCGAACACATTAACGCTTGAGTGCACAAGAGCACACATATGGTAAATAAGAGTTCTATGTAAAGGTTTCGCTCTCGACAACAATTGTGAGCGACCGGAGAGCTTCGGACGATGCTGCTCGTGCAGCTGAGGCGCCTGCTGACAAAGGAGGTTCTGATTGCAGCTTTCACTTCATTTCGAGAGTAATCATACATCAAATATGTGCCCCTGCTCTCCAGGAAACGAAAACCAGCAGAAACAGTGTAGTGTTTGATCCGGTAACTGCTTGCCACTCGGCACATGAAACGCTGTCCTCGTGGTTCCTCCTGCTGGTATCTCGGTATGTGTCAGTTGTAAAAGTAGGGGAGGCACAACTCGCATACTTTTTTCACTTTCTCTTGCAACTCCGTTCACTCATAAGCTGACAGTTCAGTACAGGCTACCTGCTCAGTTTGACCACTTGTACGTCTATCTTTCGCCACGTGATCACGCTCCCGCCCTCATACCCTCGCCCAGAGACAGGGGTTTGGTGATGAAATACAAGCGGTCGATTGTTCTCGCCAGAGCGTAGCTCTCACCGCACTGTCATCTTAGGGGCCTTCAGGGAGTGGTCGCATTTACGGCCTCAGGCCCTCGAGGCCACTCACGAGCATGCGTGCGTCCGTAGCCGGGCACCTGCTTTAGCAAGCTCCAGCGAGCCCACGGAGAGCACTCGGGCACTAATCTGGGCGAGTTTAGCGACAGCTCAAGACTCGAGCTTTCCTCCCCCTGTCCAGGAACCATGACATTTCTGACATTTCTCTTTGTCCATGGAAGACCTTCGTTTCTTCTTCCAACTTGAGAGGATAATGACCGGGATAATCTCTATGCATTTGGATGCCTCCTTGTCCATTTATTCCTATCCCTATAGCCCCAGGGCCGTCAGTGAACAGGAGGCGCCTCGGTCAACTGCCAGTCAGCGCGGCTGGTGGCCAAAAAATAGGCAACGTTGGGAAGACCTAACCAACGAACGATTGGACGCGAGCCCTACATCAGAGATAGACAGATTACTCCGATCTTCGAGCTCGATATCAGGTCCAATGATTGCTGCCGCGGGCCGTTTAGGAGTTGCAAAAATCTCACATAAGATGGCGCCACCCGTCAAATAAAGCTTCATTGCCCGGAGTGTATGTCGGCAAGCGGAATGGACCGAGAAACGTAATATCCAATGCTTTTGTCTCGATAACGCGGCGAGTCATGAAAGAAACAACGAGCGCCGTGAAACAAAAAGGGGTGACTGGGGATAGGATAGCGAAAAGGGGGGGGGAGGAGGGGGTGTACTGACTCGTAAGCACCCCCCCCCCCCTCCCCCTGGCTGCGAACCTGGACAGGACCGTCGTATTAGAAGGAAACACGCCTCAAGACCAGGCCCGTAGCCAAGGATTGTTTTCAGGGGGGGGCACTTTCTTCGGCCACGATTTCCAAGCATTGGAAGAAAGAGGGGGATGGGAGGGGGTGATTTAAGAATGAAAGGGCATCAGTCGACCCGCCGGGGCCCCGGGGTCTTGCAGAGCAAAAGAGACGATGAGTTTATGATTTGCGGGCTCGTCACCATTCGAACGGCTTCTAGAATCTCCCTCCCGACAAGTTCACGAAGATTTACCAGCCTCGTCGTGGCAACAAGGTCGGGAGCGCAGCCGCGACATTCCCGTCTTTGCGTGTCTATTGGGTGCTGACTGTTGGGTGCGGCGTCCTCTACTTCTTTGCGACGCTCCTGGAGCTGGTCGTTTACGCAGTGACCCGTTTGGCCGATGTATTCAGCGCCGCAGGACGTGGGCCACCTGGAAAGTTCTGCTCAGTCTTGCACGTGGTGAGCCTGTTAGCATGTTTCTTGGTGCAGCGCGGGGCGCCGGGAGCACCTCTTTGTTTACCGTCTTGCACCGGTCTCCCACCCTCGATTTGCATGTGAAAACTACACCTGTGTCAAATCTGGAGGCTATGGACTTATACCGGTGGGCCATCGTGTGCATGTACATAGCTCGAACCAACGCGTTTGTAAGAAGCAAGAAAGGAAAACAAAAGAGCCTGTCGCTTGACATCCGCAAAGCCTTCCTGGAGCTCTCTCCCCCCTGGCCCCTAGCCCCACCCCCTGGCTACGGGCCTGCCTCAGAGTGTCTGCAGACTCTCTTTTATATTATGTATTAGCAGCATGACCGCTGCATTTCCTTACCGTTGAAGGATCTGACGTCCCTGTAAACAGAGATCTGTGAGCTAGAGACAGGCCACGACAAGCTTCTACTCCCTCCAAACTTCCATGCCTCATGTCGACCCTGCTGTCTACCCATGTGCGACTTCTACGAACGTGTCTGAGCTCCCGGTATAATTGCTGCCTCTCTAAAAAACCAACGTTGGCCACTGCGACATTCGTATGACGGGCACTAACTATTATATTCGTACACCAACTTCTCGTTGGAAAGACTTCAGTGTCCGCAATCTCTCGAGACAGTTCAAGACACACGCCTTGTTTCCGAACACTAGTTTCACCTGCTTCATCTTCGGGACTCCATATATGCGTAGATGATCGAGTGGATTTCGATGTCACTCGTTATGAGGTCGCCCCCACATCACACTCGTAGCGGAACAACACAATTGCACGCGGGGTGCAATATGTTTCATATCTGTGAGAAACCCCCCGCGTAGGCTTGTTCCCGTACAATGTGACCTCCTCTTCTTCCTGCAGCATGGTTAAAAACCAGTCGAGCGAGTGGCGCGGGTAGAGACGCGCGTGCACCTCGCAGCGCGGGGTCCCCGCCAGCCCGCAGGTCATGCCCAATCGCCTCGGCTGCAGTGCCGGCGTGTAGTAGGCGTGATGCGCCTGTGAATCACCCGCGCTCGCTCGCTCGCTCTGTGACCGCCCGCAGTCGCTCCCTCGACCCCTTCGGGCACCGTGTTGGGGTCCGTGCACGCGCAGCAGTTTGGAGTAGGCCGTTTGGATATCCACTGGCCCCGTCTCGTCGTCGTGCTCGTCTCGTCTTGTACTCGTGTGCCGGTGTGCCCGTTTGGGAGAGTGGCGCGTACTGCGAAGAGCCCATACCATCAAGAAGAGAAGGCCGGCACGTGCCCCGTCATCACTAGTTGATCCACGCTGTGCCGTCTAGCTTGCGTCGGCATCGCCGTCAGCGCGTCTTGCAGCGTCTCGCAACCAGGGCGACGCTATAGCAAGCGGTCTCCCGTCGAGCTTCAGCGTGTTTTTCGCTTGGGGTGAGTCGGAGATCCACTAACGATGACGTCATGCGCAGGCCTTGTCTCCTAGGGGATATCGGACGAGCGCGAGGCGTCTGGTCGCTACGGATCGCAGTGTTTTCGTCGCCCACCCGGCGAAGCTGATAGAGTCGATCCCGATTCCCATCGGCGGGTTTCCGAGAAAGGCCAGCGAAGCGGCGGGGTGTAGCCGAGCCGATGCGGGACTCGACCGCCGGTTTCCGGGTGAGTTGGGCCGTCCAACCGGTATCGGTAAACGGCCGTTACGGCGTACGAAACTCGCCGGGCCACGCTCCTTTCCTTCCGCGCTTGCATCCTCCCCGGAATTCGGGCGGCCGTCCGCTTCTCCGGGCAGGGGCCGCGTCTGTGGCACACTGCCCTTGCCTCACGATTTTTTCGGCAGACTAGTCTGCGGAAAAGCCGCAATCGGCGTTGTTGTTCTTCGCTGTGCGTGCGTTTGTGTCCGCGTGTGTGTTTTGAAACGAAGGAGGCGAAGTGTTGCGATTGCCACCTCCACGTTGGATGTCGGGATTACTTTTGTCAGTGCACAGCCTGGGGCCCGTGTAACGGTATGTTTCGATCTTCCTTTGCTTGCGTCTAAATGACCATACTTTGTTTCAACGTAAGTCCAGACGCAGCCTATGCTACGGGCTGATGGGATCAGTCGGACAGCGTCAAAAAGGCACCATCATTGTGTTCTTCTATCACCGCTGAACTAATCATGAACAAAATAGGCCCAGTGACTTTTATGACCCTGCTTGATTGGTCCATTAGCTCGTAGCGTCGACTGCATCTGTACTTGAGCTGAAACGAAGTATAGACCATGCCCATAGTCACCGACAATTTAAAAAACGCAGGGCGTGACACGAGCATCTTATTATTGTTCCGCAACCAATCAGAGTACAGCAGTAGCCGATAAGAACGTCGTAGAACTAATCAGGAAGCAAGATGCGTTCCTGCGTAACTCTTAGTGACCATAGGAACCGCGACTTTTCAAAATTCTGTTGTGCGAGGCGAACACAGTGACAGTTTCAGAATTCAGTAGAGGCTCCGCCCCGAGCGTTCTGTCTTTGAGAGCACTTCACCGCAAGCGCAGCCAAAGCAGTGCGGAAGGCAGGGAACGCGTGCTGGAGGCGGAGCATACACTTAAAGGCCGACGACCAGACTCGAGATTCTGCAAGGCAGAAGATCCTCCTCATCATGGGGGAGGAGGATCTTCTGTCCCAGCTGTGTTTGCGCTGGGTCTTACCGTGATGGCGCTGAAATGCCACAGGTTTTGACTATTAATTGTAGGTGGCGTCGATGAGGCGCACTTCCATCTCTCACTGAACGCCGAACAGGGAACGTCAGTTCATATCGATTGCACTCGGATGGCCCATGCAATGAGGAAGGCTACCTTTCGTGACGTCTCTTTTGATGGCTCGGATTGGTTGTGCATTCCCGTCAGACGTGTTTTTCAAACCCCAGCTGGGTTTTCCACGAACGCAGCTACCTGTGTGCCGCGATCGTCGATGTTGCAGGCAGTTCTTCCACGACATTGAAAACAAAAACACGCTCTCCATTGACCTATATGCGTGCTCATTCCGATATCTCTACTTTAGTTTCCACGTAAAAGGTTCAAAGCACGGTTTTAGAAAGCGTGATTAAGTGCGCCAGCCTAAGAGCGGGAGGCGATTTTATTGCGAAAAAACTGGAATTAGTTCGTCGAAAATCACAAAACCAAAAGAAGGGAGCAGGAAAGGGTCGCGTGTCTCTGTCTGAATGGTGCAACGTTACGAGCAAAAAAAAGAAAAGAAATGAGTGAAGATGGGCGTTTCCCCTAGGTCAAGTCGTCCTTGGAGGTGGGTCATTACTTTCTGAGCGAGAGAAACGCCACGCAGACTGTCAACGCCGGAAATTGGTTCTGGAAACGGAAACGGAAATGACACCTGTTCGAACGTGGCGGCCAAGTCATCAAATATCGTTTGCTTTTGAGCGCGAGACTGCTTTTGTTTAGAGAGTTCTCTCGGCGCTGTTTCTTTCTTTTTTTTTTTTTTTTCACTGAAGTAAAGCTTTATGCGTACATGCGAATATAGGGCTCTTCTATACTCGTACATGTGTGCGATTGTACGTGCTCCTTTGTTTATTGTAGTGATATAAACAGCAAAAGTGATATAAACAGCAAATATAAACAGTGATAAAAGCAGCAACAGAATAAACAGCAAAACAAAACAAACAAGCTTTTTTTATATAGAAACGAAGTTGTTATTATTTCCACGGACTATTACGCTATTCATTTCAGTTGGTAGCGTAGTAGTCTATCTGAAATTTGAATTTCAGATAGAAATTTTTCCAGATTTTTTTCTTCCTGAAATTTTTTATGAAATCCAGATTTCTATTCTTCCTGAGATTCTTACTGAAATACAGATTTCCGGAAGAATCTAGTGCACCGCGCGGACAATTTTTTTTTTTTTTTTTTTTTTTTTTTTAGGTTTAACCTACAAACCTACAATCTCGGCCAATGACGGAATCAGTTCCGTCATTGGCCGAGATAGTAAATAGCAGCGACTGGCTCTTCCATATGCTTTGCGGGAGAACAGACGGTCCATATTTCTTAGAGTGTTCTGTAAAACGTTAAGAAAAGGCCGACACTCGGCGCGATGATGTTCACGGAACTACGGAGCAGAGAGTTGTGGCGCTATGTGAAGCTTGCATGACAGTTTCCCAATGTGTGCGGCATAACTTATTTTTTATATTAAAGGACAGTCCATGCTTCGATTAGGACTTTCATATTACCGAACGCTAGAAAAATAATGTATATATAATGTATATTATATATAATGTATATATATAATGTGTATATATATATGTGTATATATATATATATATATATATATATATATTGTGAACGAAAAGGGGGGAAGGTGATTATTGAGTTGATTGCATTAAAGTTAGGGAAAGGGAAAGAGAGCTGGCGAAAAATTGGGCCAGGAGCGGGGATTGAACCCGCAACCTTCGTGCGCCAGGAGCGGGTTCAATCCCCGCTCCTGGCCCATTTTTTCGCCAGCTCTCTTTTCCTTTCCCTTTCCCTAACTTTAATGCAATAAACTCAATAATCACCTTCTCCCCTCTTCTTTCACAATATTACTACGGCTGCACTTGTCTATCTTCACTCATTCCAGTATATATACGTATATATATATATATATATATATATATATATATATATATATATATATATATATATATATATATATATCTGCTGAAGTGAATGATTGTGAATAACTTTACAGGCTCGGTGAAAATGGTGGTGTGATAAGGGATGTGACATGCAAAAGACCGAACTGCTTTGACTGGAGTGTGACATTTCAAGTGGACTCAATATAACCAAATAATTGACTGCTTTTTGTTTGTGGGAAAACACTTTGGTGGGGGGGGGGGGGGGGGGGGGGTGTATACGGGGTCATGTAGGATGTTCTAATTTTTTTTTTCTTGACGAGTAACTGAACATGGAGTAGCCGGCCATGCCTTCACGGCAGCCAACATCTCCAATTGTTTTTGTCATTTAATAAAGAAAGAAAGAAAGAGTCGTATTCGGTGGAGCGTAGTTTCAGTCCGGCGTTTAAGACCGCGGGGTGAACGAAAGACAAGGAAAAGGTCAATGCTGTGCAGGTGTCTGTAATAATAAAGCGGATTTGCCCAGAGGGACCTTATCATAGTCCTAACAACATAGTTGATTCTGGTCCTAGCATCCGTTCGTGTGAATGGGATTTTTAAACCAGAATTACGTCGGTGAGCATCCTTGGCAGCTAAATCAGAACTTTCATTACCTTGGATACCACAGTGGCTTGGAATCCATTGTAGTGTCATAGTATGCCCATTTTCGATAGCCTCCTGGTAAAGTTTCAAAATTTAATGAACGAGCTGTGCATTGACGCTCTTGTTTTTAGTGGATTTGAGGCTCTGAAGAGCTGCCCTAGAATCGGTAAAAATTGACCAATTACGTGAGTCACATGCAGAAATGAAGCGAAGTGCTTCTCGAATCGCTACTAATTCTGCTGCTGTTGAGGATGTCGTGTGATCCAATTTTCCATGAAGTCTCTCATTGATTAATGGTATTACGAAGCTGTAACTGGAGCTTTCATCAGTGCAGGACCCGTCGGTATATACATGTGTTCGCAAACGGTGATGAACACTAACTATTTCAAAAGAGTGTTGCCTCAATACGGTTAACGGAATGTTTTGTTTTTTTTTCTTAATGTAGCCCTGAAATATTTGTCTTTATATTAATTATTGTGTAGGTCCATGGGGGCGATGAAGAGAACTCTGCTGGTTCGAAATCTCTTGGAGTGTCTAAGCTGCCAGAATTAATAACTTGAGCAAATCCAGACGCATTTCTGCTATCTGCTATATCTGCAAGATAGTGATATTTATGTCTGATAAGATGACGAAGGTGTGTTCGAAGCATCTCTTGCAGTATAAGGACACCTATGGGAATAGCGCCTGCTTCAACTACAGTTCCAACATTGGAAGTACATTTTGGGAGCCCTAGACATGCACGTATGGCTTGAGCCTGCATACTCTCAAGCGCTCTTATATTTGTGCGGCACACCCCATGAAGTACAGGCAGACTGTATCGAATAAAGCCGACAATAAGAGCGTTATATAGTTGAATAAGTGAAGCTACAGATGCACCCCACGTAGTTCCACTTATGAATCGTAAAAGCTGGGTATTTCTAATAAGCTTTGTTTTCAGTTGCCTAACGTGTGGTGCCCACGTTAAACCTTTGTCTAGGATAAGACCAAGAAATCTGTGAGTTTGGACATATGATATGGGGTGAGCATCAATAGTGAGCTGATGCCTAAGCGTACCTTTTCGTGTAAAAGCTATAGCTACGGATTTTGATGGGCATAGCGATAGTCCACGGCATTTTAAGTAATTTGAAATTATCTCAAGTGCTTTCTGTAAGCGAATCACATTAAATCGCTGCGTGATTGATGAGGTCCATATGCAGATATCATCCGCGTAGAGAGTTATTCTGACGTTTCGAGGAAGTTTGTTTACAAGTCCTGTGAGGGTGATATTGAAAAGTGCGGGAGTGAGAACACCACCCTGTGGCACGCCACGAGCAACAATATACTCAGCTGTTTTCCTTTCTGACGTCACCATATGTACTGTTCTGTTTTCAAGATAGTCTAAAATCCACGCATATAGACGTCCTCCTATCCCGGCATAGCAGAGTGCGTTGCGGATAGCCTTCTGTCTTACTGAGTCAAAAGTGCCCTTAATATCGAGGAACACTGCAGTGGCGATTCTTCGGGATTTCGGGAATCAGAATAAATTGAAGGCCGCATAATGTAGTCCGATTTTCAATAAGTGAGGGCTGCTTTATTCTTTCTGCTCTGTGCGGAGATGCTTGTTCTGCGTTCAAAACATCACCCGCGCTCTCGAAACTTCTGAGAACAAGTGCCTGTTAAAAGCTGTCTGGAAAAAAAAGAGACAGCTTTCATAGCCCACGTATTTCCTTCTTTTCATTTTGAATGTTTTTAACGGCTCGTAAAGATGCACGAGGGGGTAATTTTTAGTGACAGGACTGCAGCATATTAACAATATACAAGTGATGACTCGTTAATATGGACACCTCTGTTCCCGTAAAATATCGTCCATAATGTAAGTTGTCCATAGTAACGAGGCGAAAATGCATGTATTTTCCAAGCCCGTGAAACGTTTCCACAGCCAGTGAGAAAAACCTCACGTCAGGCAAACACCACCACCACCACCACCACCACCCCGAAAGTGGTGTCCATATAGCGGGGTATCCATATATTAACGAAACATGACTGTATAAGCGTCACCGAAATGCTGACGAACCTTGAACACACTCTATTCCTTTCGACTGCTATTTTGCTTAGAATTGTCTACCGTTTTTGCACGCCTGTGGAACACATGTTAGGGCCTGGGTATAGCGAAAATAAACATCGTTCACTGATAAAGGAAAATGCGCTAACTAAAGCAATTACATTTTTACAATGTTAATAAAGTTACATACTATTCGGTACGACCCAAATAACAAAGGTGTTCCATGTTATTTTCCGGCGAAGAGACAAACTGCAAGCGCGTTTTCCCATAGGAATGCACAGGAGCACCGCAAATTTAGACTGGTTGCTGTCTGCTTCAATTTGCCTCCCGGAAATCGCATAGACACTCACTAGCGCCGGTTGAACCTCGAACGTTCATTTTAACTCTATGCGTGGCTCACGGCAGAACGCGAAAAAAAGTCGGCAGCGTACACGGCACCAGCGGCCGTATACGCTGCCGACTAGTACAAAAAGACAGTCTACAAACACTGTCTGAGTGTATGGCGGTCCTGTCACATTGGTCACAAGAAAAACTGTCTGCAGACAGGTTGGAACATGCATAAGGCAAACAAGATTTGAATGTGCTCGATGCGCGCCCGCAGATAACGCTGCCATACCGTGAGCGGTATGACCAGTGTAACCGCGACTGCACGGCCGAAGGCAGAACGCACGTCAACTACGTTCTCGGCCGGCGCAGTGCTTCGGCGACTGCCGCGAAGGACGCCGAGGACGAGATCAACGCTTGGCTCTCCTCCGCGCTGCCACCACCAGCGCCTAGAAGACGAGGCCTGGGCATGACGTCATCGTTAGTAGATCCCCGACCCTCCCCAAACGGCAAACGCGCCGAAGCTCGACGGTAGGCGCCGCAAAGCGGCCGACGCGTTCGTCTTGGCGTCGCCACGTGTTAGCGTAGCATTTGTTGCGAGACGCTGCAAGAGGCACTGTCGCCGATGCCACGGCCCACGGCTCCTCAATCCCCGGACCCGGCCGAGCGGCCGTGGCGATGCTGACGGGAGCTGGGCCACTAGTGATGACGTTTCGGGGGAGAGGGAGGCGATGCACGGGCCTTGTCTTCTAGGTGGTTCTGGCGCGGGGCGCGGTTCGTAACGGAAGCTCGGCACAGATGTTCCTCGGCCGCCCTTCTCCGGAGAGCTCCGATGATCACGAAAGCCCGAGAAGAGAGGCACTTTCTTCCGAGCTACGGGAGGCATCCGTGGGAGCCGGGCTCGGCTGCGATGCTTCTTCTCTTGTTTCCTACAACGTCTTCTGGCGTGTCCCCCCCCCCCCCCTTTCCCGCTCTGGGGAGTGGGACCCCGTGGGCTAAGGCGCGCTCGACAAAGAGGGACCCCCGGCTTCTTCACAATGGCAGGGACCCCTCTGGCGTTCTGTGTGTGACCCCCTCCTCAACCCTATACGCATGAGTTCATGTTTTCACGTTTTGTTTGTTTCGATAGGTTCGCTCCCCTACCTCTTTGTCGCTTATTCCGATCACACTGCGCCGAAGCCCTGCGCCGAAGCCTATCGTTGATCGGGATTCTGCTGGCCACTTCGCCATTCCGCCTGGGAGGCTGCAGGCTCTCTCGTGTTTTTTTATCTCGCGCGCTTTTATTTATATTTATTTTGTATGGCTCGATATGAATTCGGGTTCGGGTCGCCCTCATCTCTTATCTCTCCGAGTTGTTTCGTTATATTTTGTTTTTCGTTCGTACTGCTCGTTTGCCCTCAACGTAGCGTCTTTATACAATCCAACACTTGCGGTACGCTTTTGTTTTCGACGGCTCGTATGCTTTGTTGGAGCTTATCGTTGTGCATAAAAGGGTTTCGGTAGGTGAACGTACTCTTGCCGAGGCAGTAACCAGTAGGGTAGTCGTGGTGGTTGGTGGTAATAACATCCACGTAAACAGTTGGCCATGCCGAATCTAAAGCAGATTATGGTAATATGAGGGACTTTCGTCACACGGAAGTATGTTTCGTTTAACGGCACGCCAACTGCAGCTTTTTCTCGGTTGACTGCCCTCTGTTTCGCCTCAAAGTAGTAGCGGAACCAAGGCCACAGCCGCCACACACAGACGGTCGCTCATATGGCTCTGACAGCGTTTCCACTCGTGCAATCTAGGAATCTATTTTTGAGCGATGAACTCCAGCTGCAACAGCCCACGCTCGTTGTAATTTCGCCCGTACTCGTGCTGATTAGTCCGGCAAACGCGTAGCTCTCACCGCACTATCAGCTTAGGGGTGAACGGTGTGTGTAGTAAGATATAGTGAAGCAGTGCTCGTGCCTAATGCGTGAGCTGGGCCGGCTGACGTGCTTTGAAGACACGCGGATGTATCACAGTAAAAAGGCAGAGAGCCTTCGAAGGAAGGGAGGTACGAAATAGTCCGCTATATTTTCAAATTTTCGTACCGAAAAGTAGGTTTTTCACTTTCCATCCTTCTTCCTTTGGCTCACGAAACGATATGCGTTTAGTGAATTCCCAATATGTATTCATTTATCCCCAGCCCAAAATTCATTTCATGGCCCCTTTAACTCGCCGACGGCCGTCAATATTGATCACCCCAGCGTAACGGTCACCCCCAAACGGCTAAAGCGCAAAGCTGTGACATTATATATACGTTTACATATATTCCCTGCGGCTGTTTCAGACTCGGCAAATGTCAACAGAACCTGGTAACTAAAACATGAAGCCTTGAAGACGATGTTCCAAAAAAATTGTCCCCAAGTAACGTCTACGGTTGACGTCCGGAGGGGAAGTTGTGATACCTTTTCCTGCGACTCATCCGAGTCGCGGAGGACGCAGGAGAGCTTAATAAGATAGCGCAAACTGAACAAGGATGAAGAGGCACACATACGACAAGACTGGCGCTCTCTTGTCGTATTATATATGTGCCTCTTCATCCTTGTTCAGTTTGCGTTATTTTATTAATGTATGAGCAACACCCTATTCAGACGCCAGTCGCATTTCGAGCTTTCTCCGCTTGGCGGCGTCTTTATGTGAAAAAGGTCCAAACCGCGAACTACGATGCTCTTTTGACTGAAAAAAATCAATCCATCTGGTTTTTTTGTTGTTGTTTTTTTAATTAGAGTCAATGCATAAAACTGGTTACTGACAGACCATCTGAGCACATAGCCAATTTGCTAAGTATGGGCCCATTTGAGTAAAACGGTACGATGACAGGAACTGATATTGTATAGATATTGTAAAAACACACACACAAAAGGGGGGTTACATATTTATTTTTAACTGTCTGGCGAATTCCCTCGATGAATCGTCGGATGAGGATCCGCATGGGTTTGAAACAATGTTTCGCTCGAAACAGGTTGCATATATATAGTCTTCAAGTGCCGGTCAGCGACGTCCCAGATAAAACTTAAAAAAAAAAAATTAAAAAATCCCGCACGTGACCGAACACAGTAATTAGGAAGCGCACCCATCGTGAAATGAATTCCGTCGCGCTCGTGACTCTCCCAGCTCTGGCGCATTAACGAGCGTACACGTCGTAGAAGAGGCAAACAATTAGGACCCGAGACTGCCTCCGTCGTTGTACGGTGACCTCAACGAATCGGAGTCTACGCTTCCGCGAGAGGGTGACGTGCTGACTTCGTATATGCGCTCGGCGGCGGTTACCGTCTTCCTATAATAACTCGATTATAAGGATTCTCACACATTGGCGTTTGTATGCGCCACCCTATAGCTTCTATGTCCACGAGAGTGTATACTGGCGCCATCTGTCGGGTAAACCTGTAACACATCCGTATATTTCCTGCCGCAGTGCAACCGCCCTCCATAATCTCGTGGCCAGATAAACGTTGCCTCACACACTCGCTGCTTACATTTCATGACCTAGACCGAAGGTTTCGCGGTATTTATCAGATCAAATCCACGCACCACTTATGAGAAACTGTCGCCAATAACGTTTTCAGAATTAGCTCAAGTTCGCGGTGGAAGAATGATGCGTGGCAAAACTAAGCAGATTGGATATGTTTCATGGTTGCCGGATAGATGGCGCTAGTGTGTTCTCTAGTCTTAAGCAGTCACAAGAACAACCGGTTGAAACACACCCGATCGCACTGAAACCCAAATGTGGGAACCAGCACTTATCTTGCGTTGTTCTTTTGTTTTTCTATGGACGTTTCTTTATTGTCGATGGTCGCTAGGTTTATTTATTTATTCATTTTCTCACCCGCAGGGATGCCGTCGGGAGTGGTGTATCGGACAGGAACTTGTCGGATTACAGGTAAGCGAACATTGTTTCGTCTCGTTCGAGTTATGTATGACTGCAGTAGAATGCACGAGAGGCCCGCACCATCTTCTAAAGCAGCGGTCACGCTCGTCGTACATCATAGAAAGAGGCACGACGGAATTGTATGTAGACACACCACGAGCATGTTCGGATCATGTTTGCTTCACATGCCTACAGGCAGTTTTTGCATGACCAATGTGACACAAGGAAGACCTCAGACAGTGTATGACTCTGCAGAATGTATGATGTATTATCAACGTGACCGTGTCTTAATGGCGCAGCAGAAATGCTGGTGCGGATGGAGTTCGAGAGATTGGCAGGGGGCTAGCGGGTGTCTCTTTCGTATCTTGCAAAAGGCCAATTACACCCTTCGACTCAAATAAAACTAAATCTTAGAGGTTAGTTCGTTTCAACTTATAGATGAAGATCTCGACGCAGCATGGGGTCCTCGTGTTGTTATGATGTAGATATCGTTGCCTAATATCCGTCGGCGGATTGCGGTGACCGTATAGACTGAGGTTTGGCGGTCAGTTTTCGCCACAGGTAAAAACAGCCCTATAAAATAGGCAACCTTTATCGTTCGTGGCGTACCAATTCCTTCGGAACTTTGTACGTCAGTAACCCATGCATGAACGTTCTTGCACAAGTTTTGTATAGTATTGAAAACGTAATGTGAACGTCCTTTCATTTATTTATTTTTTTTACTTGGTTTCTGTTTGTGCGAGTTCGATGGCTTTATATTTCGCGTTGCCACGGTGACGAGTAATGAAAATGTCGGCGGTTGCGGAAGCCACTGGACTCCCTCTTTAAGTTGCGTGAAAATGTCGTGATTAATTACTCGTTTACCTGGCTGATTGCGTCCTTAGCTGCCTGGACGTAACTGTCTGGTTGTGTGAATAAGTGTCCATCTTATGGTACAATTGCATGCAATGAATCTTAATAAAAAATGCTTTTACATTTTTTTTTCAAGATTGACATTAATTTTCTTTTTTATTTTACTTCTGCTTGCGGCACTTCTCCCACGTATCTTCCTCCTCCACTCCACTCCTTCTGAAGGGATAGTGCGCCGACGCTGTCGTCCAATCGCCGTGTATCATAGCGTTAGTGTGACGCCGGTCAAAGCGTGCTGACGTTATGTAGAAGGTCAGAAGGAATACTTTCTCTCGTTTAGTCCGTTTTTTTTTTTTTTTCCTCGTTACCGTTCCGGTTGGGAGAAAGGGGGGGGGGGGGAATACAATAGGATTGTTTGCCTTACAAAACAAATTGTGGTTGTACGTTCTGTACGTCGTCTTGAATGGTTTAAAGACAAGAAAATCTGCATAAAATTAACATTTAAAATCAAATTACTTGGGAATGACGTTCAAATAACAAATTATCTTGGTCTTGAGTGTTACATATCAACCATTGCTCTTCGTATTTTTTCTTTCTAATTCGCAAGATTTTTTTTTGTAATACTGATGGATGCATTTACGGTGACTAAAACAAAACGATTAAGATTGTCAATTTTATTTCTCGAAGCTATGCCTACACATTACAAGAAACATCCAGATTGTAACTCGAGGAAGTAGCGAATTCAGGGTTTGTCCGATCGATCTTTGCCATTCGAAAATCGAGCAATAACAATTCACCATGTGTTACTAAAAACGAGTCCGGCAAGCAAAAAAAAAAAAAAAAAAAAAGAAAGAAAGAACGAAAGAATATAGGGTTGTTTTGATTGGCGTTGACTTCGTGACGTGACGTTCACGTGACTTCCCCTGCGGCCATCAAGGCCAGCCGGTGCCGGCGTGCCGTGACCGCACGCCATTATTTCTGCGTGATTGTCACAGAAAACTCGCCGTGCGTGAAATCTCTTCCGCGGCACGCGGGATGCGACCGCCGCCATCTCGTCGTCGTGCCGTTGTCGTCGTGCATCCACCGCGCGCTGCCTCGGATGTTCCGAGGGACCGCCGACGGACGCCGACTTGGGCGTTGAAAGTATCGCGGGGCTACTTTTACTCGCTACCTTCTGTTTTATCATACACTGAATACTCAGTAAATTTCGTGGACGTTTCAGTGGGTGAGTGCC
This sequence comes from Ixodes persulcatus, assembly GCA_013358835.2. Lineage (NCBI taxonomy): Eukaryota > Metazoa > Arthropoda > Arachnida > Ixodida > Ixodidae > Ixodes > Ixodes persulcatus. The sequence continues at coordinate 11,977 of JABSTQ010009496.1, read as the reverse complement.
GTGTAACGGTACAAAATATTTACCGCGTAAACAAACCAAATAATGCTACAAATAACGGAAAACATACAGAAGACCCTGGGAACTTTCAACACCTTGAATATCAAGCTTACTGGTGCACTTCAAATTCAAATTCTGTGTTTCTCTTCACTTGGAGAGGGAAAGCACAGGAAAAAAACAACTCGGTGTTGCTTGACAAGCCCCTGCGCCCCCCCCCCCCTCCTTTTCCAAATACAGCAGCAGAGAACATACACAGATACTCGTGCAATATATAATATTAATGAGATAATTACCGACAAACAAAAATATTAGTATCAAAGATAGAAAAGATGAAAATACCCTAAATCGTGCAATCACTTCATATTCTTACCATATGCAGAGACATATAATTAGAAAAACCCGTAACAAAAACAGAACGCACCTCTTTCCGAGTCCAACTCAACATGTTCACGTTAAATTCATTTCACCAACTTAGAAAACGCGGTAGCGTAGATCTCATCATTTGACTGCCATAATCAGTCCTGGAATGCGGTACTGTCCATATATATGCGTACAGCGGGTATTGTATGTCTTTTCCCTGAATTCAAGGTGGGAGATTGAAAAGAATGAATGGTTATGAAATACCGACTTTTTGTATTGGAGGGCAAGCTTGTAATTATAGTAATTGCTAACTTGCACAATATTGAATTTTTTAAACAATGGTCTCGTGTGACTATCATACCTAGTTATTATGGCATATTATACAAATCACTCTTTTTTCTAGAATATGTATTTGTTTGATTTTTGTGTAGTAGCTTTTCCCCATACTAAGAAACAATAGTTATGATGAGCGTAAAAAATAGACCCTGCGCCCCCCCCCCCCCCCCCCCCCCCCTCATAAGCGAGCTGTTGATGATGGTAATAAAAACCCGAAACTCAGGAACACAGAAGGGGACGAACACAACACAACGTTGTGTTGTGTTCGTCCCCTTCTGTGTTCCTGAGCCTCGGGTTTTTATTACCATCATCACCAGCTCGCTTGTTTTTTAAGTATTAATTGGATGTAGAAGTTTTGAGTGAAACCCTGAAAAATTTACGTTCCAGTACGTTCCATGTTTGTGAGAGAGTGCCCCTGGAATTTGTAAAGTAGGGTAAATCGACTACTTTTTTCCCCCTCCCCCACCTAATGTTGTTTATTTTTTGTTATAAGAATGATTGTGAAAAAACATTATGTATATGTACATGCTTTCCTCTTTTCGCTGCTGTGGGGAGGCAGAGGTTCGTCAAGCAACAACTGAGTTGCTTTTTTTCTCTGTCTTCTCTCCCTCTCCAAATGGAGATAAATAAAGAGTTCGAGTTTGAGGATACGGGTCGCATCCACGATCATTCCCAAGGGTGTGCCGGCGGCACGTTCACCTATAGTGGGCGAGCAAGACGCCGCCCTCTTCGAGGAATGCGGCCTGGCTTCGTACCCGAGAAGCTGAAAGCTGCCATTACAGCGCTGCCCGCGGCCTGCAAGTGCTAGGCCTAGATAGGGAGACGGGGAACACGTGGTTCCCACAAGCGGTGGCAGTCAGCTCCTCGAATGACGTTTCATCGACACGCGATGTTTCATCGACAGATTGTTTCATCGACAGCTCAGATTAGCCTCTTTCTGTAATAAGCTGCATGAGACTGTCGCCGCGAATTTGCTGCGTGTACGGGCCGGTCGGGTGGGTTAACATTTTTGTAATGAGCCGCCACAGACTGCGCACACCGGGAAGGGGAGGTGAGGGGGGGGGGGGGGGGGGGGGGGTTAACGCGCACCCTAGTGAGACACGCGTGACGAAACATCCCTACAGCGTGCAATTTGCGTGACGAGTGTCGATGAAACGATCGTGTCGACGAAACGTGTGTTCATGAAAAGTTGTCCCCGAAACGTAATTCCGCGAAACGAGTTTCGATGAAATGATAGGGACCCGCAAGTGTCCTTCCTCACCTAATTCGCTGTTCGGTTGGATAGGAGCGACTCAGCCACTCGACGAAATTTTCAAAACATACGACCCTCTGTCAAAACTACAGACGTCGCGAACTTTTGTCGATGCTAAGCAAAGTCCCACAACGAATAGATGGATGGATGGTGTGCGCCGAAAAAACTGAGAGAGATGGGGAGACGAGAGGGGAAGTCAGAACGCCGAGCAGCTGCCTTTGTCTCCACTGCACTCGTCGAACGCGTTGCTTAAAAGTAACGGGTTACTTTACTCGTTACGTTACAACTTACTTTCACGTTACTTTTCCCGTACTTATCGAGAAAACAATAGAAAAAATATTGATGCTTTCAAAAAATGTCCTGTAGCACTAATTTTCATTTGTACTTTCCATTTGTACTTACAATATTTTACAAGACCGACGTACACTTCGCGCTTTCCACTTTTGTTCGCCTCTTCCTTTCCTGAATCCTCTCCACTTTTTACCTTGTTCCAGCTTGACTTCTCTTGCAGCTTTGGAGAGGGGGAGCACTAAGAGGCTAATCTCCGTTGCAGAAATGTTTTAACGATTTTAACGTTGAAAGAATTGGCATCTTCTACTTTTGACATTGTCCGCCTTCTCACAAAGGACAAAAAGCACACCTCCTTCCTTCGCAATGTTGCGATTCCGCCGCGTAATCGCGAGGCAAAAATTAGAATATTCCCCGACCTGCAGCCGCGAGCGGCGGCCATGAGAAACACGCGGCGTGACGTCAATGGGGGTCTTGTAGAAAGACAGGAACTTGTGCGAATACCTGCTCGATAAAAGGTAACTTTTCTATAAATCTTGTCGTTCCAACATAAATATAAATGCGTCAAAAACCTGGTATCATCGACAAAACTTTTATTATACGGATTTTTAGTGGCGCCATCTATCCTAGGTCCACAAAACCGTCAGCTCTATCTGCTACCGCGAACAGCCGCCAGAAGCCGGAGGGGGAGGGGGACAGAGCCGGACGGGTATGGCCGGACCAAGGGGGTTATAACTTATAAGCACTAGGAGGGGGCACGTTGCAATATTGGTGAAGCCTAGTCATAAAAAGTTTAAATGATATTAGGGAGTTTTCGTAGATCGTTTTCGCCGTCCCGCAACGACCTCCGCAATCCGCTACGATACCCTTAACTCTACAGTCAAGGCTATCGGCGCGCAGGCGCAGTAGCAACTTCTCCGTTGCGGAGGGCTTAGCGGAGGGGGAAACGCGGTCTACGAAAACTCCCTATTGTGCCCAGCGTGACAGCAGATCTCTCTGGCGATTGGTACGCGTGACATGTCACGTGCGCGATGGATGGTTGGTTGTAGGAGGATTCCTTGCAGGCTTGCGCGCGCTCCGTCCGGTAGGTTTTATCAGATCGAAGGCTAGACGAAGGCTAGCTACAGTCACGTGATGTGGTCATGTTGGGCGTTGGGCTGATGAGTGAGGAGAGTAAGGAGGAAAATGAAAAAAGAGGCGAGGCGTCAAGGGAGCATGGCTTGTGGAGGCTACGCGGCTGACGTCATGCCCTCTCCTAACTTATATTTGCTTCTATCCTCCTTGGGCCGGACCCGGATGAGACTTTCCTCCTTTCACCATATTGTTCGCGCTGCGCCCGCCAGCACGTGGTCACGCGGTCGCGAGCGGATGAGTTCTTGCTGCTCACTGATGGTTCTAGAGAGAGAGCTTCACCGGAACCCCGCGCAAACCCCATTGACGTCACAGCGCACGTGACTCGGAAGATAGTGAAGGAGTTGAGAGGTACCGAAAACCTCAATCTTTGTCCATTTTTAAAATAAAAACTAGGACATGCAGGCAAAAGCGGTTTTTTGTTCTTTACTTCAGGAAGGTCGAGACGCTAACTCCCAAATTATTTAAGCAAAGCAGTTAAACTGTTGCACAGCTCCTTTAAGAGAAAGAATGCCGGTGCACTCCGTTCACCTGTAAGCTAACGTGGCAACGAAAGCGACTGAAAATGATTCCTGGAATTCTGCAGACAAAGCGAGCGGTGCACATGCTCACTAGCAGCGCCTACCTCCGCTAAGAGATCGAGAGGACAATGTCTACTCGGCGTTGTCTTCTTGATCTTTCTTTTTTCCATATTTGTGGAAATTTTTGTATTTTTCCATATATGCCTCGCACGTTTTTCTAGTTTTTCTAGTGAGCGGTGATACCAAAAATCTTGTTTTATTTTGAATTATTCTTTTGTTGAACATGCTATCTTTATGCTGCTGAATTTCCTGCTAAAACAAATTGGGTTGTGTCTATGTTTATACAGCCTAGAACTTGGTCTGCCTCAACGGGTGACGAGTCTCCCAGCTGTAGATGAGCAATTTAACCAGTGCAGTACGACTGCTAGCCTGGGTCTTTAACGTGCACCACGCAGTAGTGATACACGACCGCACGCCGGTACGATACTCATCCAGATCGAAACGGGCAGGGGTGGGGATTGAACCCAGGATCCTGGGGTTCTGCAACGCGAGCTTTCGCTCCACGTGCTCCGAGCTGGTGTGCGCTAGCCCACTCGGCCACCGATTCCCCCATTTCCTGCTCATATTCGCTCCAGTGTTTGTATTCTGTTCATATCTTTAAAAAAATAACGAGTGAATAAAGTAAACCGTTACAAATATTTGTAACGAAATTACATTACAAATTACTGCAGCAAAAAAGTAACATGATAATTATAAATTTACTTGAAAAAGTAACGTATTATGAGTAATACGTTACTTGTGACGGATTACCTTCCAAGTCTGTGTACACCCTTTTGAAATTTACTGTAAATTCCGTCTCGTCAAATAGCCTGCCCCTCCAATCTTGCATATTATTACTTCGTTATGAAGCTTTTTTCCCTGCCGTTCCACCATTTGTTTAGATGAAAAGAAACGTTATTATAATTATAATTATGTTCGACTTAGGGGCAACTGATTTCGACAAAAAATTCCAGATTTTGGCCACAAATAAATTATAAAATGTTTTTTTTATATCTTAAAAGATTATTGGCAATGTTCGCCCATTATAATGTTAATTATAACGTTAATGTAAAACAATGAAACCAAACACCCATCAGACGTTGCGCTTTTCCTCTGCCTGCTGGCGTCAGTTCGTCTTCAAATTTTCGCGAATGCGCGCGATAGTCGAACCACAGTCGAACTTTCGTCGACCTCCACGCTGAAAGGTCGAAAAAGTCTAACCCATGGTCGAACCCGAATCTCGGCTGGTTCGCGACATATCCCCCCTTATCGAAACCGACTACCCGCAATAGAAGGCAAGGCCTGCTCCTTTTCTCCCGTACGTCATCATTACTTGATGCACGCCTATACCTTGTGTTAAGGCTGAACTCCATGGGACGAATATGCTGCGAATAACCGAATTTCGCCCGGCGTCTTTTGCTCTGCTCGTGGAATCAACACAGTGGCTGCTACGTCGCGCGCAAAGCAAGCGTGCCGTCGGGCGGCGTTCGCCAGTTATTCGCTATATAATTCGTTCCATGGAGTTCAGCCTTTAGCCTCGCCGACAGCGCGTCTTGCGGCGTCTCAACGGGGATCCACAAATGATGACGTCATGCGTGGGCCTTATCTTCTAGGTGGTGTTGCTACCGGGCACAGTGCTGCTGCTTGCTGTCTCAGCTGTTATTCGCGCTTGGATCCTCGGGGGACACTGCTGCCTTTAAAACAGTTCAGAGTCTCGATTAGTCGCCGAGGAGAGGTCGATAAACTGTGCACGGCTCGTGTTCTCGGGCGTTTTCTGTGCGTCTTGCCTGCTAGTTATCGCTCCGTCCTTCTCCGCCGCTTCGAAAGAGCGTCGAAGCGGCGAGTGTCTCGATAAACTGCGCGATGGCATCGGAGTTGTCCGATTCGCAATCTGCCTCTGGATCGGAGTCGCGCAGTCGCTCAGGCCGTTCTGCGGCGCGCCCGGGAGCTAAAATTAAGAAGCCGTACTTTGATTGGGATCCGCAACGGGAAAGACATCGTCGACGGATGAAAACGCGGGCAGGGATTAGGAAGGAGGGCGTCGTAGTTATATTAAGGCAAGAAATTATGTTGCCATGTTGTCTTGCAACTTTGCTGCGTCAACACGAAAGTGACTTCTCGCAGTCACTTAACCTTGTAGTGCACGCTTAGTATTATTTTGTTTTCTTTTTAAGGATTGGGTTGGTGAAATTTGGCTGGCCACTAAAATTGCTCGCAAATTTGACATTTTGTTTCTTTGTTTTCTCAGTGACGCAAATCCGGGAAGCAAATCAGCCCCCTTTTTAAAATATATATTGGCGGCACACAATCTGCCAATATATATATATATATATATATATATATATATATATATATATATATATATATATATATATATATATATATATATATATATATATATATTATAAAGCTTCTCTTTGAGGCAGGAATGTCAAGCTGCTATCACCGCTTTTTTCTCCTTTGTGGAAAACTGAACTCTGGTACGACTTTTAAATTCTAAGCCCCCTTTTAGTACAGGAATGAAATCTCGATTGCTTTTCATATATCAAAGAAAGAAAAAAAATTTGTATGTCGTACGACAAAATTGAGAGAACTCACACCAGTGATAAGAGTGACAAGGAGAAACACATGCGTGTAATATATTCGAATGAACGTTAGCCTTCAGCACAATCGGTTGAGTATTTTTTTAAGCTGTATCAAGAGTTTTGGAATTTACGTATATGGAAAATCGGGTGTTCGTTGCAAACCACGAAAGTCCGGCGTTTTTACTTGAACGTAATAATTAATCGTGCATTCATGTAGCCTAAAATTTCGATTTCTAGTGGACTTCTCGCTTTATCTTTTTTTTATTTACTTAGAAGTTGCATAATTTGCATTTATGGCGGGCAAAACGAAACTGCCGTGCCTGCTCGTAGTGAAAATCTTTGTATCAAAATGTTCCGACACTAAAATTTCCCCGCGGCGCATCGATTTCTCAGCAAAACGTCCTTGTACCGATACAGTTTCAAATAGTCTTTGTCCGAGATTGTCTATTCGCATGCGTTGTTCTAGTGAACGCGTACGTCCTCCATTTCTGATGGTGTCTATATATGTCCACGTGTAGAGTTAAGTTGTTGGTCCTCGTGGTGGTGTGGGAGGCGGGTTCCGCTCCGATGGTCTGGAGCCTGGTGGCACGAACCTCGCTGAGTGAAGGGTCGACTCACCGCTTGAATAGAACTATGTGCATTTATTTACACAAGTTACAAGTCCCAACTTGGGAGACCATCCTGCCCCGTCTAGAGCCTCGACCCCAGTCCCCAGTCTCCCTAAATCGAATCCAAAATCCAAATCTACCTGCCTGAGAATCCTCTCGGCACTCCTTTTGTAGGCTCGTAGTGGCCTCCTTTCCCCTCAGGGACCGGCCAATCCCTTCAAATTCCGCCACTCCCACGTGGTACACTATTCGCCGACACAATGGTCGGCGAGCTGTCAGCCTGGCGCTCCAACCGCCAAAACCCTAGAGTCGTTCCCTGCATTTTTCCCAGTCTGGCTGGTGCCAACAGCTAAATTATTACACCGGGCAAAAAGCGACAATTCAACACTAAGCGGCGAAACCCTCTATATACAGGCAAACTCGGTTAAAAGCCACAAGCAGCTCCAAGCGCGGGCTCTCCCAGTCTCGGTCCGAGCCAGGACCAACTTGAATAGGGGGTCCGAGCAGTCTCCCGAAACCTGAGATGTTTCTTAACGACCGCGGGGGAACCGCTCCCGCGTTGCGGCCGCTCTGACCCCGCACTGCTCCCTCCAAAACGCCGACACCAAAAGATAAAAAAGAAACAATGCCGACGCAACTCTGGAAAGATAAACTTGTCTAACAAAAGAAAACACCTTAATTAATAAGCATGATTTCTATATACTTAACTTGTAGGTATATATACCGGCTGTCAGTAAAAGTGTGAAGCCGGGGGAAGTTCAGCTTTTGAATTGCACCACGCCGTAATTTTGTTTCACCGTCGTTTAGTTCAACAATGCAAACGTAATAACTAATTAAAGCGTTTTCTTTTTTTTTTTTCTTCTAAACAAAAAGTTATCATAAACACTTCTTTTCTTTTACAGAGTTGTGAGTTTAGCGTTGTGTGTATGTTTTTGTGTCTGTAATTGAGTGAGTGCCTGCTTTTGTGGGATGTTTATGCGCTGTGAAGAACTAAAATATGGAAAACCAACTAGCCCAAGCTGCGGTGTTAACAAACTTTTTGGTTTTCCGTTATAAATGCTGCAGAACAACGAACCTTTTTCTACCTTTTTCGACTGACGAGCGCCTTCTGGGGGGCTCTCTGCTAACTACAAATGAAGGGCAGCCTAGCACGCCTCCGCCCGTCAAAACACGCGTTGGCATAGTGCCGTTGTATCGCTTGTCATTGATTTATATGCTCCATGTTGCGGATGGTCAAAAAAAAAAAAAAGGAATTGTCAAAAAAGACATACACGAAGATGGGTGCTGACATGTTGGTCGTATGGCATTCTGCCGTCCAAAAAAGGCGCGGGAAGCAAGGGTCAGAGGAGAGGGGGCACCCATATGCGCAGAGGCTTACTGTAAAAAAAAAAAGGTCCATTGCGGTCAAGGTCCATTGTCTGCCTCGAAACAGCGGGCCCCAAACCCTTCCTTAAACGCCACGCGGACCAAAACAGAAACCTCTTCGCTTTGTCTCGAACGAAGAAGCCGGGTTCCACACAAGCCCGTTTTTCGCCTCGCTGTACCTCTTCGCACCTCGATAATTGGTCGAATCTGCCGACCCGTACGAAGGAGCCTAACGGCGTGCCGTACATCGAACAAGACCAAACGGGTTTCTCGTCCCTCAATGCATCCCCCCACGAGCGAGAGGCTACAGAGGGCCAGCGGAAATGAAAGAGGCGATTCATCGGCCCCCACTTGTTGTTTGTGTTTGTGTGTGCACGCGAGTGTCTCTTGTGTCGTCCGCATCCAGCAGCGCCCATTTTCTCGGCTTGGCCAAGCGTGGCCTTTTGTATGCGGCTTTCCTCGACACGCCAGGGCGCTTTCTTCCGAGTCGCTGTGTGGGGTGAGCCTAGACTTAGGAGACGGAGGAACTCACACCATGGTAGAGCGTTCGCAAATTTTAATGGCGAACACCGATTGCTTGTAAGTTCTCTTTTATATTATATATATATATATATATATATATATATATATATATATATTCATGCGTGCCTTTACTGGAGTTAGGCTTTTGCTGCTTATGCGGCCCTTTAAATATTGTCCCCCTTTTTTTTTTAATGTGCAGCTTTACACTCTAGTAAGTGCCCCAAAAGGACTAACAGTATAAATAAATAAATTTCCTCCTCGAGTGACGAGGAGTAAATCTGGCGAAGAGGCGAAATGAACAATAAAGAGCGGGAAGGGGGGTGATCAAACGCTTTTGTCGCCTCCTTGCAGCTCCTAGTGCAAACACGGCCACCAAAACACGTGACCGCCATCGAGCAGTGAGAAACACTCTGTAATCTAGGCACACCACCGCTGTGGTCCGAACCATCGCGTGGCACTGTCCGACTTCCCCCCTGTGGATTCGCCTTCAAAGAAACACGTTGTCCTTGAAGCGTCAACACAAGAGGGAGCCACTTCTCCTCTAAGTGCCCAAAGTATGTACGGCTTCAACAGCGAGCGTCATAAAAGGCGCCGAAAAGAGATGGGAAGAAGGAAGGGATGATCCTGGAGCTTTCCTGACACTTTCGCGGCGTTTAACCACAGCTCGCTTCTAATGCGATTCCCAATTTGGTGGATCTCATGTCATTCTTCGAGATTTTAAAAGCAAGTTTCCACGCAAAAGGTATTAGTCCGCGATTTTTTTGTTTTTGTTCATCTTCTTTAGTACGGTGCTGCAAAGCTTCAAAAGATTGCCAACGCTCATCACGTGACAAGGCACTGGTTCTGCTAATGGTTTCCACCTTTGTGGGCTCGTCTATCGTCTCTACTGTGATTTCGTGTTTTTGGCATGTGTCCCCGTGGGCTTGCACGCGGATGCACGCTTGCATACATACGCGTGTCAAAGGTTGAGAGGAATGGAGGAACACCGCCGTTCCGTTTTGCGTCAGTGGAACTGGAACGAAAACTGGTTACGTTTTCGAGGGAGCTGCAGAGGAACGGCGCTCCTCTTTGCAAATTTACCTGAGTTTAGTAGTCATTCAGACTATTTTATGAGCGACTTATTTCAACTTCCGATTTCAAGGGTCGGGGAAGTATCCGAGAGATAGTCGAAAACAAAGAGCTGAGACAAAAGTGATTCTGGAGAGTGGACACATAGTTCGGCGTGGGTATTTTTACTCGCTCGCTTTATTTTATCTACAAATTACGCGACAAACATCTCATTAAAATACGTAAACGGAACGTTAACGTAACGACCCGTTCCTATCTTAGAAACGTAACGAAAACGCGTTCGTTTTGAACCCCTGGATCTTGTAACGGGAACTCATTCCAATGTTGAGAAGGAACGAGAAATTATTTTTCGCTTCTGATAATAATGTTATTTTCGTTCCTGTTTTGTGGGAACGTGTGCAACACCGCTGACATCCGATTATCACTGCGCATCTCATTACTACTCTGCAGCCAATCAGACTGCGGCGTGAGAACGCCGAAGAACGAAGCGAGCGACGTCATCGTACTAGACCACGCCCCGAATTTCTTGTGCTGGCAACAGCACTTGGCGTTCCGGAGGCTGGCATGCGCTCGAAAAACTGCCTGTGCGCCCGCCTTCCCACAGACCACCCGGGGAGCCAACCATTGCGACCTTTTGGAGCAAGCTAGTCGAATTAGTGGGCCGAAAGTATGATAAGGTCTAAAAATGAAATCTGCCGAGTGACACTGAATGTTACGTTTCGAGTTCTCGCGTCACGCTCAATGTTGCGTCGCAACACCTCGTTGTTAGGCCTAATCAGTCATTCAGGCCTCGTTGTTCGCGAAGCTTGCTCCGATTCTAGTGATTGGTTCTCTTACTGCTCTGCTGGAAAGTAGGCGCGCGGGGGATTCTTTAGAGTGCGAAGCTCGAAGCCGCGAAGCAATACCTTTCTGGAGTCCCCGACAGCTTAGGGAACGTGTGACTTTATATTTCATAATTTCGTGGTTCGTTTGTCGGCTAAGGCCTTTCTCCCATTGGCGCTGGAGAAATGATACAATTTCCGAAGCTCGCCATGCCCCGAGGCACGGTGCCCCGAGCTACAGACGCCGGCAAGGCCGGGAGTTTCTACATCACACACGGGAGGTCCATCGCGGGACGCAGACTGGACATGACTGCTGGATCAGCGTTCGGCAGGGACTCGGGTACTCGCTGATTGGACACGAGCCCCAGCCGAACGCTGATGTTACACTCGTATCCGGCCAACCACTGGCCTCTGATACGTGACGTAGCAGCACTACGGCCTTGTTACCCATACACCGACTCAACTATCTGACGTCACGCCAGCTCCTGTCGCCCTTGCGCCTGCGCAGATCTCACGCGAACCTGGTTTCTGCGCTCGCGCCGTGCACACACACCTGATGTGGGCAAACGCAGGGTTGTTACTAAGCAGCGCCGCGGTCGTATATGTGTGTTTATGTGCACGTGTGAACGTGCGCACCCGCATCGCACCTTGTCCTAATTGTCGGTGGACACTCGGCACAGCTGAACGCAGCGGCAGGGTTCATCTGTGCCCGTGACACGTATCGATATCGAGCACTCGCACTCATTATCGTGTGTTATCCTGCCACCATTCCTCGGGGTCATCTCTCGCCGCGGTAGCATCACTCTTTCTATATCTCTCGACCGAGCGATCTATATCAGAGCCCTGAATCTGGACGCAAGCTATCCTTCATTGTCTTTCGTATCATTTTAATCGATATGTACCAACTATACTCTGTTTCACCTCACGTTGTACCGCAGTGAAGGCTGGAAGCGCGAGCTCATAGCGTTGGCAGCTGCCGTTAATGCACGAGAGCTTGTGCCGCCGAGACTGTGCTCTAGAGCAAGGTGCTCGCCCTTGTAGCCTTCCCTGCGGTACATCATAAGGTGAAATAGAGTATAAAGGT